>CM075691.1:16789058-17433789 GCA_037954015.1 Psophocarpus tetragonolobus | reverse complement strand
ACAAGACTAACATTGGATTACTCCATTACTCAGACGACCCTACATCAAGGAAAAATATGAAATAAAACAGAGAACCGCAATCCCAAACTCTAGGGAATCTAGAACTTTCCACAGTCGAGCCTTACACTAGATAAAAAATCCACATAACAACACGATCGTTCAGCTGAATTACTTCCCCAAATGATCAACAAACCCAAAACCATAGATCAATCAATAAACAAGAGGGAAAAAACAACAACATCACACTCTCTTCACCATGAAAGAAAAGCACCCACATTTCACAACAAAATAAGCAATTTCAATAGCATCCAATAAAAAACATGAAAAAGAAATCGAAATACCCCACCAGAGCCGGATCAAAAAATCGTAAAGAAGAAAAAAGAAAAGTCGAAACCGAAAACCATAGATCAATGAACAAACGAATCCACTGACGCGAATTCCCGATCGTAAGGTAGAAAAGGAAGCGCATTGCAATGACGTACCCGAATGGAAACGGCGTCGCTTGAGAGAGGAATATAAATAAGAGCAACGGTGGCGAAGAGAGTGAGAGAGAGGAAAAGGAGCAAAATGGGTATCGCTTTCTTCACGAGAGAGATCGAAATGGCGCCCCCCTCTTCCTCGGAGTACCGAAACCCGTACGGAGCCGCAGACAGAGACACGCATAGAGAGAGAAAAACAGAAACGTAGGAAGAAACAAACAAACAACCGAGGGAACAAACAGAACAGAACAGAGAGAGAGAGAGGCACGTCGTTATCAAAAGCGTTTCTCAGTGGCGTGCAACGGCCGCTTCTGTTCTGCTAACGGCGGCTGTTTGTTTGTTGGAGGAATTTTCTGGTGCTGGCTCGCGAGACGTTAGTTGACGGCGTTGGGTGGGGTGGGATCTGGTGCTGGTGATTCTAGAATACCAGCGTGGGAACGTGATGAAATGAATACTTACATACACTCCGAGGGGGCGCATGCCGCATGTGTACTTTTCTCTCACGAATTTTCTTGCATGCGGCCTAACATCGGTTCACCTCAATTACTCAGTTAAAAATAAAACGAATTAAAGTTGAGGAAAATAATGATGAAAATCAAATCAATTTTATATTATCATATAATACCATTATGCATTATGTTATCAAACTCAAAATCAAATCAATTTTATATTATCATATAGCATTATGTTATCAACTCAAAAGTGTAGGTAGAATTTGAGAATTTAATAAATTTGACTCTCATTTATTTTATATAAAAATAATAAAAAATATATATAAATAATATACAATAAAACATTTCAACAACATAATAAATTAAATAAAATTAGCAATTTCACAAAAACTTAAATAAATTAAGTCTGGCAATGCATCACTATCAAGGTAATAATTCTTAGAAGAAATTATTCTTAAATCTAATAACGACACATACTAAATAAAATTATGTTTAACTTTAAATCTATATAAAATAACTCAATTTTGTTATTTGATAATAAACTCGACAGTTTACAGAGTTGACATATAATTTAATTTATCGAGTCTATTCAGAATTTTCTACTAAAAAAATAGTTTACTTACAAGTTAACGGGAAGGTTTGCTTACAAATTAACTGGAGAGTTTGTTTATAAGTTAACTTGCAAAGGGTAAGGAAACTCATAAGAGATAAAGAGTTAACATTGATAACTATGTCCTCTACCTCTGCTATTAATTATAAATAATATATGATAAATTGTCAAGATAAAAAAAGTAATTAAATTAATTAATATTAATTTTTATAAATTTAAATTTTTTTCAAAAGGGACACTTTACTTTAAGTAATTGTTATATTTAATATTAATATTCATATAATATGTATGTATAAATGCTTAGGAAAAAAGAGATTAATAATAAACTAATACAGGAATGAGATGTCGTGTTCAAATCTTTTCATTGACAAAGATCCCTATACATTAATAACTAATATTTGAACTATAAAAAAATAATAAATTAAGATATAAGAAAATTAACTTTAAGTAAAACTATTTATTGTAGTTTATAAATAGAAACTGAGAAAAAATTAAGTTTTTACTGAAAAAAGTTCAATTTCTTACTTACAATTAGGGACGGAAGATAATATCAATTATGATGTATGGTTATGTACACTAAGTTTGTTAATCCTTTTAATAATTATCTTAAAAATCATACAAATTTGTTAAAATAAACTAAATCACATATTATCATGCGATAAAATTAAGGGGAAAATGAAATTTATTTTTATTTCCATATTAATTTTTATTTAAACTTACTTTTAATTTTTATTTTTATATTAAATTGTGGAATCTCATTTTTAAATTATGTGATTTTTTTTATTTGATATATAATTTTATCAGCAACAAAATTAGTCGACGAAAATTAAATATTTTAAAAAGTGGAAGATTTATTTGATTGATTTGGTAAACTAAAAGTTTGATTGAAAGTACAATAATCAAAACAAATTTTCCTCCAAAAGTGATTAGGATTAAATAATTTTTTATTTTCAAATTTTAAGTTTTAACACCAGTTAAATATTTTGTTATTTTTAGTCTCTATCGAATTTTAGATAATTAATTTTAGTCACTCTAACATATTTTGAGCAATGAAAATAAACAAAGAATTAAAAGTTAATAAAATAATTTACAGATACTGAAATTAGTCATATGACAGAGACTAAAAACGAAAAAATAATTTAAGAGAAAGCAAAAATTAAAATCTAAAATAATAATTGGGGATCAAAAACTTTGATTATTAGTTTATTACTAATATGTCATTAGTTTAAATGGGCTCAGATCATGTTGTTAGGAAAAGGAGAACCCACAGAAAACAACTGAACTGGTTTTTTGATAAATATTAAGTAGTGGTAAAAAAATTCAATAAACACTTTGCATGTATAATAATATGCATGATTATACGAAAATATGGTCAAACTATTAATTTTAAGCTAATTATTTTTAAATTTTTATTTATTAGTTAATATCATTTTTAATTGATTGATAATATGAAAATATTTATTCTAACCATCCAAGAACTATACTGGTTTTTTGACAAATAGTAGTAGTCCAAAAATTCAATAAATAATTTACATATATAATAATAATATGATTATGAGAAAATATGGTCAAACTATTAATTTTAAGGTAATTATTTTTAATTTTATATTTATTATTTTTAATTGATTGATAATTTGAAAAAAAAGTTCTAACCATACAAGAATTAAACTGAAAAAGGTATGCATAAAAATAATATTGATAAATAAATATTACTTGCATTAGTGGAATGACAAAAATGAATTCTTATGGTCACATGAAATCACAACATTTATTTAAATTAAAAGTATAAATTTAAATGCTGAAAACATATAAAACATGACATTTTGATTATGGGAATTTTATAATGAGAATATCTAAATAAAAATCTCAAATTAGACGAGATGATGATAAATGTATTGTACTTTTCTTTTTGTTCACATTTTTTATAAAAACAAAAACATAAAATATCAGAGGGAGGAAGTTAGATAAATTAAAATATTATTATATCAATAGTAATTAAAGATCAAATCAAGTCAGATAAATGTCTAATTCAAAATATTTTGTATTATATATAATTGTACATATTAAAAATAATTTATTAGAATAATATATGACTAATGAAGACTTTGTTTGCAAGAGTTTATTTACAACTTACTTATATAAGTGTTTTTATGAATTTATAAAAGTACTTACATATGATTCATAAGCTATTTTCAACTTATTTGAATAAGCTATCTAAGGTAGATTTTTGAAAAAAATTGTTTTAAACTTATTGAAAATTCGTTATTTCTTCGATTCTCACCTTTTATCTTTTTTTGTTTCTCTCATGATTAAACTTGTTATTAAGTCTCTCTCATTCCCTCTCTTTCTTTCTTCCCCTTTCTCTCACTCTCTCTCCCTCCCTTTTGCCCTCTCACTATCCCTCTCGCTCTCTCACTCTCACCCCCTCTCTTTGTCTCTCCATCTCCCTCCTTCTCTCTCTCTCTCTTGCTCCCTCTTTCTCCATCCTTCTCTCTATCTCTATCTCTCTCTCTCTCTCTCTCTCTATATATATATATATATATATATATATATATATATATATATATATATATATATATAATATTGAAACACTTTATTTTTATGTAAGTGCTTTTAAATGTGTATATTCAAACACAAATAGCTTATTGAAATTAAAAGCTTATAATATAAACTTTTATGTAAGAAACTCTACTCAAATAAGTTGTTTCAAACGGGACCTAAGTAATGACAAACCATGATGTTCTTGAAGGTTGATTTTTAAGCCAAGATCTGAGCTTGATAAGATCAACAAAAAAATTTGATCTCTGGGTGGAGATCTTGTTTTTCTACAAAAACAAGCAAGATCAACTCAATATTAAAATTTTTTTTTAATGTCTCTCTTTTCAACCTAACATACAAGAATTTATCAAAAGTGTTCTAAGATCACAAAAGGTGATCTTCAGTTAGAAATGCTCAAAGACATTTTTATGGTTATGATAATTTTTTAAAATTATCAATCAATAAATCATACATATCCCTGTGTTTGTTCACTTGTGCTTTTATATAGATCCGTGAGTTAGTTTTTATTACATCTATTATCACTTCATTTTTTACATTACTTCTAAGTTCTTAAGGGTTTATGTAAATTACTTTTTATCTCAAAGAGGATTCGATAATATAAATAACATAGATCAATATAATTAAAGTCAAATAATTAAATAGGGTTATATTCAAAAGATACAAGAATATTATATGTAATAAAGGAAAACTCTGGAAGGTTTATATAATTTACATTTACTCTATATAATTTACAATTTACTCTTTCTTTTTCAGTAATAAAGCATAAAATACTCTAGGAGAAAGTTGAATGAATTAAAATATTTTTCAATTATATCAATAGTTATTAAAGATAAATCAGGTCAAATGTGTAAATGAGAATCTTTTCTTTTATTAGATATCATTAATTACAAATAATTTATATCTAGTAGTGAATATAGTTAAAGTTAGCTAAGTATAATATATTGACCATGTAAGAGAGTTTACAACAACTCAACCAAATAAGCTAGACCCCCTTGATAATTATTGTAAACTACTTGTTTCCATTTCTATAAATAAAAAAAATAATTCTTTTTTTTTTGTGAAGGGAATGGGTAATGCGCATCCAAATAAATTACTAAAATCGAAATTCAATATACAATGCAAGTCATTTTTGTAGACAGTAACGAAAACATTTGAAACAGAGTTACAAACAATATTCTCATGGTTTATAGGCAAGACTAATTTAACAAAACAATTAGTTAGCAAGTTCACTTTATGGGTCATATAAAGTAAATTATATTGTATTGTTTTACCATTGCTCTTAGTATATATGCTTTATTATGGGAAAGTAGTCATGTCAATAGCACATTTCTCCAATAACTTAATATTATTAAGTGAAACGATTTCAACAATCAGAGATGAAAATCATGCTCATAGGCCACTGTCAATGCTCGTAAAATAACTAACAATTTCGTCTTGTCAACATTACAACAAGGGATCTTGTGAAAAAACCCAAGCAACAAATTACGTCTATGGTCACCTAATATCCCTCCAACAATTGCCCGTTTGTTGGTAACAAGAATAGCCATATCACAATTTATCTTGATGGTGTATGGGTTTGATGTCTTACAAACACCCTGGGACCTACATCAACATACTGTGCTCTATTATCCTTTATAGCTGCATGCAGATGTTGGATATCCTTAAACTCTTTGACAAGGGTTGAACAAACTCAATAGTCCTCTAATTTACAACTAGCTTTAAACACGAACTCATTGTTTTTTCACAACAGTTGGTCCTAGAATAATACTAAAATTAAAGCTTATTTCAGGTTGAACTCATCGTTCTAAAGAAAACATTTTCTTATACAATATGATAAAATTATTAATTATAATTTTTTATGTTATTTTAGGTTGGAGATTATTTAATTTTGACCTTTTTTGAGTAGGTTTTGATACTAACAAAAAAGGTCAGAATTAAAAATATATTATAAAAGGTAAAACTATTATATTATTCAATAATTAAAAATATTAATTAATTAAATATAGTATTTATTTAACTAAATAAAAATTTAAGATTCTCTTAATTGTTATTAGTATTTTTTCAAGGTCTTAATTGTTATTTGGTGAAACAAAGGAAAATTGATGGAATGATTATGCAAGCATTACTCTAGCTTTTTATTCATCTTATTTTATTAAAGTATTAGTGTTTATTTGACAACTGTTTTACAAAATTTTTTTTAGTATTTTAGCATTTCAAAATTAAAATCCTCATTTGGTTATTTTTTTCTTAAAACAATTTTCAAAAATAGTTCTGATTTTTTAGTTTTTAAAAACTAAAAAATAGGAACAACTATAATTAGTTTTGTTTTTAAATTTTCTATTTTCATTTTAAAAACCCAAAATACAACAAAAATATGTTATTTTTTATTTTCATTAATGGAATTTTAGTAAATATGAATAATTTTTCTTATTTTCACATCTTTAAAACAATTTTTAAATAACATTTACTATACAAGTTTTTTTTTCTCTTATTCCCGAAAACAGTTTTTGAAAATTATTTTTAAAAATTCTTTTAAAAAACTAAAAAATAAAACCACACTAATCAAACTCTTAGTCTAATATAAGTTTTATTTTAATTAATTATGTGTTACTTTAATAGGATATAATAAGTTCTATATACCTCTTATCTCTTTATATTTATATTTATATTTATATTTATATATATATATATATATATATATATATATATATATATTTAAATTGTTTATTTTTTTCTACATATATTTAATATTAGTGAAAATTTCACTTACTCCCCCAGGGTCTTTGTAAATGACACACACTGTTTAGTTTTCAATGCAAAAAAACATTCACCTCTCCTATAAAATCCTTATTATTTAGGTTTTCTTACATATTTTTATCATCTAAGTTCATATTAGACTATGATTGAATCAAGCTAAAAATTTTTGTATCCCGTTAATACTAAAATTTTACAGTCTACATCCCATTTTAAAATAATAGATAAACTCTATAAGGTGTGAGTAATTTATGTTGGTTCAGTCAAACTGAGTTACTACAGTTCTCTTTCAAGCATTACTTGGAGATTCAACTATATAACCACTTTTATACAATTATAATTATTATTTGTGTTACTTTTACTTCTAACTTACAATGAGTACATTAGTCACTTATGGTTTTATACTTAAACTCCCCCTGAGTTTAAGATCGGGTACACAAAGTCACTTCTGGCTACACTAAGTTTTCTTTGAACAATAAGTCCTTTCTAACTTAGATACAAGAGTGATATGTTTGTATTTAGTAAAAAATTACTCTTACACAAATGATTTAAAATTTGCTCAAAATAAATAACTTCACCATGTTTAGAATGTATAGTTAACATTCACTAGCAGATTGATTAACAAGTTGTTTATTACTCAGGATGAGTATATCACTTGGTTTGTTTCTCAGAACTTTAGATGTTTTTGATTATTTACAACATGACCTATTTTTTGGTATTGTTTTCATAAACATTCTCTTTGTGCAAAAGCTCGTCCCTTTGTATAGGCAAAGAAACTTATATTCATTGAGACACTCTTTTGAGATGTCACTTTTTCAAGAGGAGTTGTTCCCTGAAATTCGTTAAGTGCTCAAGACACTATCCAGGAAATTTTGTTATCTTTGACTTTCTTCTCATTTTGACTGACTTTAATGTCTATGGTGACAATGGATGCATTGACCAATAATATGATCTTTGAAAGACAAGTTTCTATATAATCATTAGAAGATTATACCAGTAGATGCTTCTTACACTGTTATTATAATAAAGCTTCTAACTAATATGTGAGACCTCCTTGTCTAACATAAAATACTTTTTAGCTCTAAAGCACTTATAGTTAGATGGTCTAATTAAACTTGATAACTTAATTTTTATGTCTTCATAAGTGATCATGTATATATAAATAATGAGACCATCTTTTATGGTCATGCATTGATAGATTGGTAATGTGTTTGCATGTGCTATGAAATCGTCTTATACAAGTGCTTGATAGATACTCAACACATGTAAGAAAGATTATCATATACTCTTTTAATCTTTTGATGTTTATCATTGAATGTAACTTTTTTTATGAGCGCATATCTAAGACCTACTTATGAATGCGACTTGAGATCTTCTTGTTAGTGTAACTTAACTTCATGGCACGTTTATCAAATGAGTTTCTCATGAATAGAATAAAGACATAACATTGTTCTCACCCAAAATAATATCTCCTATCATAATCTATTTATTTCCTACATAATTATATTATATCTATTTAACGAACCCCAAAAACTATTTTATTATGACATTTCGAATACTTCATTTGGAACCTTGTTTTGGTTATAATAGACTCCTTGTGAAAGAAAATTAGATGTAGTCTAAAAGTTAAAGCAAATCTCTAAAAAACTTCTATTCTAACTAGATGTTTTTTCATTCTTTATTCCCCTTGTTTTCCCTACTAGAGTATCTAGATTATCCTTCACGAAACTATTATTTGCAAAAAGAAAAATAGAAAATCATATGGACAAGGTTATATTAAAATTGAGAGTTTATTTAGACTTGTAAGAGTTCAGTAAACTTGATTCGTAAAATCGTAAAAATTTACTTCCTTAAAAATATACCTATAAATAACATAAAAATGACAAATTTTCAATACATAATAAATTCAAATTACTAATATAAATTAGAGTCAAAACATTCAAATTTCAGAATCTTTTCGGTCATAAAAACCAATTATATTCAAAACATTGAAAATTAAAGTCAACAGAGGAAAACATTATCTAAATAATTTGCTCATGAATTTACTCTAATTCTACTGAATTTGCTTTGATTTTATCTGATTTTACCAAGTTTATTACCTTTCTGATTCTACAAGCGATTTAACTTGTCAAAAAGTTGTAAATTCGTAAACTTGTATCATTTTACAAGTTAACTCGCAATTTTGATAACTATGCTTATAGATATTATTCAACTCCCTAATGTGTTAACATTTTTTTAAAAAAAAAGTACATTTATAGTTGATAATTGAAAATAAACAATTAAAATCATTACAAATACATATATAATACTATATAAATTTATTTTTATGCAAACTATATAAATTTATATATTAAAATTCCAATTATTAAGTAAAGCTTATTTTATAATCAAGAATTAAAATTTAAAGCCATATTTTGTGTTTTAAAGCACATTTTCGTACTTGAAAGCCTAATAATAGTTGTTAATTTTTTTATTTCATATCTTGGTTTGTTAACACCAAATCAGATGATAAAATAAAGAAGAAGACAAGAAAAATAAAATAAAAAGAAAGACAGCACCTAAGTCCTTGGTTGCCAATGCCCCGATCGATGTTTAAGACTAATAAAAAGTTAGAGAAACGTAACCATTTTCGTTTCATGTGAAATTATTTACGACATAACTCTTTTTGGATTCTTATAAGTTTCAAAAGCAGTAAAATTATTTTTTACATTTTCTTTTTCAATAAATTAATAAAATTTTAAACATATTTATAATAAAAACCCTTTTTGCTAAAAATTCTTTTCATCAAATACGTAGACCATTTCTTCAAACCGATCTATTATCCCATGTCAACTAAATTTTGAGTCTATTGGCTCTATTCTATTTCCTTTTTTACTATTACAACCTGAAATTAAATAGAGTAGGGGTTGATGAATCATGATTCCCTATTCCACAACGTTACCTACCAGTTGTTGTGGTCCACGTGGAAGCACGACGATGATGATATTAAAGGTGGCTCTTTACGTAAAAGGGTGCAAAAATGCACATTATGTGGGTGATCTCCACGTGAGAATCAACCCTTTAATGGGTCCCTCTTACCATACTTAATTATTCAAAACAAAAGAAATAAAAGACAGCACACAAAATTGGATATTTATATTTGAATAATGCTGTGTTTTTTTGCGTTTGGCTTTTGAACTATTTCATTCTGTTTGGTCTTCGGATCTAACGTCCCATGACACGAATCTAGGTGTTTTTGGCAAGGATATGCTTCTGCATTGTCAATGCGGAATTGTCTAAAAGAAATAAAGTTACAATCAAAGTTGGCTTAGCGGGCAAGTTGGGAATTGCTCCATGCATGTCGTTAGTCCAAAGACTAGGGATCAAGTTTCATTAGCTAATTGTTGATAAATGTTGATCGTTTTTTCAAATCTAATGTTACATATATAGAAGAAATCGTCTAATTAAAACAAGTATAACACTAATTAATCATCACCCTTACTGATATCAAGATTTTAACGTGTAATACTTCTCAAAGTAAGGGTAAAAATCACAGGTCATTCATACTAAATAAATAGTTCCACTATTACTAATAAAAAGTACAAAAGAGTTTCAATCAAGTATCATAATGAATGTCAACACCATCTACAAACAATAAAACTTAAAAATAGATAACAAGAAGATTAAAAACCTAAGAAAATACTGTAGTTGTATGAACTTAATATCTCTTAACTCAGACTTCATTTTAATGATTCGAACGGTTAAAATTAAGAACCATATGTTTCGACTCAGTTGTCCAAAAATCAGTCTGATCCAATGATAAAAGAATTTACAGTGACAAATTTACGATTATAGTTCTGTGTAAAAACGAAAATAACTTTCTTTCTTCTTCAAAAGCACCTTCTCCACTTAGGTTAAATGAGACATCAAGTGTGCTTCTCAATTTAGGTCTTTTCTTCACACAGGAAGGAAGTCCAATACCCAAAAAATCTTCCCCTTACAACTATATGGAGAGAATCGTCAAACCGACAATCTCACAACAGACTTCAAACTTTCTTATTAGTAGTGTTTTAGTCATCATATCAACACAATTATCATCAGTATGAACTTTAACCAACTCCAACAACTTAGCATCCAAAACATCACGTATCATGTGATACCTTACATAAATATATTTGAACTTAGAATGGAAAATTGAAGTCTTATGAAGATGGATAACACTCTCATTGTCAACGAGTAATGGATAGTTATCTTGCACAAAACTAAACTCCTGCAAGAATTTCTTCGGCCATAGCAATTCCTTGGATTATTCAGTAATTGCAATGAACTCTGTCTTAGTAACAGACAAAGTTACACATTTTTGCAACTTAGATTACCAAGTCACAACTCCATCTGTAAACTTAATCAAATGATCTGATGTAGACGTTCTGGAATCAATGCCTCCACCCATATCTGAGTTTGAGTAGCCATCAAAATAGGCTTATCACCTCCTAAGCAAAGCTTCTTATCAATAGTACCATGAAGATACATCAAAATCCATTTCACAGCTCTCTAATATTCTCTACCTGGGTTTGACAAAAACTTACTAACTATACCAACAACATGAGCAATATCAGGTCTCATACATATCATTGAATATATCAAACTACCCACTGTAGATGCATAAGAAACTTTCTCCATGTCTAATTTTTTGGTTTCATTTGAAGGACTCTTAAATACTCAGTTTAAAATGAGTCGCAAGAGGAGTGCTTACAGCCTTAGCTTTTTCCATCTAGAATCTCTGCAATACCCTTTTAATATAGTGTTCATGTGACAACCATAACTTATTTTTCTCTCTGTCATGGATGATTCTTATATCAAGAACATGTTTATCAACTCCCAACTCTTTCATGACAAATGACTCGCTCAATTGCTTATTTAACCTGTCAATCATGGAAACGTCTTTCCATACAATAAGCATATCATCAACATATAATAACAAGATAACAAAGTCATCATAAAAAAACTTTATAACAAAGACACAATGATCAGAAGTAGTCTTCTTGTAGCCTTGCTCACATATAAAAGACTCAAACTTCTTATACCACTGCCTCAGAGCTTGCTTTAAACCATATAGACTCTTTCTCAATCTACACACATAATCTTTCTTGCCTTTAACCTAAAAACTGTTAGGTTGCTTCATATAGATCTCTTCCTCCAAATCACCATGAAGGAAAGTAATTTTCATATCCAATTGCTCTACCTCCAAATTAAGAGTAGAAACTAAACTCAAAACTGCTCTAATGGATGATATATTCACCACAAGTGAAAAAATCTCATTAAAAGCAACACCTTTTCTCTGTCTGAAGCCTTTCACCACTACTTTGGCTTTATACCTTGGAGATACAAAATTATTCTCATCTTTCACTGTGAATATCCACCTATTTTCTAATGCTCTCTTGCCCTTAGGCAATCACACCAAGTCATAAGTGTGATTATCATGAAAGGATTTCATCTCATCTTACATTGCATTTAGCCACTATTGCTTTTCTTTACTCTCCAAAGCCTCTTCAAAACACTCAAGTTCCCCATCATCCGTCAAAATCACGTATTCAGAAAAACAATACTTGGTAAATCGTTGTCTCTATCTATTAGACCTCTTAAGTTAGACTTGAGAGGATTTAGGTGCATCATCAAGATTCTAATTAGGTGACCTTTCATTCTTCTCTTGGTCATCATCAATAGAAACATCTAATTCACTTCTAAGCTGTTGATCATCACCAACATCTTGTTGTTCACCATGTTCAACATTATCTTCAACATTATCTAGATCATGAATAAGTGATCGTATAGGATCAACATCTGTCAGATTGCTATCTTTTTTGGGTGTAGTCTTCTCCAGTTTATCAATATCTCCAATGGTTTGGTCTTCCATGAACTATACATCATGAATTCTAACAAGTTTTTTCTCAACAGGGTCATAAAACTTGTAGCCTAATTCATCCTCACATTAACCAGTGAAGATGCACTACCTTGTCTTGGCATCCAACTTGTATCTTTCATCCCTTAGAATCTGAACAAACACTTTGCAACCAAAGACACACAAATGATCATAACTCACATTCTTCCCAAACCAAATTTTATTTGACACTTCACTATCCATAATAACAGTAAGAGTGAAATTAATAACATGCATTGCCGTAAATAGTGTCTCACCCTAAAAATGCTTAGGTAATTTAGCATCTGAGAACATACTTCTCACTCTCTCAAGCAATGTCCTATTTATCCTCTTTGCTAAAACATTCAGTTGAGGAGTTTTAGGAGGAGTCTTCTCATGTGCATTATCATGCTGCTTGCAATAGACATCAAAGGATCCACAATACTCACCACCATTGGTCCTTTCTCTAGCACTTGGTCTTTTCTTTACAAAGCATACCCCTATAGTTTAAATTTTTTAAATTTCTCTAGCACTTGATATTTTCTCTACCAAGCATGCCCTTATAGTTTCCTAGAACAATCATCAATAAAGGTAACAAAAGAAAGTGTACCATTAAAGGATTTTATCCTAAATGGACCACAAACATCAGAATGCATCAGTTGCGACAACTCTAACTTCCTTGAGGGAAGATGCTTCTTAAAGGATACTTTAGTTTGTTTGCCAATCATGCAATGAGAACATCTCTTCAATTATGCATTTTTTAGCCCTTAAAGAACATCCTTTTTAACTAAGCAATTCAACCCTTTTCACTGATATGACTAAGTCTTTAGTGCCACAAAGATGCCTCCATATCTACAACATTCACACTGTCTTCGGAAACCAAAGCTTTTGTCCAATACACTTTAGAAATCTTCTCCCCTTTGGCCACAACCAAGTTACCTTTGGTGAGTTTCCATTTTCCAGAACAAAGTGATTATCATAATCACCATCGTCAAGCATTTACACAAAGATCAAATTAAAACAAACATCAGGAGCATGTTTGACTCCTATAAGTAACAATTGAATTCCCATGTTGGTTTGGAGGAAAACATCACCAATACCAATCACCTTAGACACACCATCATTGCCCATCTTCAACACTCCAAAATCGCCAGAAGTGTAAGATGTGCAGAATTCCTTCTTTTGTGTAACATGTAGTGTAACACTACTATCAATAATACATATGCTCTCATCTGATACATGATTAACTAACTCATTGTCATAGAGATTAACAAGATTACCACAAGTAGTAGTAGTAACATGATTATCACCATCATGATCTTTCTCTTTTTGCTTACCTTTTTTTATCTTTATTCTAGTTTTTCCATAGAAAATAACATTTCTGCATATGCCCTCTCTTATGACAATAATGATACTCCACATTCTTGTATATATACTTGGACTTACTCCTGCTCTTCTCTCTACCACCTTTTAGTTCCTTTCTCTAATTTCTCCCCTTATTTTTAGTGACAAGTACTTTAGGTTGAGATTAAGAACCTTGTGCCTTCCTTCTCATCTCTTTATTAAGAGCACCACTCTTTACCGCTTGCAAAGAAATAACACCATTAGGAGTCGAGTTTGTAATAGAAACCTGAAATGTCTCTCAAGACTCAGGTAAAGTATTCAGTAGCCATAGTCTCAAAACTTCATCATCAAATTTGATACCCATTCCCGATAACTGATTTAGAGCCCTTAAATTCATTCAAGTGATCTGAAATAGAAAAACTCTCCCTGTACTTCAAATTTACCAGACAATTCAACAAATACAATTTTATTATTTCTTGATTTAGAAGCATACAATGACTCAATATTATCCCATAATATTCTCACATGTGTTTCATTAGCAATGTGATTATAACAATTTTCTTCTAAAAATTGCTTAATAAAACCACATACTTTGTTGGTGTTCAAAATCTCAGTCTTATTCAAACATAGAATCCGACTTCTGAGTAGCAAAAAAAGGAATATGTATTTTCTTCACAAATAACAAGTCTTTTATCTTGTCCTTCCACAAGTGATAATTAGTTTCATTCAAAGAAACCAATTTTGTATTTTCCTTATCATTCAAGCAAGTCAAATATTCCCTAAACCAAAACCAAAAAGCTCAGAGGCCAGTCTAAAGGGGGAAAAACACGGGATAGAAACAGTGGCGTGAACAAAATAGTGGAAATAAATTTCCCTAACTTGCAAGAATCTATGAAAGCAACAATAAAAGTATAACACTAACCAATCACCACTCTCACAAAATAAGACACAAAAATTTTAGCATAAAAAACCCTTAAAAGTAAAGGTAAAAGCCACAGGTCATTCAGACCAAAGAAATAGCTCCACTTTTATAAATAAAGAGTACAAAAGAGTCTCAATCAAGTGTCATGATTAGTACCAACACCAACATCAAATAATAAAGCAATAAAGTTTACAAATAGAGAATAAGGAAGATGAAAAACCCCAAGAACACTGAAGTTGTGTGAATTGAATATCTCCCAACTCATACCTTATTTCAACAATCCGAATGAAGATCCATATGTTCCAAACCTTGTTTCCAAAAATAAGACTAATGCAAAGGTGAACGAATTTGCAGTGGTGAATTTACGGTTGTAACTCTATGTAAAAATAAGAATAACTTTTTCCTTTTTTTTACTCACAAACAATTGGTGTATTTTTCTGACTAATGAAGTTCTTTCTATCTACTCTTCTTCAGAAACACTTTCTTCACTTAGGTTAAATGAGACATCAAGTTGAACTTCTCAATTTGGATCTTTTCTCCACATAAGAAGTGAACCCAATACCTAATAACATGGATTTTTATGTAGTTCTAAATGACTTGAGCCTATTGGGTTCAGCTAGATTTAAGTTACGGTTGGTTTTGATTAAATTGTTAGTCTTGAGTGTTTTTGAGCTCTAAATTTTCCTTTACTATACATGTTTAGTATGTTTAGTGAGATGCTGATTCTCTTTGTATTTGTCTATGCATGTTTTTGGTGTCATGTGACTTTCAATTGATCATTTTGCAATTGATTATCTTGCAATTTTGAAAGTATGTAATTAATGTCCTATAAATGAAATTGTGTTTAAAAATTGTTATCATATGGGTAATGGATATAAATTTCGTGTGACATTAATATTTCATATGATAATTGTATATGATAAAGAAAATAGTTAAATTGTATTTAATTCTTTCAATTATCTTTAATAAATTATTAAGTTGACTATCTTTCCTCATTAAGTGGGAGAATCTTGAAAGCAATGTTCTATAAATTATTTGAATTGTGTTTACAAACAAGGTCTATCTTAATTCTATGCATAATTTATATACGGGAAAACAAATATTTGTGTCAAATATGTTTCATTTCAATAGTATAATTTCATCTTGATATACTTTTCTTTGAAGGGATCCTCTTTAAATATTATTTATAATCACTTTGTTGTTTAGTTTATATTAAGAATTTTAAAATAATCTTTGATACAACATTGTTATGTGATAATTTTATTATCTTACATTATTAGCATACTACAATTCTTGTTAAAACAATAATGCATATTATAATCTCAAATTCAAGAGATTATTTCGATAGTATATATATATATATATATATATAATATATATGTTAATTAGCAATATAGAGTATGTGTGCATGTGTGAGAGATAAATCTAAACATAGTTTTAATTGAATTAAGAGAATCAATCATTTTTCTAACAGAACTCATTAATAATTGAATTTGATTAATAAATTACATGATCATATAGTTTAAGAAAATCTTTAACTAACTTATATCTTTGAACTTATTTCTCTATAACCTATCAAATTAATTAGTAATATAGAGAGTTCGTAATCATTATTATAATGTAATTTAATTAAAATTAGAATTAAAAAAAAAATTGTTGTACGAGTTTTGCAACCCAGTCTTCTTGATTCACAGATTTTTTCCAATTAACTACAACACGTCAACTTTTATTTTAATCTAATTGTTCTTTTTAATCTATCATAAAACAACTTTTAATATTTGTTTAGATCACGGTAAAATTTATTTAATAGGAAAACATAATGAATCTTTTGTATTCAATATATGGACTTTAGTATGCTATTGCTCCCGTGTCCTTGGGTGTATTCCTAATGTATCATATATTATTATAAGGTTAAAATATACTTTTAGTTCTTATTTTTCTTTTATATTAAGTTTAATATTTTTTTCTTTTAAGATAATCAATTTACTCCCTCAGGTTTGTAAATAACTAAAAATGATTCTTCTAAATAATGTTTTTTTTTTATATTTTGAAACTTTTTTTTATTAACTCAAGAGATTGAACTTGTTTCATTAAATTTATTCATGTGAAAGCTATGAAACTCAATTTATGATGTTCAAATAAAAAAATTCATATACATATAAAAAATTAAAAATCATGAAAAAATGGGTCTCACAAGAAAACAAAAAAGAAAATAATTTTAGATTTTTTAAGTTTTCTGGTTGCTCGTTAGCTTCACTTTTCACTTAATTTTAATTATGTTTATGGCTCTGCTTTTAGTTCAAACATCAATCTAGTTTGATTAATTTTATGTATGTATATTTAATGTACAAGTTTTAGATCTCATATTGTTAAAAATAGTTCAAATTTATCAATAAAAAAACAATAATTTTTTTGGAGGATTATTTTGATTATTTTTTTAAAAGTATAAAAGACTAAATTAAACTTTTTAAATGATAAAGGAACAAATTGAAAGACTATTCAATTAAAAAAATAATAATAGTCATGTATATATATGGAATGTGATATTTCTATATCTCAAAGAGATAGAGGAGTGAGGACATTTTAACCGGTCAACTTTACTCAAGGACTATTCAAATAAAAAAAAAAAAGACATAGAAATTAAATTTCTCAAGTCCAAAACCTTTGGAAAAGTCATGAATATTTGTAGGTAAGAAAAATTCAGTGTAGAGTTTAAAAGGAAAGTATAATTGAAGAGAAGATAAAGTGCACAAAAGGAAATGGGAGAGTATAGATTACCCTTGTAAAAAAGGTTCTACCTTATTCATTCTCTCAATGTTACTAACACAAAGAGGTAAGGACTAATTGTGATAATTGACAAGTTTCAAACAATTTAGGTGTCAAGGATTCACAAGTTCCAACAAATAAATCTAGTTATAATTACAAAGCTTGATTAGGAGTTAAATTTCACCTATGCTTGTGTTTGATCGAAAGACAGACGTGTAAGGGAGGAAAGAACATTTCAAAACAATCTTGAAATATTTGTGTTTAAATTCTTTATGCGAGGTGGTGAACACTTCAAGCAAAGGACGCTTGTGGACGTAGTTGATGAAAGACCATCGAACCGGGGTGACAAGGGAAGACCAATAATAATGGAAGAAAAGTCTTGATGTGGCTTAGATGTAGGTGAATCGATAGAGATCTCAAAAAGCTTGTATGGCAACGTATATATTTAGGCAAATTTGGATGACGCACAATTCATCACATGCAGCACACACATGGTAAAGTCATCAAAAGAAATCAAGATGCTGGGGTCTTTCAAAACACAAGTATACATATAGAAGTAGTCTTATCATTAAGGAGGGGATTATTCCGAAAGACAAAATCAGAATCCAAGGTCTTGTCACTTCAACAGGCCCTCATAGTAAAGGGTGCATCCTCAGGATCTAGAAATAAACAAAATGAGTAGGCATAATTGAAAAGAAAGTCGTTTTTCTTACCAATGAATGTGGCGTTATAGGTTATAACCTCCTCATTCATCCACTCATACCCGACTATAGGGACAAAAGGAAACTGGGGAACTTTCCCAGAGCCTGAAGGGTCTGTCGGGTTTGTGACCCCCAGATGAGAAAGAACCCTTGTAGAACTGCTAGGTGCAAACACGGTAGATCCCTCCTCAATAGGGTTAGGGGTGTCGATCCACACCTCTGCATTAAGACGACAACTAAAGAAGGAGAAACCTCGACTATACGAGAACTAGAAGCATAAGCCATTAAACGAAAGAATGAAAAGACTAAGGACCAGGAATACTTGAGAGAAAGCAGGAAGGGAGACTCAGAGCTCGAAGATGGAAAAAAGAAAAGTCAGACAAACTTGCCACCTATCATTTATTTATAACTTGGAAGCCCACCAAGGTCCAATGGGAAGGAGAAGCATCACCGTCAGATCATTCAAGATCTATGGTTCTGAGTCGCTGTAGTTTCAAATCTTACTAAATCCCTAATGCAACATCTCTGACAACACAATAACTATGGTAAAAAAAGCGGAAAGTTGGTGTGCCATAGAAGGGGCCAAACCATAGTTGTCGAGTTTGCGTCAAAAACAACCCAGCGAGCATTACCTAAGGTTCTTCTATTGTTATCGTCACTGCACTCCTCGACGCTGATGGGGTAGTATATCAGAGGTACCCTTGAAACAGATCTATCCCCAGGACCAAGCCTACTTATAAGGTTGGACCTACCTTCCATAGCTTGGACACTAGGACGACCCTATAAAGAAGCAAACAAGAGGATTGGCTCGAGTAAGATCCTCTACCCTTGAGTAAAAAATCTACATTACCCTTTTCACGTAAATTAAAATCCTAGTAACCTAAGCCTAAACCCAAAAAAGGTAAAACTATAAATTGGAAGCAACAAGGTATATGTTTGACTATTGGTTATTTTACTATGTTCCTCCTAATACACTATACTTTGAGAGATTAGTCTATCACCTTTTGACTTGAGCATTAGAGTAGTTTTATAGGTATCCACCTATATTGATCCGGATTGACTATCTTGAAGTAATTTAGGAGAACCCGGTAAGTGAGTGGAAAGCTTGTGTTCAATGTGCACATCTTGTTACAATTTGTTAGCATTATGTATGCTTAAAAATTATGAAATTTAACTATCAACAACCATCTCATATTTGCATTAAACATCTAGTTACAATTTACATTTAAAGTTATGGACTTTTTTCTAAGTCAATTGACCCTGGTATCATGACAACACAACCAACTTCCTTGGTGTATAACTAGCTAATATGCAAAACAGCCATGTAGGAGACTTCACTGCTTCGCACTGCTTTGTCTTAATTTGTGGAGGAAAAGTCACCATCTAATTAAATTTGTTACAATGTACACTTTCAATTTTAGCTACAATTTTATTTTATTACATGTCATACGCTGCTACTAGAAAGGGATCCACAAACCTAATATTTGTCATCAAAGATGTGGTCTGTCTGTATTCATTTATAAAATCTAAAGTTTAAAATCCATGGTGGGTTGCACAAGCGTAAATGTCTAGGATGATTTGCATGGAACGTACGAAGCCAGATTACTAGAAAACTAAGGAATCACCAAAATGGGTTATGTTGTGACCATGAGACAGACACAAACAGCCAATGAAACACCTAAAAATGTATTATGTTTTGACCCTGTATGAGACAGGCATCATCATATATTATCTACTTGGTCTTTAGAAAAAATTACTAATTACCTATAAATATTTTTTCCTTGTAATAAGAACTCGCAGTGTGAAGTGATAACCAAGCTAACAGTGGTACCTCAAATTGTCCATCTAGATGTTTTTTCACAAACAAAACAGGAGGACAAGTTAAAATCGTTCTCCAACTAGTGTCACCAAGCAATGAACTCTCACCTCCAATCGTTCTCCAATGTTACTTTTCTGAATGTTTTTTTTAATTAATTATATTATAAATATAGAAACAAGAGTTATAAGAAAATAATAACTTGAAAAACTATTTATATTAAAAGGAAAATTTGTAAAGTTAATTAAAAGAAAATTAAATTTAAGGTGTATTTATTAAAAAGTTAAAGATTAAATATCAATTGTAATAAATTCAAAGTACATCATATTCATTTTTAAAAGAAATAAAGTTTATAATTGAGTCAATATAATTCTTGGTACCACTAGAAATGATTCAAATTCTTTTTTCAAAAAAAAAAATTGTCAAAATTAATTGTTTTGTCAAACTGCTGCCAGTTAACAATACGTTCATAGTACATAAACTATAATTGAATTATTCAAAATAATTTAAATTTATAAATATAAAATAATAATATTTTGATTTAAATCAAATGTATTCATATAATTTATACTCAGACTCAAAATATCAAAGTTAAAGTAATGTTCGGATGATTTTTTATTTGTAGTTTTCATATAATTTATGTGGTACAGTGGTTGCCTAGGCAAGTTTTTTAATAAATAATTGGATCTTAATGGCCAACAGAACTAATTATGTTGGCTGGAAATTGTTCTAGAAAGTGCTGTAATTTTTTACTAAGCAACCTAATATACTTAATAGCTAAGCATATATAATAGGTATTGAAGTAAATGGATGATTAATAATAAATCAGTGAATAGATTCTTTTGCAAAATACTACGGTATTAAAATTTTTCCTCAAATACATTGCCTTAATTATTCAATTGATTGTTAAATATTTCCACAAAGAAGGTTAAATAATGAATTAAAAACAAAGACGAAGGATATAAAAATTCACATATTGGACGAAGATTGAAATGTTTGTGCAGACCATAAATATGTTGAGTGTTAGGAAATATTTGAAAACCTGTAGCAGCCTTCACTAAACAGGTTTATTTATTTATGATGAGATGCATATTGCACCCTTGGCTTTAAAAAACACACAGAAAATTGTTCTTCCTAAAACATCAATTCTACATTTAAAATATTAACTTATTTTGAAATAATTAAAAATAAACTAAAAAGTCAAATGATTTTTATCAGAAGTAAAAATTCTTCACGAGTATTAGGAAACCAGAATAACAAATTCTAAGAACCCATGTATTGGGACTTTAAATTTGCCATCGTGAATATTCCTATATTACTATTACGTACCCTTCTTACTTTATAATTTTAACTCTTTACTTTCAGTTTTTCTATCATTAATTATCAAATTATTTTTTTTAACTAATTTTATTTTTTCCTTAATTCTTATTCTCGATCATTCTTTTTTTAACTTACTGATGCTGATAGTAATAATAATTTTTAAATTTTCAGAATAAATCATCCCAATTAACTGGGAGTGCTTCCTAAATCCACTATAGTCCTTTTTTGTCAGTTGATCTCATAATTAACTTGTAAGATATTTCAATTTCTCTCTTTAATTTCACACATTGGTACATCTCAAACTGATAAGACAGTACGTACAAAGTAAACTTCATGTACGAAAATACGCACACACAAAAAAAAAAAAAAAAGAGTGAGGAAAGTGTTGGTTGTGTGCACATCAACGTGTTCATTTATGAACCAAAACTCTTTGGTCCCATCCTTTTTCAAATCAAGGCAATGGAATCAGATTAGATCTTCCAACAAATTTAGAGAGATCGCATATATGGAAAGACACATAAATTTACTCTTTTTGCTGCGTTTGAAATTCATTTCTTAAATTAAGAAGGCTTGGACCCCCATCATTTAGCACTTGAGAATCATCACCAAATTAAAGAGATGTTTCTTTCAAGACTTGAAGAGGGTAAGTTAAACACCAACACTACAACTCAGAAGTTGGTGATCAACAAAGGAGGAACACAAGCTGCAGCAGGAGTATCCTCTTCTTCAAGGAACCCTTTCCCTCCTCTACCTACTCATAAGAGAGGCAAATTACTGGGTAGGTGTGATATTATAGCTGTTAATTAATTTGTTTTTATTACTCAATTTGTTTCATTATATTTTTTTATACAGATCAAGAAAATTAATAAGTAAATAAGATAGAATAAATCTTATAATTCTAGTTTATTTATTGATTTTTTTAATTTTTTGTCTATAATTAATATTATAAGGGATTAAAAATAATATTGATTAATCTTACATTGAAAAGTTCTCTTAGTTTTTATGATATTTCTGGATATGAAGTTAATAAGTAATTTTTTCGCACATTGAGATTCATTTAAACAGTTTACATCTCTTAAAAATATGTTTTTATATGCACATGGAGAACATATTGAAAAGCTAAAATGATAATTGTTGAAAAACATAATTCATTTGTAACTTCTTTATTACATGGTAATGATAACGGAACGGATTACTTTATAATATTTAATTGTTTTATTTTAAAGGTTAATTTTATTTTAATTTAACAGTAATTTTAATATATGATATTTGGTAAAAATTAAAGTAATCTAATCTAAACATTTATTTCAAATGCATTACTTTTCCAATATTTTTCCGTTCTGATGTTAAATTAATTTAATTCGAATGAAAAATATATAATATACTATCTATATATATAACATTTTAGATAAAATTTTAAATATATTCTTGATCTGTCATTTTTTTCAAATTAGAATTGGAATTTTAAGTTTAGTAATCCATTAGAAACCTCAATTCCAAGACCTAAACCAAAATCACTTATAATTTACTACATCGATATCTAAGTTTGATGGTATAAAAAATTATATAGTGGCTTGCTCAGAATTGCACCTGATGGTGTATATTATTAAGGGTGTGGAACTGCTATATATATTTGATTGTTTGTTATCTTGGAGTTGATTGTACGTGAATGCAGCTGAAGATGTGATGTTAACTAGTGGTGTGATTAAAAATTCAGAAGATAGCGATGAAGATGTGTTCACGGTTCCAGACATGGAAGCTGCACCAAGTGTTGATTCTGCACTCTCAAATCCAAATAGTAATATCGTTAAACAAAGTAAGATCACAGATCCACAGCTTCAATGTGGAAAGCGCCCCCTAGGAAGAAACTCCCTAGACAAGGAATATAGACGCCTCAAGAGGTACTTATGCAGATGAATATAAGAGTTATTTATAAGAAGAAATCTTAATCATTAAAATAAAATTAATAATTAAGATCAACCATGATATATATACAAAAGAAGAATTCACTCACTTTAAGATTACGTTTAAAGCTATTTTTTAGACTCAAAATCTATTTTTTAAAATCTAATTCTTATAATGAACCACTAATTTTAATTATTAAATTTAAAAAAAATAAATGAATAGATAAAGAATTATTTTACATCTTATCATTCATTTTTTAAAATATAAAAATAACAAAGAATTATTTTTAAATATATACATATATACATAAATTTAAAAAATTACTTTTCATCTTATCATAATTTTCTTAAAATTTAATAATTGTAGTGACAAATGCACCAATTTATTATATTATCATTTGATATCTTTATTGAGCAGGGAAATTAAAAATAACAATAAAGTATAGCAAATAGAGCATATATTTTTCTAAATTATTTCAGCACTTATCATGCTTGTGTGTGAGAAAATAAGTTCTGTGAATAAATTGATATAAAAAGTTAAAGAGTTAGAAGAAAACAATTTTACAAACAAGTTTTGACTTTTGACGTTACAAACAGATTGTTAAGAAACAGGGTTTCTGCTCAACAAGCCCGTGAAAGAAAAAAGGTTTATGTTAATGACTTGGAATCAAGAGATAAAGAATTGGAAGAAGAGAATACAAAGCTAGAAGAGCGTATTTCTACTTTGATCAATGAGAACACCATGCTCCGCAAGGTAATAATTTTCATCTCTTTCACACTCATTAAAATAAATATATATATATATATATATATATATATATATATATATATATATATATATATATATATATATGCGCTAATAATAAGGCTCGTGTCAAATTAAATTAGATAAATCGAATGTTATTTACTTGGCAGGTTCTTATGAATACGAGGCCGAAGGTTGATGAGAGCAATGAAGCATAGATCATGTGTTCAGTTAAATGAACAATTATCAGACTAATGTAAAAGTTTCCTAGCAAACTCAGGCTTCTAGGATATGTATGGGTGTTTCTCTCCATATATATATATATATATAGAGGTAGAAAGGGAGAAAATTTATTTACTCTGATATTAAGTTTAAGAGATTTAATCTCAATTTTAATATTTTATTTTTATAAATTTAATAATTAAGATTAATTATTTATAATAATTATTAAATTTTAACAAAATAAATAATAAAGAATTAAAAATAAGTTTTTTAAACTTATTTTTAGATTAAGTTGATCTCTTTTATATATATAAACAAATTCTAGAATGAACCACTATATAAGGTGGTTTTTCGTGGACCATTTAATTTTTGTATTATTTTTTAATTTTATTTCATTAAATGCATTATTAAATAAAAATAATAAAAAAACAAAAAAATGACCTCTATTAAACAATAATTAATCAATGTACTTCGTCAATCTAATAATAATATGCTTATGGCACCATGTGTAATCATTTGAAGTTATATACTATTCAATTTAATTTGTGAGTATATGAGTTAGAATTAGAATGTCATACGAAGTTGTTTTTTTTTTTTTTTCTTTTTTTTTTTTTATAATTGAGGGTTCTTAGTATTCAAAATGGTAAGAGTTTAGGTTACTATTAAAATGGAAATGTTTAATTTTTTTCTTTATTTTTATGATATTTTCTTATTGTTACCATATGGACTCTAACGGTAAGTTTTAACTATACTAATTTCTCTAGTTGATGGCCCTATAAAAAATAATTTTAATTATACTAATTTAATATTAGGATTTATAATTTTAGTTGATGGACCTATAAAAAATAATTTTAAATTGATAGTCTTAATAATTTTAATAGAATTGAAGATTTTTCATTAATATTTTAAATTAGAGTTTGAGTTAATAATTAGCCTTTAATAAATGTATTAGACTTTGATCATAGACTTAATGTTAGTATGATTTCTATTCTACTAGTTTATTAAAATAAACTAGTAATTTTACTCTAATTACTTTTTTATTTATGAGTTTAATTGGTATACACTGTTAGGGTAAAGATTTTTATACTAACATTCAATCACAACCTTTCATTTATGGTGAATTTGTTGACTTTACTCGTTATTATTTTAAAAGTCACATAAATGAAAAATCATGATTAAATGTCAGTGTAAAAATCTTTTACACTGACAGTGTATACCAATTAAACTCTTTATTTATATATGTGTTAATTTTTATTTAAGAATTCAATTTTTAGTTATTCACTCTTTGTGCTAGTTCTTTGTCATTTCTAATGAAAATTATTGATTTTTAATTTGATCTTTAGGTACACTGTCATTTAATAATAACTTTTCATTTATGGGAAGTTTGTTAATTTTATCAATTAATATTTTAAAAGTCATATCAATAAAGAGTTGAGATTTAACATTAAGGTAAAATTTTTTTACGTTATCGGTGCATATTAAGGTATGCTTGACAAAGCTAGCTGAAAAGTTAGTTGAAAGGTAAAAAATTAGCTGAAAGTGAAATGGTAACTCAAAACTGAAAAGTTGGTTATAAGTGTTTGCTAAAACTAGTCGAAAGTTGTAAAATGATAAATAAGGATATCGTTAATCATTATATCAACAATGATCTATTTAAAGTAATTATAAAATATTTTAATAATATAATTAATTATATATTTAAATTATAAATTATTATAATTATATTTTTAAATTATAAATTTCTATAATAACATATTTAAATTATAATTACATATTTAAATTATAAATTTATACAATTACATATTTAAATAATAAATTACTATAATTAATATTTAAATTATAGTTTCTATAATTAAATATATAAATTTTAAATTACATATTTAAATAATAATTTTTTATAATTATATATTTATTTTATAAATTACATAATTACATTAATGAAGGAGAATGAGATTGTATAATGTAGGATTGACTCATTAAGTTCGCGTAGAAATAGGATCCACACAAGGAAAAAAGTACTTGTCATTAGTTCGTTATTGGGGGCATCTTGAAAACGTTAATATTGCATAAATTAACGAAGATAAACATATAGAAATAAAACTAGTCAGTAATTGAAGATAGAAGATTTTTAGGAAAAACTACTTAGAGTAACTTTTTTTAAAAAGCTAGTAGCTTTTAAAAAAGTTCTTAGATTTTTGCTATATAAACGGAGTTGAAATAATTTTAATTACCATTTCAAACACACTGTAATTAAACTCTTATTCATATATTACACTCTTGACAAGTGTAATATACGTGCAATGTTTCAATAAGTAAAGTTTGTCTTCTTAATTAAGAATAAATTGGAGAAATGAGAATAAATGCAAAATAAAGATAAAGTTCAAGATGTAAAACACATGAATTAAACATTGATGAAAACAATGATAATGAAACGCCGAGATTTCGGTTTACTTCACAATACATCAAATCAATAATTAAGAACAAACTTTAATCCAGGTTCACTCACATTCCTTACTCCGCAAACATATTCTTAATGTTAATTCTTTAACAAAAACCTTAAACTTTCTCATCACCTATCAATCTATTAGTGAAATAAAGAGATGATTTGTGATACACACAAGGATAAAACAAATGCATATAAATGTTGTTCTATTCTTAACTTTGATATATATACGATGTTGTATGTTGACTCTAAATGTACCTATAAGTATATTTCATAACGAGCAGTGATCCAACTCTTCTCCATCTTGTTTATCTTCTTGGGTATATTCCATGACAAAAAATGTACCTATAAGTATATATTAAAACCCAAACTTTCATAGGAAAAATATTGTATTTATATAGTTAAACAAAAGTAAGACAAAAGTTACCCAAAATCAACAGCTTTTTTATTTTTGGTCATAAAGCGTTTTAATAATGCTTTAAAATACTTTAAAATCATTACCTAAAGTGCTTGAAGAAGTAAAAAAAAAAAGTGCATTAACTTGGACCAAAAACATGATTAAGCTAGGTAAAAATGAAAAGTTACACCTAAAGATGCAACACAAATCAATAGTCATTCCTAAAAAAGGAGTATACCACTGTTAATTTGTTTCCTAAAAGTAATAGACACTACCACTTAAAAAAGAAAGTTTCAAACAAACCAGTCCCGTTAATCATTATATTGTTGTACAAGTTAGTACTTAAAACACTTTTAGAGAGTATTTTAAAACAAAGTATAACATTAAATTAATGGAGACAAAATGGGAAGATGCTAAAATTTTCAAAGAAATTTACGTCTAAAAAAATTGATGTCAAGACTAAAAAGGCCTTGATATATCAAAGTTGGCTCAAATGAAAAACTCGGGAGAGTGAGCTCTCTCTAAATAGAAATTCCCAACTTTCAATAGCAAAATCTGATTTCATTCACAAAATATGAGATACATGCAGGTTCCCAAAGCATACCAAGAGTTCTCTCATATGGAGGTAATACTAACTACCACTACTATCTGTGTCTTAATTTAAAATAAAAATTACCAAAGGTTTTGGGCCTAATGCCAAAACAAACTAGTTCAGTCTAACAACTTGCTACAACTTTTTTAAAAGGAAAATAAATCTTCATGAGTAATGGGATTTGACATGCAAATTAGTCCATAATCTCTATGCTCAAGTTGGATTAAATAGTTGATTTACTTCAGTTTTAAACCTTCTATTTCAATAAAATATTCACCTTTTCTTTAGAGATAAATATTAATTAGATCAATCTTATAAATTTAAAAATATTCTCATTTTAACTTTTTTGACTCTCTTAATTAACATGTTGAAAAATATCTTTCAGTGTTCTAACCACTTCTAACATATTTTAATTACCAATTTCATCGTAGTATTTCTATCATACTTCATTTTAGATAGATTAGTTTCAGTAAGGCCGAAAGCTATTAAATATATGTTATACTTGTGTTGCACAGAGTGTCAAATTAACAACCGACACGGCTAACAGAACAATAAGGTGTAACTTGCAACTTTCCATATTTCTGTTTCCTTAAATAGCAAGGATGGTAGGAGGGCAAAAGTTCAGCCAGGAACCAATTAAGTCCATCCAGCCCACCTAGTTAACCGATAGCCAATCCCTTTCTGTATGAAATATTTTTAATATTTATTTAATTTACATATTAAAGTAAAAAATAGATTTAAAACCTGAAACTCTAAGTTTTTTTTTTTTTTGACTGTGAAGCACAGGCCAGGCTCAAAATGAATTAAAAACCTCTAATAAAAACTTAATTCCAATTAGATCAGCTATTACAAACAAAGAAAGGAATGAAGGAACAAAACTAAAATTTGTGTTTCTACTGGATTATTTTATGCTTAGACTGAGCTGATAGATTGTAGATTCAACAAATCTAGAGACAAACCACGAAAATGTTGCAACAATTAAAGATGCCTTAAATAACAGTTTATCACTGAAAAAAATTATAGTCATTCAAAAAAATTATTTTAGTTTTATAATTATTAATTGACAAAAGGGCTCATAAAAAACAAAAAATTGTAAAAAGTCAATAAAAATAGACTAAAATAAAAAATTTCTATTTTTCAACCTAATTTAATATTTAAGTCGTTAAATATATTCACACACAAAAAAGTGTCACTTCAAGGATCTTAAATTTATGTATAGATGAAGTTCATTTTAGTTTAAGTAAAAAAAAAATCCCCATTATATATTGATGTAATATGTCATTGCCCCCGGATCTCTAAGGAAATATGTCTTTTTTTTAAGGTAATATGTTAATGTCATAAAATAAGATATGCCCCTGATTAACCAATCAGACAAGTGCTCCTGTAACAAATTCAAATCTATAGAAAAGGCAATTGTTTGAAGGGTCCTTTAGTTGTAACAAACAGTACCCAATGATCAGTTAATTTCAGTGCAATGTCTATGAGATAATTAACCAGATCAAATGTGGCATTGCATCAATTTGGTTGGATACCAGTCCTTGTCTAAGGGTCATCATGATGAGAACTTAAAGTAGTATACCGTTAAAGAAAATTCTCAAGTAATATGTGCCTTGAAAATTACACTATAAGCGTATTGCCATGCAGCAATCTTGTGGGATGCATCACACATTTAATTTGTTGTTAAAGGCATTGTGGCTTTGCAATATCTCATTTTCAATCACCTAATTATCCAAACCAACCAAGACATTAGTTCTACTATATATGCTGCCTCATATTGTTGCTTTTACCGTCCAAACACATAACAAGAAACTCTATTGGCTGATTCAAGAGCTTTAGAAACAAGAATAATGGAACCTGCTTCTCTCTGCTCTTTAAGGGCCATCCTTATTTTCTTATGTGCTCTGTGGATAATGCCAGAGCTAACACTAGCAAAACATGCAAGAATCACCAGGCACTATAAGTTTAATGTATGTGTAATGCATTTCAATGCCACATAATCAAATTTTATTCTTTCTTTCACCTCCTTTAGTTGTTTATTATTATCTTTTCATTATTTTTTCTGCAGGTCCAATTACAAAATGTCACAAGACTTTGCCAAACAAAGAGCATTGTGACTGTTAATGGTAAATTTCCAGGGCCTAGAATCATAGTAAGAGAAGGTGACAGGCTAGTGATTAAAGTGACTAACCATGTTCCCTACAATGTCTCTATCCATTGGTATTATACAGAATATCCTCCTAAGTCATATTATTGTAATTTTTGGAAGGTCAAAATTGTTCAACATTGCATAATTTTTTTAGGCATGGTGTTCGCCAATTAAGGAGTGGTTGGGCCGATGGACCTGCATATGTGACACAATGTCCAATTCAAACTGGCCAAACTTATGTATACAACTTCACAGTCACTGGTCAAAGAGGAACATTGTGGTGGCATGCCCATATCTCATGGCTAAGAGCAACACTTTATGGTCCCATTGTCATTCGTCCCAAAAGACACGTGCCTTACCCATTTCCCCAACCATTTAAGGAAGTTCCCATCATATTTGGTAAGTTTATAACACTCAAAACTCTTCTAAAATCCTTCTCTGGACATAATAGTAAGTTGAGGGTTTTATTTTCCAAATGTTAACACCTAAGAATGCAATTGGTCATAATGTAGGGGAATGGTGGAAAGCTGACACAGAAACTGTTATCAACCAAGCCTTGCAAACAGGATTGGCACCTAATCTCTCAGATGCTTACACCATCAATGGTCTTCCAGGTTTTCTCTACAATTGCTCAGCCAAAGGTAAACAACAGAATGATTACAGAATGGGTCAATAAAAAAAAAGGAAAAAAAAACTTAATTGCAGTTCTTCAGGTTCTTTTAGTATTATTCTCTAATTAGAATTTGAGTTTCATCTAGATAACCTGCATAATAAAGGTTTGTATAAGATATAAACATAAATTATTGAGATAAAATTCTAATTCTTATTAGCGAATAGCACTAAAAGAACTTACCAACTGTATCTAAGTTTTATCCAAAAAATGTTAGCTTCAGTTCACTAAGTTAGCAACTATCTCATTCATGCAGATACCTTCAAACTCAAGGTGAAGGCTGGGAAAACTTATCTCCTTCGCCTGATCAACGCTGCACTCAATGATGAACTCTTTTTCAGCATTGCAAACCACACACTCACTGTCGTTGAAGCTGATGCAGTCTATGTAAAGCCCTTCAGAACAAAAATCGTACTAATCACACCCGGACAAAGTACTAATGTCCTTCTCAAGACCAAGTCTAAGGTCCCAAATGCCACCTTTGTCATAGCTGCTAGGCCTTATGCTACAGGCCCAGCAACTTTTGACAATACCACAGCCACTGCACTGCTTGAGTACAAAAAATCTTCAGTTTCAAACACTAAACCAAAGAACAAGAAACTTCCACTTCTTAGACCATTGCTTCCTATGTTCAATGACACTGTCTTTGCAATGAAATTCAACAAAAAAGTCCGAAGCTTGGCCAATGCAAAATTCCCAACAAAAGTTCCAAAAACTGTAGACAAGCACTTCTTCTTCACTGTTGGCTTAGGTATTAGCTCCTGCCCCAAAAGCCAAGCATGCCAAGGACCCAATAACACTAGGGTGGCAGCAGCCATTAATAATGTGTCCTTTCTGATGCCAAACATTGCTTTACTCCAAGCCCATTTTTTCAACCAATCCAAAGGTTTATACACCACTGATTTCCCTGCTAATCCACCTTTCAAATTCAACTATACTGGCACTCCACCAAAGAATATCATGGTAAGCAGTGGGACTAAGACAGTGGTGTTGCCATTTAATGCAAGTGTGGAGTTGATCCTGCAGGACACCAGCATTCTTGGTGCTGAGAGCCATCCACTTCACCTTCATGGCTATAACTTCTTTGTTGTGGGTCAAGGCAATGGAAACTTTGACCCCAAGAAAGACCCCTCCAAGTTCAATCTGATTGATCCAGCTGAGAGGAACACTATTGGTGTTCCATCGGGAGGATGGGTTGCTTTGCGCTTCTTTGCAGACAATCCAGGTATATCCTATAAACTTTGTTAATTTTTTTATTGCAGAGAGATATATATAATTTGAATCTACTTTCTTTTTCTTACTTTTCTTTTTATGTGATTTTACCACTAAATAAATTTACAATTTCTATAAACTCACAATATTCTTCTTAAAGAATAAATATATATAATACATGCACACTGACAAACAATAGCTTCATCTAATAATAAAAAAAAAACTATTTATTATAAGTGTTTTGATTCTTGAAATAACTATCTTATAGATATTATCAATGATGATTTCTTTACATAAAAAACAATGATGGTTGATTATAGATTGATATTCCCTCTAAATTGAAATATATTAAACATATTAAGAAAAGTTAACGTTTTAATGAAAAATAATAATATATCTAAATATTTATTATTGAAATTTGATATCATAAATAAATAAAAAAATTAATAAAAATAGAATTTTGAGCAATACCATTAAATAGGATTAAAGTTTATTATATTTTAGCAGTAAAAAATGTATTTTTCTTATAATTCAGTGCGGAGAAAATGGTATAAAATCTTTTAAACTAGGAGTGAATATATGCTAATCAAACTTATCCTTAAATACACCTATTAGATGTCATGTTCTTGATCTCATACAATATCACTATGATTATTATGTGCATGATGAGTATTTCCAAGCTTTAAATCTCTACAAGACTGTATATCATCCACCAAACACTAATCATGGTCACAAAAAATTTAATGAAAACTATTAATATACCAATATATTTAAATTTATGAATCAATCTAACCCTCTTACATTTTTCTTGTGTTTGAGTGTGTGCTTTAACTTGCAAGTGTTTGTAACATTAATTTTGTGATCATATATGAACAGGTGTTTGGTTCATGCACTGCCACCTGGAAGTGCATACAAGTTGGGGATTGAAAATGGCCTGGATCGTCCAAGATGGAAAGCTACACCATCAGAAGCTACCACCTCCACCCTCTGACCTTCCCAAATGTTGAAATAAGCGCCACCAAATAACTTTTGATTTATTTTTTCTACATTCATTCTTTTCTTGTGAGTTATTCAAGAATTATAGGTACATTTATTTTAATATTGTCCCATCTCTTACATGCTCCTCACTCGCAAGAGTGTAGCAGAGAGTTTTGTGTAGATTATAAGCAAGGAGTATTCAATTATCCATTTTGAAATAATAGGCCAAATGTTGAGTATTAAAATTGAGAATGGGCAAATGCTCCTTCTTACTTATGTATGTGTGTTTTCACTTTACAGTGCTTCATTAGGTATGTAATACTAGAAATTTCTTCAGTTGTGTCAAAGTGATGATACATTTTGTTTTTGATTGTAACTAATACCACCTACGTACTATACATAATAATACAAATTGCAGATCCCAGCATTGGATAATTAACTTCTGAAACTATATTCTAGTCTGAAAATAAATGTTGTGGCTAGCTATCAAAATAATTTCAGACCGTTTCTCGAGGTTTAGGATCGAGTTGAATGACTTAAGAGAGAAAAAATATGAAGATGTCTGCTAGGGTTTCAAAGCAACTTGCTAAAAAGAGATTGATTTTCTTTCAAGAAGCAAATTCAAAGGTAATAATGGCAGATCTTTGGTTCCCTGTTCGAGACTTGTTAGTGCAATTTTTCCCTTTTTAGTAGGGAAGTCACTCAACGAGTTACAGTCTTATAAAGATATATGAAATGGTGTAATTAGAGGTTATGCTGATCAAAATGCCTATGAGGTTGAAGATGTTATTTAGAAGATCTTGATGCTGAGTTCAAATATTTTGAAGACAATTGTCAACCGGAAGTGAATGCGTTGTGTCCAAGGAGAGCATGTGTCTCGGCAGAAAATAAACGTGCATGGCAACCATGGAGAAGATCAATAATTGTAAGTTGCTTGGGAGACAGATTGGTTGGAAATTAAAGCCATGATAATTAAGTCTTATTGGCCCATTTTAAACCCCTAACTAATCAACAAAGAAATAAAAAAAAAAAATGATGTTGAGTAAAATATCACACTTCTCCTTCTTCGCAACTTTAGGCTTTCATCTTGGGAAATCTTTCAAATTAAAGAGAACTTGACTTCTAAATCTTTAAATAATTTTCTACCCAGTTAGTTAAACGATTATTAGTTATTATTATCGATCATGATTAATTTATACCAATATTATGACTATAAAAAAATTAAAAAAAATCTAGTAAATATTAAATGATAAAAACCAAAAACTTAAGTAACATTTTGATCCCTAAAAAAAGTATTTTTATTTCGATTTCTTAATTTGATCCTTGAAAATAGGTTTAATTTGATCGTATTTTTATTTGATTTTAATATATTAACAAACAATAACTTTTTTAGTCCTTATTTTTAAAACATCATTACATACCAATGATTTACTATATTATCATAAATTTTGAAAGGTTTTATATATTTTTTTAGAACAAATTATTCTGTTCAAAACATAACACTTTACGACAGAAAAGTTTACAAATAATTAAAAACACAAATTAGTCAAAAAGTTACAATAAGTTATCCTATCAAACTCCCTAATATCATGATAAATCACTTAAGTCAAAATGTAAAATATTAGTTTATTTAAAAAAACAAACAAATTCTTTAAGAACCAAAATTCCAAAACAGAAAACAACCAAAATAAAAGACTATTTTTCAAGGACTAAAAAATTCGTTAAGCCAAAAAAAAATGAACATATAAAGTTAAAGGCTAAAACTAGTATTTAAAAAAACGTTTCAAAAACGGCTAAAACTAGATAAATAATACCTTATCAAATATAACTCGGGAAGTTTTATGTATTCAAAAAGTCAATGAAAAACTTGAATATAACAACCAAAAACAAACCAAATTCAAGCAAAAAATTATTGAAGTAAAATATATTAATTAATAATAGGAGTAAAGTACATAAGCCTAACGTAATTATTTCCTTGAAAATTACTAACGTACTAAAAATCCTCATTGCGTTTCACCTATCATTTTCATCATCAAGAATCATCTCATTCACTCTACTTTCAGTTTCAAAGATCAGTCACAACACACAAGAACTGCATGATTTTATATGCAGAACCAGACCATAAGGACAATATAGATTTGTTCATGGCACAAATCTTTCACTATACACAGTTATAAGCACACCACTTGGAATCATGTCTTTCGTAGCAGTTTATTCCAATGCATGTTGATACATGCATACCGTATATCCTATAAGAGCAACATCACTCGACAAGATAGTAGTTAGGAGACACATTTTTCCTCAGAATCTTGAAACTGAGGCACATGATCCTCAGAAATCCCTTTCTGGGAACATTATAGGAGCTACAAGAGACCATAAGTACAGAAGAGCAGTTGCCCAGGAAGTGACAATCCGAACCCACACAGATGGCCACCCCACGTCAACCAACTTCCCACTCTCTCCAACAGACGTAGACCAACCGGTCAGAAGCATTGCAGAATACATGCTAGCAAGAGAGAAAATCAAGTGAAAGAAGGCATATGAATATGTAACTGGTTTTGCTTTCTCCTTCTCTTCCTCCTCCTTTGTATCAATTGGAAGTAAAGGCTTACCTGCAGAATCACCGGAAATGGCAGATTGTTCGTATTAGCAGTGGCAAATTTTCGTCATTTAATGCTAATCAAATAACAAGACAGTTTATTATTTTCCTTCCTTCATGGATCCAAATTCTAAAATCAAATCCAGGTTCAAGGCCAACAAACCATGCTTACATTTCAAATGCAGATAATTGGTGATCAACAACAAAATAGAAATATTGAATTTTAATAATATTTACCAGCACGAGGGGAGCTTGGTGGGGAAAGCACTGCGGCAGAAGATCCAGCACGCACAGCAGAATAAACAACAGATAGAACAGTTGTAGCTAAACCCAGAGTAAGGGTGCCAGTGGAAACAGCTTTTGAGTGTTTGTGAAGACCATTGCACTCATAATCTCTTGGTTCACTAGCCAATGCACTATAGCAGAGGTAAGTGCAGTATAATGATATTACAGAAGCAGGCAAAACACTTCCATTTACCTGTATATAAAATAATTCAAAAACCTCAAATCCAACTAAAGTAAAGAATGAACTAAACATAGGATAAAACCAATTCCTCCTATCTAGACAAAATAAAATTTCAGAAATTTATCCTTCCAATACAAACTTAGAATATTTCAGTCACGTACCAGGTTGGCAGTAATAAATATGCCTTTTAATGGCATCTCAACCAAGTTACCAATCCATCAGAAAAATTGAACCAAGATAACAAGGATAACAGATAAGAAACTGGATTTCATAAATAATAGATTATATCTGGACTTCTATACAGTTAACATTTTAACAAAGTATTTAAATTAAAACAAGTGGAAAATGTATCATTTAAAATTTCAAGCAATGACAATTCAATGTCATAAACTCAGTCTCAGAAGAGACAAATTTGGCAATTTAACATTCTTCATATGAAAAACCAGGAAAACAATTTAATAGTGGTTAGCAACAATAAACATCATATAGTGAACTTACTGCAGGATGCAAAGCCACTATGGCAAAAACAAATGCAAGAATCAGGGTCATGGTAATAAAAAAGAGATTGAGCCCACAGTCTTGTCCAGATGGTGCGAAGAAGTGAAAAAGAACTCCCGAGAATGCAAATGCTGCCACGTAACAAACAAGTGACACAACGAATAGAGCAATGTACCTGCATAAATAAACAGGTAAATACTGAATTTCTTGTTAAAATATATAATGTCAACTCATGAGGTAAAGGAAATGACATTATAGGAGTAAAATAATAAAGCAAAGCCTGAAACTAACCAGAATTGTTCATCAAATCCAACCCATTTGTCATTCCAGCCGTGAACAAAATCCAACAAAAGCACAACTTGAACAAGAAGAAACATGCCTGACCCGAACTTAGATATTGTTTCTGCAAGTTGACATACCTCATCATAAATTCATAATCATAAACAATGAAATAATTTACATATCAAGTGCATATGAAGTTTACACACACATCCTTTTTTCAACTCCATCAGTTTAAGCACATTATTCTTTTGTATCTTGAAAATTTACAGCTTTTATAAAGACTGAATACCTAATCGTTTTTCATTGTTATGATTTCAAACAAATTATGATTTGATACAATAAGCATTTAAAGAAAACAAGACAATGATCAAAAGATATTTAAAACAATATTTTGATCAAGAGAACTAACCCTGAATTCCATGCCAACTTAAATAAATAGGGTATAATGATATCTTATTTAAAGAATCTAAGGTTTATGTTTATTATTACGGTAATCTTTTCATTCCTGCTAGATTTCCATCATCCAATAATATTGGGCCCTCCAAAAGTCCATGTGGTGAGCAGTTCATAAAGAAAGTTGGATAGATATTTTTATTTTTGTGGGCTATGTCAGCATTAAACTTCCATTTGAAGAAAGCACACAAACATGGACACACTTATGAAGTAACCTAAAATGAAAAACCCATTAATAGATGTCAAATATAAGGTTGTTAACCAATTGCTGATAACATTCTGAACACCACCATCAAATATTGAGTGAATTCATACTCACAAAATATAATTCTCAGGCAGTCAAAGTGCTCTAGCTGTGTTTTTGACTATATTTCATACAACTGGAAAATTGGAAGCTTATGATTATTTATCTACAGTTTTTCTCTCCCTAAACTGACGAACCCCACTGGCCACGGCTTCTTCTTAAATTGTCTTGTGCAAGTGCAACCTCTCTCTCTTTTCGTGTGACCAGCCAAGTGTTTTTTTGTTTTCCTTAGTCCTTCTATTTTTATAGCCTTGTCTCTGTTTTTTTTTTTTTAATTCTTCTGTTATTTAAATCCAGCTACAACCTTCTTTTTTTCTTCTTTTTGAAATTTTCAGTGGGTTGTGTTCTCTGTTTTGTTATGAATTTTTTTAGAGTTTTGTTTCAATTTTTTTTTCAATTGAGGATAATGTCTGGGGCAGATATGAACACCTAACATGTGGAGATTAATTATGCAGATATAGATGAGGATGAGGAGGATTAAACTAATTAGTTTTAAGAATTCTCATTGTGCTTTTCTGTTTTGTTAACATTATTTCTTTTTTTGGTTGCTATTTAATCCTTTAGTTGGTTAGGTATTTATGACTTTTTATGATGACAATCATTAAATTATGAATGCTATGAATTTTAGATTTATTATACTGGTGGCTTTAAAATTTTTGTTATATTGTTTGTGCATCATATTTTATATATATATTTTGTCTGCCATGATGTCCGCCATAGACTGCCATTGCATCCCCCATGGAAGTATGGTGCATAAAGGTCCTCGCCACCATCCGTCATGTAACCTTACTACAACCTTAATACCTGTTATGGTGGCAGCTGCTTAGCTTGTTTTTATGGTGGAATTTTGGCCATCCACAATATTCCACTTTCTGCCATTAATTACACTGATTCAGACAGAAATTTGGGTAATTTGGAAATAATGTTCTAGGGAGAAAAAAAATATAGAGAAATAATTGTAAGTTTCAAAATTTAGTTGTATGAAAACAACTTATTTTTCAGGAAAAAAAATTTACAAAATTCCAGGTATTGCTATTGGGGGTAATTTGGAAATAATGTTCTTTAGGTTAGGTATCCCTTCACAAATTACCTATGGCAGTTTGCATAAAAACCATCATGTCATGGTGACCATGGCAATGCCATTTAACTATGTAAAAGCTGATTTTTTTTATCTAAACGGACATCTTAAAATCATTTCGGTAAACTTAACAAAGTAAAAACTGATTTTAATTATAATTGATTATAACTACAATCGATTCAATAATCTAAGTTGCACAACAGTCCCAAACACATCCTACGTCTAAAGGCACAGAGAAGTTATCTTATTAAAGACTAGAGGCATTAGGCATGAACCTGAAGTATAGTATCAGACTCAAGAACAGTCCTTAGAATATCCTAATACTACTTTATCAATTGTATAGGCCCACATATAAGACTCAAGAAAGTAGCAGCAGACAGCTTAACAGGTGGGATAATCAACTACTATGAATCAACAGATATCACATTAGAATAAATTCTTACCATAGAAGCTGATGATCTCATTTGGAACAAAAAACATAAGGATTACCAGAAGGAACCAACAGATAACTTTCATCATCCAACCTCCATGGTGCATATTATCCCGAGGATCCCTCTGGGTTTTCACACCAATCATCAAAATCGCTAGAATAGTGAAAAACAGAAAATTCCCCAAGCTAACACGCAGAACTGCATCTGTTTCAAACCATTCTCGGCTAGGAGTGTGTTTGAAGTGATTGATCCCTGCAGCATCAACAGTTACAGAAGTACATCAGCTCCATCCAAATGCACACAACAACTATTACCCTCACTTATGTTTCCATGAACTTCATCACGTTTATCAATCTATTCATTACCAAAACCCCCAATTAACACACAACAAAACTTCATATCGGTAAAGATGAAAACCCTGTACTATAAAGGATACTAGGAATTATGTTACAAAACCATTTTTTACAGAAAAATTCTTTAATAAATTGGTACTTATTTGATACGGTGGTATTAGATAGGTTAGAGGGTGGAATAAAATAACTTGGAATATCGCAAATTTTAGATGGGGTTCTAGTTCTAGTTCTAAAACGAAAGGGTTTTTCATCATAGTGCCTAAATGCCCACAAAGTCAATGCTTAAACGCTCAAAACCCCTAAAACAACAAAACCATCACCATGTCCAATCAATCTACTAACGTGTATTAACAATATTGTAGCATTACCAAAACTTTAGCAAAAAACATATTCTTCCTCCCCCAAAACATGAGATGTTTACATTTACTCCCTCAAATTAAATTTCTACGTTGTCGTCTAATCTTTATTTTGTGTTTCTCTACAAACCGCTATCCAAATCATTTGAAAAACTAAAAAGTGTTACATTACAAAAAACGTACATTTGAGAACAAAAACAAACATTCAATATTTTAGAAAGAGGAAAAAAGTATTTTTTTTTCCCCAAAAATTTAAGACTTGCAGACGAAATTGGTGATTCAGATACATAGAAGATAAAATTGAAAGTGAAAAAGGAAAAGAAATTGAGGATACTTACAGGGAATGGATTCCATGAGAGGAGCGGCGACCTCGCGGAGGATCCAAGCGACAACGAGGGAGAAGGCGAAGAGGCCGCAGTAGGCGATCCTGGCTGAACGACGGCTGATTCCCGAAACGACGGTCCTGCACGCGTCGCATGCGCACGCCGCGCAGCATGACGCGAGGCACGAAGCTGCCCACATCGATTCTCCCTTTCTTCTTCTGCGGAGATCAAATTAGGGTTTCGGGAGCGAGGTTTGGTTTCGGTGGGGAACTTTATTTGAGATGTTGGAATTGAAGAATTGGGTTAGGGCGCAGACGAAGACGACGAGTGAGGAGAGGGTGCGAAAAAAAGAGAGAGACGACGAAGAATTTCTGGTGTCGTGTTTGAATTGGGAATTAGGGATTACCCGTCACTTGATCTTTTCAATCCATTAATACTTTTAGTCAATTCTTCACACGTAAATGATTTTTAATTTCTTTTTAATTTTATTGAAACTTCACATAGAAAATAAAATGTAAATAAAATAGAAGGGACTGTGAAGAACAAATAAAATAATTTTTTAGTTAAAACACTGCCAACTAAATAAGATGAAATCAAATTTACAACATAACTAGTTTGATCCCATGATAAAAATTGATGGGACATTTATGGTTGATTTCAAGAGTAATCAAAACGGTTTGCTTTAATGAGTTGGGTCAACTCACCGTAACTTTGGATTAGGTTAGATTAAAAAATAAAAGTAAGTGTATTGTAGTTGATATATGAGTTAATATAGGATATATCGATTCATCTAAATTTTATTTTCATTATTATATGGATATGATTTTTTATTTTATTTTTAAAATTATTATGTTACTTATTTGATCTATATTTCATTACAATATATTTTTTAGTTTATTAGTATCATTTAATTAATATTTTATATTTTAAAATTAATATTTAACACGTTGTAAATGTAAATTTTTAGTAGAAAATATTATTTAAGTATTTTTTTTATTTTTAAACTCATTAAATTTAAAATTAATGTTATTATAAAGTATTTTAAATTTTAATATTTTTAAAAATAATTAAAAAATCTCTGTATTTTTTTAATTTTCAATGGGTTGGTGGGCTGACCCGTTTAACCCATCAACCTTTGGTTGACTGGGCCGAACTCACTTTTTTAACCATAAAAAAATGGTGAGGTAGGTTGAACCAACTCGTTTATTAGGTGGGTTAGGCTTAACAGGCTGAGATAACATGTTTTTATAGCTCTACTTGATCGCGTCATTTTTTTATTCCAAGACTCATTTCACATATCACTTTCATCATATTTATAAGTCTCTTAGATCTAGGTTCCTTTTCAAAAAGTTTATAGTATAAGAGACTATTCAATAAGAATTTATACATAAAAGCTTATACTATGAGCTTTTAAATTTAATAAGCTATTTGTATTTGGATATATAAATTTATAAATGCACTTATATGAAAATAAAATGTTTGAATATATATATATATATATATATATATATATATAAATAAGGTAGATAAATAGAGAGAGGGAGAGAAAAAGAGGTAAAGCAAGAGAAGGAGGGAAAGAGAGGGGGGAAAGGGGGGAGAGAGAGAAGGATAGGGAGAGGAAGAAAGAGACTTAATAGCAAGTTTTAATCATGAGAGGGACAAGAAAATGTGAGGTGAGATGTGAGAGTCAAAGGAATTACGAATTTTTAATAAGTTTAAAACAATTTTTTTTTCAAAAACCTATACTAAATAACTTATTCACATAAACTTAAAACAACTTATAGACCATATATAAGTGTTTTTATAAATTTATCCAAACACTTGTATAAGCGCTTACGTGATAAGATAAGCTAAGCTTAAATAAGGCGTAAATAAGTTCTTCTAAACGTGACCATAACCTATATCAAGGTTATTGAACTTTGTAAAATTTTACTTTATATAAAAATTATATATAAATAACATATGATTAAACATTTTAAGAACATAATAAATAAAAGTAGTAAAACATAAATTTCACAATACTTAAATAATTAAATTTAGCAATGCATCACTATTAGATAATAGATTACAAAGGTAATAATAACGGTAGAACATTCTCATTAATGTGTGATATTGTTGAAAAATAAAGGTTTGATGCTCATAGAGGTGAGTGTTCTTCGATTTAAGAACACACACAAAATGAAAGTATATTTAAACGTGTACAACACAATCCAATCTGTTAACTCGATAACTTGTTAGTAAACTTGAGAGTTTAAAGAGTTTGTATAGAATATATCTGAGTTACTAAAAAAAGAGTTTATACACGAGTTAACTCGTAAAATCTAAGTGGTTTCATAAACTCGTAAGAGTTTAAGAGTTAACTTGAGAGTTTGATAATTATGACCTATATTGCAATTATGGAAATTCTCAACTCAAATCGACTAATGTCATTTCATGAGATTGGTGGAAACATGAAATGAAACACGATTTGGAAACATGATTTCCTAATAATGTTATTTATCTTTTTAATTGCTTTTTTAATCAGAAATAATAACAGGATTTAAAAAAATAATGTACATATTGATCAAACAGAAATAAGAGCTCAAAATTTGAATGTCATATTTGAAAAAGTCACTACTAATAAGTTCAAACAACATACATAATTAAAAAGATGAATGAATAATAATCAAGCAGTCTGGGGAACAACATAAATTCAAACTGTATAAAAGTTTAACAATCTAATAATTTGAATTGAAGGGTCATAGTGCTTTTGCAACTCATCCTATTTATGCTACTCTTGTGGCTGCTCTTGTTCTTGCTGTTGTAGCTTTTGCTTCTGTTACTTAAATGTGTTCTAGGCCTTAGGTGGTAGTGTGGAAGGATAACATTGATACATGTCTGCAATTGGCTATTCAGTTCCTCATTTGCTTGCCTCAACAGACGAACCTGCTCTTTAATAGAGCAATCACCTCCTAATCAACATGCATGTGTCTGCTGCATAAAGCTATGCTCACATTGATAACCACCAGGGAGCTCTCAAGCCTCGAAGATACATCCCTTATTCTTGCCATCACTAGCAATGACAAAAATTGAATCCTAAGTCTCTCCTCTCAGCAAGGTCTAGGGGAGAGGGATGTTAGCTGCCAACAAGGATACAGCATCAGAAGGAGAATGTGTAGTCAGAAACTCTTCCTATTATTCGTAAATAAAAAAAGTATCTATAAATATGTAATTTTAATAAGTCCTAAAATTAGGTGTCCACTTAGATCTCCCATCCACAATACACCAAATCATGTGAATTTAATAAGTTCATTTTATTCTAGTATATCTAAATTAAGAACACTTAATTTTTTTCCTAAAATAAAAATGTATTGTTAGGAATATAATAAAATTTATTGGTTATCATTAACTCATTTTCTTAAAACAAATTATTTAATCTAATCTATACAAAGATTGATAACTTAATGATAACAAATAAAATTATAATTTGATTACTTAATATTTTATTTGATTATATGATTACAACATTTAACAATGAGTTACAAATAAAAATAAGGTACCAGAAACCATTAGCACACTTTAATAATAATAGATTTCCACCTGAACCTCAAACTATCTCCACCTACATCAAACCTAAACCCTTTACTCCTCCACCGTTTGTTTACCTTAACCTCATAGGTTTCTATGATCTTGACTTTGTGCCCAGGCCTCACCACCCACCAGATGGCCTTTGCTAGACATTTTTCACAACCCTCTCTATAACTCTGCACCACCTTCAAACATGAAAAGGAACTCCCAGTCTTTGATGCACCCACCATCCAAACGGAAACCATAACTGTCAAAGTTAGCAACATGTGGATTTGTCCATCAGAAACTCCATGCCTTCGTCCTCTGGTTCCTGTCAATTCAAGCCATCCAAAAGACTACCTTAAACTTTCCTCTGACGCTATCAAGATGTTACCTCTTCCTTCTTTTGAATGAAGAGTCTATCCTGAAATCTAGAAAATGCCCCGTCACATGATTGTACTCATTGATGAAGTTTTTGGTGTAATCTATATAATTTTGCACCTAGTGCTTATTGATAAAATTATCTTGTTTACCAAAAAAAAAAAAAAAGTTTTAGGTTTTAATAGTACGTTGCAAGATAAAATACTTACTTTTGTAAATATTAATTATGAAGCATTTTTTTATAGATAAATTATTAATTATGAAACATGATATACCTTTTTTCAGAAATATAAGCTTTTACCCCCTAAGATCTCATTCTTGTGTCAAAAAAAAAGAAAAAGAAATTACTAGACCAATGGATATAGATATCCTTAATAGAGTTGCTGCATCCTTCCTTAAACAGCTAAAGGTAAATTAATCTGATTGTCCCCTTAAAATATCATTTAATACTCTCCCTATATATTGTCCTTGATTTTAACCTTGTGAAGCGTAAAAGAAATTTAAATATTTTTAATTGACACCAGGAATTAATTGCTACTGCCTCTGAAGATCAGCAACATTGGGGATGCACTAGCGGTACCTGAGGTCGCTCAGCCTGAAACTACTACAACAGACAATGTTCATGAAAACCAAGAAAAGTAAAGTTATAAAGTCTTAAATTTCTAACATGTTTAGTCAAAAGGTTTCTTTATTTGTTCATTTTATCAACAATTAAAATCAATGTTTAGTCAGAAGGTTTCCCTATTTATTTGTTCATTAAAATAATCATTGTGACATATATGACTGTGTTGGTCACATGCAGATTCAGCACAAAAGGGGAAGGAAGACAATCACTAGGCAAGTATTTAAAGTAAAATTTTCCTTTAAACCTCCAGCTTTTTGTTTGGAAGAAAAAAATGACTTATTGCAGCTTGCGTTTTCTAAACTCTAACCAATTTAATTCATTTTATTTTACCCTTGTGTTTTCTTTCATCTTGACGATTGAAAAGAATGTAACCTATGATTTATGACAAAACAATTTGGTTATAAATATATCTGTTTAATTTGTTATAGGTATTGTCAAAGGGATCTCCTGAAGAGGAAACCACTCGAAATCAAGTTCCTGAATTTTCAGCAATGGAAAGGTTACAAAACTGGACCATACAAAAAAGGCAAGGTTGCACAATTACTACAGAAAAGAAGGCCAAAAAGGCGCACGATTGTCTAAGATTACACTACTGTATAATTTTATTATAAATATGACTTCATTTTCATTCATTTTTGTTATTCCTGTATTATAATCTTCATCATAAGCAAATATGTAAAGGATGATTACAGAAAAATGCAAATAATGACATTGTCAATAACCTTATAATATTTGTAGAACATAATTTTAAACCAGATTACATTTTGAAGAAGAAACTACTGCAACTAGCTTGATTGTAATGGCTTATTCTGAATACAATTAATATACATTTACAACTAACAAATAGAATGTTTAATTTATAAGTACTATGAACACTTGCCGTCACAGCTGAAATTTCGATCGCAGCCAGAAATAATACACTTTTTACTTCATGTAGGTCTTCCTAACAAAAGTGGTAGCAAGAATGGAAAACGTGGTATAGAAAGAAATGAAAGAATGGTAGCAAGAAAACAAAGCTGGATAAATGAGATCTTTGGCAACAAAATAGAAAATGAGCTGATGATTGAAGAATGGCTTAATCACCGGAAGATTTGTAGTTCAACTAGCTAGAAAGAAAATAGATGATTGAGTAATTATTTTGTTTCATTTAGTTCAGCGGATTTTAGCTAATCAACAACCCTAGTAAGGGTTCATCAACTTTTAGTTAATATAAACTAGAAACCTATAAATCAAGAATTGTGATAAAAGAATGTTAGATGATGATTTTTTTTAGTATGTGTGATAATGATTTAATTAAACAGAGTATGTCACGATTATTAATGGATTCCGGTACAATATACAATGAAAGATTAGGCGCCATTAGAAGACCTTATATTTTATTTAATCCCAACTAAAATAGATATCTAGTTATATAATCAATGGACACTTTCATTGCTAAAACTTTTCTATATATACACTTTTTATATATATATATATATATATATATATATATATATATATATATATATATATATATATATATATATATATCACTAGAATCTCTAACTCATGTCCAAAGATCATTTGTAAGAGATGATGACCAATTGCAATCTGTTATACACTGGCTGGTTTAATTTCCCTGCACTTCTCTGCCTAACAAGAGGCCATGCAGCGAAGAAAGGCAGACTACAAAAATATGACGGAAGAGGCTGAGGCAAAGCTAATTGTAGAGGCTATTAGAAAGAAAGAAGCAAAAGAGCATGCCCGTCAAATGAAACCGGGATATTTTTAAAATGGAACACTTAAAAAGACAAGACACAAAAAGAGCGGTCATCAACATCAATTTCATTTACTAAACATCTGTTATACATTATAAACTCAAATCCCACATTACAAACTTCACCTACTAATTAATGGAATGACAACACCTCGTAAACAAACTACATATACCAAAATGTTATCAATAACATTAACATGTACTAACTAAACTATTATCTGCTGTCAATTTTTCCTCCTAACAATTTACAACGCCAAATAGAATTAAAATTAATCAACACACTATTAGTCCAATTTTCATAATCTTTTTCTTCATTTTAGTTATTGTTATTTACCATCTTCTCTCTTTAAGTTGAAGCTCGTCAAGTTTCTTCAATAGGTTGAGAATAATCTTCTTTTCCTTCATATTCATTCTAGGATCATACCATTGAAAAAAATTGCAACCTCTCTTCCCAATAACCTACAATTAGCAAAAATAGCAATAAATATACAATTTCTACAAAACTAGAACCTAAAACAACAAATTCAAAAAAAGTCGTTGATCCTAAATCTTGTATGATCCACAACCATAAAATTTTTTGTAAGAGTTATGTTCGGTCCAAGAGGTTACTAACAGTGCTTCCAGTCCACAAACAAACCAACCCACACCTTCGTAATCATGTCTCTGAACTACTCGATATTCTGCTAGGTTCTATTCGAGTTTGATAATAACAAGAAGATCTTCTTTACCTTTGTTTTATCTTTTTGACACCAATTTTCATTGTCACCTCAATGCACCTCGCTTTACCATCGTCTCGACCTGCCTCTCTTCAAGGTATGTCCTAAACTTCTTTAGCAAAAACCCTTGCTTCACTCAAGCTTGGAGATTTGATACCCTAAAGCTCTTTTCACACTCATAATTTTGAGGTAATAATTTGAGACTAGGGTTTGGACATCTGAGAGTGAAGATTGAAGATGGAAGAACAGAGAATGAACCACGAACAGTATTCTTCAAAAGCTTTCGTTCTTTTTCTCCTCTGAAGCATCAATTTGTTTCTTAATAATTTTAGACTAGAGTTGACATTGAAAAGGACTATAAGTAAGATTTCATAGATGACAAAGTAGTTTGCTTTTTTATGCTAAATGGAGGTCTTGGATCCAATCATGTGTCTCCTAAGGGAGCTATTATAAGTTCAAGTTAATAAAAAACATCACTGATATGGACTAATCAAATACTAATTTATACTCTTAATACACATATTAAATTTAGAAGTTTAACCAAAAGCATCATTGATGCAAACTTGTCAGTCCTCATTGGCAAATAAAGTATGTTATATTTTCTTGTTGTGAAACTAATAGTAGATGTTCTTCTACAACAAATTGACCTAGAAACTAATACATTTGTCCATTACAACAAAGTAAGTAAATATAACCAGAAAAATCAGTCGCTATAATAGAAAAATGAGTCATATACATCAACGACAGCCTTGCTAAGTAGCTATACACTTGGTTGCTTACTTATGGCAATTGATTCCGCGATTGCACATTGTGACTGATTCTGCAACTAGTCATCAACAACTGATTTTGCACTTATAATTAATGATCGATACTGTGACTAATTCAGTGATTAGTCTTTATTAAATTATATAAATTAGTAACATGATTAAGCAGCTGATTCAACAACTGCTTTAATATTGCAGTTGTAGAATCGGTGACAAATTGTAGCATTTTTTTAATAATTATTTTAATAAAAAAATTATTTAATAAAAATGCAAATTTATATTAATTTTGTAAAAGAAAAGGTTCATTTTCTTGTTTCCTCACACATTTCACATTCGAATGGCTTTATAACTTTCAATTAATCACAAGTATTGTGGTAAAATGAAATACTTGATATTCCACAAGTTGTACTTCAATTAGTGGACAATTATACTTAATTATAACTTCTCAGATTGCATTGAAAAATTTATATAAAAAATATGATACAACTTTGGTCATAGTAATATTTACAAAAGAAAGAAATAAAAAATTAATTTATCATGAAACAAACAAGTCCCAAATGAGTATAACTTAGACAAATAACTTGGTCAATATAAAGAAAAGTATTTGATATTGAAGTCAACATCAATTAGATTGATTTTTGCTTGACTTTATACTCTGATGAGAAATTTTGGTTCAATTGACTAATAAAAATAATTCAACCTGCCATAAAATCATAAATCAGTAAAAGAGAAATCACAAAAAACAAAGAAGAAAAATATTATGAAAAATAGAAATATTAGGAGAAGTATTAAACAAGCATACACTTTAGTTGTTCTAACTTTCACTTACAAAGAAAATTTAATTGTGGCCTCTAGTAACATAACAAAATCTCACTCTCGACGTCAAAATTACTAATCAAAAGCAGATTCTATATTTACCCAAGTAGGTTGATGAGTAAGAAAACTTTAAAAAAAGAAAAAGTATGAAACATATATAATGACCTTTATAAATATTAATGCGTCTTAGTTGAATTGATTATAAGTCTAAAAATGTGTATATATATATATATATATATATATTTATTTATTTATACGAAATTGAAAAGATTAAATATTCAACTATTAAGGCAAATTATGAATAACAAAAATTAAAAAGTTAAGCGACTTCTGAAGAAAATATCATGCAATGTTTATAAATGTAAATCTAAATCATTCACATTCATATTGAATTGTAAATGTGTTACTATCATTATTTTTGGATTAATTCGATTGAAAACATTAATTTCATTCGAAATAGCTTATTTTTAATAGAATAACAATTCCATGTTTATTGATAAGAATACAGGTGAGATACCTCAATATAAGACATTTGGAAATGATGAATCCTAATAAAGGTTGTGAGAGTTTCAGTTTACTTCAACTCCAACTAAGTAATAACTTCCTGATAGGCACAAGAACAAAAATTGAGCGCAGAATAATTGAATTAGAGTTGGTACCAAAAAAACATCATGCAATTAATGTTCTTTGTCAACCACTAGATTTTAATAGAATGAATTATGCAAATTAAATTAATAATACCCAAAAAATTAATTCCTAATAGTACATAAATTGGGCACCTTCATTTTAAAAGAGATAGATAGAAGTAAAAGTAAATTAAATAAAATTTCATCATTAATAGGAGAAACATTATCAAACAAAGCACCAACAACTTTTCTACTAGTAATCTATACATGGGACAAGCACAAATGAGCCAACTGACACAGTAAATTAAAATGATAGTGTATCTCACTAAGTCTAGATCTAGTAAATTCTGGTTTTGAACTTGTAACAAATTGCATCAAAGGAATTGAAAAACAAGGATGAACAAAAACCTTTCGAGGTAGACGTTTGAGTAGAACCAGCAGTGTTTTGTGAAATCAAGTTTAAAGAATGAGGATTAATGACCATATACACCAATAATTTGGATTAAGGATAATACATGGTCAAAAGCATGTAATTCACACTTGACTTAATAAAATCTCACTTGTAAGCTCAGTAACAATCTTAATAAACTATGTACATTTAGTACTCAATAGGTTAAAAAGAAAAGCTAAAAAATATTAGTTATGGAAAACCGTAATAATTTGTGTATATTTGGTGCTCTAATGTAGACCAATCATCAATTTAGCTTAAACCTATCCCATTATAAAAGATGAATTACATGACACCATAGTTATAAAGTCAAAAACAACGTATAGAGAGTAATATTCAAGATAAGAAAATAGCTTACTATCTTGACATATGGGAAGTCATAGTAATAGCAACAAAATAGTTACAAGTGTATAGTGTTACATTGTGGTAACAGAGAAAGAAAAAAAATCTATTACAAATCTTAAATTAAGATAAAAAATCTATATAGAATTTACTTACTCTTAGAACCTTCCAGGAAAGATGCATGTTTCAAGTGGGCTTCCTTTGGTAACTTTAATTAACGTGCTTCAAATAACACAAAAGTAACCTTAATATTTCATATTAAAAACTTGATATTTCATATTAAAAACTGTACGTAACAAAGCAAAGCAAGTGCAATGTCTTTAGTTAAAATTAAAATTTAACAAATAATAACAAATGCAAAAAGAGAAAATATAAGTTACAACAATTCTATTAAATATTTGGAATTATATACATAACCAACAAACATCCAAAATATAAGTATAAAGTGTACTTTATGGAATGAGAGAATCGCATACTAGATGAAGGTTAATAGTGTGAATGGCAAATATGGGATCTTGAGAGTGACAATCATACAAATACGTAACAGAAAACATGAAAATACAATAGAAAGTGTACTTCATGGAATGAGAGAATCGCACACTAGATGGAGGTTAATAGTGTGAATGGCAAAAATGGGATCTTGAGAGTGATAATCACACAAATACATAACAGAAAACATAAAAATACAATAGAAATAGAAATAACATAAACAGAAGATGAATCATAGAAATAAGTTTTCATACCCTCTGCAAATGGTGTCATCAAGATGGGGTCTAACAATCTGATTTTCCAAAAATCGAATATGAAGAATAAGGTAAACAAGCATCTCTTAATTTCAATAGCAAAAAATTTAATTTAGAAAATAAGAGTGATAAATAATTTTGAAATTATGAGAATCCTAAACCCTTTTACGAATTTGACAATGACTTTGGGAGTGTAGAGTGATGATGGAGTATGTTGCAGTTTCAAAAGAGAGTCTTCTAATCTCACTCCTCTCATAACAATCCAACATTTAAGTTTTTCCTTGAACATGTAACAATTTTTGTGAAAAATAAATAGAGGGATAAAGAAAGGGGTGAAGACTTACCATCTAAGGGCACATTTCTCTACATCTAGCTTGTTCTTGAGGGTCTAGAAGATTTTGATTTCTAACATTATCACAAATCACTATGCGTTTGGATCCGTAGCCCTAACCTTAACCCATTTGGGTTTGCACCCTAACCCCCAAAACCCTAACATATTGACTCCTTTGTATGTGTCATTGCTATAAATCAAACAACTAGAGAGACGTGAGAGAAGGAGAAAGAGAAGAGGTTGGTGATTTAGTGACGCATTTTCTTTTCTTTTGAGAGAATGGGACAAAGAGTGGGAGATGAAAAAAAAAAAGGAGGGAGTTATATTTTTTCAATAATACAACAAAAAATAATTCTTTTTTATTGTATGTTATGTATGACGACCAATAAATTAGGCACAATTAAGAGTGAATGAAAACTAGTCACCAATTATAAATAAAATTTAAAAATAAATCTATCGATTATACTTTTAAAAATGTATAAAATTTGTAATGATCATAGCAACCAGAGTGACTAAAAATCAGTAACGGATTATAAATAAAAATTTATTGAGCTATATATTAAAAATATATATATAATTTCTATTTTGTAAATAATAATTTTAAATATTTTAGCCGTTGTTTAATCACCACAGAAACTACATATTTCAGTCACAAAAAATAGTCATTTTTTCTAGTAGTGATCTAACTAATGTGCTCTAAGGGTCGTGTTAGTTGAATTTGGGAGATTTAAGAAACATATTTCAAGCTAATGAAAATTAATTGGTAAAAAAATAAGGTTTACAAGTTAGCTTGCCTTTTGATTTGAAAATTGATTGATACAAGTGGATAATTTCGGGTCTCGAATAGAACACTATAATTGATAATGCTTCTCCTGACTCTTATAACGGTAGTGGAGGAGGGAAAGGAAAACTAAGTTGAATACATTGGTGTAAGGTAACTGTAACAATTAAAAAGTAGCTTGATCAAAATTCCTTACTACTACGAGATTTAAAAATGGTTATTTTTGGGTTTTTAAAAGCCGATATTTTTAAAAGTCTAACTTTTTAAAACGTCCCTTTAACAATTTAAAAACAATCTAGCAAAACGTTTTTTAATTAACGGTTTTAACAAATGAACTTTTAAAATGTTTTTCCCAAATAACTGTTTTCAAAATGACCTTTTCATACGTATTTATAATAACCGTTTTAAAAAGTAAAGTGATTTAACTTTCGCCATTTCATTCTAGATGTTAGGTTTTTTTAATACCATTTATGTTACATATCTTTCCAAATGTGAAATTATAATTATAAATATATAGTTTCCAAACAGATTAAATTTATATAAAATCAATAAATAATTTTAATAAACAAAAATTGCTTCATATATAAAATTGTAATCTTGTTTACATATATATTTATTTATATAAACAAAAATATTCTACAACTAAAGCATAAAAAATTACATAATTATAAAAAAAAATTCAAGCACATGTTCTGAATACTACTCTATTTCTAAGTAAGTTTCTTTAATTTCAATAAAATATTTTGCCCATAAAGTGTGGATTGGATCCCTCCGATGATCTCTATAAGTAGTTTTTTAATATTAAAAAATGTCTACAATAAATAGAAAAAATATTAAGTTAGAAAATAATTATTTTAAAAAGACAAAATATTATTAAATGCAATACTATTTCAAATAAGTTGCGTTATAAAAAAAAAAAAAACTATAATGACATTTTAAGCCTTTTATTCTTTATAAGATTTCATAAATAGATGAGATAGAATGAATATAAATGGGTATTTTTAATGGTTGCATAATTTGACGGTCAATAATGGTTGAGTCACATATAAAGTTTAGTGTCATGATTCTATTATATAGGTAGCTGAATTTGTTTAATCACTGCAATTTAACCAACTCTAAACATTAGAAAATAATTTTCGAACCCAGCAAAATCATTTTTATAAGTAATGAATACCAAACTTGAGAATGCCTCAACTACATAACCAAAGTCTATCTATAACACTACTCTTTTATTTCAATAAATGATTTTTTGTATTTTCTAGATTCCATGAGTGTTGCTAATGCAAACCTTACCATGGAGCTTTGAAATGACAACTATCATTTTCAAGATTCAATTAGTGATGCTAATGTGATGGCAGACTAGCTCGAGTTTTGTTTTCTAGCACCTTATATATTCTATATCAACGTGAATTAATTTAACATAGTTATAGAATCTCAGAGACGATACAAGAGTCCCTCGCATATAGTTATAAATTTCAACACCTTTACTCCATGTCCTGCACAGTATATACTTATAAATTTGACACTTCTACTCCACCTATACACTTTAGAAGAAATGCTTACATTTAACCATGCATAAAATTTACAAATATTTTATTGTAAATAATAAAATTTATTTTAGAATCTTAAAATTTGACAGCTGGTTAGGTAATATTATTATACAGTCTTCTTAAAAAAAATTATGACTAACCGTTGAGTAGTAAAATTTGACCGGCAAATATATGTAGAGTTTGTGACAAACGAAAATTTTAATTTATAATATCTTTAATATTAGTTATTTTAGACTAAAATATTTTAAATTAACTATACTGAAAATAATTAGAAAAAAAATATTAACAGAAAAGGTGTTTTTAAACTAGATAAATTTAAAATAATTTATTATTATCAATTAAATTAGTTATAATTAATATTTTGATAAATTAAATAATTTTGATTTTATTTAGTTCTAATGCTTTTATTCTCCGTAAAGGAAGCACTTTTTTGTATCCCAATTGGTAAGAATTTCTGGTACTCACCGTTCTTATTATTTATAAAATTTTGTCTTATAAAAAAAAAATTGAGTGCTAAATATAAAATCGAAATGCATATCTTTTTCTGAACAGAGTGAATAAGGGCCAAACAAAACAGTCAAAATACCTATTCGTCTTCTCCTATTAAATTAAGAAACTCTACTTTTATCAGAGAAACTTAAATATCAAATGTTGATAGTCAAATTAAGATAAATTGCTATGAAAGTGATAGTAAATTACATAGTGACATTTTAAAAGACCTATATGACATTTTAACATGCTATTATATATGATTAAAAAAAATGCTATTGTGAATTACAAGTTTTTGAGAATCAAAGTAACATCTCACCCACCCTATATAGAAAGTAAAAATTGGTTGAACCGAAAAGAATGGGAGTCACTTGAAAATAATGACAATTATCAAAGAATATAAGCTGGAATAAGGTCCCCCGTTTGTAAAGGTTGGAGAGCTATACCCAAATCCAGTATAGATAAGCGTCTGAATAAAAACACTAACAAAAACAACCAATCACATATTAATTATGTGTATGTTTAGCAGATTAAATGAAAAGAGATAATTAAAGTGAAGAGAGATTAATGTTCTTAATTTCACTCTTGAAATCTTGCGCATGAGAGGAGAGACTAAACATTTATATAAACAAAAACAAAAGTTGAATTTTGAGGATGTAAGTATACTTGAGGAGAATCAATTTTTTTTCATATACCTTGAAGGGTCTTTTCGTAGAAGAGAAAAAATAAAAATATTTTCGTCTTTTTATAAAATATAAGTGTCATTTCAAAAAGTAATAAATACCATTTAAATTCTCCTTAAAACCTTGTACACACAAGCTCAATCTTACTACTAGGCCGACCCTAGTGGTTCTTAACAATAATGATAGATAAATGATGAAGATTAAAATTGTTGATGAAAAGTAACAAGAACAAAAATATGAACATAAAACTTATTTAAGACTTTATTAAATATTCTTGAAAAGAAAAGGTGGCAGAGATAACATTGTTACACAGTTGAAAGTTGAAACTTCAAATCATTTAATTTTGACATATATATAATACATCATTAACCTGTTAACCATACACAACATAGTCATGTAACATGCTGTTCATATATATAATACATCATTAACCCTGTTAACTATACACAACATAGTCATGGAAGCAATAATAAATATCTTGTAACTTACCATATATGGAAAGAAGAATTCCCAATGTTTATTGTCTGCATTAGTGTTTTGCATGATGGATTTCCTGGACAATTGTAAAAAAGTACATGAGCTGCTAAAAACAAAAACTATATAAAAGAATCAGGTGGAATTATATTGTTTTGACTATTGATTCTTACAACCGTACAGTACGATCACGTACGATAAATTTTTTTAGTTGAGAAGCAATGGAATTAATTATTATGTAACTTTAAAGTCTAAAATTAGTAAAAGTACAAAAAAGTATATGTATGGTCGAAACAGTGAGATGCAATCTTTTTATCAACTTAGATTGCCAAATGAGCCAATCAATTTAATAAAAACAAACGGTGAAGAAATAAGAGAAAAAAAAAAAAACCAAAGATAACAATCATAATGAAACTAAACTCAAAATAATATAGGAGAGGAATTAAGTACTGAGTTAAATAAGACCACATAATATTTGTTTGGTTAATTAATTGATTCCTCAATATTATCACTAAATAATTTCTTAGGCATCTCTAACATACATTAATTTAAAATTAATAATTTTCTCATATCCTTATTATAAGGTACTATGACATGTACGTTTCTCATATCGTTATTTTAACTGAACTTTATGTTCTTATAATTTGTTTCGGACAGTGCACCACAAATGCAATATATGACGGCAGAGAAGGAAGGCGAAAGAAGAGTATATGTATGCATGGAAATTTAACAAAAATATGGTAAAAGTTTAAGATGATGGTTAGCAAAATATGTGCATATATCTATTTTCTAACCATAACTTCACCAGTTAATACTTACCTAAAAATTCAGCTTCCCAATTAAATTTGCTCACAAGGCTTGAATTGATGCAGATCACGTACATAGGAATATCTCATTTGAGGGCAGTCCCTTAAATTCACTCCTCCATACAAGGATGGGAATTTCAACTTAAAAGTCCCAGAGTAAATTCCTACTAAGTTTGGTAATGATTCAAGAGACAAATTACGGAGTTGTGCAAATGTTATCACTTCATCACTGGATTCATGATCTTCCTCTTTGAATATTATTTCCTGTATTGCTTGGCAATCCCGTATGGTCATGCCCTGCAGTTGACCTAGACTTTTGGCTGTTGAGGAAGTAAACAAATATACCAATCCATGACATTCACTAACACTCAATGAGGTAAGATTTGAAAAAGATACTGTGGATGGAATCAAAATTTTCAGGCAAGGGCAGGAAAACACTTCCAATTTTTTTAGTGTTTTAAGTAAGGCTTCTACCCATGAGTGCTCTAATCCTATGGTATTAAGCTGTTGGAGATTCATCAAATATAATTTTTGCAGCTTTGAAAGGACTTTGGTACAATCAGTGCTAGGTTTTTGAGAGGAGAATATTTCAATAAAGGAACTACAAACCACTACAAGTTTTTTAATGTTGGGTATCTCTTCAATTATTCCACTGGAGAATATATTTGACTCAGCATCCTCATGATAGCACATCATTTTGAGAAATTTTAAATTTTTCAGGAGGTGTGCAGCATTTGCACCAAATTGTCCTTGTCCAATCATATTCTCTTTGCAAGGGATCATTGCTTCATTCTCCAAGCAAGGCATAACCTAAGAAAAATAGAATGAAGTAAGAATGGGTATATTGAAGAATACAAGAAAAAGTTCTGTAAGAGAGGAATATGAAAAAATAAAACAAAATAAGAGTTATGAGAGCAGTTTGAGAAATAGTCGTTACCTGATACTGTCCTCGCGAAATTGGGATGACGTCTTCCTTTTTGAGTGATAATGTTACCAAGTTTGGAAAAACCTAGTCATTATTCAAAACGAATTAAATATATATAAAAAAAACATTGTAATGGGATCTAACTCAATTCAATCTTAATAGAGTTTTGGTTGTGTAATAAAGGAAATTTTTTTTATAAATTTCACACTTTAAATTCAATTATGAAGAGCTAGCAGTGTTATTTGACACTGTTTTGGCATGCTGGACATGAATAAGAAGCTCGGTAACTTCTTTCTTGTACTCTCATATTTTCTCCGTAAGTATTTGAAGTGTACTAACAATACACTCTTTATTAATTGTTGCACCACGTATACCTAATACTGAGAAATAATAAGCAGAAAAAGCTTGAGTATGTTGACTTCCCCCACCAAAAGATTTGGGTTAAGGTTAATACTAACAGGTCATTGCATCAAAATAATGAGCATGCACCAGTGAGTTTCAGTAACAAGAATATAAAATTTAGAATATTATAATAAATATTTAATACAACAATGACAACGATGAAATTAGTATGATTATATCTAAGTGTTGGTCGCACATGTTTAATAAAAAGCTATATCTAAGAGTATTAAAAGGAATTGCATTAAATTTTTGGTATTTTTTTATAATTCGGGTCCCTTTAATAGAAAGTAAACCTAAATTATTTAGACCAACAATTCCTTCTATTACGGGATTGTATAGGCATAAGGAAAAAAATATAACAAAATAATCTAAATAGTCTTAAAATAGAACAAAAAAGACTTCAGATTTTTAACACTTTCAAGACACCAAAAAAGATTTCACCTTAATCAAAGTTCAAAATAGACAGCAAGACATTTTCAAGAGCAAAAAGATTTCAGATTTTTAACACTTTCAAGAGCAAAGAGATTCCAGATATTTAACATAAAAGCACCCAATAGGAGATATAAAGACTTTAAATTTTGGCATGACCAAAAACTGAAATATAAGAATATATTATTTAAAAGGAAAAAGTAATATCAATAATACAAGAGATTTTGACCTCGTCGAAAACCTTATACTCATGATGAAATGACTAATTAAATTAATTACCATAATCACTTGTTAATGTCATTCCTAGTAAAGTTGAGACAGATAAACAAAATACCCACTAAATAAAGAGAGAACATGACAAGTAAAAGTAATACACGACTATAAACAGGTAATACTCATAAGATAAGAACTCATGTCTGGTAGAAATAACATGTCAAGGATCTATTTTTGGAGTTGTCATTACATACTTTCTCACTTGAGCATGAAAGTCCTCTTTTATTTGTTCTCCTTCATTGCAGACAAAGGATGTTTTTGACAAGTTCACCATGAATAATACTCAATTACATTTCGACATGAACATTTTGTCAATATTAAAAGGAATTGCATTAAATTTTTGGTATTTTTTTATAATTTGGGTCCCTTTAATAGAAAGTAAACCTAAATTATTTAGACCAACCATTCCTTTTATTATGGGATCATGTGAAAAAGTGAGACTAGCAATTTCTGGAATAATGTATGCATACTAACACATGCAAACACAACATGATAATTAGAGTGAGAAAATCTTTTTGGTACCTTTTCAATTGAGAAACACTTTGCTGATCTATTGAAACATGATTCTCTATATCTTTAACTTCAGTTGTGAACAATTTCAACTTGTCACAATGATATATATCTAGATATTTTAGAATTGGCCATTCTAGCGAGTTTTTCCCAGGGTAGAAATTCTTGAGCTCTGGCAATTCCCATAATGTTAATGATTCCAGAGAATGGAAACTGAGCCGTTTAGTTGCATTTGCATCCTTCAATTCCGCTTCATCCTCTACAAAAATTTCCTCCAACCTCGCACAATATTTCACATCAAGTGTAACTAGATGATTGGCCATTGATGTTGGAAACAAACTTTTAAGGCTTTCACAGTTAGAAATGTTCACTTCATGTAAGTTTTTAAGGCTGAGAACTTGGTCAGGATTCAGATTCCAGATATGCTCCAGATTCAAGTTACATAGAAATTGAAGTAAATAAAAAGGAATCACATTGGACAGAGATTGACATTCGACCACAATTAAATATCTCAACTGATTGAAACAATTGCTTCGTGGGATTGGAACTACACCAAGCCATATCTCTTCTAGCGGAAGGTGACAACCAAATGTCAAATACCGTATATGGCATGCAGACTCTTCCAACTGTACGAGCAAAAGTACAATTATTAATAGCTTTACATATAAATCTATTAGGTGGGTCGTTCAGTTAATATTCTTATTTAAAAGAAAAACTTATTACAGATAGTGATCAAATGCATCATAAACTATGAAATTGTAAAAATTTACTGTCTTAATTTTCAACAGATGACTATCGTTTTACACTATACTAATATTTCCCATTTTAATAAAAATATATAGTAAAGGCAAGATGTTGAAGTGAAGAGTGCAGTAGAATTCATTTTAACATTTTCAGTATCCATGTGTAGTATGGAAAAATGTTCCGGATGTATATATAGATGTAATACAACATCATTCATGTCTTCAACTAACAACTTAAATTCTTGGGATGATTTACATTTGGCTATCATGAGAGATGCCAATACTACAGTCTCTTTTCTTATTTTAAAAACATTTACTAATTAACAAGTAAGACTTGCGCAATGACAAAAAAACAGTGACCAAAACCCCATAAAATTTTAATTAGCAAATTTTTAGCTGTAGTCTCTTCTAATAACCAAAGAATTTTTTTTAAGCCCATTGAATTTTAATAACGATTGCCTCAAAATGTGACAATACGAACACCTTTCTGGGCTATTTTTGTGCAACATTTTTTTTTATAGTAATGTTTTAAGAAATGTCACGTGTTTAGGCAACATTAATTTACACAAGTATTTTCATTCTTTAGGCAATACATCTTTATGGAAAGATGAGTATTATAGTTGATTCCATTTTAAGGTAAATGAGCTATTTGAAGAAACTGATTTTGAACCTGTATAAGAAATAATTAAAACACTGCAGTCTTCAAAATTAGTTTTGAACCTATATATTTAATAATCAAAACAAATTTAATACTACTTCAGAAAAATTAGGAATAGAAAAACGGGTCAGACTTCCGTTTGGACCACAAAACACGAAACAGGGTGTACTGACCCACTATGCTAAAAGTGAATTATATTACCTAGCCCGCTCCACATATAGGTGGCCTGATGAGCTGACTTGTCATTTTTTTTTATTTTTTTAAATAAGTTTTTCCTCAAATATCAAAATAAAAATATCTTATCAAACTAATCTAAAAATTATAAAGTAAAGTAGTAATACTAAAATAAATTTTTAATTTTTATTTTTAATGCAAACTAAATTAAATATAATTTGATTAATTTATAAAGTAAAATAGTAAATACTAAAAAGTTTGATTGTTTAATTTATTAATTCTCATACTTTTAATTTTTAATCTTAATTGATTAATTATATTTTATATTTATAATATAATTAATATAAAAAATTATTAATATAAAGTCACAGTTTGATGGGTCAACCCGCCTTTGATCTGATGGGTTGGCAGGCTAGACAGAGTACGTGAAAATGGACTAGCGGGCCAAAATCCCTACTCATCCCGCCAAATTTGTAGCACTACCCGATCAGACCTAACCTACTTTGTAATTCTAAAGAAAAAATACAAAATTTTTAAATGTTAGGCACATTTTGAAACTGATTCCTTGAGTGATTTGTGGTTTGCATTATGAATGTTAAGCTCTAACTTCAGCTTGAAATCCCATTTGAAGGATTAAATTTACTCTAGATATAAATCAATAACAATAGAATTTGGTCGATGATTTTCCTACCTGTTGGTGAAACAACCTCTCGATTGTTGCGTTGAGATTATCGTGGTAGATTAAATCAGAAACCTTAGTTGAAGTTTGAATCCCTTGAAATATTGGCGCATTTATGACTCCTTTAGAGAAAGTTCTCATATTTGGGCAATCAGCAACCGTCACTTCAAGCAAACACTTGAATTGCAAAGTGGCTTTTCCTGAATAAAAGCTTACTAGAATTCTTAAGGAATCCAACCTTAATTTTGCGAGCTGTGCAAATATGATCTCATCAGAAGCATCTTCATCATTTTCTTTTACTATTTCTTTCATTGATTCACAGTTTCCTATAGTTAGGATCTTAAGTTGCACCAAACTTTTGGCTGTGGAAAATGTGAATAAATACTCCATCCTATCACAGAGCATGACTTCCAACTCTTGAGATTAATGAAAGATACTGTAGACCACACTAGTTTTTCTAATTGAGAGAATTTGCAAATGTTTAATACTTGAAGTTTTTCAGAGTAAGGCATTACCCATGGGTGCTCGAAACCTATTGACTCCAGCTCTTTTAGTTTATGTAGCACTAATTCCTTCAATGCGGCAAGTATTCCTTCATGAACTTTGGGTTTTTGAGATGGAAATATCTCCTTGAGACCGTAGCATGTTAGCACTTCAAGATATTCTAAACTGGGTATCTTGTGAAAGAAATCAAAAGGTAATGTGTCTTTCTTGTTGTTACAATCCTCAAAGGATAGACCAAGTTTATTTAATTTGCAGAGAATGTCTGGTGGTAAATGTGCATCGCTCAAAAAGATAATGTTTTCTTCATTGAGTGTCAATTCCTTCAGTTTTGGAACAACCTAAAAATTTAAAGCCAAACGGATTCAAAAGAAAATGTACGGTGGTAGTTAGAAGATAGGAAGAAAGTACATACTGAAAAGAAAAGGAAAGAAGAAAAAAAGTGACAATGAATTAATATGCACCTTCTCAATCAATAAAAGAGGTTGCTCTATAACTGCTTCTTTGTAATTACTATGATATTCTGATTCTGATGTAAATAGCTTCAACAGATCACAATAGGAAACGTGTAAGCTTTCCAATACGGAGCATACCAGCGTGTGTTTTCCAGAATAAAAGCAACTAAGCCGTGGTAGCTTGTAAAGAATCAACGAGACCAAACAAGGGAATTCAAACGTTTTAGTTTCTCCATGCTGCATTGCATCTTCCCTTTCAACAATTTCTACCAACTTATAACACTTCCTTATATAAAGTGTATTAAGCTTCCCAAGGTTTTTGGCAACGGATGAAGGGAATAATGTTACCAGGCTTCCACAATTATAAACATGAACGTCTTGCAAATTGGGAAAGCTGACAATTCCTTGAGGACTTTCGTTCCACATACATTTCAAATTTGGCAGGCTTTGTAAATTAAGCTTTGTCAAACGAAGTACTATTTCCTTACTCTTGGTCTTTGTGTCTTCTTCTACATCAAATATTATCTCTGTTGCATGGGAGCCATGTACGCTCAATTCTTCTAAGCTCTTCAAGTGAGGAAGGATATGAGATGGAATTACAATATCCCTTTTACTGGCTATATCAAATTCCAATTTCTTAAAACTGCCAAAATTGTCTAAATAACAAGGTTTTCCTGGCCGAACTTCTGTCGTCTTAAGAATCATGTGCTTTGAATATTCCAAAAAAACCTTAAAAGCCAAGAAACTCAATGTTAGGCTAATAAATCTGAAAGTCTCATATTCCTCATAATGAAGACCACTTAGTTAAGCATGCGTTTACCATATGAATTTAGAAAACCATTCATGTGTATAACATGTTAATGTTTTAAGTTTACTCGTTTAGCTCATGAGTCGTGATATTAGAGTCTAAAGGTATGTGGATTTGTGTATTATCCATAATCCATATATATGCTTCAATCCAAATGGATAAAGTGTTGTGATATAAACGCAATTTATTTTAAAATATCAAATACGTGTTGGTAACAGATAATTTAGAACATCTTCAACTATAGATACTAGTAAATTATTTAGTTTAAATACCTAGTTGTTTAAAGAATTTATTTTTGGAATAATTTTAGATAATACTGAAAATTATTTAAAATAATTTTGAATTGTTTATTTAAACAAGAATATATTATTTACTTGTTGTTGTTTGTAAATTAAAATATTATAAATATTATGAATGTTAAATTTATTTATTTTTTCTAAAATAATTTTGATAATTTATAATAATTAATATTTTAATAAGTAATAAAACTAAAAAATAAATTTATAATTTTAAGGTACTATAATTTTAATAAAGTCTAAAATTAAAAACCATAAAATTGTGAATTTTTTAGAGTTTTTGAAACTTCTTCTGAAATGAAAATAAAGTAAAGTTGTTCCTAGATGTTTTGAGTGTATCAATTATTATATATCATAAAAATTATTCAAGTAATTAAATTACATTCAGCTATCTTTGGAAAAACTTAAACTATATTAAATTTCTCTCTTATTTTAACATATATACTCTCTTCTCTTCCCTTGAAAGATGAATATGTATTGCATGTATTTGAGTCAATTCGACTGTAATTGATTTTTTTTAATCTCTTGCACTGATCCAATTCACCATGATTCAAAACAAATTTTGAACATTTGCTTCAAATTTTCAGACCTTAATTCAAAGATAAAAGATCACAATCGATGATAGAGATAATTTTTTGTTTCACAAGTATTATTATCCTTTCGAACAATCTTGTTCAAACCATAGTGAGATGCGTAGACTTCTCTTTTCAGGAAAATTTAATAGAAAACTCACAACCCGCAAAAGGCTTAGTTGCTTCAATTAAACCAAATCTTTCACTAGTAACAAAAGAGATATTTAAGGCTTCATTTTAATTTATAAAAACTTAAATAAATGATAGGATTTTTAAAGTGGCTCATGAGACTAAAGACTGTAAAAGAAGAAAAAAAAGAAAAAATCATTTGAAAGCAAATTCGTAATTAATCATTATTATTAAGATATTTGTCTACATATAAAACAGCCTAAAGTATATAACCCGTTTATTTCTTTAATTTTTTAATTCAATCACTAATTTAATTATATTTTTCACAATGTAAGGAATGTACAGTTTCAATTAAAAGGGAAGATAAAGAATAATTTATTCATCTTCGAGGCACGGACAAATTTCTATCATTCATTTTAGGGTCATCTACATAACATAAAATTAATAATGAAAAAAAAACAAAAACCTCTTGTTAAGTTCTTTCAATAATTCTTTCGGTTATTAACAAAGGAGGTATTTTTTATGGTTTGGAGATATTAAGTGAATTTTCTTTATTAAATATTTTAATTAAACAGTAAAAGTATATATGATCAGACCACGGTAAGAAAAACCTTCCAGCAAATATAGAGAATGAATTCCTTACCTGCTCTTCAAACAACCTCTGAATTGTCATGTTGAGATCATTGTGGAAAGTCAAATCAGAATCGACCACCGAATTTTGAATAATTCCTGAAACTGGTGAATTTACTACTCCTTTGGAGAAAGTTTTCATACTGGGGCATCCAGCTACCATGGCTATTTCCAAGCATGAGAATTGCAAAGTGGCATTCCCTGAATAAAAGTTTACAAGCCTTGGTAAGGAATCCAGTTTTAATGTTGTCAGCCGTCGAAATACGATCTCGTCAGAACCTTCTTCATCTTCTTTTTTTACTATTTCTTTCACTGATTTACAATTCTTTATGATTAGGGTCTCGAGTAGTACCAAACTTTTAGCAGTTGAACATTTGAATAAATATTCCATCGTTCCACACCATGTCACCACCACCTCTTTGAGATAGATAAAAGGCACTGCACAACTCACTATATTTTCTAAGCGAGGGCAGTCAAAAAGATTTAGTCTTTGAAGCTTTTTACAGTATGGCTTTACCAATGGGTGCTCAAATCCTATCGACTCCAGCTTTTGCATCTTAAATAAGAATAATTCTTGCAATCTTGCGAGTATTCCATCATGAGCTTGGAGTTCCTGAGTAGGAAATATCTCCTTGAGACCAATGCAATTTTGCAGTTGAAGATGTTCTAAATGGGGTACCTTGTGAAAGAAATCAAAAGGCAAAGTATCCTTCTCACTGTGATCATTCTCAAAGTTCAGATGAAGACAATTTAATTCACAAAGGACGTCTTGTGGCAAATGTTCATCGTTCAACAAGACAATGTTTTTCTCATTTAGTGTCATTCCGTCAGTGTAGGAAAAACCTAAAAAGCCGAAGTGAAGTCACTTAGGCGGAGTGGAATATAATAATGAAAAGAACAATAAACAAAATAATTAAGTGCTAAAGATTTGTCACCTTTTCAGCGGAAAATAGAGGTTGTGCCTGGCTACTTGTAATTATAGATCTAATTTCACCCTCTACAACTGCTTCCTTGTGACTATCATTCAATTCAAATGTGAATACCTTCAACTTAGGACACCAGCTAATGTGTAAAATTTCTAATGCGTGGCATTCCAGGCTGTGTCTCACAGGATAAAAGCAACGAAGCAGTGGCATATTCCAAAGAGTTAGCAAGTACAAACAAGGGAATTCAAACATTTCAACTGTTTTCTGTTCCACTGTATCTTCCTTTCCAACAATTTCTTCCAACTTGTCGCACATTTCTATTATAAGATTCTCAAGGTTCCCAAGATTTTTGGCAAGAGATGAAGGGAATAATGTTTTCAATCTTCTACAATTAGTTACAACCACTTCTTGCAAATTGGGAAAACTAAGAATTCCTCTGGGGCTTTTATTCCATACACAGATTAAGTTTGACAAGTTTCTTAAGGTTAGTTTTTTCAAATGAAAGACTATTCCATTGGCCTTCGTCTGACAATCATCTATGTCAAATATTACATTCACTTCACTACAACTATGTACGTTCACTTCTTCTAAACTCTTCAAGTAAGGAAGTGCATGAGATGGAATTACAATCTCTCTTTTATTTGATGCATATTCCAATTTCTTTAAGCTGCCAAAGAAATTAAGAAAAGCAGGTTTGTGTTGTTGAAGTCCAGTCGTCTCAAGAAACTCGACAAGAACCATTTGCTTTGCATATTCGAAAAACACCTGAAAGAACAAGAAACTCAATCTCAGGATAATAAACAAGTATCTCGTATGCTTCATAATTAAGGGCATGTGATTTTAAAGTGTACCACATGGATTTTTTAAGTCACTATGATAATAAAGGTTATTAATGTGAAAGGTAATGATTCTTTTATAATATAATGTTTGGGAGATGCCTACATCAGTTATTACTTCTTTTAATAATTAATAAAAAATTATGCAAATTCTAAAATAATGTAGACAATTACATAGGTAGAATATTCTAGAATAATACATGATATCTCTAAAATTATCTATAGATAGAAATATTCTAGAATAATGCATGATAACTCTAGAATTACATGCAGATAGAAAACTCTAGAATAGGTCATGTACTCCACATTTGAAATCAACCCAAGAAACTAGCAACTCATTTTCAACTATTTCTCTAAGCTAGTTTTCCTTTCAAATAAGCTTATACCACATATTGGCCTCCCTATCCTTTCAATCAATCAAAGAAGTCTTAATTATTTCATAATTCTAAAACTATAAGTGGCATCAGAGCTACGTTCGCTCATCTACTGGGTGTAGAAATATTACCCCGTTATTTCCAAAAATTCTCCCAATATCCTATCCACTTCCAAAAATTTCTAACCCATGGCTAACACCATTCAACCATCATCTATCCTTATTCCCATTTTTAATGGTGAAAATTATGATTTCTGGAGTACAAAAATTATGACATATTTCACCTCCCAAAATTTGTGGGATACAATAGAAGAAGGATTTTATGTTCCAAAAGACACCCCAGCTCATACTGTGGCTCAGGAAAAGGAGTTGAAGGAGAACAAACAAAAGAATTCAAAGACATTATTTATCTTACAACAAGTTGTGGCAGAAACAATTTTTCCACAAATAATGACTACTAAGATAGCGAAAGAAGCATGGACTATGTTGTAGGAAGAGTTTGAAGGAAGTGAAAAGGTACATACGGTAAAACTCCAAACTTTACGATGTGACTTTGAATTATTAAAAATGAAGGATTCTGAGACCGTAAAGGACTACTATTCTAAGATAAAAGAAATAGTTAACTAAATGAGAGCCTATGAGAAAAATATTCTTGACAAGATTGTCGAGAAAATTCTAATTATGGTTCCCTGTAAATATGATTCAATCGAGATGACGATTAAGCAAACAAAAGATTTATCTACCTTGTCAATGACAAAACTAATAGCGTCACTTGAAGCTTATAAGCAAAGGTTGAATAGGCATCATGAAGACTCAATAGAAAATACCTTACGATCTCAAAATAAAAGGAACATAGAAAAAAGGAATAATGGAAAAATTTCTAGAAATTTCTCTAGAAATTATTAGAATAAATATTCTTCATGCTGCATTTACAAGAGAATAAATCATGTCAAGAAAGACTGTCAATATCATGAATGTCATCACTGCAAAAAATTCGGAAATGTGGAGAAGTATTGTCGTAAGAAAAATAAGCATCAAGCTAATTTTTCTAAAGAGCATGATTGAGAGAAACATCTTTTCTATGCTACCCAAGATTCCAATAATGAAACATGTGAAAGTTGGTACTTAGATAGCGGCTATAGCAATCATATGGCCAAAGATGCAAGCATCTACAAGGATATTGATGAATCTATCAAAGTGAAAGTTCAAATGGGGAATGGTACTGTCATTGAATCAAAAGAGAAAAGCATCGTTATGATAGACACAAAGAAAGGTATGAGACTTATTACTAACGTCCTACTGGTTCCCAACCTCAAAGAAAATCTCTTAAGTATTGGCCAAAGGATGGAGAAAGACTACACTCTCCACTTTGAAGGAGACACATATAGAATATTTTACAATAAAAGGCTAGAGATTGGCCAAGTAAAAATGGAGAAGAGGAACAAAAGTTTCCCAATAAGCTTGAGACAAGGCTCTAACATTACCATGAAAGCAAATTTTGATGACTCATGGCTTTGGTGTCGAAGATTTGGCCACTTCAATACCCATGCCTTGAAGTTATTATATCAAAAGAATATGATGAGAGATGTTCCGTGATTAATAGAGAATAGTAAAACATGTGAAGGACGTCTCCTCGGCAAACAACACCGACTACCATTTTCAACAGGAAAGGCATGGAGAGCAAAAGACGTATTGGAGTTAATCCATATAGATGTTTACAGACCAATACAGATGCCATGACTCCACAACAACAGGTATTTCGTTCTCTCCATAGATTATTTTTCTAGAATGACTTGGGTCTACTTCATAAAAGCAAAATCAGAAGTCTTCAAAATTTTTAAGAAGTTTAAGGTCCTTATTGAAAAACAAAGTAGGAAACCTATAAAAATACTTAGAAGTGATTGTGGCAAAGAATACACATCCCACGGGTTTGATAAATTATGTGAAGATGAAGGTATTAACTAATAACTTACAGTTGCATATTCTCAGCAACAAAATGGAGTATCGAAGAGGAAAATTCGCATAGTAATGGAGATGGCTAGATCAATGTTGAAGAAGAAAGGATTACCAAACACATTTTGGACTGAAGGAGTCTATACTACTGTCTACATACTTAACAAATGTCCGACTAAGGCAGTCCAAGATAAGATTCCAATTGAAGCTTGGAGCCAGCAAAAACCATCAGCAAAACACCTAAAGGTATTTGGATCTATTTGCTACATACACATTCTTGAAGAGAAGAGACATAAGCTAGAAGACAAAACTATAGGAGGAATCTACCTGGGGTATAACACACAATCAAAAGGCTACCGAGTCTATAACTTCCTAACCAAGAAACTCATTATTAGTCGGGATGTGGAAGTCGATGAAAATCCTGGTTGGAATTGCAATGACGAGAAAATAGAGAAAAATATTTCTATACCAATGCAAAAACCTCAAAGAGTTGAAGAAACTACAAAAGTCCTAGGTGAGACCCATTCTCCTCCAGAATAACAAACATCATCACCAGAGTCTACTCTAAGACGAGTTAGATCTTTGGTGGACATATATGAAACCTGTAACTTGGTCATACTTGAACCAGAAATCTTTGAAAAAACATCAAAGAAACAAGTATTGGTCAAAGTTATGGAAGACGTGATAAAAATGATTGAGAAAAATAACACATGTAAGCTAGTAGATAGTCCAAAAGACAAGGATGTCATCAAGGTAAAATGAGTTTATAAGACAAAACTCAATCCTGATGGTACTATACAAAAGCACAAAGTTAGGTTAATAATTACGAGCTATTTACAACAACCAGGAATAGATTACAAAGTGATGTTTGCCCCAGTAGCTTTGCTGCACAAAAAGGTTGAAACATCTACCAACTAGATGTCAAGTTCACTTTTCCCAATGGAGTACTACAAGAAGAGATCTACGTGGAGCAACTATAAGGTTTATTGAGCAAAGGCAATAAAGACAAAGTGTTACAACTGAGAAAAGCTTTATATGGTTAGAAGCAAGCTTTTGGGGCATGGTACAGTAGAATAGTTTAATACTTCATCGATCAAGGATTCAGGAGGACTAAGAGTAAGCCAACATTATACATCAAGACCCAAGGTCAGTATGACACTTTCATTATCTCCTTGTATGTAGATGATCTTATCTACACTGGAAATAATATAAAGATGATGACTGAACTCAAAGATGTCATGATGAAGATGTTCGAAATGACCAACCTTGGCTTGATGAACTACTTTCTTGGTACTGAAGTAAGTCAAAAGGAAGAAGGGATATTAATTTGTCAAAATTAATATATAGAAGTTCTACTCAAGAAGTTCAACATGAATGGTTGCAAGACTATCACTACTCCGCTCGTGACACATGAGAAGCTACAAAAAGATGATCGAGCACCAGAAGCTAATGCATCTTGCTACAGAAGTCTTATTGGGAGCTTACTATATTTAGCAACAACACGACCATATATCATGTATGTTGTAAGTCTTCTATCAAGGTTTATGCAAAACCAAAGCCAAATTCACTCTGGATTAGCTAATAGAATTCTCAAATATGTAAAAGGCACAAAAGTGTTTGGCATATGGTATAAAATCTTGAACAACTCAAGTTTGCTTGGGTACACTGACAGTGATTGAGCAGGTTCGGTAGATGACATGAAGAGCACCTCCGGTTATGCCTTCTCACTCGAATCGGGAATATTTTCTTAGGCATCAAAGAAGCAAGACACGGTTGCACAATCAACTGTAGAGGTGAAATACATGGCAGCAGCTAAAGCTATAAATCAAGCAATTTGGCTATAGAGAATACTTACAAAAAAGGGAGAACAACAATATGGGCCTACTATAATCTACTGTGATAATAAATCAACAATAATAATGGCAAAAAATCCAGTGCATCATAGTAGAACAAAACACATAGCAATCAAATATCACTTTATTAGAGAAGCAATTGCTACTAAAAAGTCAAGCTAGAATATTGCAAGGGTGAAGATCAAGTTGCTAACATATTCACAAAGGCACTACATAGACCAAGATTCAAACAGCTTCGCATTATGCGTGGAGTTACTCAAACTTGCATCAAGGAGGAGTGATGAAAATTTATGTAAATTCTATAATAATGCAGACAATTACATATAGTAAAATATTCTATAATAATATATGATAAGTCTAGAATTACATGTAGATAGAATATTATAGAATAATGCAAGATAGCTCTAGAATTACATGTAGATAGAAAACTCTAGAATAATGTATGATATTTCTAGAATGATGTATAATATTTCTAGAATGGTTGTTTTGAAGCCTGTGAATAGATCATGTACTTAAATTTAAAATCAACCAAAAAAATTAGCAATTCATTTTCATTCAAAGTTATTCCAACTATTTCTCTAAGCTAGTTTTCTTTTCAACTAAACTTATAACACATATTGACCTCCCATCCTTTCAATCAATCAAAAAAGTCTTAATTATTTCATAATTCTAAAACTATCAATAATCCTAGATTATTTTTATGTTTGAAACATACTTTTTCTGTTATTAATATATGCAAACAATATAAAGTATCTTTATGTTTTGAAGAAGGGAATTTCTTTCCCGGAAACCTTTTAAATAAAATATTTAAAGCTTTTGTTGGGAAAACCCTTCCTGTACATCAAAAAATAATTTTTGATCTTCTATAATTATGCATTGGTTTTCTTCTTTTACTTCTAAAGTAGTTTCTTCAGCTTCACGCATTTAAACCTTTTATATATATATATATATATATATATATATATATATATATATATATATATATATATATATATATTTATTTATTTATTTTTGGTATAGAAAAGCTGGTTTGAAGTTGAAAGGATTAAATCCACATAAATATAAAACAATAATTGATAATTTGGATAATGATTTCTTTACCTGCTCATAAAACAATGACTCGATTGTTGTTTTGAGATCATGGTGAAAGGTTAAATCAGAATCCCCGAGCAAAGTTTGAATCCCCAAAAGAAATGGGGAATTAACGACTCCTTTGGAAAAAGTTTCAATAGACGGGCATTTAGCTACCATCGCCATTGCCAATCGTGGGAATTGCAAATTGGCATTCCCGGAATAAAAGCTTACTAGGCATGGTAAGGAATTCAGCGTTAATTTTATGAGTCGTTGAAATATGATCTCAACATAACCATCTTCATCTTCTTTTCTTACTATTTCTTTTATTGATTCACAGTTCTCTATGATTAGGGTCTGAAGTTGAACCAAACTTTTTGCAGTTGAAAATTTGAATAAATACGCCATCCTTTCACACTTCCTCACCACCATCTCTTTCAGATTTGTGAAAGACACTGCATAGCATGCTATTTTTTCTAACCCAGGGCAATCCTCAATGTGTAATATTTGTAGCCTTTCCAAGTATGGCTTTTCCCATGGATGTTCTAACCCTATTGACTCGAGAACTTTCATTTTAAACAACAATAATTCTTTCAATCTTGCAAGTATTCCGTCAGGACCTTGGAGTTTATGAGATGGAAATATCTCCCTGATCCCAGGGTAATTTTGTACTTGGAGATGTGCTAAATGGGGTAGCTTGCGAAGGAAATCAAAAGGCAAAGTATCTTTCTTATCGCTATTATCCTCAAAGCTTAGCCGGAGAAGATTTAATTGGCGAAGGAAGTCTTGTGGCAAATGTTCTTTGCTCAACAAGATGAGGTTTTTCTCATTGAGTGTCAATTCCTTCAGTGTGGAAACAACCTAGGAAGCAAAATAAATTCAGATAGATGGATAGGAATAATGAAAAGAAGAATGATCAAAATAAAATTAAGTGTTAAGGCTTTGTCACCTTTTCAATGGAGAATAGAGGTTGCTGTGGCTTGCTACTTGTAATTATAGATCCAAGTTCATCTTCTATAACTGCTTGTTTGTGAGTATCATGAAATTCAGACGTGAATAGCTTCAGCTTAGGGCAGTAGCCCACAAGTAAGCTTTTTAGTACGGGGCATTCCAGATGATGTTTTCCAGGATAAAAGCAACTAAGCAGAGGCATACACCAAAGATTTAGCCATGACAAGCAAGGGAATTCAAACATTTCTGTTGCTTCTGCTTCACATGTATCTTCTTTTCCAACAATTTCCACCAACTTGTCACACCTCTCAATTTGAAATATCTCAAGCGCCCAGAGAGATTTAGCAATTGATGAAGGGAAGAGTGTTACCAAGCTTCCACAATTAGTAACCACCACTTCTTTCAAATTGGCAAAGCTGACAATTCCTCCAGGATTTTTGTTCCAAACACATGTTAAATTTGGCAAATCTTCTAAAATAAGTTTTTTCAAACCAATGACTATTCCATTGGTCTTGGTCTCACTATCTATGTCAAATATTACCTGCACTGCATTGCTGCTATGTACATTCACTTCTTCTAAGCTCTTCAAGTAAGGAAGTGCAAGAGATGGAATTACAATATCCCCTTTACTAGTAGCATTTAATTCCAATTTCTTCAAATAGCCAAAGAAATTGTCTGTAAAAGCATGTTTGCCGTGCTGCACTCTGGCCGTGTCCATATAATTGACAAGAATCATTTGCCTTGAGTATTCGAGAAAAACCTTAAGAGACATGAAACTCAACATTAGGATAATCTAGACATCTAAAATGCTTGATAATTAAGGGCAAATGTTTATGACATGTGTACCAGATGGATTTATTTTTTATTTAGATAGAAAACTATATATATGTGGGCATTACTATTAGAGATAGCTGCAATTAGTTCATATTAAAATTCAGTTTTTCTTTTTATCTTCTGACAATTAACGAGCTTAATTTTGATATGTAGTTTACGTACCATTTTTAAATTGGTAAAAGCAATTAGTTTAGATTTGGCATTAACTGAGAGCATTGCTAGTGCTATAAGGAGTAATTCTGGTCACCATTCATGCATAGTAGGTTGGAAACATAAAATTATTATTGTTGATATTGTTGTCTCGTTACTATTATCAATTTTTTCTAGGAATGATAAGGTAATATAATAGTTAAAAAGTTATGAAATGAAAGAGAGAGTTAGGATGCTCATGAATTTGAATTTCTCTAAAAAAAAAACTTATTTACTAATAACTAACATTTTTTTAAAAATTTTATATATGGTTTAAATTGGCCTAAAAAGCAAAAGAGAAAATAGAAATAAATAGTGACCAGAGGTCATAATCTAGTCTTGCAAACCCTAAACCCTAAAAATACAAGACAAGGTACGAAATAAAAAGGAAAGAACAAAAAAATACATTTTAGTCTTGCAAACCCAAAATATAAAAATTAGAAGACAATAATAAAAAGAAAAAAAGATTAGTCATTTCTTTTCAACAACCCCATTGTTATTCACAATCTTATTGGGTTAATATATTTTTAAAAATCTAAAATCTCCTATTATCTTATAATAGAAGATTTTATAACTTATACATATCTCTTTTCCTTTCTCCTTATTCCTTATCACCTCTCCAATATGTTTATTACCATTGTATAATTTTTATAAAACCTTTTTTTTTATTGACAACCTTTTCAGCAATATCTTAATCCCTATTTATAGTCTCTTTTCTATAGTACACAATAAATATGTCTTGAATTGATATTTTTTTTTCATTTCTTTTGTTATTTAAATTTAAATAAGTTTATATGAATTTTTTTATATGAAATTTTTGGATCAATTATTGTGATGAGAATAAGGATGTATTAAAGGTCGTGTTAACTAGTTTCTAAATAAATCTATTATCTATGTTTAATTTCCACAAGGCTTTTCTCTTATATCTTAAATATTCTAGAATTTTGCAGCATCGTCTAACACTCTCATTGATACAAAATTTGGAAACTATCTAAACATATTTTGTAGTTGTTCAAATTTGACTATTTTATCTTATGTTCATTTACTTAAATTTTTTTGTAGTTGACTTTATGTTGTTGTGAGTATCTTTTAGCAACTAATCTAGTCTTATGTTTTTGTATAGTACCATTGGATTTAGTTTTTTCTTGTAGTGTAGATCCATTTAACTCCAATGATATATTTTCCATGTGGCAGTCTATGTGCTCCCAAGTATTATTCTTTTCATTAATTATTTCTTCTTTTATTGCCTTGATCCTTACCTCTTGCTTTGATGCTTCTTCATACCATTCAGGCTCAAGTATTACCATGTTACATGTTTCATATATATCCACCAAAGATCTTACTCTTCTTGGAGTAGACTTTACTGAAGAATCTTGTTATTGTGAAGGTGAAGAAGTCGTACCGTGGTTCTTCAACTACTTCTTGAACTTCTTTAGGTATTTCCAATGAACTAAAATATTTCTTTTCACAATTGTTTCCTCTTCCTAGTTCCTAGAAGCATTTTCATCTATTTCAAAATTTCGACTGATGGTGAGTTTCTTTGTTTGTAGGTTGTAGATTCTATAACCTTTTGATTGTGTAATATAACCCAAGAAAATTCCTTGTATAATCTTATCTTCTAACTTGTGTCTTTTTATGATTTGGAACATGTATATAACAAATAAATCTAAATAGATGCTTAGCTGATGACTTTTATCCATTCCAAGTTTTAATTGGAGTCTTGTCTTGAATGACCTCAATTGGACATCTGTTGAGCATTTAGACGAGTAAAGATAGCTTTTTCCCAGAATGTGTTAGGTAAGCCTTTTTCCTTTGACATTGATTTAACCATCTCCATGATTGTGTGATTCTTTATTTCATAAACACCATTTTGTTGTGAAGAATATACAACTATAAGTTGTCTCTGAATGCCTTCATCTTCATAAAACTTATCAAACTTGTGTGAGTTGTACTCTTTTTCTTGATCACTTTTTAGTACTTTTATATGTCTTCCTTTATTTCTCAACTAGAGCTTAAACTTCTTGAATATTCCAAAAATTTTCTATTTTTCTTTAAGGAAATAAACTAGGTCATTCAATAAAAATCATTAATGAAAAGGATGAAGTACTTGTTGTTATTGAGTGATGATGTCTTCATTGGTTCGCAAATGTCTGGATAGATCAATATGGATAAACTTTAATAACTCTTTATCTCTTTATGCTTTTTTAGTTAAAAAAGGTAATCTATGTTGTTTTCTAAGAAGGCATCTTTCATAAGCCTCATTAAGTACGACAAACCTATTATCATATTTTTATGGAATAACAACTTCAGTGCTTAAGTGTTGAAGAGGCCAAATCTTCTATGCCACAACCATGAATAATCAACATGGACTTTCATGGCAATATTGGTAGTGTATTTGAAACTCATCGGATAACTCCTATTTCTATTTTCTGTTTTAATTCGAGTTATCTACTCGCTCTTGTTATGACTATCATAAATTATGTAGGTATCTCTTTCAAAGTGAAGAGTGTAACCTTTCTTCATCATTTGGCTAATGCTCAAGATATTTTTTTTTTTTAAGATTGGCAACTAATAAGACATCTTTAATAAATTCCTACCTTGCTTTGTCTCCTTCATGACAATGCCTTTACCTTTTGACTCCACCATGGTGCAATTTCCCAATCTAACTATGATTCTAATAATATAATAAATTTTCTTGAAATACTCCTATCTTTGGTCATATGATTAATACAATGGCTATCCATGTACCATTTTCTTTCTCCTGATTCATCATCGAAATCGTCAGTGGCATAAAATACATGTTGCTCGTAGTCATGTTCTTCAACAAAAATTGCTTGATGCTTATTTTTGTTGTGACATTTTTTGTTGATGTGTCCAAATTTCTTATAGTAATTACATTGTGGTTTTCCAAACGATGCCAACAATCCTTTTTTGAATGACTTGTCTTTTTGTAGATGCCACATGAAGGATATTTTTCTTGATTTGGCTTGGGAAAATTTTCAAAATTTTCTTGGCTTCTCGAATTTTCTCCATTTTTATTTTCATTATTCTTTTTATATTGAGACCATAATGTAAGCATAGATTGAAAGATATTTTTAACAGAAACTTCATCATTCCTTTTCAATCTTTACTCATATGCTTCAAGAGAGTTCATGAGTTTTTTCACCGATAAGAACTGATCTTTGGTTTGCTCTATTACAGTCACAATTGCATCATATTGATGAGAAATAGTAATTAGAATTTTCTCAAAAAATTTTTTGTCAAGAATTTCTTCCCCATAAGCTCTCATTTTATTAACTATTTCTTTTATTCTAGAATAATAGCCTTTAATGGTCTCATTCTCCTTCGTTTTTATCATTTCAAATTCTTGCCTTAGAGCTTGAAGTTTGATAGCACATACTTCAGTATTGCTTTCAAACTCCTCATTAGAGTATTCCATGCGTCTTTAGCACTTGTAACACATTATTCTCAAAAAGATTGTATCTACAACTACTTGTTGTAGAAAATATAACATCCTCAAATCTTTCTGTTTGTTTTCTTTCAACTCTTTCTTTTGAGCTGCACTAAGAGTTGGAATTTTTGCGGGAATAGAAAATCATTCTTCTACCACATCCTATATAAGTCTTGAAAACAAAAAAATGTCTTCATTTTATGGTGCTCTTATAATCATAACTTTCTCCGATAAAATAGGAATAGGAACAAATAGTGATGAAGTAGTATTAGCTATAGATTTGGAAAATTTTATAAAGTGTTATGAAGAATACTAAAATGTTTCTAGAAATAGTTTGATAATATTTCTATGCCTAATAGATTACCAAACTGGCCCGAATACCACTATTAGAATTTTAGGGGAATTGAAAGATTGGTTTGCTTAGTGGTTGATGGTGATAGGAGGACATGTAGTGGGTAAATTGTTGTGATGAGAATAAGAGTGTAAGAGAGGTCATCTAGCTCTTAGGAATGGGAAGAAACTTTATTTATTCAAATACTCGTGGATTACATTCACATGACTCCAACATCCTTTTTATGGATGTTATGCACCATTTCACAATGAAAATGAGAAGTTTTTACAATATAAGTTTTTCTAGTATTTTCTTGTAACTAGTTTCTATATAAGTTTTTTTAGTATTTTCTTGTAACTAGTTTCTAGTTAATTTATTACCTATATGTAATTTCTACAAGACTTTTCTCTTATCTTGAATATTCTACAGTTTTGCAGCATCTTCGAACAAAATTGTATGATTCATCTATGACAAAGCTAGCACCATTTTCTTTATACACTTCAATAATCCTTTTTTATGAGATCAAACTTATAAGTAACAAGAACAATGACTTTTGGATTGTACTAACCAGCGGTAATAGTAAAATTTTCTTATACATAGCCTTTCTAATAAGTCATATATAGAATTATAATAGGAAAATTGTACATATATTGGTTTCAGTTTAGCCAATGTAATAACAAATATGTATTTATATTTTGTTATACATGTATTATAAAAAATAATAATAAAATAAAATATTTGTTTTTTCGATCTGTATCTATTAATTTCTAATTCCATATATTTCTAAAAGATCGAACAAGTGTTGGTATTGAATATGTTAATGTTTTTAATATATTAAGGGAATTTCTTATCATTAAATATTTCAAGTTAAATATTAGCAGTATTCTTGAAAATATTTTCTGTGGGGATATACCTCACCACAGAATAAAAACATTAAAATAATTCATAATTAATTACTGCTCCAAAAAATATTTTCTGTGGGGATTAAATTCACTTGGATATAAACAAACAACAACTAAATTTTGATATGATTTCTTTACCTGTTCGTAAAACAACCTCTCAATTGTTGTGTTGAGATCATTGTGGAAGATTAAATCAGAATCCTCCAATGAAGTTTGAATTCCCAAAAGCATGGGTGATTTTATGACTCCTTGAGAGAAAGTTTCCATGGACGAGCATTTGGCTACGATCACTGTTGCTAAACATGAGAATTGCAATGTAGCATTCCCTGAATAAAAGCTTACTAGCTTTGGTAAGGAAACCAGTGTTAATTTTGTGAGCCGTTGAAATATGATCTCATCAGAATCATCTTCATCTTCCTTTTTTGCTTTTTCTTTTATTGATACACAATTCTTTATGATTAGGGTCTCCAGTAGCACCAAACTTTTAGCAGTTGAAATGTTGAATAAATACTCCATCCTTACACACTGTGTCACCGCCATCTCTTTGAGATTGATGAAAGACACTGAACAACTCACTATATTTTCTAACTGGGGGCAGCGTAGAAGACGTAATGCTTGAAGCTTTTCAGAATACGACTTTACCCATGGGTGCTCCAACCCTATGGACTCGAGCTCTTTCAAGTTAAACAAGAATAATTCTTTTAACCTTTGAAGTATTCCATTATGAGCTTGGAGTTTCTGAGTGGGAAATATCTCCTTGAGACCAAAGCATGTCTGCACTCGAAGGAGTTCTAAGCTAGGTACCTTGTAAAAGAAATTAAAAGGCAAAGTATCCTTCTTATTGTTAAAATCCTAAAAGCTTAGCTGAAGGATTTTTAATTTGTAAAGGAATTCTTGTGGCAAATGCTGATCACTCAACAAGGAAATGTTGTTCTCATTGAGTGTCAATTCATTCAATGTAGGAACAACCTAGAAATGCCAAATGAATTCAATTAGATGGAGGGTAGTAATAAAAAGAATAGTAAACAAAATAAATTAAGTGCTAATGCTTTTTGTCACCTTTTCAACAGAAAACAGATGTCGTTGTGGCTGGCTAATTGTAACTGTAGATCTAAGTTGACCCTCTATGAATTCTTCATTGTGACTATCTTGAAATTCTTATGTGAATAGCTTCAACTTAGGACAATAAGCTACGCGTAGTATTTCTAACATGGGGCATTCTAGATAGTGCTCTCCAGGATAAAAGCAAGTGAGCTGTGGCATAGTCCAAATAATCAGCGATAACAAACATGGGAATTCAAAAATTTCATTTGTTCCATGTTTCATTGAATCTTCCTTTCCAACAATTTCTACCAACTTGCGACACCCTTCTATGTTAAGCTTTTTAAGCTTCCCAAGATTTTTGGCCAGTGATGAAGGGAACATTGTTGCCAAGCTTACACAATTAATAACGACCACTTCCTGTAGATTGGGGAAATTAGCAATTCCTTTGGGGTTTTTGTACCATACACACTTCAAATTTGGCAAGTCCTTTAAAGTAAGTTTTTTCAGACGAAAAACTCTTCCCTTAGTCTTGGTCTCAACGTCCTCTATGTCAAATATTGCCTGCACAGCAAGGCAGTTATGTACATTCAATTCTTCTAAGTTCTTCAAATAAGGAAGTATATGAGATGGAATCACAATATCTCTTTTACTTCCTGCATCAAGTTCCAATTTCTTTAAACTGCCAAAAAAATTGCCAGGAAAAACCGGTTTGCCATTCTGAACACCCTTTGTCTCGGGATAATCGCAAAGTCTTACATGTTATAAAACTTAAATTAAGAAACTTTATTTCTTGTTGTTTGGTATTCCTAGATAGCATTTGGTATTCTTAGATAGCATTAATGGTTTTAGGTGGCAGACCTATAGGCATCATCATTTATCTCTAGCATTTGAAAAGACAAAACTTTTGATTTATCTCCAACATGTGAAGGGGCAAATCTTTTTGCCTATAAATACTTGTATCAACACATTTGAAATGAAGCAGAAAAAAGAAAGAGTTTTTAAAGAACTGCTAACCTTTTGCTTTCTTGTTGCCAACAATTTGGTATCAGAGCTACCGAGAGTTTTGTGAGGAAGGAACGCCGCAATGTGCGCTGGCAGAGAGAGAGAGGAGCGACTGAGAGTTTTGTGAGGTGTGTGAGTTGAGTGTAAACACTTGAGAGAAATGGCAGGTCTAACCAATGGCATCCCGTTACCCAAGTTGACGAAAGACGTTAACTATGACAACTGGAAGGTGCAGATAAAGGCCCTTCTCGGCTCCCAAGATAATTGGGATGTGGTCGAGACTGGGTATGAGGAACCAGCGAGCACAGAAGGATATTCAAAAGCCCAGTTGAACGCGTTGAAGGCCGTTCGAGCCAAAGACAAGGCAGCTTTATATCTATTATACCGAGCTGTTGACGAATCAGGCTTTGAGAAGATAGCAAATGCAAAATCTTCCAAAGTAGCATGGGATACACTTGAAAGGGCAAACAAAGAAGACAAACGAGTAAAGAAGGTCTGACTTCAAACCCTTAGGCGCGAACTGGAAAACATGAGGATGAACGAGTCCGAAAGCGTATCCGAGTTCATTACTCGGGTGGAGACCGTGGTGAACAAACTGAATCAGAATGGTGAGATTCTTTCTTCTAACCGAGTTGTTGAAAAGATTTTGAGGTCATTGAGAGATGAATTCAAAAACATCGTATGCACAAGAGAGGAGTCCAAGGATCTATCAACACTCACCATTGAAGAGCTTGCTGGGTCCCTGGAAGCACATGAGCAGAGACGAAAAAACAAGAGGGGGGAGTCCCTTGAACAAGCTCTCCAGGCGAAGGCGACTATAAAAAAGGATAATGTGTTTTATGCTCAAAGTACCAGAGGCCAAGGAAGAGGTAGAAGCCAAGGTGGTAGAGGAAGAGGAGAACGAAGAAATGAGCAAGTCGGCCAACAAAACTGGCGTGGCCAAGGTCAGGCCCGAGGCGGTCGACGTCAGACTCGAGGTGGTCGGACAAACACAAACAACATTGAATGCTATAACTGTGGCAAGTATGGGCATTATGCCAAGGATTGCTACTCGGTAAAATGCTACAACTGTGGAAAGATGGGCCATATTTCCAAAGATTGTAGGTCCGAGAAGAAAAATGAGGAGCCAACAAACTTTCTTGCCGAGAAAGAAAATGAAGGGTTGCTGCTAGTGACAAACATTCCAGAAACCGAGGTCAAACCGAGCTATTCTAATAATTTGGTTTGGTACTTGGACACCGGCGCAAGTAACCATATGTGTGGGGACGAGAGTTTATTCAAAGTACTTTCAAAGGTGGAATCCGGATCCGTTTCTTTCGGTGATGCATCGAAAGTAACCGTCAAAGGTCAAGGAACGATCTGGTATCAACAGGAAAATGGGCGAATTGGAGAGATCAGAGATGTATACTATGTACCTGATCTCAAAAGCAACATACTGAGCATGGGACAGATAATGGAGAAGGGGTACTCGGTTCTGATGAAGGACCGAGAATTACAACTGAGGGATAAACTCGGAAGGCTCATCGCCCAAGTAGAAATGAAGAAAAATCGCATGTACAAACTTGAGTTGAAAATAGTTCAAGATAAATGCATGCAACTTGATATGGAGGATGAGGCCATGAAGTGGCATTTGCGGTTCGGTCATCTTCACTTCGGAGGGTTAACTAAGTTGGTGGAAAAGGAGATGGTGCTCGGTTTGCCCAAAATGGAATTTGAAAAGAGGTTCTGTGAAGAATGTGTGATCGGAAAGCAATCGAGGACTTCTTTCCCACGGAGCTCTGAGTACCGAGCCAAGAAGCAGCTCGAACTGATCCATACCGACTTGTGTGGGCCAATAACTCCAGAATCATTTAATGGTAAGAGATATTTCGTCTCTTTCATTGATGATTTCTCAAGAAAGACGTGGGTTTAATTTCTGAAGGAGAAGTCAGAAGTGTTTGAAACTTTCAAGAAGTTCAAAGTGATGGTAGAGAAAGAAACAAACAAAGTCATCAAAACAGTCCGATCTGATAGAGGAGGCGAGTTCACTTCTGCCAAGTTCAACAAATACTGTGAAGAACATGGAATCAAGCATTTCTTGACGGCTCCATATTCTCCGCAAAAAAATGGTGTAGCAGAACGAAAGAACCGAACCATTCTCGACATGGTTCGATCTATATTGAAAGGGAAGAATATGCCGAAGAATTTTTGGGCAGAGGCGGTGCAATGCGTAGTCTATGTGCAAAATAGATGTCCACATGCAAAGGTAGGCAAAAAAACGCCTCAGGAGATTTGGAGTGGTGTGAAGCCGAGTGTCTCTCATCTAAAGGTGTTCGGTAGCGTGGCCTATGGGCAAGTACCAAGTCAGCATAGGACAAAATTAGAAGATCGGAGCAAGAAGTACATATTTATCGGGTATGATAAAAATTCTAAAGCATATAAATTGTTTGATCCTGTTAACAAGAAAGTAGTGGTGAGCCGAGATGTTCATGTGGAGGAAACGAAGGAGTGGTGCTGGAGTAACCTAGTCGAAAAAGAAACTAGCTCGGAGATTGTTGTACCTTCAACAACAACAACCACCGAGTCCTTAGATGAAGAAACTGAGCCACAACAACCTAGGATGAGAAGTCTACAGGAAATATACGACACTGCAAATGAAGTTCATGTTGTATGTCTTCTGGCCGACTCTGAAGACTTGAGCTTTGAGAAAGCTGTCCAAGAAGAGAAGTGGAGAACAGCCATGGATGAGGAGATTGGAGCTATTGAACGCAACAAGACTTGGGAATTGATCGATCTTCCTGAAGGAGCTCGACCCATTGGAGTAAAATGGGTGTACAAGAAGAAGATGAATGTTGAGGGAGAGGTTGAGCGTTGTAAGGCTCGACTTGTCGTAAAGGGCTATAGACAGAAAGAGGGGATAGACTACGATGAAGTATTTGCTCCTGTCACCAAAATGGAGGCAATCCGACTCCTGGTATCGTTAGCTGCTCAAAACCAATGGTCAATTCTACAGATGGATGGAAGTCGACCTTTCTAAATGGAGTGCTGAAAGAGGAGGTGTACGTCAAGCAACCACTCGGGTACATGAAGAGAGGGGATGAGAAGAAAGTGCTGAGATTGAAAAAGGCCCTCTATGGACTGAAGCAGGCTCCCCGTGCTTGGAATGAGAGAATTGATGGGTATTTCAAGAAAACTGCGTACGAGCAATGTCCGTACGAACATGCTTTGTACACAAAAAAATCAGGAAAGGATATGATGGTAGTTGCTCTCTATGTCGACGACCTCATATTCACCGGAAGCAACACGAAGCTGATTAAGGAGTTTAAGGAGGTAATGAAAAAAGAGTTCGAGATGACAGACTTAGGCCTGATGAAATATTTTCTTGGCCTGGAAATGAAGCAATTGGAAGAAGGGATTTTTATATCCCAAGAGAGGTATGCGCTTGAAATTCTAAAGAAGTTTAAAATGGAGGACTGCAACCCGGTTTCTACTCCAATGGAACCAGGCACTAAACTCTCGAAGTTTGATGGAGGAGAACGAGCTGATTCTGGGAGATATCGAAGTTTAATTGGAAGTCTAAGGTACCTTACAAGCACGAGACCCGACTTAATGTTGAGTGTTGGGATAATGAGCAGATTCATGGAGGATCCAAGCTATACACATTGGAAGGCCTTGAAGAGAATTCTGAGATATATTCGAGGAACCCTATCACTTGGTCTTTTCTATTCAAAATCAGATGACTATCGACTAGTGGGTTACTCAGATAGCGATTTGTGTGGTGATGTTGATGACCGGAAAAGTACTTCGGGTTATGTATTCCTACTCGGAAATACAGCTTTCACTTGGCTGTCAAAGAAGTAGCCCATTGTAACCTTGTCTACTTGCGAGGCAGAGTATGTGGCGGCCTCTTGGAGCATGTGTCATGCAGTCTGGCTTTTAAATCTATTAAGGCATTTGGGAGTGATCCAAAATGAAGGGACTGTGATCCGAGTTGATAACAAGTCAGCGATCGAGTTGGCAAAGAACCCAGTTAATCACGGAAGGAGCAAGCACATCGACGTCCGTTTTCATTTCATCCGAGAGCAAGTCAAAGAAGGAAAAGTTAAGCTGGAGTATGTTGAAAGTCGAGCTCAAGCCACGAATATACTCACCAAGCCACTGTCGACCACATTGCTGGAGAATTGCAAAAGGCTTATGGGAATGAGAAATGGGAAGAGTATTTAAGTTTAAGGGGGAGATTTGTTATAAAACTTAAATTGAGAAACTTTATTTCTTGTTGTTTGGTATTCCTAGATAGCATTAATGGTTTTAGGTGGCAAACCTATAGGCATCATCATTTATCTCTAGCATTTGAAAAGACAAAACTTTTTATTTATTTCCAGCATGTGAAGGGACAAATCTTTTTGCCTATAAATACTTGTATCAGTATATTTGAAATGAAGCAGAAAAAAAGAAAGAGTTTTTAAAGAGTTGTCAACCTTTTGCTTTCTTGTTGCCAACATTACATGCTTCGAATATTCTCGAAAGAAACCTTAAAAGCAAATAAACTCCAAGTCAATGCATGGAAACTGTATAAATGGGTAAAAAGACCGCTTGAAAAAAATATTAATCAATTTACTCTAAAACAGAAAGAAAAATTTAAATTTGAAATGGCAAACGCATTTTGTATAAAAAATAATTTCTTGAACTTAAAAGGCTAAAATACATTTTTCCTCTTATTCTATAATGCGTACCTTATTATTGAAATGTTTTTGTTCAAATTACCTTCCCAATACCATTTGTCTTTTTCTCCAGCTACAACATGTACTTTTTGTAGGTTTGGAGCACTTTTGACTCTAGAGAATTTTGTCATTCGAGGACATTCACTTAGTACTAAATTTTCAAGTAATGGGAATTTGAAGTCACACTTCTTGGAACTGCAAAATTTTCTCTGATTTTGTAGAGACACTAATTCTATAGACTTTAATAGTCTAAAATCTCTTTTACTATTTCCTCTTCATTTTCTGCAACAATTTCCTCAATCATTGGACAGGAATTTACGTCATGGTTCTGAGTTGAACTAAGCTTTTAGCAGTCGAGGATGTCATCAAATTCCTCATTGATCTACAATATATCACTTCTAAATGAGTTATGTAGCTGTAAGATACCGAGGATGGTGCTAAATTTGTCAATTTCATACATCCATAAATGACTAAGTGTTCTACCCTTTGAAGAAGTGGGTCATGCTCAAAGCCTATATCTTCCAAATAAGTCAAATTAATTAACTCCAACTCCTTCAGTTGCATGACAACGCCTATTTTTTCATGTGAAATTAGGCTTGTAGGAGTCCAAATCCTTTTCAATTGACAACATCCAATGTTAAGCTTTTCAAATTGGGAAGTCTATCAAGAAACCAAAAGACAATTTCAATATTATTCAATGTAAACAAGGCAAGTTTTTGTAGTTTGTGCATTCTGTGAACACTAACAAGGTATTTCTGCAACCACTCTGCTTGCTTCAAGTTCATTGCCATAAATTCCAAGCTGTATATCACCTGAAAGTATAGAAATAAAAAGATTTATCAGTGCTGAAGTATACTTGTAACCATATGTGCAGCAAGATATTTAATGTATTCTCTTTTTTAATAAATAATAGACATGTTCTAACATCCTTCAGTGAGGGGTTCTATTAATTCATTATTTTTGTTATATACCTTTTTTGTAGCCAAAACAATTGGCTTCACTTGTGAGTTTGTCCTTTCTGCAGTGAGCCCTTCTAGCTTGTCACAATTTAGTGTCAACAATTTCTTCAATGATGGCCACTCTAAAGTGTGACTTCCATGGTAGAAACTCATAAGTTCATGTGATGATTGTAATGATACAATCTTTAGACAAGGAAACTTAAAGGTTATATCATTTTCATTTGAACCTTCATCCCAAGCAACAATCTCCTTCATCGCCCCACAGTTCCATACTTGAAGGATTTCAAGCTTTTCTAGGTCTTTTGCAATAGAAAGTGGAAAGAGATATTTTAAATTTGGACACCCAACAACATTTAAGATTTGCAGATTGTTACATTTAAGTATTTCGCAGTTGTTATCCTTCCATATGTGCACCAAATTTGGCAATGCCTCTAGAAACACATTCTGCAAATTGGTTTCATTCCTATCACATGTTTGTGGAATATTTCCATACCCAAATATGTTTTCCACTAAATTGCAATTAGTAATGGTCAAGCTGTGAAGGCTCTGAGTTCGTTGCTCCATATAACTAGGGAAAATCGTAACAAGTTTGTGGCACTGCCTTATTATCAAAGTGTCCAAACAGCGAAAGGAATGAAGACCAATATGGGGTTGCCAAATGGTGGTAAGTTTGTCCATGCAGATGATCTCCATTTTCTTCAACTTAGGAAAAATGTCATTATTCTGCTTCAGGAAAAGCGATTGTTAGGTGAGCAAATTGAAGATTTCAACAATTAATTCAATTAAACAACTATTGATAGTAATAATTCAATATTAAATGAATCGAATCACAAACCTCTATATCTTCTGGATGTAATAAATCCTCCATCATATCACATGCACTTAGAAAAAGGCTTTGGAGATTCACCAAACTTCCAGCCACGGAGAAAGACAATAATTATTTTAAATTACCACAATCTGACACTTCCAATGTAAGCAACTTCTGAAAACAATTCCGAGATTGGTCACTCCATATCTTTTGGATATTGATTGAGGATAACTCCAGCCATTCTAATTTGGTCATTGAAACCTGTAAGAACACATAATTGATGTGCCCATGAGAAATGGCAAGACTTAACTTTTTTCTTGTAAAGGCACCATACAAATCAAGCATTAGAGATTGTAAACAACACTGTCAACACATATTTGTCATAATGGTTTTACGTACCTTTTCATTGAAGAGTGGGAGGCAAGAATTGGTGGCATCTTGCTCAACTTCAGTGACAATATCTTTGTTCCCGTGACGCTCTTGGTCCTCCAATGATTGTGTACTACAAGAAATATCATTCATGTATACACAAATAAAAGCTGGTAAAGATTTTAATGTTAAATGGCGTAATTGACGAAACTCAATCTTGTCATCAATGATAGTCTGAGTTTGTCTTTCAACAGAAACTATCTCCTTCAAATAATCACACTCACAAACTTCAATTGATTCAAGCATGGTGAGGAGTTTAACCATGGAAAATGGAAATAGGTTTTCCAATTTATCACATGTTTTAATCTTGATGATTTTTAAGCTGCATAAAGAGGCCTCTGTAAGCTGACTGCCACATATTTTTTCTAGATTCTCCAGTTTGTAAAGACACATGGACTCTAATTTTGGAAAAGCCAACTCCATTGACTTTGTAATGTATTGAATGCTACAATTGTTTACAACGAACAAATGTTTCAAAGTTGGAAATCCATCAACATTTAATTCATAGAAAACATCACGGACATCATTGATTTCTCCAAGCAACAAATATTCAACTCCTTTGAACAACATTTTAATCCATTTTTCAGAATGAATGTCAATATCTTCTTTCAGGTTCAATGCCAAAAGTTTCACCGCTTCATACTTGTCGGGGATTTTGAATTCTGCTGCTGTAAGCATGTTGACTTCACCTATGACAATGTTGTAGCTATCCAACTTGTCAAAAAACAAGTTCTGTGGAAAATGGGCAAGACTCTGAATGCGTATGTCTAGATTTCGTAACTCATTCAAGTGTCTCAACTCAGAAAGACTGGCATTTTGACTTTGGATATTCTCCTCAGCCTCCCACAGAAAGTGTCTCTCATATACAATTCTTCCAAAATATTCATTCTTGATATGATATTGGAATGTACTGCACTAAGTTTTGAGCAATTGCTCAAGTCAAAAAGTTGCAGCTTATCCAATTGCCCAAATGCAAGGGGCAAACTTTCAATATTAGATCCTGAAAGAGTAAGAATTCGTAATTTCTTTAAATCTCCAATGATGGATAAGTTCTCTCCTAGAATGCATCTCTCTAAACTAAGCATTCTCAATTTTTTTAGGCATTTAATCGAAGAGGGAAAACATGACAGATTAACACCAGTCAATATCAGGACTCTAAGTTCAATCATATCTTTAAAAAAGTTGTCTGGAATTCTCAAGATGTCATCTTTACTGTCTATATGTAAGACTTCAAGTCTAGGACAGTATATACTCTCAGGAAATTCATCATTGATACTGCAATTGTGTAAAAATATAGCAGTGTACCTTTCAAGTTCATCTTTATGAGGCCACTCATCGAGTATGTCATTTTTCATGAAAAGCACATGCTTTTCTTGGGATGATATTGAAAGAGAAACATCACGCACAATGTCGTGCATGTTGAAGCGGTCAGTGGAGTAACTTTCAACCAGCAGACTTGATTCTTTTAGCTCTTCTATAAATGCATTTACTCTATATCTCGCTTCTTTAATAGTGTGAACTCCTCGAAGGAAGCCGAAACCAATACAGAACTTCACCAAGTTCATAATTAAAGCATCATTTCCCATTCTAGCACAATGTAGAAAAATATGCTTAAGCTGCTGATTTTTAGATGATCATAACTCAACTTTACAGAGAACTCAATAGATTCCCATTCTTCTGTAAAACTTTGTCTTTTAATTTGTTGACAAACAGCATCCCATACAACAGAGCTCTTATTCTTTAATGCCCTTCCTATGGAAACTAATGCTATAGGCAATCCAGCACACATTTGGGCAATTGCAGTAGCTTTCCCATCAAACATAGAATCTGTGCCATGTATTCCAGCTACTTTCTTAAGCAAAGTCTCTGCCTCCTTTTTATCAATGACTCCAACCCAGAAAGTTGATCTCTCCTGCACATTCATTTGATTACATATTACTTCCTTACTTCTAGACGTTAGAAGAATTTTACATCCTTTATGATTGACAGACGACTTATCTTTTTCCAACTGATTGAAATCAGTAGATAACTCGTCTTCTTCAATCTTATTGTAACAAAAATCAGATATATCCTTGACATCTTGTTGGGTGCTATCCTCATCATCATCACCACACGGAATCCCCAATCTATTCAAATCCAACCCATCCCAGAGATCATCTAGAATTATAAGTGTGTTCCCCCTTTCTTTCTTTAACCTCTTTCGAATGCGATCTGCTCTTACAATCTCACTTTCCTCTTCCAATCTCATTCCAAGCATCTCAGCAATTTGTCCTTAAATTTTTTTCAGGTTAGGATTTCTTGTTATATTTGCCATAACAACCATGTTGAACAACTTCTTTTCTTGAGCTTCCTTAGCTACTTCTTTAACCATAGTGGTCTTACCCACACCACCAACCCCATAAACCCCAATCATATTAACTGTAGAGTCTTCCAATGCTTTCATAATCATCTCCAAAGTTTTGTTTCTTGACCCAAAGCTTTCATAACAAATGTTTAACAAAGCAACATTTATTGATGGGCTTGATCGATGGGAAACTTTGTCAAACCTTTTATTCCAAAGTTCTTCTACTTTGATTTCCTCTGCCACCTTTGTAGCCCTTCTGCCTAATCGATATCTCAACTGCAGGTTATTTGGAAAGAAACCAATGGCACACCTTGTCTTGGCGTGGCGTACGTCATGAATAAAATTTTCATATTTTTTTATCTTTTCATCCACCTGTTTTAACCAATATTGGACATCCTCTTCAAATTTATCATACCCTCTGCCTAGCATTATCCAGCATCTCAAGGTATTGTTTCACCTCTTCTAATTTATCATTGTAATTAAAAAAGTAGCCCACTTGTCGTTTGATCACACCTCCACCAATTTGCAGTGCACTTTCAGTAGTTGTAGAGACAACTGGCTCCATGCTCCCTTGACAGTTGACACTATCTTCCTTTTCTTTGGGTTCCTATACTACGGCTACAGGTTTTTCCTGAATGGTTAAATTCAAAATTTCAAATTTTATGACAGAAAAGGAAACCAATACAAGGAACATTCAACAAATACAATAGATTTGTGTTTAATGGTATTATGTGTTTGTTACTGAGAGAGTTATTTACTGAAATAGTTGTTAAATAAAATCTTTTTGGTTGGGCTGAGACACATTAAAAGTAAGGCAATAAGTCTATAAAAATTAGGAAAGGTTAGGAGAGAGAGATAGCTCAATATTAGTTGGGACTTCGGACCTTGGGCAGGGAAGTGCAATCCTTGGAGATTGTTGCTAGTCACTCAGATCAAAAGTTATCTTAGTATCTAGGTTTATGTTCTAAGTCGACATCAATGACTTGTGTGGGACTAAAACATCAGCCTTCTCTTATAGAAAAATGATACATATACACTGCATGTGCTATTAGATACCTAGTGAGAAAAAGAAAAAAGAAAAAAATATATAGATATGATAGAATTTATGATGTGATAAAATGAGAGAGATAGAAAGAAATAAAAACTGTTAACAAAGTATATAAATTAAAAAGGTGTATGTGTATCATTACTTTCTCTTATATCTAGCTAGTATCGATATTAGCATGTAATATATGCCTTAAATAGTATTCACAAGTGGGGACACTTCGCTATACGTTTTGTTTTAGTATATAACTTAGTAAGCTACCAATTTTTCCTTAAATTATGATTATAAATATTTTATCAATTTAAATGATCTTTAATATAATTGAAATTTAGATTTTTATAAAATATTAATTCTTATAAATTATTGATGTCATAAATATTTTATGAGAATTGAGGTTAATATATTTTAATTTTATCAATCATATGTGGGCGTACCTACGGTTTTGGTCATAATTTCTTATATTTTGCGTTTGACTCCTAATAGTTTTTTTCTTAACTTTTGCTCCATAAAAAAGGTGTGTTGTGTTCCTACTGTTATGTTGGCTTTGTTAACCCTTGACCACCTGTTTTGTTCCCTAGGTCTATGATTATCGGTTAGAAGAAAAGAGGGAACAAAGAACCACACAGAGGATAAAGAAAGGAGTATTAAGAGCAGAACTTTTGATAAAGGGTTTATGAAAGTGGTGATTCTATAAAAATAGCTAATAAAATGAAATCAGTTCAAAATGAAAATTCTTCCAGAGAAGAATTAGAAATTGAAGAATCAAAAGAAAAGCCGGAGAAAGAAGAAAGGGTAGCAAAATTTGCCAATAAAAGCTAAGAAGTTCAACAATGACCAAAGAAAAGAAACACTATTCTTTGATGGAATAGTTCGTAGAGATTTAATTAAGAAACAAGGATTGAAGACACTAAAATGGAAGAAGTTGTGAAAGAAGAAGCTTCTGAAGTACCTCAAGATGGAATGACTGTAACTCAAAGGTCTGTAGCTAAAAAAGGATCAAATGGAGAAGGTAATCCTCATATCGCTGACCTTAACCATGTTCTTATTTTTATCTTTTAAAGGAAAACCTACTTTCAGGAGATTATATGAAGAAGGCATGGCATGCCTGAAGAAAAAAATGAGTGAGAATATATATATATTATGCTCTATGAAGAAAAGGAAGAGCAAGCATCTATAAATTGGGATCCAAAAGAAGAAGACCAAGGCAAGGATGAAGACGTTGACATACAGCCTCAATAATCTGAATCGTGATAATCAAGAAACAGAAATTAACATAGTAAATCCACCAGTTGTATACTTAGCACACAAAACATTAATAGGTTCTTGGAATCTCCATAACCCCTAGGAAAACTACACTAAAATGATTTTATATACGTTCCTACTCCTAAAGTTTCACTTGACTTTGAATCTTTTCTTACAATAGGGAAAGATTCAAAACCTAGAAGAAAGAATAAGACAATACAACCATCAACAGACGTATCTCCAATGCATACCAGTGAAGAAAATCCTACAAACTCCTATTTAAAGCTTCTATTAGAAATGAAATTTCTGAAAAAAGTCTAGTAAAAAGGATTTGAGCAGAAGGAGTTTCATAATTTTCCATCAATACATGATTATAATTATTTGATGGCAGCACAACAAGATCAATTACATCATTGGCTTAATAGTAATATTCTTCCAATCATTGATCTACAAGCTAGACAATTTCCTTCTTTTAATATTCAAGTTCCACCTATAAAGTCCATGTACATCTGCTCTATCAAGAGATTCCTCACCATTTTCAGAAATCTATGGCATGCTCCCCTTTCTTTTCAATTGAATACAAAAAAGGGAGAAATGGTAGGATTTAGGACAGGACTTAAGGATTAGCAGGACTTATGAAATTATATCTATCATAGATATCTTACATATCTTTTATTAACAGTTGGATGCGTCAAGTCTATGATAGTAGGATAATTTTTTGTGTATCATACAATTGGGCATGATAAATATTTGTGCAAAATGAAATGTTTTGTAATAATATTTCGTGCATGGTCTATAATGATTCTTTATGGTTAAAGAAATCCTAAGACCATTTCAGTGAAGCCAAGTACATGGATGTCATAGAAATGAAACTAATCACATCAAAGGAATTGAGAGACAAAAGCAACTGTTACTCATTACACAATGGTATGTTACAAATCTGCTTATATACATGAGGGGAAAATATGTTAGCTGGTGCCAGCTCATCTAACAAACAATCAACAAACTAAAAGACTTTAAAATACTAGTCACTGATTTTTTTTTTTTTTTTATTTTCTGTTTCTAAAGCCGGAGGGTGGAAAATGTCCACCATTCCAAACATGGAAATAAGCTTATGAAACAACCGAGAACAAGATCGAGGCTTTACTGCAGACATTGCTCCTAGAATTTAGAAGAAATAGGAAGAAGACACATTAAACCAGCCTAAACGTTTTTACGGACAACATCACAATCAATATCCAAATGTTTTGTACACTCAAGAATCACTTCGTTAGAGGGAATTTGAAGGGTCCTTTGATAGAACCAGAGGAAATTGGCCTAAATCTTGAAGGAGAAAGAATATCCATTACAATTCTTGAGTAGAAGAAGCAAGACTCTATATTCTGCTTTAGTAAAAGAGCATGACATTGTCTTTTGCTTCTTATATTTCCAACTAACCAAAATAATGGCCAATAAAGCATATGTATCAATGCATCCGCCCCAATCGGCTTCACTGAAGCCAAGTACATGGATGTCAGTTTTTTAAGACAAAAATTAACCATGGTCAGGTGACAAATTAGATAACATAGAACTCATTTTGCTTCTTGAGTGGGTTGTTCCATCAATTGGCTAAGCTGCTGAGTAGCAAAAGTAATATCTGGGCTTGTAGTTGTAAGATAAAGCAACCGACCAATGAGCTTTCTACAGGCTGGCACATCAAAATAAATAGGACTCGAGTCTTGATGGAGGCGAGTGGATTGATCAAGAGGAGTACTAACAGGTTTGCAACCTGTGACCAGAATCAACAAATAACCCAAACAATATTTGCATCGACACAAAGATATGCCCCAAGAGTAATGAGCTACTTCAAGTCCCAAAAAATATTTGAGCTCACCAGAGATCTTTGATGCAAAAGGTATGATGAAGAACAATCTTAAGGGAGTCGAATTTAGTAATGTACCTACAGAGATTATATCATCTGACATAACAGTAAAGGACCTAGGTGTGGTTTTAAGGAAGAGAGTATGATTTGCTTTCTCTCGAATAAATCCATAAGATAACAAAAAACAAGTCAACTTCTCAAACCATTGGGTACTAACTTGTTTAAGTCTTGAGGGATTTAAGAAACCTGCACAGTTTCTCAGCTTTTGCTATAGTCACACCTTGACGAGCTTTCATATACATCTCTTCATGAAATCCCATGTAAAAATGCGTGATTAACATCTAGCTAGTCAAGATACCAACCATGAATAAAGGCCATAACAAGTTGTAGAAAACTTTGCAACTGGAGAAAATGTCTCAAAATAGTTTATCCCGTAAATTTGAGTGCTTCAATTTCTTGCCTCATAGCTTCTATCCAATTTGGGTCTTCGCAAGCCTCAATAAAACTATGTCATTCCATATTTGAAGGGATAAAGCATAGACTTGGTGTTTCTTGAAAAGATTTTCATGGGAAATATATTTGGATCGAGGGTAACAAATTGTAGTAGTCTGATTGCAAATATAATCATTTAAATGTGCAGGTTACGTGTATATCTAGTTCATTTTCGGATAGGTGGATGTGGAGTGATAGTTGTGGTCTGTGGATGCATGGTTGGGTAGGTAAGGGTGTTGATTCATGTTGAGATTGAGGGGAAGATGATTTAGAGGTTGAATTTCCCTCACATGTTAGAAGAGAAGGAGTACAATCCTGTGATGTGGACTAAAAGGAGAATTCCATATCATAAAATTATACATCTCTTGAGAGTTGAAACCACAATTTCCTTTGTGTTGACACCCAAAACCATGCACATACCTTTCATGCCTTGTTCGTAACCTAAGAAAGCACATTTTTGTGCTTTAGGCGCAAACTTGTTTCTCTTTGCAGCTAAAGTTGAAGAATAATATAAACCTTCAAACAACTAAGATCAGATTGTTTTCCATGTAACACTACATATGAGGACTTATCCCGAAGTGTCTTAATTGGTAGGTATTCTATTCATCAAGAACACGCCATATAGAACAGCATATGACCAATAACATTTTGGTAAGTATAACCGTGTTAGAAAATAAAATGGATGAATAAGAGAAATAAGAAAATTCTCATTTTCTGACACAATCGAATTACATGACTTGACACTTATTTATATTAGAGCAATTGATCATTACATAATAACATAACATAAAAACAAATAATAACATAACGTCTTAATTAAGAGTAATTATAATGAATAAATTTCTTTTAAGCATATAATGTATGACTCGTCAACTCACAATTAATTTCTAATTATTATTTCTAACATCTCCCTTAATTAGAAAACTCTTAACAATTTTTCTACACTAAAGGGCAAAATCAGGTCTTTTTAGAACAATTATTAAAGAACTAAGAGCACGATCGTGCTCCATCTCAGCATAGTCGTGCTAAGTCAACTCAATCCAAAAAGTAGCCAGAAAAAGCACAATCGCACTTAGAAGCAACACAGTCGTGCTCAGCAACAGCAAAGTCGTGCTACTTTACTTGCGAAAGAAGACATTAAAATAAACACGGTCGTGCTTAATTCCAACACACCTGTGCTACATGGTCACGAGAAAGACATAGAAAAGCACAAACCCTCTTATAAATAGGACAAAAGAAGACACAAGAAGGGGACTCACCTTGGCTCAGAAGAAGAGTTAGGTCTGTGACCTTAGATGTGAAGAGCGGCAACGAAGCTTAGGTTCGAAGCAATTCAAAGTGCTTTGTACAATAATTCTTTATCTATTTTTATGTACTCTGTTATTGAAGGAATTTTTGACTTTGTATTAATCATGTTGAGCTAAGCCCTCCCTCCCCCTTCCTTTTTCTAGGGTTATGATGTAACTTTGTTTAATTCTCCATTGCACTTTGCATGATTGTTTAATGTCATTCAATGATTAATTTACTTCTCTATGCTACCCTTGTATGTCCTAATTATTCAAATAATAATGATCATTGATATTTGAATATTAGTTGCATCTTAATTGCTTGAGAGGTCATGATCATTGGTGTTTGAGCAATCGATCTAGCAAGTAAATAGGTTAATGTATTCTGTTTGTTAACATCTTAATTGTTTGAATAGTCATAAGAACTAATATTTGAATGATTGATAGCAAATAGGGTCTTATCTTGGTAGAATCAACCAAATTTATCGAGCAAACCTCTGATTGAGTAAAAAGGAACCGGTCTTAATTTGGAATCTTACATGATCAAACTAGATGATAAATTAGGATTATAGTGTGGTGTGCATGATCAAACTTGCTACAATAAATGGTGGTAATTGATCAGTACTTGTTGAATGATAAAGAATAAAATTGCTTAGTAATAAGAGACAGAAGCATCATAGTGAAATCACAATCCTAGGACTCAATCCATTGCATTTCAAACCAATTTTGTTTCTTGTTTTGCTTACTACTCTAAATCTAAATTATTGTGACTCACAAATCAAACTACTTTATTGTTCTTTTATCTCTTAAATTGAATTAATTGATAATAAGATTTGGTTTCTTGAGTACGATATCCAAACTTAAGTTCATTACTAGTGTGTATGGTACACTTATTCTTAAGCGGTGATATCTTACGAATAAGATCTCATAGTTTATTTTATCCACCATAAATGAAATTGTATGACAGAAAATCCAATTATAATCACTAGTATCAAAGTAGAAATATATAATAGATAGAGATGTAAAAAAATATAAGGTTTAAAGAATAACAAAGAAGAATTGCAAAAACATATATCTTAAAAATAATTAATTGAAAGTATAAATTAGGGTTTAAAGAATAAAAAGATAAAATAGAATTAAGGTTTATATTAGTTTATGTTTGCACCTTTATAAAACTATTATGGATAACCAATTTTCTTGAATATTTAGATCCATTAGATACCTGAACTCGAACTTTGAGACATGTGAAAAATACTATTACAAGAACATTTAAGAAAATATCTATAATAAATATAAAAAGAAACGGATATGAATCACCAAATGCAGGTGTAAATAACATGAGTTGTCTTTAAATTGTTCAAAAATGGTTTAAAATGTGATTTAGGATAAAAACAAAATAAAAAAATTCTTAAAGATTAAACACAAAACAAAAAAATTTATAAAAACTCAGCACAAGATTCATTAAAATATTAGAATATGAAACATATATAAACATAAAATTTTATAAATATTTCTACATATAAACCTTACTATTTTCCTATTTAACAATTATTTAAGGTTGTAAGCGAAATGCTGAATGCAATGTATTTAAAGATATTTATCAATATATTTTTTTACACAATTTTTTTACTATACATTTATTATTTATCAAAAGTTAACAAATCAATAGAAAGAAAAATTAAATGAAATGTATGATGTATCAAAATTTGAATGTTTAATAAATTTTAATAATAATAAATAATAGAATAAATTATAGTAACACTTAAGTTTAATGTAATTATATATATATTTTTATTTTTTTTAATTTAGTTATTATTTTTACAGAAATGATATTAGTGTGAGATTTGATAGGGATGTTAGTGAAATATTTTTAAATATATAATATTGGTATAGCATTTTTAAATTTAAGAGAGATTAGTATAGAAAAATTTATATATAATTTAATAAAAATTATATAATTTGCTCTAAATTATACGTTAAAAAAAGTGCAAAAGAGAGTGTGCACATTTGTCGGTGTAGTTTATTCTGAACGTAATTTGCAACAAAGTAAAAAGTGACAACGCATCCAACAAAGTAAAAGACATAACGCAAGGAAAGAAAAAATGCTGAGGCTGAATTGAATAAAAGTAGATAACGCTGACTCGTGTAATGATGGCTTGAGATATTTTTTGTTTTCCCACACACATTTCACAATTTCACACACACTCTCGACATTTTTTATTGTAATTTTGCAAAAAATTCTAGTTCAAGATTCAAGGCAACATTATTTAACACAATTTTTTGTCACTTTTTTGTTAGAACTTATTATTAAATAATCATTCAACAAAAAAATTATTACTAAATAATACATTTTTATTATTTAATTGTTAACAATAAAACAGTAAATTTGTATAATTAATTGTAATTTTCATTTAAAGGTTGAATCGTTTTTGAGTTTAATGTTCGTTTGCAATGTATACAAGAATTTTACACTATTACTAAATCATAATCAACCATTTATATGTTGGGGATCTAGGCGATCTACTACCTCTATGTTAGGAGAACGTTGGTATAATTTATTGTATTGATTTGGTAACTCTTGTTGACTTCTAATCACTCTGAGGGTTGGTCCTAATTAGTGACCTTGACTGGGGTTTTTTCAATGTATTGTTTTCTATGTTGTATCTGTAATTTGTTGATCATCACTATCATATCTTGTGATATGTTATTATTTTAAATTTAATAAATTTGGCTTTTTAAAAAAAAATCAATCAATATGACTTTTAAGCCCATTTAATGGACGAAATAAGGAATAAGATAGGATAAATTTTTTTTATCCTATCTTATATCAAGTGTTTATTGGACTAATATGATACGATAAGTGTATCAATTATCCTATTCTAGCATCTAGCATAATTTTTATCCCAAAGGGAGTTACTGGGTTAGAAAGTGAAAGGATAGATTATTTTTTACTTTTCCATTTACTCTCTCATGCTCGACTCTTCCCACATTAACTCTTCCATGCTCAGAGTCACACCTCTCAATCTCCGATGAGTCTCCTCATTTCTTCCCTCCCCCTCTCTCTTTCTCTCATCCCTACCTGACCCTTGTCCCTCCAGATTCATCACATCGCCTCCCATGCAGTCTTGTTCGCCTTATGCAGCTTCGCCTCTGCACTGGAGGAGCACATGCAGACGGAGCTCCGGTGACACCAGCTCCCAAAGCTCATGTTGGTCATCCAACCCCAGTTGGATTTTGCCACCATGATGGAGGAGTTGTTGTCATAGTCAAGGTATTAATAATTGCATAAATTACCTATTTTTACATAGGTAAAATAGAACAATTATCCTAATTCTTTTTTATTTAAAGCCTTGTGTTCCTCATATTTCACTTAAAATTAGATTTAATTAGGAAATTAGTCTTAGGTTTATATTTATGCACAATTTATTTTTATTTTTCTTTTTTCTTTATTTTGAGACAGGTTTTGAAGAAATGTCAGGTGAATTGAACTTTTTAGTGTTGTTAGCAGTGTTTCAGCACTCAGCAGTCATATTTGGAGCACCCAGCGCAGGTTGACAAAGAGCTATCATTTTTGTTGTGTCATCGCCCAACACCCACAAAGTGAGCGCCCAACACTCAGGTGACTTGGTCTTCAAGTTTGTCAATGCCCAATGATCATGGTTAATTTGGGTCCAAGTAATTTTGCCGCCGAACAGTCAACTTTTTATCGTTGGGTGTTTCGCGCTAAATGTCTATAAAAAAGTGTTTTTTGGATCTGAAAAGAGGTTACAAACCTTGTTGACCTAAGCACGCTTCAAACCATTTTTCGTCCATTTTCCACCTTCATCCACCTCAATGATCAGTTAGGTTTGTTATTTGTTGGGATTTGATGTAATTGAACCTAAAGTCTTGTGTATTTTTGTTCTTTTAATCAAAGCTTTTTATTCAAAGTTGTGTTCTTACCCTTTGCTTTATTTCTTTATCTTTCATGGATTTTACTTGTTGAATAAGCTCGAGGAAGGATTTTGACTTGTAAAATGAGAAGAGCTCCCAATGAGGTTTATTGCTCGAGAGAGAGAGTAAAACTCATTGACCATCTTGAGCTCATTTTCTTAATGCAAATTATTTGACTTTAGATTATGCAAGAGATCAATAGCCGTCTAAATCTCACATAGCTTAGTTCTTTGCTTGCAAGAGATTAAGATAAAGGATACTTTTGTGGGTGATGGAAACATGGGTAGTGAATGATTATTTTGAGTTTATTTATGCACTTGAGGGATGATTTAGTGAAATCAAGAGCCAACAAAATCTCATATGTGTAATCATTTACTTTATTTATTTATGATTTTATTTACTTTCCATTCAGTAGTTGTTAGTATAAATTTCTATCCTTTTTGTTTGTACAAGTAAAAAGTATTGGAGATTCTCTCAAAGCTACAATGAAGACTTAGCAAGCATTGTAATAGCTTAGATTTTGAGGATGAAAGGCATAGTGTTTAGTAGTTTATTTATGCATTAGATAGTTCATGCATTCATATAGCTAGTATTTAGCTTGATTCATATGCATTGATATTTTAATCTTGATCTTAGCATCATTTAATTCAATCATGAATGAGATTGATAGTTCCTAAAAGCTTTTCAAATCTGACCAAATCTCATAGATGATTTAAATGAAGTATATAATTGAGCCATGAAGTTGCTTAATTGTTAAAACATGATTTGTCACTGTTTTAATCGATTAAACCACTTCATAATCGATTATTTATTTGATTTAATAGATTAAATGCAAACTTAATCGATTAAATTGATCATGATGACTTACATTCTTGCTAAAGAACAATTTAACCAATTAGAAACTTAAGATAATCAATTAAATTGCTCTTAAGTTTTCTGGACTTGTGCGAAAAATATTTTAATCGATTAGAACTCAATTTAATTGATTAAAATGGAGGGAATGCTTTTCATATATAAAAGAAGCTCACATTTTCAAAAAAAAAAAGGATGAATACAAAAGCTTAACATTTTTTAAAATCTCTGAAAAGTGAGAAAGTGTGTTCTCTAAGAGGAAAAACACCTATTCTTCTACACAAGTTCTAAGAAATCCAATCAAGAATAAAAAAGAATCATAGCATTGCAAAGGAAATAATTAAAAATTGCATCTATCACCTTTAAATTTGCATCAAAAGCTTAAAGTTTCCAGGTGATATCTTTCTTCATTTGTCTTTTTGTAATTTTATGCACCTAGGTAGGTTTCCTAGGGGGATTGGTTCATGTAATAGGTTTTTATATGGTTAGAAACTTAAGTCTTGAATAGGTTTTTCAAGAGTGCATTTGTGGGTTGAATTCGCATTGAGTTTCTGTGTATAACTCTATTTCGTTTTTAGTGATTGGTTCTAATAAAGGTAGGTTTCCTTGATTTAAAGCAAACTAGATGTAGCCCAAGGTAAGGGTGAACTAGTTTAAATCTTGTTGCGTGAATATCTCTTTTTACCTTATTCTTGGTAGATATCTTTAATAGCTTTCGTGTGTGATATAGAATCTAATTAGTGTTATATCTGTAATATGATATCTGCATAACCTTTGTAAATCTATAAGAGTAATTGGAACATTATCTCAACTGCAACTCAAATCCAAAATTGTCTTGTCTTGATAAAACATCTCAGCTAAAAATATCTTTAAAAAGAAGTTCCAAAAAATAGTTTTTCAAAGAAATCAAAAAATGTTTGTGGGGAATTCAATTCACCCCCCTCTTGAATTGTTTGAATACATTTAAACCCCTCTTAAAAAGTATAGAGATTTCTATTGTATCATTTAAGTCCTTGTGGGATCAACCCAATCTTTCGAATATTACATATGACTGATGCACTTGCTAGGAATAGTGTAGAAAACTTTTCACTCATCAGATATCATAACATATACATGTGAGACTGTGTGGGCTTCACACTTGAGTTTGTGTCGAAGTGGGGTTTTTAGTTTTGGTAAACTAAATTTGAATATTTTTTAATAAAAAATATTTTTTTATTTATGTGTACTTATTGAAAAGCAAAAAAAAATAAATTAAATTAAAGTTACTATAAAATTTTATTTAAATTTGTAATAAGTTTAATTTTTTTATTTTAATATTTTTTATATCTTATCCTACCATAATCTGTTCATCTCAAATGTATGATAAGATAAAATAACCATATTTATCTTCTTATCTTGGTGTGTATCAAACATAGGATAGGATAAGATTTTTTTTCTTTCTTTTATTAGTAACCCAATTTTTTACGTATATTTTTATCATATTTAATACCTATTTGTAAGGAAATCATTGCATATTTATTGACAAAACTCACATTTTAGTGTTCACTCTCACTTTAAACTCGTATCTAAGAAATGGGGAGAATAAAAGGAAAAATCGAGGCTTTTTAAAGCAATTATTGAAGATCTAGGCAAATACGATTGTGCTCTATTACAACACAGTCGTGCTAACTGCTCAGTCAATGCAGCCCAAAAAGTCAATCAAAATTGAAGAAGCATAATCAGGCTCAATTCAACACAGTCATACTGCGATCACAAAGCCTCGAGAACATTCGTGTTTACCAATAACACGATCGCAATTACTTAGATCAAGAGAAAGACATTAAAACAAGCACAACATGCTAAATTCTATCACACTCATGTTAAAAAGCTCAAACTCTTCCTATAAATAGCAGAAGATGAGAAACAAAAGAGGACTCTTTTTGGTTTGGACAAAGAGTCAAATTTGTGTCCTAGAGGTGAGAAAAGGGAAGAAAACTTTTGGATTAAGTCAATTCACAATGCCCCATATTAGTAATTTTTTTTTATCATTGATGTATTGTATAATTCACAGGATGTTTGACTTTTCATTACCCATGTCCGACTAATTCTCTTTTTCAATGGTTGTGTTGTAAACTCTTTGTGATTCCCCATTATACTTTGCATTATTATTCAATGTCATTTAGTGATTAAATCATTTCTACTATTTTATTTGTTAATATTTTAATTATTTGAATATCCATGTCATTTATATTTGAATTATTCAACTGGAAATTGATTGGGTTGATTTTAATATAATTGACTAAATTTATTGAGTAAACCTTTAATTGATTATTAAGGAAATAGATCATAATTTAGAGTCTTGCATGACCAAACTAGATAACAAGTTAGGGTTACAATGTGGTGTGAATAACCAAACACATCACAACAATTTATGTAAAATATTGGTGATCAATGAATGACAAATAAGGAGATTGTTTAATAAATATGGGCAAAAATATTGTAATGAAAATCATAATAGGTCTTAACCTATTAAATTCTAAACTTATTACTTCTTGTTTTCTACCGTTCGGAGTCTAATTTATTGAGCACATAAATACTACACAATTGTTTCCGTGTGTTGTTACTTTACTCCTATAATTGATTTATTTGACAACTAGATCTGATCCTTTGGATACGATATCTAGACTTAGATCCACTACTATTACTATATAGGGTACGTTTGTCCTTAAGCAATTATATTTTACGTATTACTTATCTTATCATGTCTCTATCCAACTTTTCTATTCTATCATATTATATCATATCATGTACATCAAATGAATCATTATAATATTAATTGATAAAATTATCATATTTATAAATGAAGAGTTGAAACACAATGAAAGCATAAAACTTTTAACAGTATCATTGCATAGGCTTTATTCTATTCTTTTTATGCGACATTAACAAATATATACTTATATTTATTTAATATACTTGTCTAACAATTTGGATCTTGTATATAATTTTTATATTATTACCGGTAAGTAGACCTGTGCAAACGGATGGGTTTATTATAAAAAAAAATATTTAAATTTATAATATTCATAATTAAATATTTAAAAATAAATTATAAAGTAATATGAAAATTAAAGATTTTATTTTTTATACAATATTTATAATTTTTATCATAAATAAATTATTTAAATTAATTAGATTTAATTTTTTTAGTATAAATATTTCAATAATAAAATTATAAAGTAATTATATTAAATCATAAAAATTAATTTTATTGAGTATGATTTTGTCTTCTGTAAATAATATTTATATTCTCAAAACGAACTATAGCTATTTTAATTTATTATATTATTAACTAATTATATTTAAATTATTTTACTATAAAATATTTTATAAAATTACATGGTAAAAAAGAATAAATCTTGTAGATTTTTTTTTATATAAATAATATTTGTAGCCTCTTTTGTAAGAAAACTTTTTTTTTTATAAAGACATGAAAAATTATCAATGATGTGCAAAATGTAAAAGAGGTATCTTCATAATAGTCACAAAAGAGAGCTCACTAACAAGACTTGCAATATGACAAGTGCATGCACATTAAACATAAAACATGGGATTCATAACCCACTCGGCAAAAGAATGTAATGTAACTTGAAAGCATAACAACATTTTCACGAATTCAGTTATATAACTTCAACAATTGCACCCACATCACATGGTTGACTCTTAAATATTTTAGTATTTCTAACATTCCATGTATGTCATAGACCTACACACAAACAAAATAAAAGATCAAATCCCCTCAGCTCTTTTGCTCCTCTACCTAGCTCGTTACTCTTTGCAATTGACAAGAAAACCTTATTTAACTTAATTATATTATTAATTAATATTATTTATTTTTTATTATAAATATTTCAAAAAATAAATTATAAATTAAAATAAAAATTATATTGATAAATTTACTATTTAACTTTATAATATTATATTGATTAAACAAGAATAAAAAGATAATTTTACTAGCTCATTTCTTTATTATATCATTTTTTTATTATATTGACGTTAGAATTTGTTTTTACAGTAGATTGATACTAAACTTATTAATTTTAATTTTTATAATTATTTTATACTAGAGTTTAATTAGTATGCATCATTAGTGTAAAAGAGTTTTATAGCGACGTTCAATTACACATCTTCATTTTATGATTTTTAAAGTATTAATTAATAAAGTCAATAAACTTACAACAAATGAGGTTGTGATTAAATGTCAGTGTAAAGTTGTTTTTTGTTTACATTGTGAGTTCATACCAATTAAACTCTTTATATTATAAGTATTATTATATAGAAATATAATTATCCGGCACATATCCAACTATTATTATATTTGTAATATTATATATGTTATATATTTGAAAAGGGTATTATATTTTCATTTAATTTATACAAATATATTTACCTAAAATATTTGAAATTATATTTTATAATTATTGGTTTTTGTTAAAAACATTGATCATAATATTCTCTGAAACGTTTCTCGTTTAGCAAGGTTCTTGCTTTGTGAGAATCTTTTGTTATCGTTGGAGGCACTTTCACTTTAATGGAAGTTTGTGTAACATTTGGTTTTCGCATGTGTTAAAACATGACTAATACTTCGGTGCCTTTTGTTATTATATTGGTGAATTTAATTGAGTAATTTTAATAAAAAATTTAATTAATATAATTAGGTAAGCTAAATATTTTTATATAATATGTATTAATTTATATTTAAATATTAAATGTAAATTTTATAAATAATAAAGATAAAATAAATTTTATTTTTATCTAAATATTTTTAAAATTTTTGAAAAAATGTTCATATGCATTTTATAATAATTAATATATTATTTTACAATCATAATTTATATGATGGTTATATATTTTTTAATTGTTAAATTTATAATTTATATAACTAATACAGTATCTACTATTTGTTATATTTTTTAAGGATGTCACTTGTCATACAATTTTTAATAATAACTTGAATAAAATAAAAAATCATATTGGTATTATTAAAATTACCATATTTTAATTATTTGAATTATTCATATAATATATATATTAGTTGTAAATTATGAGAAAATATTTTTATCTCCTATAAAAAATAATAATGTTGTATTTTAACATATAAAAATAATATTTTTAATAGAAACATATATATATATATATAATAATGGATGTTCAATAACACTTTCAAATTTTAAACTGAAAAAATGTATTTTTGAATTTTATTTTTCAATCAAAATATAATCCTTACAAAGAAAATATGAAACAATTATCTTTATTAAATTTTTTGCTTCATAAACATTTAGAACTAATATATATTTTATATGAATTAATTCAAATGATTAAAATATAACAAATTTGATAATACTAACATAATTATTTACTTTATTCATATAGGATACGATTATTTATTATTTAAAATTGTATAAAAAAACTTAAAAGTACAAAAAATTTAATATTTAATCAATGTATATATTAACAACTATATAAAAATGTTTAATTTATTCAATTTCCTTTATTAAATTTATTTTTATTAAAATTACTTAATTGATTCAGAATATTAGGCGATTAAACAAGTGACATCATTAAACAGCGGGGAAAAAATTGTTAGACGTATAAAAAATCTATAAATATATACGGCACCAAAGTATTAGCTTTAAAAAAACGTCAATACAAAAATAGTAAAAAAATTAATTATAAATTAAATATAGTAATGAAATTTAATTATAAATATAGTAAAGAAATTCTATCAATTTGTTTAGAGTTATATAGTAAGCACCTTCCTTCTCAGAAGTCAGAACTAGTTCTTTAAGTTGGTTCTTGTTTATGACAAAAATTAAAGGTAAAAGAAAAGTACATGGCAGCATGAAACAAATTAACTCAATATGTACCTTTTATTTATAATTTTGCTCTTTAAAGAAGAAATAAAAGCTAATTCTTTTCTCCCTTAGGAGGAAATGAACGTGTTTCATAACAATTGAGATGGGTAGAATCATTCAAAGTTAAAGTGATGATATATATACCTTTACCCCTTCCTGAAAAAGAAAAAGAGAGAATCACTTCTTTTTTTCATGGCTTCTTATATATAGCTGATAATGCCATCCCCGTCCAAAACAAAAAGAACAAAACAGAATTTTCATTTTTCTCTTGCTAGCCTTTTAAATTGGTCTTTGTTTTCTCAAGACTAGTACACCATCCTCATCCTTAATTTAAAGTTTACTAATATATGTATATCATCATATTTCTTCTTCGCCAATTTCTCCTTTAATCCCTTTCAGTATATTACTTACGCTTTGGAATAGTGACAATAAAATCACAACTTATTACTGTCATCCCATTCCAAGAACTGAGGTTTGTTTCTCTGTTTATAGCTTATATCAATTCATATATATTGCCTTGTTTTTAATTTTCTTAAGATCGTAAGAAATTTCAGTCATACAATGATGGATATATAAGTGAATGTTTACATCCAATTTCAACTGTTATGGCTTTCTCAAAAGACTAAAACCATATAACTTCTATGATAAAAAAATTATGTAATTTTTTTAATTGGTACTGGAAATGATACTAAACTGCTTCCTATATATTAAAAATTTATTTTAAATTATTCCTAGAATATTAATAAAATATAATAACTTTCTGTCTAAACCAATGAAAAATCAATACTTAAGGAAATTATTTATATAATTTTGTTACTTTAGTGAGTGCTCAGAACTCAGAAGTGAGCATAATATACTTAAAGAACTAAGTTACTGATTTTATTCCCTTACAAATAGTATTGGAAGGTTAAAGAAAAAGTAATAGTATAATTAATTTAAGCCACAATCTGTAGGTCCTTAATTAACAAAATTAACTTTGACAAAAATCTTTAATACCTTAATGAGTTTTACGCGGCAGCAGCTTCGAATGAAGGGAATATTCAGAAAAATAACTGGGGGTGACAGAAGCGTAAAAGGAGGAAAAGAAATGGAAAATGGAGTTTTTGTTGTTGAAGAATAAGGGTTTTTCTCATTCTTAGTTTGCCTCCTCACACTGAAGGTAAGATCTTTAATATACCCTTCACAGATATATACTTGAAATGTTTTTAAATTTTATTTCTTTATTAAATAACAATTTGGCAGTTTGTTCATTCCGTCGAAAAACAACATTAATTAAGTGACTTGTTACGCTATCAAGAACATTTTCATGTAAAATTTTACGAAAAATATTCTCATGTTTTTAATATAGAAAAAGTTAATAAAATATTAAAAATAAATTAATTATAAAAATAATAAGACAAGCCTATAATGTTAAACTATTATTTTTTTTGCTCAATAAAAAAATATATTATATATAATATACTGGGTACAATGGGTGTCGTCCCTTTTAGACAGTTTGTACTTAGAAAAACTCAAAACATTGTTCTCCCAATTACATATTATTAACCATCTTCCACAATAAATCACATGTAACCAATGTTGATTTAAGAAACAATATACCCCTCCCAATTGCTCTTACTAAATTGACATCAATACAACATTTGTTGTTGTCCCATTATTGTTATAGCATTCAAGCTGTGGTTGATCATACAAAATATATCCACCTCAAAACAAATTCATGGCATGCTCCAACAGATGGCTTGTTCCTTGGTTTCGGTTGTCTACCTTTATACCTTCTATTCTTCACACAAGCCGTGGGGTTTGTCGTCCATTGCATGAAACCATAGACAAAAGCCATCTTTTTTGTCAACAAAATATGTATATATATATATATAATAAAAATTGAAAAAAATACAACATGTAGTTCCCCCCTCCTGAAAAAGAGAAAAAGAGAGAATCACTTCTTTTTTATATGGCTTCTAATAGCTGAGAATGCCAATGCAAACCCCGCCCAAAACAAAGAAACAAAAACAGAATTTTCATTTTTCTCTTGCTAGCTTTTTTAATCAGTATTGATTTTCTCAAGACTAGTACACACTCCTCATCCGTAATTTAATGTTTACCAACATATATGTTTATCATATTTCTTCTTCAGCAATTTCTCCTTTAATCCCTTTCAGTGTATTACTTAAAGTTTGGAACAGTGACAACAAAATCACACCTTATTACTATCATCTCCTTCGAAGAACAGAGGTTTGTTTCTTTATTTATAGCTTTTATATCAATCCATATATGTTTCTTTGTTTATTAGTATCATCTCATTTTTAATTTTTAATTTGACAATAAATTTCAGTAATTTAAATTAACATCTATCTTAATTCAACACTCACTCTTTCAAAAGTTTTTTCTAAATTTCCATTTTATTCCTAATTTCCTCTCTTTCTTCTTTTCCTTAAATCATTGTCTACATCCTCACTCTCTCTCCTCTCTCCTCACATTATTTTTTACCTCGCCCTCTCTCTCATCCGGTTACTATATGCATGTAATATAATTATTTTATTTTTTTAGTATAGTAACTTAATTTCTTTTTTTTTAGTATAGTAGTTTAATTAATTTTTACTTTACTTAATTTGTTATTTTTAATATAGTTGTTTAATTTATTATTTTTTCATCATAATAAATATATGTTTATTATATTAAGTTACTTAATGAATTACGTGTTTAGTATAGTTATTTATTTAAATATTTTGTTAGTGTAATTAATTAGATGTGGCATAGTTATTTAATTTTTTTAGTATAGTAATTTAATTAATTTTTAGTGTACTTAATTTATTATTTTTAATATATTTTTAATTTATTATTTTTTATTATAATAATTACATGTTTATTATATTAATTTACTTAATGAATTACCTATTTAGTATAGTTATTTAATTAAATATTTGGTTACTGTAGTATAATTATTTAATTTTTTATTTTCTGGTAGATTAATTTAATTTCTTAATTTTCTAGTATAATTATTTTATTTCTTAATGAATTACATTTTTTATATAGTTATTATTTTTTTATCTCTTCAGCCACCATTTCTCGAAGAGTAAAAAAAATTTTAAAATTATAAATTAAAACAAAATTTAATATGATTATTGAATAATTAATTACCTATAATAATATTTAAACTTAAAAATTTCAAATACAGTATTCAAAGAAAAAATAAAGTCAACATTAAAGAAAATAAAAATATCATAAACAAATATTTCAAACATATTTATTTGAACTTAGAAAAAAAAAGTGCAAACAAATAATAACTTATTTTTGTAGTTCTTTTCCCTTGTTTAGCTACGAATTTCATTTAAAAAAAATGTTAGAACATATCTCAATTTATTTTGCAAATTATAAATTAAAAAAATTAAAATTTTAAATAACTTTAACTATGAAATTTAAAACAATATTTATTCCAAATTTTAAATTTAAAAAAATAATTAAAACAATATTTATTTCAAATTTTAAAATAAATTTCACACATAAACAAGGAAATATTAAATATATTTATATATTAATTTTTTCAAGGAAATATTAAATATATTTATTTATTAATAAATTATAAAAATAAAAAATTCATTAACAACTAATTAAGTTTCTCTTTAAACTTATATTTTTTTTAGGATTATAATGGTATTTATTTGAAACAATCATGTATTTAGAACTCAATGTCAAAATTAATAATCAAACTAAGACAATTTCTTACTATTAGATCCACACTAACTTATTTTTTTACTTCTTTTCCCTTTTTTAGTTAGCCTTCCATTTAAAAAAAATTATCTTAGAACATGTCTCAATTTATTTTTCAAATTATAAATTAAAATTTTAAATAACTTTAATATTTATTTTAAATTTGTTTAGTTATTTAAAAAATATTTATTTCAAATTTCAAAATAAATTTCACACTTAAACAAGAAAATATTAAATATATTTATATATTAATTTTTCAAGAAACTATTCAATATATTTATATGTTAATAATTATAAAGATGAAAAATATATTAACTAAAAATTAAGTTTTTCTTTAAACTTGTATTTTTTTTTAGGAGTTATAATAGTATTTATTTGAAACAATTATCTATTTAAAATTAAATAATTGTGTTTTCAAACTAAATAATCGTGTATATGAAAATGAATTTCAAAATTAATAATCAAACGGAGAAAATTCCAACACTTTTTAATTTTCCTTTTCAGTAAACAATAAAAGACATAAAAAATTAGTCTCCAACAAAATTTCGCAAGAGAATAAAACAAATTTCAAATTATTTTTTCCTCTCTAACGATTGATGCATCGTCAGATAAGTCAAAAATGCAATGCAGTACCAAAGAGTAAAAAAATTTGATAATGTTTTTACTCTCTAGCTATGTATAGCTGGAAAGTAAAATCATTTAAGGTATATTGATATTTTTATCCACGAATAGGTGAAAATTAAAAATTGAGAAGGTGACCCAATATGATTATACGACCAACCCAACCCATCAATTACAAAATTTATAAAATATTTTTTAAAAAACAAATTGTCTCTTTAGAAGTTAAAAAAAAAACTATTATTTATTTGATTATGTAATGTAATATTCTAAAAAAATTTGGTTATATAGAAAAAATTTGATGTGATAATAACATTTAAATATCCAATCAATATACTTCTATCTTTTTCATTGGGTCGGTACCATCTAAAATTTTTACCAATTATTAGTAATGTTGTGTTGTCCAACCTGCAGGTCCCTACTGAAATTATTGTACTCATTTCTTTTGCCCCACCGTGATCTATATTATCTCGCTATTTTCTTTTCGAGGTATTTCTCCCATTATTGAAATAACTCATCACAAACCGCATTTTATTGTCCCTATTTCTTCTATAAGATTTAATTCTTTCCATATTCTTCTTTGGGATTCTAATCTCACAAAGCATAAACATTTACAATGAAAATATCAACAACTCCCTCTCTCCATATTCCTTGTACCCCTTAAATCCTTCCCCTATTGTACACTACCATTCTTTCCCATAATGCTTGGCACAATTTTTTTATTTCCTGTCTATTTGTTTCTTAAAAGCACAACAATTAAATCTCCTCCTTGCGTACTGAACTTTTATAACCCTGCACTTGATCCCTCCCAACCATATAATCTTTTCCTTATCCCTTTTTTCCATGTATACCATCCTGTTAATTATCAAATCTTCATCTTCTTCATATGAGAGACCTAATTGTTTCCTTTTCTACCATATGTTGTTAGCTTCCTCTTCTTTAGGTTTTAGCAGCACTTACTTGTTGCAATTTCATATGACCCATTTGATAAGTAATTATTAAATAGTGGTGTCTACAATGTTAGCTTCTTTATTTTTATCATATTTCTTTGTATTGATTTCTAAGCTTGATACCTGATCAATATTAGCATCACAAGGGTTTGTTTTACTATCTTTACTGTCAATCCTTAAGTTAAATTTTTCACCTTGTTGTTTTGGTGTACTATTTCCTGTGTATCAAGCTTCAAAATTGTATTCGTATCAAGTTCATGACCCTTAAAAGTCACACTATCTCCTCTCACATGTTGGAAATCATGTTAACCATATGCCTTCTTCATTATCCCTTTTTAGCCTCGATATTTTGTCCTGTGGAATGTCTCTTTTTAGTTGACCCAACATATTTCACTTTGGATTATCTTTCGTCCTAGTCCACTTGTGGCCCACACACCTGATAAACCTTTGTTGACTTCATTTCATTAACATTTGGATTTAATAATTCGGCATCATCCCCAAAATGTGGGAATTTTTTTGGCACCCCCACATTTATTATTTATATCCTCCTAAAACATAAAACACTTAAACTGTTCTTGATTTTAAACCTTGAAACTAATCCTTATTAACACAATTATGAATCAACTGATCCAAAAAACAAAAAAAGTCAATTGCAAATCAATTGATTCAGACAAAAAATAACACACTTCCTGATAACTTGATAAAAAATTGACTTTTCTATGTTGTTCAGATCAACTGATTTGGTTAACTAAAAGTACACAATTGCATATCACTTTATTCAAAATATATAACAAGGATCAAGACATCTAGACAACACAAAAATCACAGTTAAAAATTACATTATAGATCATCTGATCCAAACCCATACAAAGAAAGAAAATGTACAACCATGAAGGCCTACCTATATGTGCCATGCAGGAGAAATTTTAAGTGGATTTATGCTTGGGTCACTGCAAAACTTAACATGGTGGAGGACATAATGGAGAGGAGAGGGAAGTGAGAGGGAGATGTGCCAGGAAAGGGAGGTTGAGTGAAGGGGAGGTGTAGTTATGTGTTGAGTAAAAAATGAGAGTGAGGCTAAAATGATGAAGAGGTTATTTAAATATATTTTAAACTAATAGGGATGCAAATAGAAAATGTAGAGGTGCCAAAAGAAAATATCCAAAATGTGAGTTTCTCAGTCCAACTTAGCTTCAATCCACTTGTGTGTTCCTTTAGCAACCCTTCTTTTGGACAATTTCTATCTGTGTCACTTAAATTTCTCATGCACTTCATTCCGAAAATGTACTTTTTACTTGAATTTGATTGTTCAGAAGTGTATGGGTGTACAGATAGAAATTCACCTCCTTTGGTGTTTGTTTGGTGGGCTTCCTTAAAATTTGAAGGCGCAATTTTTGGCAACAATTATTCCATCATTTTAGTCATATTCTTTCTCTCGGCCCCTATTATTACTCCATGTTTTCAAATTGACTCCTGGAGCTTTCCCCAAACCTTGCTATCATTTGTTGTATTTCCAAAGATTCCATTTCTACCTTTTTCCCTCTCCTATTTGGCATTGACTATGAAGTTTCAGCACAACTAAAAACACTTTTTATCTAATACAGTATTATGCTTTTAGTGGATAATCTGAAAATTCCATTTTAATTCAAGTAACCGCATTGTTTGCTGACTTTTCAACTATTTCCTCTTCCCCTATTAGCATAATTTTCATTCTCATTCTCTCTCCTAGGTCTTTGAATTCCCCATCTAGCTTTGTTGCAGCATCCATTGCTCCATTAAACTCAAAGCATTTCAATTATCTATAGGGATATCACTTCTTGTTGTCCATCGCTATCCCATTGACATGGTGCATTTTTTTATCTCCAGGCACCAACTAACTTGAAAATTAAGTTCCTCCACGACTAATAGTAATACCCAGTAACAAATCCCTTTAATATCTGGCAAAATCAATAATTCTCGGTCAATATATACGCAACATCAATTGTGAATTGCATGCAGCAAGGTTTAGAAAATTCCATCATGGGCATCCTTTTGGACTTCTTCTTCCATTGTTAGTTTTGTGACACCTAAAATTAACAACATATTGCTACCCATATATCTAAGTTACATTTTGCCTTTTACATCAAAGCAAACCATCACTAACCTATCATGCATATCTTACCTAGCAATCCGACAACTACTCTTCTTTTCCCTCCTTGGACTTGTATGTTCATCTTGCCCTATGCCTCTCCCTACATCCTTACTTGTTAAAAATTCTTCTTAATTCTCCAGACTCATTTTACCTTTTTCCCTCTCATTGTCACAAGTTGAGCATATAATTGTCCATGTCCCTGCAAATACTGATGACATGTCTGTGTTGCTGTGCCTGTTAATAATTATCTTCCAGCTTTGCCAATTCATCTTCACTCCTTTCTCTTCTTTATTCTAACTTTCCTCATGCTTTCCAGCTTCTTGTCGTTTGTTCCACCAATGCCTTCTTGTGTATTTGACGACATTAACAATCGTCTTCTTGTCAATCTGAATTTGTTCTAATTGATATTCCAATGATTTGACTTGTTCCATTCCCAGGAATCTGACAAAATCATACCAATCACCCCAACTATTTTTTCTCTCAACAATATAAACCTCCCAAGCTTTCTCAAATCTTAGAACATTTTCTAAAGATCAAGTTCTTTAATCATTCTAAAAATATTGAGAAGAAAAATGTTGTGATTTCTCTTCAATTATCTCCTATCCTCTCTCTTCCATCTACCTTTGTTTTTCCCCAACCTATTGTTGCAGCGGACGGGCTTGTAGTTGCTAATAACACTACAATATGGCCTCGGTTAACTCTGTTTTTGGTGAATTAGCTATAGACCTATAGTAAGAACATGAAGTAATATCTTAGCAAACCATCCACCAAACCCTCTAAACACACAAACCCTTGACCTTTTCAACATACATCGACGCACAAACTCATTCACAGATCATCAAAAAACCTTGAAACTATAACAAAAAAAAACTATCCTTTAAACAGTTATAGTTCTGAGCCTCCTTTTGAACAAGATGAAGCATAATAGCCGGTTTGGTCCGTACTTTCTGGACCACTTAGTTCCTCGACCAATCACAATGTTTGTATGAATGAGCCTGGAATTGATTTCAGTAAATATGCTTGTGATTTTTATTGATAAAATATGATACAATTTTCTCATATAATTATTTCTACTTTGCGTTTGATTAGTTATTAAGGAGTGGAAATCAAGCCCAAAGAATGGAGTTTGCATCTACAATACTGAATCCAGTGATTAATTTTGCATCGGATCTGAGCATTCGCCACGTGGCTTACATCTACCGTTATAGGCAAAACGTTGATGAACTAAATGGTAGTGTTAAGGATCTTGAACTTGAAAAGGAGAGGGTAGATCATCGACGTGATGAAGCTGAGAAAAATCTACTCAATACTGAAGGTAAAATTTCAGAATGGTTTCAAAAGGTGGGTGAACTTCAGAGGAAAGTTGAAAAGTTTGGGAATGATGAAGGGCACACAAAGACACAACTGTCCAATGGTTTGTTTCCTTACTTAAGGAATAGGCATAGACTAGGCAAACAAGCAAAGGAGATAATGGAGGATGTTAAGAAGCTAATGGATCAGTCATCCAAGTTCAATGAAGTTTCTTATCGGCCAAATGTAACATCCAATGATGCCACTTTGTATAATGCTGACTATATAGAATTTAGTTCTATTAAATTCACCATGGAACAGATAATGGCAGAACTACAAAAATCCACTGTCAGGATAATTGGGCTGCATGGGCCCGGTGGTGTGGGTAAGAGCACTTTAATAAGAAGAATTGCTAACAAAGCTCGAGACATGAAGCTATTTAATGCGGTGGTTGTAGTGGACGTAACAGTCAATCCTAATCTTAAAAAAATCCAGGAAGAAATTGCTTATGTGTTGGGATTGAGATTGGAAGGAGAAGGTGAGAATGTGAGAGCTGATTGTCTACGTAGGAGGTTAAATAAAGAGGAGGAGAACACTCTCATAATCTTGGATGACCTTTGGGATAAATTAGATTTGAATAAGTTAGGGATTCCACTTGGTGATGATGATTTTAACAGTGATAAACAAGATCTTAACACGCAAAAAGAAAAATCCCTTGGTAAGGGGTGCAAAATTTTGCTAACTTCAAGGGATAGAAAAGTATTATCTGATAAAATGGCCATTAAGTCAATTTTTTCTGTAAAAGAATTAGATGACAAGGATGCTCTAATGTTGTTTCAAAAGGTGGCTGGAATAGAAGATAAAATGTCTGACTCCAAACAAGAAATTGTTAAGAGGTACTGTGCAGGATTACCAATGGCAATTGTTACCCTTGGAAAGGCATTAAAAGATAAGAGTGAGTCTGTGTGGGAAGCTACACTAGAAACACTTAAAAAGCAAGAATTGGTGGAAGTGCAAAAATCTATGGAAATTTCTGTAAAGTTGAGTTATAATCATCTAGAAAGTGAGGAACTCAAGTCCATTTTCTTACTTTGTTCTCAAATGGGTCATCAACCACTAGTTAAGGATTTGGTGAGGTATTGTTATGGCTTGGGTTTACTTGATGGGGTCTACTCACTAAAGGAAGCTGAGGAACGAATATGTACTTCAATCGGAAAGCTAAAAGAGTCAAGTTTGCTGTTGGATGGAAGTTCCACTACTCATTTCAATATGCATGATATGGTTCGAGATGCTACTTTATCCATAGCACACAAGGAGCAAAATGTATTTTGTTTGAGAAATGGAAAACTTGATGATTGGACTGAACTCGAGAGGTGCACTTCTATTTCTATATGCAATAGTGATATCATTGATGAGCTTCCTAATGTTATCCATTATCCTCAACTTAAATTTTGTCAAATTGACAGTGTTGATCCATTTTTAAAAATACCTGAGAGTTTTTTTGAAGAAATGAAAAAACTGAGAGTATTAGTATTTACTGGTATTCATTTGTCAAGCTTACCATCTTCAATTAAATGCCTTTCAAACCTCAGAATGCTTTGTTTGGAGCAATGCAATTTAGAAGGTAACTTATCCATCACTGGAGAGCTGAAAAAACTAAAAATTCTTAGCTTTTCTGGATCTCAAATAAAAAACCTGCCAACTGAGTTAGGTTTATTAGATAAACTACAATTGCTAGATATCAGCAATTGTTCCATAGTAGAGATGATTCCACTAAATCTTATATCAAGGTTGACTAGTTTGGAAGAGTTGTATATAAGAAAGAGCTTGGTCCAAATGACAGTAGAAGGACAAACTAACCACAGTCAATTTTCATTTCTTTCTGAGCTAAAGCTTTTGCATAAATTGAAAGTGTTGGACTTAAACATCCCATGTGGTGAAGTTTTGCCCAAGGACTTGTTCTTTGACAAGTTAAATGATTACAAGATTGTGATTGGAGATTTTTTAATGCTTTCAGTTGGAAATTTTAGGATGCCTAACAAGTATGAAGGATCAAGATCTTTGGCATTGCAGCTGAATGACAATATTCACTCCAAGAAAGGGATAAAATTATTGTTTAATAGAGTTGAAAACTTGCTATTGGGAGAGCTAAACGGTGTTCAAAATGTTTTTTATGAGTTAAATTTGGATGGATTTCCATACCTTAAACACCTATCTATCACAAACAATGCTTATATCAAATATATCTTAAACTCAATGGATTTCTCTCATCCCCAGGATGTTTTTCCCAGGTTAGAATCATTATGCCTCTACAAATTGAGAAACATGGAGATGATATTTTGTAGTCCAGTTACAGATACCTCATTCACCAAATTGAAAATCATCAAGGTCGAGATGTGTGACCAATTGAAGAATCTTTTCTCCTCTTTCATGGTTAAATTTCTTGCTAGTCTAGAAACAATTGACGTTTCTAATTGTAATTCTTTAGAGGTGATCACCGAAATACTAGCAAATGATAAGGTTGAGTTTCTTAAGTTGCACTCTTTGACACTGCAATCATTACCATCATTTACTAATTTTTATACCTGAGTAGGGGAGTCTTCTATGCATCAACTGCCAAAAACACTGACAGCAAAAAAAGATCACATAGAAATTACTGTTACAGATGACAAACTTAGTGACGTGGCGGCGGTGCCTGGGGCAGCTGTGGCGCCCCGTTCTCTCTTTGGTGAACAAGTACGATAGATTACACAATTTTTCCTTCAATTTGATATAATTTATGATTATTTTTTTAACTTTTGTAAATTTATTTTTGTATGGGCTTGCAGGTTGAAATTCCAAACTTAGAAAGCTTGAATTTACTCTCAATCAAAAGTGAGAATATATGGAGCAATCAACCCCTGTCCAAATTCTGTTTTCAAAACTTAATAAAAATAGTTGTGGTAGAATGTAATAATTTGAAATATTTTTGTTCATGGTCTGTGGCTAGCAGTTTGAAGAAGCTGAAAGGCCTATTCATATGTGGGTGTCGGATGATGGAGAAGATTTTTAGCACTGAAGGAATAAATAGTGCAGACAAGGTATGTGTTGGTGTAAATAATAATTTTTTGTAGTTGACTGTGAATGTTACTTATACAGTTATTAATCACACTTCCTTGAGCATTTTGCATTAAGTTTAATGAACTATTAATGGTTGTTTCCATCACACTACAGGTTTGTGTTTTTCCTAAGTTAGAGGAAATCCAGCTACGTAGTTTGAATATGTTAACAGAAATATGGCAAACTGAAGTGAGTGTCGATTCCTTTTCCAGTCTCATCTCTGTGCAAATTTTTTGTTGCAATAAGCTGTACAACATTTTTCCAAGTCACATGGAAGGATGGTTTGCGACTTTGGAAAGTTTGAAGGTTGAGTATTGCAAGTCAGTGAAAGTGATTTTTGAAACGAAAGATTCGCAGCAAATATATGCAAATGGTGGGATAGATACAAATTTGCAGCTTATTGATTTATGCTTCCTCCCAAAGCTGAAGCAAGTGTGGAGCACTGATCCAAGAGGAATTCTTAACTTCAAAGAATTGCGGTGTATAGCCGTTTCTGATTGTCGTACACTGAAGAATGTCTTTCCAGCAACTTCTGTGGTCAAAGATTTTCAAAAACTTGAATACATGTCCATAATTTCATGTCGGGAATTGTTGGAAATTGTTAGTTGTGAAGAGGGAGGAGAAACAAACAATGAACCATTAGTGCTTCCTGAACTAACATACCTGAAGTTACAGTACCTATAAAAAATGAAGCGTTTCTATAAAGGATGCCATACCATAGAGTGTCCAAAATTGAAGAAGCTGACAGTGCAAATGTGTGAGAATCTGGAAGCATTCCCATCAGAAAAACCAGTTTTCTGAGCTAAAAAGGTAAGGATAATCTATCATTATGTGTAAGTAGACCCAACCAATTGTCGTGAGATATAACTAAAAAATTTAATTTATCAAAAAAATTAATAATACTCAATTACATATGAAAAGAAATTATATGGAATCAAAGTGGTCTTAAATTAAATAATAATTTCTCCAAAGAAGGCCTACTAATATTTTTTTCCTACTAATGTAATAGATAGAAAAGTTTTAGAATTTATGATTAATGATTAATTTGCATCACCTCGACCGTCCTTGTTTAAACCATCTAAACTGCGCCTTACAAATTTGTATAATTTTATTTAGAATTTAAACTTTAAAGCAATATTTGATTAATTATATGATATATTAGTGAATTTTGTGTTAGATTCCAAATAAATTTTTTTTATTTTGTTTTGAATTCTTAAAGTATTATCTAAACCAATTTTAAAATAATTTTAAATGCTATCTAAAATTATTTAAAGACTTAAATAAAATAAAAAATTTATTAGAAACCAAACACAAATAAAAACTTATCAAATAATCAATACAAAATTTACTAATTTATCTTAAACTAGTATCATGTTACCGAAAAGTAACGAAATGTGTATAAGGAGTAAAAAGGTGTTAAGTAAGGAATGGCAGCCAAGAGAGAGAAAATGCAATATCTTTTGTTATGTACTAACACTTAAGATGGCACCGTAAAGAATATGAATTTAACTATTGATGTTAGTGAAATTTTGTTTGATCGATGGAAATAAAGACATCCCTAGACACCGAATTAAGGCGCAAATGGACTTTTGTTGGCTACTCCTATATGTCATTGCCCCTTAGCTTAATAAGGGTGCCTCCATATTATACCACTTTTGTTATGACACTTGATAGTACACAAATTATTATATGGTGCGAGACAATGAGCCTCTTCTAAATTTTTATGTTAGGTGTTATTAACTTTTATTGGTTAACGAAATACAAGTTTCATGGATACAAATAATATAAATATCAAATTTATTATATTTATTTTAGAGTTTCTTAAAAAATAAATCTTCAATTTCTTTAAACATAATCAATTTAAATTTGTAAAGCTTTCAACTTTTAAAGTAAATTTATAGATAATGAAATCAAATAAAAAAATATGCTATTAAGTAAACAACATTAAAATATAATAAGATAAATTAAAATATAATTATAAAAACATTAAAATAGGCCACAATGACATTAAACCAATCACTACTATAGAGAGTCAACCAAACTCATTTCCAACAACTTCAGGAGTATAGTGCAAGGTAACATTTAAAAATTTGTCTTAAAGTTCTATCTATTTGTGAGTAACTATAAAAATCCTTAAAACTAGAGTCACATTCTAAAAATAATTCTACCTAACATTTGTCAATAACTATTCTTTAGGTTACGAATTATAGGTTTACTTGACAAAACGAGCAACTTTTACAATGTGGGTACTCTCCTTCCTCGGAGTATTATCCCTAATACCAAAGGTTACCAAACTTAGTTCGAAAAGAAAAAAAGAATGATTAGGAGTTTTGGATCTCATTACCCTTTCACTAAGTATAAGGGATGTGAAAGTAAATGGAAGACAAAATGATACGAGTATGAAAAGAAATGAAAATGAAGAAAGGGGAGGAGAGGTGAATGAGAGAAAAAAAGAATGAGGGAAGTAAATGGGTAATGAAAGAGAAAGAATGAGAGTTTAATTTATAAATTCAATTTTTTTTTAACGAGACAGAGCGTTTTTCTAATTTATAAATTATATCTTAAATCAATTAATTTAGTTATAATTGAGTTATAGTTTTCCAGCCAATTCTTATTTCTTAATTATACATATTTCATATTGTTTGCATACTATATACACTTAATCTTATTAGTAATTAAGTAGCCTGTCTTATAGTAATTATTAACTGTTTACATTTTTTTAAAAAAACAAAAATAGAAAAAAAACTATATATATTTATAACAAAATGATAGCACTAAAATTGTCCGTCTAATGTTGCATCAAATTTATTGTTCGAAAACATTTCTGGAATGGAAATCACTATATTAATTGTTCATAGACCATGGCAAATTACAAAAACTAAAAAAAAAAAAAAAAAAAAAGAGGCTGAAAATGAAATAAAAGGATGAGGGATACTAAGTTTAGAATATATATAATAAGGTAATTTCCTTCTTTATTGTATTTAGTTTTATTTCATATTTTTCATAGGTTTTTCCAAAGTTGGAGTGTATGAAAATTGAATTTGCTGAAGCACATAAGTGGAAATGGAGCAAATCTCTGAAGGACCGGATGAGCTGTTTAAAAGAGCTTAAGTTGATGTACGGTAAAAGTGGTGAACTTCTCAGCTGGTTTCTATGCAGAATGCCAAATCTAGAAAAGTTAGAGTTGTATGAAACAGATCATTTCCTTGAGGAATGGTCAATGCCATGTTTGGGAACCGTATTACAGCTGAAAGAATTGGTTTTTTCGTTTTCAAATATAAAGAGTCTCGGATTTGAACGAGACCCACTTCTGCAGAGGCTAGAGCTTTTGCACGTAAGAGGGTCCTATCACTTGAGCATTTTAGTTCCTTCCTCGGTATCACTCTCTTACTTGTCATATTTGGAAGTAGATTATTGCAGAAGATTAAAAAATTTAATGGCATTGTTGACGGCTAAATCCTTGGTTCACCTCAAGACCATGAAGGTTATTGACTGTGATGAAGTAGAGGAAATAGTAACCAGTGAGGGAAATGAAGAAGACAAAGAGATCCAAATTGTATTTAGCAAATTGATTACTATAGAACTTGTGCTGCTAAAAAAACTCACAAGTTTTTGCAGTTACCAGAACTGTGAATTTAAATTCCCAGCATTGGAAATATTGGTTGAGAGAATGCCCAATGATGGAAACATTCACCAAGTGTCCGACAATGGCACCAAAGTTACAAAATATAATTGCAGATGAAAGAGCAGACGAAGCAAAATGGCACTGGGAAGGTAACTTGAATGCAACCATACAAAAAGTTTTCAATGAAAAGGTACTTCTCATCATTTATTTATTACAATTTTTCCTGCTTTTATGAATTTTTCTTCTTTCAACAGAAAGAATTATATATGTTTTTTCATAAATAGTATATACATACTGATTTTTTAAATATGTATATATAGATATATATTTTGACACAAAGAGAAGCATTTATATCACACTTTAAAAATTCAGATTGATTCAACTAGTTGGATTGCAGATCAGTGATCCCACGATATCGGATGAATAATGTCTATGTTATTGGTTTAATATGATCTAAATTGACTCAAATAACCTAGTTTAAGGTGTGATCGAACCTATTCCAATTAGGTTGAATCAATGACTTGACCTAATCATTCAATTTTTTTAAAATAATTAAAAATATTTTATTTTTATTAATTATAATTTTTTTATTAATTATAATTTTATTTTAAAAATTTTACTTTATTGTTACTATATAATTATTGAAATTATAATTTGTCATTCATATATTATAAAAATTGTTTGTTATTAAAAATTATAATTACAGGTTGATATAACTTGAATGTAAATGATGAATTTTTTAAAATTATATTAATTTAAACTTATTAGTTAATTTCAACTTCAAAAATAAGTTTGCTAAATTATACTTATTTATAATGTTATATGTGATTTTTTAATACTATTAAAGTTAGTGGGTGAATTATTTTTTTATTATGATTAAAGATCGGGTTATACATATCAATTAGTGATTGACTCTAAGAATGGAAAAAAATTTCATGCCCTCGGATACCCGTAGATAAAATCAGTGAAAATATTCGCACGAATAGTATAAATTGGTACCGTTACCCATGGGTACGGATTTTTTCTACCCGCTCCTTAATGGACACGAGTACCCATACCTGTTACCTGCTAAACTATAATATATATATATATATATATATATATATATGTATTAAAAAAGATAATATTTTTAAAAAATAAATCAATTTAAAATGTTAATTATCAAAATTTATTGATATCAATCTTATTTTTTTATGAAAACTTGATAGTTAATAAAATTATTTATTATAAAAATACTGGTAATATAAAATAAAGATTTTATTTATATTAAATATTTTCTTATAATGTATTATATCAATCTACTTTTAGATCTAATTAATCTTGTAAAAACTAGTATAATTTTATTTCTAGATTTTCCAAAGAATAAATTATGTATTTGATAAAACTTCTTATAAAAAATATTTAATTTTAAAAAAATTATTTTTTTAAAATACCCATGGATACCCGCAAATATTAAAAAATCCCGAAGTATTTCTATAGCAGGTACCTGATGGGTTTTTAGCGAATAACGGGTGCGGGTTTTTGTAGGGGGTGGGTAGCGAATAATCACTACCTGTGTCCGTCCCAACTTGTTGCCATTCTTAATTGACTCCATCTTTCATCAAGACAACATATTTTCCAACTTCTAAAAGTATGATTTATACAAATTTATTATCAATGTTACTATGTTTGAAAAATATAAGTCATAAAATTTAATATATTCCATTCTTGTCATAAAGATAACCTCTCTCTTAAAACTTTTCTTTTATTTAAGTTCATTATTTGATGTCACTTATCACCATTAACTATCACTTCTAACTAGCAGTCATCAACCACCACCTCTGACTGAAAGTTACCGGTGACCGCCATCTCTGACCGAAAGTCACTGGCTGCCACCTCTGACTAGCAGTCACCGACTGTCACCTCCGTCTAACGATCACCAACCACCAACTCCATCCAATAGTCACTGATCGCCACTTCTAACCGGCAATCATCATCCCCCACCTCAAACTCGTAATCACCGATCATCACCTTCGATCAACAGTTACCAATCACTACCTCCGACCGGGGGTCACCAGCCGTTACCTCCGACTAGCGATCACCGACTGCCACCTTTGATCAGTCGTCACCGACCTTCACCTCCAATTAGCGATCACCATTCACTACCTCCAACCAGCGATCACTGATCGCCACCTCTGACCGACGATCACTAGCCGCCACCTTCGACGGCAATCACCGACCACTACCTCTGACCACCAATCACCAACCACCACCTTCGATCACCAATCGCCAATCACTGATCGCCACTTTCAACAATTGTCTACACCGCTGCCTCCAACTAGTGTTTTGGTTAAGATTTAAAAACAATGTTTAAATTTAAAAACAAAAACAATGTTATTTTTAAAATTTTGAAAACTCAAAACTAGAACTAGTTTTTGTTTTATAGATTTCAAAATTAAAAACCAAAAATCACCTGAAATGGGACCTAATATATTCCATTCTTGTCATAAACATAACCTCTCTCTTAAAACTTTTCTTTTAATTAAAATTAAAACTACTGCCGTACACGTGTATACACTTAATTAGTTAAGTGTATTGGTTAATATATAAATAGTAAAAATTTGATGAAAATCATTTATAAATTGAAAACATAATAGTAAATACATAAATTTTAAATAAATAATTATGTAGATTAAAATATTAAAAAATACAATATTATATAGTCATATATGAAGTTTAAATTTAAGATATTGCAAATCATAATTTAAAAAATTTTAATATAGATATTAATGAAATACAATGTGATTTAGATTTTTTTTTTTTTTGCTTTATAAATATAAATCTGAAAAGGATAAAAATAAAAATATTTAATAATTATAAAATAATAAAGGGGGAAAAGGTGCACTTTGGCAGGGAAAATTGTTTTTGATAGCTGGAGTCGTGTTTTAATTTATAAATAACTAGTATGATATAGATGTGTTTATACACGGATTATTATATTTTAATTTAATTACATCAATTAACATATATTTTTAATAAATCAATATTTATTTATTAAGGATTAAGATATTTATAGTCTTTTCTCGATTCAAAAAGTATAAAAAATGTAAAAAACTTGTGGAGTATATAGAATCATTTTTTTTATTATTTTTCTAGAAATATCTTTACTTTTGTTACTAAAATTGTATTTTTTTTACCACAAATAGTCTTCTTAAATTAATTAAATTTTAATTTCTAAAATATATAAATCCAAATCTATGATCTATCTATGTATTTTTTTAAATTATAATTTATTCAGATTTTCACCAAATTATCTTCATTTAATAATTTTAATTTACTTTTATATGATAAAAAGATAGATAGATATTATTATATTTGGCCGAACATCTGAGTTTTGATTCTATAACTCACTAGTACTACTTGATTTTCCCATCATCCTTCTGGTGATGATTTATATTTAATATTATTTTACTTGATTTTACAGATTATTTTGACATACAGCAAGTTTCTTACACTTTCAGACAATGATTATCCTGAATTTATACAGCAACTATGGCATGGGAAGCATTTGGTGCATCAAAACAAGTTTCGCAATTTGAAAAACTTGACTTTAGAAAAATGCCATAGTCTGGTGCACATCATTCCATCTCATTTACTTCCTTGCTTTGTGAATATGGAAAATTTAAGGGTATTGGATTGCAGTGCAGCAAAAGTGATATTTAATATAAATGATGAGACGAGGATGACAAAAGCTTCCCAAGTAATTCATTTGAAAACATTGTATTTAAAAGGTCTGCCCCAACTGGAGCATATATGGGACAAGAGTCCTGAGGGAATTATTGGCCTTCAAATGCTAGAGGAAATGGAGGTTCATAATTGTGATTGTCTTAAAAGTTTGTTTCCTGCATCAGTGGCTAAAGATCTAATAAGACTTAAATACCTTTGGATAATTAAGTGTAGAGAGTTGGAAGAAATATTTTCGAAGAATCAAAAGAGTGCAGAAGGAGCAACAGAAAACTTTGTGTTTCCCAGTTTGACCATCTTGAGGCTAAGAGGATTGCCAGGGCTCAAATATTTGTATCCCGGACTACACACTCTACAATGGCCTGTGCTTGAAGACCTATATGCATTTGATTGCGGCCTGGTCACACTCACATGCCAAGTCCTTTTTCAAATTGAAAAGGTAATTCTTACAACTTTGCCATTAAGATTAATAATAATTTAACTCACTTCACTCTTTGCTTTTTAATTATTATTCATATATTTTTCTAGATAAGAGATTAAGTTAAGAAAATCATTTTTTTAAAAAAGATTAAGGTTCATTTTCAGCAATCATGATATTTATCTAATATTTTCTTAACTACTCCAATAACTTATCTTAACATATATAAACACATCTCCTAGAGAAATAAGCAAATTAATTAGTGAATGTTAAAAGCAAATTTGGCCAATTAATATGAGAAAAACATTCAGCATTTATTTAACACTATGCACGAGAATTAACGAAGAAAGTAAAATAAAGGGTGGTGCAAAGTTGAAGTTCGTTTTCCCACTATGAGATCTCCTGTAAGCCAGACTTAGTGTTTTTTTGGTATTTTAATATTTAAAAACTAAAAAACTCATTTCGTAGTGTTTTATGGAAACGGTTCTAGTTTTTTAAAAAACAATAACAACTCAAAGTATGTTGTCTTTTTCTTTTCATTAATGAAATTTTAATAAATATGAACAAGTTCTTTCATTTCTACATCTTCAAAACAGTTTTCAAATAACACTTGTCAAACAAATTTTTTTTTTTTCTTCCTGAAAATAGTTTTTGAAAACTCTTTGTTAAAAAACCAAATAATTAGGCCCATAAAAATTTTAATTAATTTGTAGAAAAATAAGTTGATTTTTGTACTAATTTATGTTTGCCTGTAATTTGCTATAACTTGTTTTTGTTCCCAGGTTATCCAAATCCCCAGCTTGAAGAAACTGTCCTTCGGTATTGGATACAGCAACATTACATGGAATAGAGAATCTGAGGAATTTCAGTTTGATAATATAAAGCTCTTTGGAGAAGAGTCCGATAGTGCTGCTCTACACAGATTCCTTGACATGTTACCCACTATAGAAAAGCTTGAATTTGTCGAGTGTTCGTTTGCAAACAAGTTCTTCACTGAAAGACCGAATGCTGATTACACTAGAATTTTTCTGCACCTCAAATATTTAAAGTTACGTAAAATATATTACCTTATGTCCATAGAGCACTCTTGGCTACAATCTACTGCTAAAAATCTCCAAACATTAATAGTCAAAGATTGGCGTTGGTTGGAAAACCTGGGCGTACCTTTCTCCAATCTAACATGTTTGGAAGTAAGTAGATGCGAAAATCTGCTATATCTGTTTACAGTCTCAACAGCCAAAAGTTTGGCTCAACTCAAAAGGGTCAAGATAAAAAGGTGTCCATCACTGCAAGTGATAGTATCAAAAAAGGGGGATGAATCACGTGAGGATGAACAAATAATATTCAAACAACTCCAGATTTTGTATCTTGAAGAGTTACATATGCTACGTAGCTTTTACTCTGGGAATATTCCTTTACGTTTTCCATCGTTGGAGCAAGTGTACATAATTAACTGCTATTGCATGGAAACATTCAGTCCAGTCAACAAAATAGATGACCCAGTCAAGTGGTTTTCTTCAGAATATCAGACACCTCAACAAGAAAGTGATCTTAACCCTGCTACGCGCAGGACGTTTGAGGAAAAGAAAGAGGTACATATCGGATCATTAACATACTACACATCGTTATTGATCGAAGTATACGATTTGAAATTTCAAATTACTATACGTACACATAAAATTTTGAATTTAATTATATCATTTGAGAAAAAAATTAAATAATCCGTGATGATGTGACTAACGTGGTAAGGACCTTGGCTAATTTATATATAGTTTTTATTTTTTCTAAGCAAAAAATATATTTAGGTGAGGACAAGGGGGCATGTAAAATCCAGTGTCATGTACCAAATTACAATCAAATACCTCAAATTAAGTGTTCTAGACACTAAAAGATATACAATGTAAGACCACTGTGAAAATTGGCAGAAGAAAAGCATAAACATAGGCAATGCAAGTACTCTGTATTCAATGAATTGGAAAAACTAATTTCCTTCTAAACATTATTCTACTTTTCAAGGTATTCAGCTTCAATACAACCAATTCTAAATATGGCTTTTACTTATCTCCCAACCATTATATGCCAGTGTCGTAGAAATTCCTATATCCATGACTAGACCTGATACCAAATAAGTTTCAAATAAATGATTCACATCTTCAAGTACTTTGAACTTCCACGTATCTTTCTTGGTCCATAGCTGATTGGGAAATTAGTGAAAAATAATTACTTGGTCATAGATGCTGACTATGCTTGTTCCTTACTACAAAAAATTAGTGAAGGTTTTTTTATGGAGATTATCTTAACCTCTATAAATTATTAATAATATTGCACTTCATCCCTTTATACAAGAAAAGCAAATTCCAAATTTTATATATATATATATATATTTTATAAGCACCAAATTTTATATTTTATAGCCCAACCATTATATGCCACAGTGTCATAGACGTATAAGGTAATGAATCACTACGTCACTTGTGATAGCCGTTGAAATTCCTATATCCATGACTGGAACTTCCATGTATCTTTCTTGGTCCATAGCTGATTAGGAAATTAGTGAAAAAGAATGTAACTTGGTCATTTGGTGCTGACTATGCTTGTTCCCTACTACAAAAAATAAGCTAATTAGTGAAGGTTTTTTTGTGGATATTATTTAAACCTCCATAAATTAATAAAAATATTGCACTTCATCCCTTTATACAAGATAAGCAAATGAAAAATTTTATAAAATCTGCGGAGGTTTTTTTAAATTTGGAGAGGTTTTAAAACATCTTCTAAAATATAATGGTCCCTCCAAGAATGTTCTGCTTATGGTTTTCTCCTTCTGACTCGATCTCTTCCTGTCTTCTCTTCTTCATATTTGTTTTTACCTTCTCTAACTCCCTAGATTTATTTGCCCACCTTTATTTGAATAGGGAATGTGCTGGAGTAGTTTTGTGTTTTGTTGGTTTTATTGTTTTCTTCTGGATAGAATATGACAAGCTGCGGTCTGTGGAATTGGTGTTATGTGGTCTGCGGAGTTGTACTGTTGCTAAGTGGCAGAATCACACCATGAAATGGAACTAATAAGCTGCTGGTATTTCAGGACATATGGATGGTTGTAGGTGCTATATGATATGCTGAGTTATATTTCTGTTAAGTGATATTCTTACCAGACGATTGGGACTAATAATCTGCTTAAAGGAGCACATCTACTGAATTGAATTTTAACAGCTAGTGTAACTGCTATCTGTAGTCTTAAGATGCATCTGTTTGTTGGTGTGATGTTGATTTAGGACATCATGTTTGTGCTATTAGTATTTTGGAGCGTGCTGTTTCCTTGTGTATGTCTGCGGGTGATGCTTGTTGTGCTAAATAAGCCATTATGGTTAGTATGTTGGTGTTGTATGAAAATCTATTTTAACAACTACAGTTATACTTATGTAGTCGTCTATTATTGGTCATTATTGAATTGGAATTTTGAGTATCGATGTTAATTTTTTTACTCCATTATCTATGCTGTGTAAAACTATCCATATTGGTTTCTCATTTTGAATTTGAACTTGTAGGATCCCCATTGGTGGATGTTTTTACGTCATTGGGTTGTGCAGGATGTCTAAGAGCAAATAACTTGCGTTGGAAGGTATGAGCAAAGTGGTTCTCAACTTTTCCATTTTTCTTCAAAAATTGTATAGTTATCAAGATGAAACCCTGATGCTATGTGATTCTCTCAGTGGAAAAGCTGGCTTCATTTTTTTAACCTTGATTGGACCTACTCCCAAAAAGTTGATCTGCATTTTCTGACCAAGGTAATGCATTTTTGAGTTTGTCATAATTCATAGCAGTGCATTATGCCAGACATTAAGTCCAAACTGGCTTATGTATACTAGTTGTTCACCTGTTGGCCGTGTTGCTCTCCTTGTTGAATGTTTAGGGTGAAGATTGATATGTGCCAAGACAACATGTAAGAATATTGCTTATAAAAAAAATTTAAGAATATTGGACTTTGAATTCTGAACATGTACAATAAGTACAAACCCTTGCTTCAATTAAAGTATTAAACCAAATATTGGAGTTTGATTTCTTAACATGACTCCACAGCCTAAAGAAACATCTTTTTAATAATATGATGTGATACGGAAGAAAAGTAGGAAAGCTTTAGTATACAAATGCTTTGTGGTAGATTACGAATTAACTATATCTGGTCTTATGTTTTACTGTCTAGCTTTTGGTTTTGTAAGGTAGGTGAAGCTCGGTGGTATGATTTCATTTGTATTGCTTGATAAGTGAAACGTAACACTGTTTAGGTATAAAAGTAGATTGCTTAGAAATATAGTTAAATATATATATTAAAATTTGTTTAATAAATTTGGTCTGTACACACATGTATAACAAAAATGATTTGCCAATACCATATTTTTATGCTTTGACACCTTGTAAAATTAAGAAATAGGAAGGAAAAATATATACAAGTGATAGACAAAGAAAGATAAAAACAGCATATTAAAAAAGGATGTTAATAGAGTGTTTGTAATTGAAAAGTGTTCAACATCATTTTTCCATATGTTACCGTAAAGTTGTAGCCTTTCGATTGTGACTCAAAGTCTGCAACAGTTTTGAATTTTTGAAAAGATTAATTTGCTTGATATGGTTACGTTATTCACAAAATTTCGTTGATTTCCTAAGCAAAAACCGTATGTTAGATCACTATCTATGCATGTATATTAAACATGGACTCTCGAATATTTAATTTGCTTCTTGGGTGGTAGCAAACATTGCAGCTTGGGTTACGGGAGATCATCCAAAAGAGTATGGGAGGTGAGCTAGAAGAAAAAATAAATTAGAGGTTCATTACAAGTGTGGTGCATCCCACAGCAAATGGAGATGCACGGCAAGAAAAAGAAAGCACATCATGGTTTCCCATATAAATGTGGCACATGCCACAATGGGGTGGTCCACCACTTCATGCACTTCTCCTAATAACTCGTTTACATATCTGTGATCATAAACACACCACAATGGACAAGTTCCTATTGCACTGTCTATTCTAGCAAATCTTCCACATATTTATAAGATGAGACACACCTTTATGGGTCATGCACTTTCTCTTTTACTATACCGCTATACATATGAGATCTATGCCATTTCAATGTCGTTTATTTATTTATTTATTTTGTTTAGCATTTTGTTCTTTATAATGTTCTGCCTAATTAAATTTTCGTGGCTTCATGGATAAAAAATGTTTTTATTGTTAATTACTTTATATCTTCTTTTTTTCTAACTAAATGTCTTTTTATTTCAGTTCAGTTATGCTTCAATTGTCCCCACTTCTTCTTGGATACAATAGGATCGTGTGGCGCTAGCAGTCCTTATTTCTTTAGTGTTTTAATATTAAAAACTTGTATGAGAATATATTTAGACTATTTTTTAATTTTAAGTTGTATTTGGATGTATATATTGGATGTGTAGATTGTAAACCTATGAATTATGTTATGTTATTTTGGTTATTGTCAACGAAGCTCTTTCATTCATCTTATTATCAAGAAACTTCTTGAGTAATCTTGAATTATTGGAATTAACAATAAAAAAAAGACTAAAATTGCAAAAGTCAGAATAAAATTATTAAAATCATTAATTTTTAAATATAGGAAACTAAAAAAAGGACTAAAATTGTTAAGTAAGAAACATAAAGGTTTTCAAATTAAATTTTAGAGCTTATATAAAAGAAATTTAACTTTTTACATCTTAAATTATCAAATTAAAAGAGGTTTAGAAACTAGGGATAAAAGGACTCCACTAAATAACATTGCATTATAACCTCTTGTTAGGGTTATACAAGTCTATGATCTAGTGGAAAAGAAGTGAGGTAATAATTAATGAATAATGTGCGGTCTAAGTTAGAGAAGAAATGGAGGCTACAGTTATGCATGGAAGACTAGAAGGCATTGTGAGTGAATGTGAGACTATGGTTTTGGTTCTCTGCCAGTTCTGACTATCCATCACAATTTTTTTTAACACTCTCCTTTCCCCATGTTAAAGAGACCCTTTTTGCGCTGACAAATGTAAATGGGGTGTAAGGAAAAGGATATGATGACATGAGATGAACACATTTTTATTTATTGACTTTAAGAGCTTAATTTTGAGAGTGATATGTAGACCACTAAATAGTAAATACTCGTCTACATGAAATTTTTTATTTTATTTAATTATTTTTATTTTTTATCAATAACAATTAAATTTTTATAATAATTTAAAATAAAATAAAAAAAATTAAAAGAAAGTTATGTTTTTATACAGATTGGTTCGCTAAGTCCGTGAGTTTTTGTTGATTCAACGTTAAATAAAAGGAGCTCTTTTAAAATATAGGTTTTACAAATGAAGTTATGCAATTGTGGATTTGTTTATTTGTATCCAAAATATGTCTCATATCCTTCACAGATAAAAAAACAAATTCATAAAAACCTTTTTCCAAATGAAACTAGATGCTAAGGGCACGAAAGACTCCATAGGTGCATTCATTGCTAACGCAGACCACCTACTTTGGGTGTGTCTCCCTTTCACAAGAACCAATCAATCATGAATATTGTTTTTCAGCTTTCCAAGCCTGCAACATACTCATTCTTTAAAATTTTAACAGCAATTATCTCTCTCTTATCACAAGGCACAAGGTGTTAGGGATATATCACATGTAGAGCGGTTAAAACGGGTTCTACTGCACGAGTCATCTCAACCTATTATATGTTTAAGCTAAACCGAACTATATATTTTTAAACGAGCTAGTTATAGGAGAAATTTGACCCAACTCATTTATGGTCTGACTTAAATTGGACCCAACTCATTTATGGTCTGACTTACCACAGGTTCAACTCGAGTGAGTTGGGTTGGCCCACGAGTTCATGCTATGAAAAAATCCTATATAGGAATTTTAAGAATTTACACACTTTGTTTTCTTTACTTGGAATCACACATCCTTTAAGTTGGGTTGTGTAAATCTCCTCCTCTAAATCACCATTCAAGAAAGTTGTCTTAACATTCATCTAATGAATCATCAACTTGTGAATAGATGTTAATGTTATCAAAACTCTAATAGAAGAAATCCTATTAATAGGTGCAAAGATATCAAAATAATTTATATGTTCTTTTTTTGAGTAAAACCTTTAGCTACCAATCTAACCTTAGATTTATCTATAGATTCATCAAGGTTATACTTTCTCTTAAAGATCCACTTACAACCAATTTAGTTTTGTACCCTCAGGCAAATCTACTAAGCTTCAAGTATTATTCTTTTTTATAGAATCAATCTCAATTTTAATAGCTTGTTCCCAAAGATTTGCATCTGATTAACTAATAGCATTAGAAAAAACTCAAAATATCATTCTCAACTAGATACATGTAAAAATCATTACCAAAAGATTTTTCTCCCCTTTGTTTCTTACTACGTCTTAAGTCTTCAATCATAGGTTCACTATAGGTTTCAATTAATTACTCAACAATAGTTCTATCACTAAAGGTAGAAAATATACTAGATTTCAAAACGAACATGTCCTCAAAGAATTCAGTGTTCTTAGTCTCTATGATGATATTGCCTACATTACTCTTAATAACAAGAAACTTATAGATGCATTGTGCTCAGCATAACCAATAAATAGACAATCAGAGGTCTTAAGTCCTATTTTTTTTCTCTTAGGATCAAGTAACATAACTTTAGCTAGGCACCCCCACACTCTAAGGTTTTTCCTATTTTCTTATCGAGGATCCTAGTCTGTAAAAAATAAGTAGTTAAACAAGCTTCTCCCCAAAAGTTGTCAAGTGTATATGAACTAACCAACAAAGCATTCATCATTTTCTTAATGGTTCTATTTTTCCTCTCAGCTACTTTATTAAACTTACGAGAATATGGTGGGGTTACCTCATGGATAATACATTCTTTCTCACAAAATTCATTAAACAAAGTATATTCACCACCCTATATGATCTTATCCTTTTTATCTTTCTACTTAATTGATTTTCAACTTCAGCTTTATAAGATAAAAATATATTGAACTCTTCATCTTTATATCTAATCAAATAAACTCTTGTATATCTAGAGAAATCATTAATAAAGGTTACAAAATAATTTTTACCTCCCTTAAACATACATTATCTTAAATCAACAAGATCAAAATGAATAAGACTAAGAGGTTCAGTTTCACGTTGTATAAATAAACATGAGATTTTAATTAACTTATATTATACACATACTTCACATTTCTTAATTTGTTTATCATGCATGTTGATTAGGCCTAGTCGTTCTCACCTAATACAAAACAATTATATAAGCATAAGAAACATATGTTTTATTCTCATCAATCACTTAAAAGATATTAAGGACAAAGAGACATTAATCACAATAACCCTTTCCTATAAACACATCATTTTTAATCATGACAATCTTGTCAGACTCAAGCCATTTTTACCCCAATCTTTTACAATAGTGTCACAGAGACTAAGTTTACTCAATGAATAATACTAAGAGGTTCAGTTGGTTTTGGGTTAGTAAGTGCATAAGCAACCGCATCCATGTCCAGCAAAGTGTAGACGCGTTCTTGCCAGCGACGAAAATTTTGTCCAACAAAAACTTTTATTTTGAAGACACGTGGCAATGGTTTTGCGAAAGCATGTTGGACCTCAGGTGCGGCTACAAAGTTAAGTTGGTAAATCATAAGTCTTTTAGATTGTTAGTAACTTCGATGCAAAAGTGCAGAAATGATCTTCCTGAGGCGTGTTGGACGTTGTCCTAAAAGACTTTTTAGGGGGTAAAGCCATTTAAATTTATCAACGAGTGGTTATTGTGTTCTAGACTCTTTGATTTTGTATAAGAAAGATATAGTAAATTAGAGGTAGAGGGGTGGGGGCTTATGCTTTAAAAGAAAAATTTAAAGCCCTTAAAGTATATGCTAAAAGCTAGTATAAAGAGAATATTAGTAGGGTGGAAGTAAAGGCTAATAGTTGAAAAAAAACATTGTTATTCTTGACAAAAAAAATAGATGAGCGCAATCTAAGCAGACAAGAGATTAGAGTGAGGATAGAGGCAATGGGTGAATTGAGAAAAATGGAGATCTTGTCAGGATATCCTTCTTGCTCAAAAAACAAAGATAAAGTGACTATAAGATGGTGACTCAAACTCGCATTTCTTTCATGAAGCAATTAATTAGATAAGGAAATCTAATGGCATTAATGGGTTGACAATTAATAGGGAATGGATAGATGAACCAACGCAAGTTAAACAAAAGGTCAAAAATTACTTTGAAGAGAGATTTCAACCACAATTTGAAACAGGAGTGAGGATGGAAGGTGTGGATTTTAAATGTCTCTCTGAAGATCAAAGAAATAGTTTAGAAAGAGAATTCTCTGAGGAAGAAATTTGGCTAGTTGTTTGGGATTGTGAAAGTTCAAAAGCTCCTGGATCAGATAGGTACAATATGATATTTGTTAAACACTTCAGAGATTTGCTGAAAGGGGATATCAAGAAAATTATGGTAGACTTTCATCAAAATGAGAAACTTCCATCAATATGATATTTGATCCCTAAAAAAGAATGTCATAAAGGTCGTGGCAATTATAGGTCCATATCCCTAATCGAAGTCGTCTACAAAATCATCGCAAAGGTACTAGCTCGTAGGCTTCATCTTGTGCTTTCTAGTATTATAAAAGAGACTCAAACGACATTTATCAAAGGTAGGTAATTATTGGATAGTATTGCTATTGTAAATGAATATATCCATGGGGTAAAGTAGTATAAGAAACCTCTTTTGGTATTCAAAGAAGATTTTGAAAAGGCCTATGATGCAATTAGTTGATCTTTCTTGTTCTACATGCTTTAGAGGTTTAGGTTTGGAGATAAATGGATTAGTGGCATCTAAGGGTGCCTACGGTCCTTATCTGCCTCGGTGCTTGTAAATGAAAGTGTAACTCAAGAATTTAGTATGCAAAGGGATTTAAGGCAAGGCGAACCAATGTCCCCCTTCTTGTTTCTAATTTTAGTCGAAGGGTTTGAAGGACTAATTAAGAGGGCAATTCATACAGGTCTTCTATATGGAATTAGTTAGGTAGGAAGTATGTCTTCAAGGATCGGATTGGATCAAATTTGAGGTAAAATTAAATTTGATTCAATCAAACTTAATCAAATTGGATTTGCAAAAGAAAAATATAGCAATCTAATTCAAATTGGATTGGATCTTCAAATTTCAAATGAAATTTTTTATAATTATTTTGTTTTCTATAAAATATAAGAAATAAAATAATAAACATAAAAGTTTGTAAATAAATCATACATTGTTTCTTCAAAATAACATAAAATTAAAATTACATATAATAGTCTATAAATGATAAAATGTGAATCCTAAAAAACTAAAAACAATAAAATTTAATAACCCTGAATTTTCATCACTACAAGTCTACAATATTCAATTTGATGAAGGTAAGAAGAAAAGTGAAGTTGTAAAGAATTAAAGATTAATTGATTAAAGAAGGCACAAGTAAGTAAGTGAATGAAAATTGGAATAGATTATGGAATAGAAAGGTTAGGAGATCTGGAGATGTGGTTTTGCGGATTAGATTGGGCAAATAAGTCATCTTTCTCATTGGTTGTATTAAAAATTTTATATTTGCATCCTTATAAATATATATAAAAAATAAAAATATTAAATTTTAAATTGGATCAATCCACGAATATAAGGATTTCCAAACTTCTAATCTATGATTTGATCCATCTATGATCAGATTTAATTGAATTGGATCAAAATTGATCGGATTATGTTTTGATCAATTCACGTATCTAATTGGATCGCTTTGGATTTACAAATTTATGAATCGATCGAAATCCATGAATACCCCTAGCAGGGAGGAGCTTCAAGTTGTAATCCAACAGTATGCTAATGATACTGTCATTATGGTAAATCCAGATATCCAAAATGTATTTACTTTGAAGGGTTGCCTAAGGTGTTACGTGTTAGCCTATGGATTAAAGATCAATTTTCACAAAAGTAATTTGGGAGGTGTACGGGTCAATGATTAGGAGTTGCAAGTCCTCGCCAAGATTGTAAATTGTGGGATTCTCCTACTTTAGGGTTCTTATGGAGGTTAATGTGAGAAATGCGAGAATGTGAAGGTCAGTACTTGAAAAATTGAGAGTGAAACTATCTTCCTAGAAACAAATAAACTTATCCTTTAGAAGACGGATCTGCCTAATCAAATCCATCGTTTCATTCATTCCTTTTTTTTTTTTTCTTTTTACAAAGTCCCAAAGAAGGTTTCTCAATCCATTTAAAGTATGCAAAGAGAATTCTTGTTGGGTGGATCATATGAGTGCAAAAAACTAGCATGGATCAAATAGAAGGTAGCTCACAACTAGATTTCAATCTAGATTGAACTTGTAAAAAGAAATGTTACTCTTATAAATGGTAATTTATGTCTTGTCTGCCATAGTGAACTAGAACCAATGTCACTCTTGCTATTTTCTTGCAAACCAATTTATCATGTTTGAATGAGTTGTTATGGCTAGTTAGGTTATTTAACTGTTCTACCCTCTGAGTGTTATTCTAATTTTTGACAACACATTGGAATTACTCAAGCAAATGGAAAAGCTTCAAAAGGTATCTTGAGCATAATTTGATTGGCTACGTTATAAGGTATATAATTGTCAGAAATGCACTAGTATTTAAAGGTAAACCTTTTTTTGTGAAAAAAGTTTGGCAAAAAACTTTGTAAAGATCCTGATTATGAACTAAAAGGTATTGTAAAAATTTCTTAATTTTCTTTTACGAGTGGTAGACACAACCCAATGATTGTTTTATTAGATTAAGAAAAGGGTAAAGTATGTTCTAGCTCTACATGTATCTCTTAGTCATTTCTTATGATTATGAGATGTATTGCTTATCTAAATAAAAATTTTGCCTTTTGAAAAACACCTAAAAGGATCTAGGCCATTCCATGGAAATTCAAATTCAAACAAAAAAGTTATTATTATCAAGAGCACAACATCATCAAGGTATAGGAATTCCACAACCGAAAATGTACTATGCGCAGAAGATAGTCCACCATAGAAAAATTCTTTAATTCATCAATCAATTCTTTTTAGAACACAGGAAAATCAACCCCAATGATTTGCTACGAAGGTATAAATAGAACATGTAACAACTATTTCTATTCTAACCCCTTATCATCCAATCACTCACCTCCTTCAATCACATAAAGCAAACACCCAATTTTATACTAGGTGAATCATATACACAGTCATTGATCTAAAACATAGTCTTAGACCCTAGAAACTACATTCCATAAACATTCTATTGCCACTGGACCCACTCAGTTTCGGTCAGTAAAGCTCAAGTTATGTTTCTCCATAAAAGGAAAAAATTGTACACCATGAATCTTCAATCTCCTAGCTATGAGAACTTACCACATTAAATTGTACACCATGAGCTTTCTAACAAGCTTAAGATTGCTCAAATATCAAACTCCTGGCCAAAAATATCATTCAATTTAAATTGATTCGAAATCAAAACATCCAATAGATTATTATATGGGTTTTCGGTGCACTTTGAGTAATCTATGAATTTAACGATTAGAAACCATCTTATATTATCTCTGAAACCACTTTGGTTTTATTCAAACATAACTTTTTCTAGTTCAAGTTATTCAGATTAAAAATTACAAGAACTTGTGATAGTACAGCCAACTTCGTCATATAAAGAAGCCATAGATTTTAACAGGTACAATGCAATCAAAATGCAATTGCGCACATAAAACATATGAACATAATAACATAGGACTGTCTTATTTCTGATATTACATAGTAAATTATAGAACATTTGACATTACTTTTAAGTGAAGAATCAAGATAACTATCTTTTTTTCAGCATTTTGTTAAAAACTTTTTGAAGACAAACCCAAGAATAAAATATTTGAGAAAGAATCAATTTCCTTTGCGGAAGACCAGATGACATGTAAGGAACTTGTAGAATTCTAACAGGTAACAATGAATGAATTAAGTATCACTCTCTGCACTTGTACTACTTGAATAATGGAATTTCTTACAATGGGACCATGACTATTACGAAGCTCTTATTGCTATGTAAAAAAGCTCAGCAAGTTTTCATAACATGACACTTACTATTATAAAATACGAATATATATGGAAGGAAATTCAACCATTACCAATACAGACAATAGAATCATCCAAGGAATAATACAAGCTGAGGAACCACTTACACTAAATAGTAAAGGTTCTAACACCACAACAGAAATTCCCAAAAGCGAATGCAAGGTAGCTTAATTACGATATGGCAAAACCAAACTCTGAACATATTCATAGGAGAAAAAGGAAAATGTGTTCTTGTTGAAAGCATGACGGTCTATAATATTATCTCTCCGATTGTAGACAACAAATTCCAAGCCTCCATAGTCTGCAAGAATCAGGACATCTTCGTTTTCAGACATATACAAAGGCACGACCGGAAAAGCTGCAAAAGGATGGCTTTGAAGATGATCAAAAGGTACATTCAGCAACTGAATCCAAGAACTTTCATTTCCAAACTCCCTCATTATCCAAACAACAAAATTGTTTTCCCTGTGATCATGAGAGAGACACAGGCAACCGTTCAAAACCCCGAGATAAGGCTCGTTGCAAGGGAGTTGGAGACCATGAGGCATTGATAAGAATCTGTATGTCTCATCCTTCAAATCATAAGAAAAAATGACTAAGTCATCAATAGTAACTTTTTTCCATTGATAATCAGAAGCCAACCAGCGAAGTGCTAACCAGTTAACAGTACCACTAGCAAACTGTCCAGTTCTTGCAGCAAAGGGTCCATCAGCATGTCCCAGAATGGGAAAAGCAGCGCAAGATATAACCATTTTCCAGCCAGTATCACCCAAAGCAGCACCCACGGTATCACCCAAGCAGTGAACTCTCACCTCTCTTTGCTGTGATTTAGTCACAAGGGTGGCCACCACCTTGTAAGCATCACACGAATCATCAAACCCAAACCCACATCCCAAAAAACGATGCCCAGTTTCATAAAAACTCGAATGGAGAAGTAACGATGGGGAATATGTGGACCTGATCTTGGTGGCAGGGTTCCAAAACCGTACCAAGTATTGATCAAACCCATCTCCTTCAAAATACTCACGCAAGCACACCAACCCATTGCAGGCACCAACCACAAAGTCATGTGTGTCAAGTTTGCACACAGAATCATCAATACAGGAACGTGGTTTCTCAAGTAAACGCGGAACAGAGCATGGTGCCACATAACTAGCATCAACAATTTCATAACCCCAATTGGCCTCAGGGTCAGGATCGGTGTATTCGCGAAAAGTTAACAGAACATGATCGCTTTTTGAAGCCCTTTGCAAGTGCAATTTAACCAAGGCAGGATGGAACATAAGGGATTTCCAGTTATTAGAAACGCACCTGAATCGCATGAGATCCTTCACCGAAAGCCTTGACAGAATTTCAAATAAGAGATCCTGAGGAAGTGATGGAACGGCACCACCACCCATCTCCATCTCCATCTTCACTCAACAGTGTTCTTCGCAAACCCTAGCGCAACAACGATACTCTTCACTCTTCAATTTTCCAAATCATAAGGTAAACACTTGATATATAAAAATTCCCATCATCTAGGATTAAGTTGACTACTTATTTTTCTTGACTTTAACAAGATATTTTTTGTTTTTTTCTTGTGTTTTTAATAATTCACTACAACTCACAAACTTTATTTAGGAGTTAAATTTTCCGAACATTTTGGTCTTTATATTGTCATTTTTCGGAGATAGTTATAACTTGGTTGTTAAACTTAAAATAAAGCAGAAAGAAGACATGAGAATATGAAGAAAACAAAGATTTAGCTTGTCATCAATGAACCCTTGGATTGCTTTCTAGAAAATAGGAAATAAGCAAATAAAAAATTATATAGGGAAATAGAAGCCGTGACATTTCCATGTTATGGATTAAGGATAGAAAGCTATAAACTATAAATAAACATACCATTTTCTTCTGATTTTTATTTCTTTAAAATTTAAAAATAATACTATAATAAATTTATATTTTATTAATTAATATTTTAAAAGTTATATAAATTAAATTTTAAAATTTAATAATAAAAGTTTTAGGTTTAGTTTTGATGTGTTTCGACTTTTTACTGATTATAAAATCTCAAACTGAATTCGAGTGTCATCACCCGTTTTCAGATATATTCTCACTCGCCAAACCCATCTAACCGCCCAAACCCGCCAACACATTATTATTGTTTTCGGATTGCACGTGTTTCAGTCGGGTCTCGCACTCTCGCGTCTCGGATTGCTGGTAGCCCTGAGAGATTATTTCGTATAATTTTTTTAATAAATTGCATTTTAATTGTTTATTAATTTGTTTAATTTAACATAAATTAAATATATATATATATATATAATTGAGTTTAATTTTTATACAATCACGTCTAAAAAAGATTTATACTAATAGTGAATCACAAGTTTTTGTTTATATATAACTTTTTAAACTATTAATTAATTAAGTTAACAAATTTATCAAATATTTGTGGCAACAAGTCTTTTTCTCAATATAACATGTAGAAAAGTTGTACATAATTATTTCATGATTTAGAGACTTATCTAACTATATTTTGTTTTTGCGTCTTGGATGTTATACTCTCCTTTTCATCCTATTTAGCATCAATTACTCCACATAAAAGGCTATAGTCTGACCTCCTCATGAGAGATCAGAGCACCTCAGCCTAAGGCTCCATACCCAACCACCAACTTAAAAAGAGGTAACTTAGCCACTAAAAGCCCACTCCTAGAAAGGATAACCGGAAACTTTCCCAACATAAAAAAGGTAACTAAGAATAGATGCAGAGTTTATCCCCTAAGATAAGGTATGTTTTTCTCATTTTTTACCCCGCTTCTCTATAACTCTTATTAACTTGAGCGTCAAAGTCCTTTTTGCAGGTACCTACTTGTACTTAGGAGATCAATGACACTTATAAGAGAAGTCACGATGTTTTGCTCAAATATGGTAAGAATAGATACGGTTTTTCCATCACCATGATGGCGAATAGTTCAAGTTTCTGCTATTTTATTGAGTTTGCATGATTTTAAGGATAACAAACATGTTTCTAAACATGCTGTTAGTATATTTAAAGTTTGTCACAGATACAGTTGTTCTCTCATGTCATCATATACAGATCGAGAATAGAAATTGTTTATTAGCATTTTTGCTCCCTTATCTTAATAAGTATCTTTTCAAAACAAAATTGTGAGATAAAATGACCAAATTTCATAGCAGATAATATCTTGTATATAGTTTTTCTAACTATTTCTGAGACCCGTAAGAATGAAACCATCACCATATGATAATGAGAGATTGAATATTGTTAGCATCCTTTAACAACATTATTTGATAATAAGGATTTAAAATAAAAAATAATTGTTTCATGACTACTAAAAAAATCGAAGGATAAAAAAAATTAAAGAATCAAAATAAATTTCTACTTTTAAGAGATTCAATTGTTATTTAAGTTTTTTACTATTTTAATTAATATTTTCTTGGAATGTAATACTTAAAATTTCTTCTCTTTGCCCAAAAATATGTATTGATTATTTTTTATTCTTATTTTATCTATATATTAATATAAAGAATAGTATACTCATCTTTTAGACATTTTTACCTCTATTATTATCAGTGACGAATGAGACATTTCCTATCTCATTATTGATAAAACAAATAAAATTTTGTAAGTTAGTTAAATAATCATGTATGTTGATTATAAATGTTTTAAAACTAATTTTATGTTTTTGTTTTTTAATTTTTAAATAAGTAGTTATTTAAAAACTAAATAAGAATAAAAGTGAAAATGAAATTTGGAGTGAATTTTCTTTATATATATTATAAATTTTACATTTTTTATTTATTTTTAACTCTAACTTTGACATCTTTTAAACCACTAACATTTTTTTATTTAAAAAATATATGCAGCACGGAGTGCAATTGTTTCAACAGTAAAATGAAAATGTAAATTTTCATCATTTAGAAAATAAGATCAAAATATTTTTATTTTTGTATTAATTTTTATTACATCCAAAACCATCACAAATAGTAAAAGAAATTAAGAGTGAGATTAATTAGCTTCTGTATTTAAAAAAATCGTAACAAAATCTTTAAAATTATGAACTTCAACCAAATTCAGCTTCAAAGTTGTTGTTTTTTTAGTAAAATTCAGCTTCTAAGTTATAAAATATTGTTTCTGCTCTTGAAATTATTAAAGCAGGATTATAGGTTATAATAAAATTTATCATCTTTTGATTATTTCAAATACTAAAGTAATGATTATTTCAGAAATTAAATTCACTGGTAGCTAGCCGTAATTTCAAGAAATTAATTAATTCATGTAATATTATGTCCTAAAGGTAGAAAAAAAAAATGTTCGCTATGAATATTGTCTGATGTAAGTGTAACTAACGAACCATTCTCACCGATCTCCATGTTCCTCGCTTTGAAATTCTTTTAACATCTGACAGGAAATAATGCAATCATAATCATCAATTTTTGAAAGAGACAACATCGTATTGCTCTCCGTAGACAAATGGGTGGAGAGCGCAAGGTTTACACTTTGGCACAAGTGTCTGAGCACAACAACTCCAAAGATTGCTGGCTTATCATTGATGGCAAGGTATATATATAAATGTAATGTGAAAAATGAATCTATCCATGAATATTTGTTTGTGATTCTACTAACTGGGTTTCATGTATTTTATTTGATTATTGTGCGAAAACTCACATCCAGTGGAATCATGCATGCAATGTAATCAAAAGATTCAAATAGATCTAATCACGAGATTCACAATGCATGTATCTTTTTTGTCATGTGTGAATGACATTATATACTAGCTAGTGTATTATGATGATCCATATTTCAACATATATAATATATATATATATATATATATATATACACGTTTGATCGTTTTAGATATTCTTGTGCATTGGGATTAGAGGTGCTGACAATGTGGTATCTGCATGCAGTATGAGATGTGATTATTTGTAGATCAAATGAATTCCCATAAATTTTTCATTTGGTAATTAATTATCTCTGGAATTCATCTTTTCTTATTCTGAAAGAATTTCAACTGAGCATATCAATGTTGGTTTGGTTGTGTTATCAGGTAAAAGCTACGTTAGCAACACACTGTCACTCTCTTTCCAATATATTGTCTTCTATTGGTAAAATACATGTGGATCTTACTAGTTTAGAAATGAGATTCACATCATTCATGAGACACATAAATTTCACCTGATAAAATAGTTTTCGCAGAAGAAAGTATTTAAGAATATGTGTTGATCGTGAAAAACATTATATTAAAATACTCATCTCATGTTGATGCTTTTTTCAGAATGAGTATTTTTTTTTTTAGAGGATTTAGAGCTGCAGGTCCTGTCTTGTGTTTAATGAGTAGATTGTTTGTTCACTACATCTACTGTAAGACTAATATTTTGTTGATGTTGTTCTTCAAATATTGAAAAAATAAATAAATATATATATATATATATATATATAAATTGACATCTCAATCTATCTACTTTTATCTAGTCTTTTTATGTGACTTATGCATAAGCGACTCAACAATGATATATGGACATTTCATCAGTATAGTATAGACATTCATTTAATAGTTATTGTTTTTCTCAATCACTCTATTCCTGTCACATTATTACTCCTCCTCTTGTATGTCTTTCTGACTTATGGTGTAGGCTAGTATTTGGTGTCTATTAAGCAATATTCTAAACGTTTTTTCAGTTCTTTGTTTTTTCTAAGCAACTTAAATAGTATGGTTGTGAAGGTTGATGTCTATTACAGCTATTGCAGATATGTCCTAAAATTTGATTATGACAGGAATTCATTAGGCAATTAGGTCCTAAAGTAACTAAAATTTGGAATCTTTAAACAATTTTAATTGTGCACTTGTGCTGTGTTTTGCACCTAACACTATTTTCTAACTGTATGAAGCTGTTCAAGGCAATGCAACATCTGAAGGTCACAATTCATACACACCAATATATATATAGCAGTTTATGAAGTATTAATTTCATTTCATATGTAATATTTTTCATTAGATTAAACTTTTGATGAACTTTCTTGTTGTGTTAGGCACATCTTATCGGTATTTTTCCTTGAAATGTTTTAACTTCTCTTCTTTTTTTGGGAACAGGTTTATAATGTCACAAAATTCTTAGATGACCATCCTGGTGGCGATGATGTCATGTTGTCTTCCACAGGTATACATGTATCTTAAATATCTATAATTCTCTCTAAATACACATACCACATGTTTGGCTTTGCACCATATAACCTCTTATGCACGTATCAGTTTAAGCAACTAAGAGTAGCTTTCATGTTCAAAATGCAAACTTCAATATAAACACAACTACAATTACCGTATCTGTATCCAAACATACACTAAATTAAGTCAAACTTAGTGCCACTCTCTATAGTCGCATGCTTTCAAATGTCATTTGATAGCCCAAAATGTCACATGTTTGCAGGGAAAGATGCCACTGATGACTTTGAGGATGTTGGTCACAGTAGCAGTGCTAGAGCCATGTTGAAGGACATGTATGTTGGAGACATTGATCCATCAACCCTCCCTACCAAAGTTAAGAACACTCCTCCAAGACAACTTCAAAATAATCAAGACAAGTCATCATCAAACTTCATGGTCAAGATGCTCCAATTTCTACTTCCCCTGATTGTCTTGGGTATTGCAGTTGGTATTCGATTCTACAACACTGAATCAAAATAGCCAATCAAACTGCATGAGCACCTAAATTTCGTTCAACCACTACTTTTAAATTTAGTTTGTTCCTTGATAAGGTACTAGAACAGTTTTCTGCTATTTAAAGTTCTGGTATTTTAGAATTTGAATTGCATGAGATTCTTGATACACTAATAAAATTACCTTCCGAAAGATTATTAGATTTTCAATTTCTAATGTAAAAATACAGCCAATCATTATAGGAAATTACTCTAACAAGTCCTGTTGGAGTACCAGTTAAGGTTTGTTCACATAAGAAGAAAATTCCATTTTGTTAATTTGAATTTGTATGCTGATGGTTGGAGATTCTACGTTTGTCAGTGATATAACTAAATAAGAGTATATAATGATACAAATTTCACTTTACAAGTTTGTTTTGTAAAATTAAAATTTTACCATTTCTAATATAGTATCAGTACATATGGTTAATAGCAATTCAACTGTAATTCTCGAAAACATTTTGTTTGATTCTTTGTCTAAATGCCAACGGAGACCTGTTAATGAGACTGAAGTCACTGAACTCAGTTTTACATGAACCAACTCATATTATAAATATGCTACAATAAAATTCATTTTTTAATGATACACAATTCAAGAAGTTTCCATTGAATAATCATCATTAATTTTTTATAGAATTGACAATTTTTTTCCTTTTAACAACAGGTTCTCACTCATACAAAATTCATTACATTAGAGATAAAATCGTTTTTGAACCTAGTGAAAGTGAGATAGGGAGAAGAAGCGCTTGTGTCCAAATGAATAAGATCTTCAGCAATGAAAAATAGTGTTTATTTTTCTTCTCACTTTGCTTATATTTGTTCAACAATTTGGTTTGAGTAGTATGAGAACTTAACGAAAGGCACCACCATATGTCAATGGTTTCTAATCAATTTTTACGTGTTAATGAGACTGAAGTCACTGAACTCAGTTTTACATGAACCAACTCATATTATAAATATGCTACAATAAAATTCATTTTTTAATGATACACAATTCAAGAAGTTTCCATTGAATAATCATCATTAATTTTTTATAGAATTGACAATTTTTTTCCTTTTAACAACAGGTTCTCACTCATACAAAATTCATTACATTAGAGATAAAATCGTTTTTGAACCTAGTGAAAGTGAGATAGGGAGAAGAAGCGCTTGTGTCCAAATGAATAAGATCTTCAGCAATGAAAAATAGTGTTTATTTTTCTTCTCACTTTGCTTATATTTGTTCAACAATTTGGTTTGAGTAGTATGAGAACTTAACGAAAGGCACCACCATATGTCAATGGTTTCTAATCAATTTTTACGTGTTAATGAGACTGAAGTCACTGAACTCAGTTTTACATGAACCAACTCATATTATAAATATGCTACAATAAAATTCATTTTTTAATGATACACAATTCAAGAAGTTTCCATTGAATAATCATCATTAATTTTTTATAGAATTGACAATTTTTTTCCTTTTAACAACAGGTTCTCACTCATACAAAATTCATTACATTAGAGATAAAATCGTTTTTGAACCTAGTGAAAGTGAGATAGGGAGAAGAAGCGCTTGTGTCCAAATGAATAAGATCTTCAGCAATGAAAAATAGTGTTTATTTTTCTTCTCACTTTGCTTATATTTGTTCAACAATTTGGTTTGAGTAGTATGAGAACTTAACGAAAGGGACCACCATATGTCAATGGTTTCTAATCAATTTTTACGTGTTAATGAGACTGAAGTCACTGAACTCAGTTTTACATGAACCAACTCATATTATAAATATGCTACAATAAAATTCATTTTTTAATGATACACAATTCAAGAAGTTTCCATTGAATAACATCATTAATTTTTTATAGAATTGACAATTTTTTTCCTTTTAACAACAGGTTCTCACTCATACAAAATTCATTACATTAGAGATAAAATCGTTTTTGAACCTAGTGAAAGTGAGATAGGGAGAAGAAGCGCTTGTGTCCAAATGAATAAGATCTTCAGCAATGAAAAATAGTGTTTATTTTTCTTCTCACTTTGCTTATATTTGTTCAACAATTTGGTTTGAGTAGTATGAGAACTTAACGAAAGGCACCACCATATGTCAATGGTTTCTAATCAATTTTTACGTGTTAATGAGACTGAAGTCACTGAACTCAGTTTTACATGAACCAACTCATATTATAAATATGCTACAATAAAATTCATTTTTTAATGATACACAATTCAAGAAGTTTCCATTGAATAATCATCATTAATTTTTTATAGAATTGACAATTTTTTTCCTTTTAACAACAGGTTCTCACTCATACAAAATTCATTACATTAGAGATAAAATCGTTTTTGAACCTAGTGAAAGTGAGATAGGGAGAAGAAGCGCTTGTGTCCAAATGAATAAGATCTTCAGCAATGAAAAATAGTGTTTATTTTTCTTCTCACTTTGCTTATATTTGTTCAACAATTTGGTTTGAGTAGTATGAGAACTTAACGAAAGGCACCACCATATGTCAATGGTTTCTAATCAATTTTTACGTGTTAATGAGACTGAAGTCACTGAACTCAGTTTTACATGAACCAACTCATATTATAAATATGCTACAATAAAATTCATTTTTTAATGATACACAATTCAAGAAGTTTCCATTGAATAATCATCATTAATTTTTTATAGAATTGACAATTTTTTTCCTTTTAACAACAGGTTCTCACTCATACAAAATTCATTACATTAGAGATAAAATCGTTTTTGAACCTAGTGAAAGTGAGATAGGGAGAAGAAGCGCTTGTGTCCAAATGAATAAGATCTTCAGCAATGAAAAATAGTGTTTATTTTTCTTCTCACTTTGCTTATATTTGTTCAACAATTTGGTTTGAGTAGTATGAGAACTTAACGAAAGGCACCACCATATGTCAATGGTTTCTAATCAATTTTTACGTGTTAATGAGACTGAAGTCACTGAACTCAGTTTTACATGAACCAACTCATATTATAAATATGCTACAATAAAATTCATTTTTTAATGATACACAATTCAAGAAGTTTCCATTGAATAATCATCATTAATTTTTTATAGAATTGACAATTTTTTTCCTTTTAACAACAGGTTCTCACTCATACAAAATTCATTACATTAGAGATAAAATCGTTTTAGAACCTAGTGAAAGTGAGATAGGGAGAAGAAGCGCTTGTGTCCAAATGAATAAGATCTTCAGCAATGAAAAATAGTGTTTATTTTTCTTCTCACTTTGCTTATATTTGTTCAACAATTTGGTTTGAGTAGTATGAGAACTTAACGAAAGGGACCACCATATGTCAATGGTTTCTAATCAATTTTTACGTGACATTTAGTTAGATTTTTCAATTACTTAAAGTTTGTGAGTCACGTAGAAATTGGTTGAAACTATAATGATTGTGATATCATTATAGAAAATTTTAACATGACATATAGTTAGATTTTTCTAATCAATTTTTCATTCAATTAGCTAATTAACTAAAGCAAGATTATTTTCTGTAAAACAAAATATCTATGGTCTCTAAAAAAACTATTAGTTTGGATACTATATATAAAAAACTATTCATCAAGGCGCATAGTAACATTGTTAAAATTTCATTAGTCACTATCATAAATACTCAGGTGATTCAAGGGATCAAGATACCCCCATGCCCAATGTTACACAATATATAGCAATCACAAACCACATCACCTTCTACGAGGATGTTTGATTTTAAGTTCTGTGTATAAAGTTTAAGATTAAATTAATGGTACAACATTTATTTTTTAAAAGCAAGATGATTTTACGAAACTTATTTCACCAATAAAACAAACCTGCACTACATATAAAATAGTTATTAGGAGTGAGTAAATAAATATTAGGGGTGAGTAAACAAATAGGAAGTTTTTCTCCCTTCATCTCCATATTTTTTTTCTTTACCTCTATAACTATTGAAAAGTCAAAAATAGTTTTAGGTAGAAAAGTTAAAATTCTATATCTCTCTCACCTTTCTTTCCTTGTTCAACAACTGTCTTCTCACTCAAAGTACTGAGTGAGACACCTCTATTGTCCATTGCAGAAACCAGATTCACTAAAACTTGTCTGTTGAGTCTGAATGCATACTCCATTGACGACGCACTTTCATGCAGCTCTGATCACGACGCAGCACCATTTGCGACACACTTTCGTCCGCGCACCCTCCATTGCACTCTCGTCCACCTCCGTTAGCGAGTCTAGATTGGTCAATCCGAACTTGCAAAAAAAAAATTTGTTTTTGCAAGTTCGGATAGGTCAATTAAACTTGTAAAAGAAATTTTTTTTACAAATCCGAATTGACTAATCTGGACTTGCAAAAAAATTTCAAAAAATGGATCAAAATTTAAAACTAGGAAAAAATCCCTAACCGCTTTGAGGAGGATTAGATCAGCGAGGTAGGAGAGGAGAGCAAGAGAAAACGTCGATGGTGTTACGAAAACATTGAACAACAACGAATCGTCTTTGCCTGCGATCTCTAAGAACGGAAGGTTAGAAGTGGAATCCATGAATGATATCACTTCTTCTCTGTTAGTTGGTGTGAATTGTGAAAAGTATTGGATTTGATTTCAAACAAAATTATCACTCTAATCGCTTCTGCAAATTCGTTCACAATTTCAAACATGAACGACCATATTCGTTTTGGTAAGAGGCACTTTACCAATTCATGTGATTGCACTACACTGGATTTACAAGTCTAGATAGGTCAATCCGAACTTGTAAAAGCAATTTTTTTCAAGTTCAGATTGACCAATTTGGACTTACAAAAATACTTACAAAAACTAGATTCACTCAAAATGCAAAATTTTAACTTTTTTAACCTAAGACTATTTTTTTATTTTAAAAATTATGGAGATATAAAGAGAAAACATGGAAATCCAAAAAAAAAAAAACTAAACAAACAGATTTGATATGTTTGAAACTCATCTACAAAATCTACATGTTATATAAGTCAGAAAGTCCAATCATGAGATACTTATCTAGTAGGTTCAAGTGTAATCTCATTTTTAGAAAACAAAATTCTATCAAATTAGAAGAAATTTCTCTTTTTTTCTTTCAGTTTATAAACTAAAATCTATCAAACTAAAATATACCAACATTTGTGACTAAGATCTACCAAATTATTTTCTAAAAAGTAAAAAACTATTAAAATAAAAAATTGTTTTTGTTTCTCTCATTCTTACAGTAATATGAAAAAGGAATTGGAGGAGAAAAAAAATAAACAAAAACATTTAAGCAATTAAGAATGTGTATTCTTTTTTTTTTTTTTGGAAATAGCAAATGTTTTATTTAGGAATATCACAAGACATGATATTAGAAAATGTCTCCATAGGTACACACATCTAACCCTCGTTAGACAACAAATAATAGTTGCCTCAAGACACAAATATAAAGAACTTTTCCATCTCTACTTCTTGCCTAATTTATTATTACATTGTTCTGCTTGCACTGAGCATTCATGAAAAGAACATACTTCTTTTCTTGCAATAACTTCTAACCACTTTTGGAATGCATCCTGTCAAACTTTTGAAACACAAAATGGAACACCTTTGAACACCAACTTGTTTCTTGCAATCCAGATTAACCATATGAAAGTCATCCAATAATAAGCATAATTTTTTTCTTTATCTTTCCCTTAAAAATATGTACATGTTGCCACAAAATGGGTAGGACAATCAAAAGGTAGTACCTGTTGTAGACCAAGCCAACAATAGCAGTACATTCGTACTTGATATTTATGCTTTCATGCAAACAGAATGTGACACAATTTCAGGATTAGCATGACAAATAGGGCAGATATCCTTTTCAATGGGTAATACATGTCTTCCTAGAAGTTCCACTTTTGTTGGGATGCGGTTATAAACAACTTCCCAAAGAAATGCAACCACCTTCGAAGGTACATTTACCTTCCATATCAATTGGAATAAGGGGAATTAAAGATAGTGTTGTAGTGAATTAATTTATAGGCATCTTTTACTAAAAAGCCAACATCTTGCCCAACTTGGTTATGTCACCCCTAACCATCTTTCTTATCAAGATATAAATGAATTCCTTTTAAGGCCCTCTCCAAATCTCTTACACAAACAATCTCCCAATTTAGTAGCAGTCTTCTCCATTGTAGCCTCTATTCCCATTGATTATTATACTATTCCCCAACTTTAGAGATGAGTGCTTCCTTCTAGTCTAACAGAACAAATAACCTAGGGAAGGTCAATGGAAAATTATTAGATTCCCCTCATCCTCCTTGCCAAAATTTGAACAGTGAGTCATCACCTACTATAACCTTTCACATTTCCTCTAAATCAATACCCTAGCCCCTCAAATGATGTAAATTTCATGAGATATGTCCACCATTAAGAACCCTTCTTCCATTGTTCAGAGTATAATTTACTTCTTATATCACCGTACTTAGCTTAAAGGAATTTTTACCTATAAAGCATCTCTCCATTAAGTATCCTCCATTTTCATTTTCCTAATAAAACTTTGTTGAAATCGTACACATCTTTAATTCCCAAGCCACTTTTATTTTTCTCCAACATATTGTTTCCAATTTAATTCAAGATGGCTTTTTCTTTTCTAGAGATCCACTCCAAAGAAATATCCTCTACATGCTTTGGATGGAGTACACATTTTTCGAGATCCTATAAAAATATAGAAAGAAAAGAGGTATAGAAGAGAGTTTTTCTACTTCCAACATGACAGTTTTTCCCTCCATTGTAATATTTTTTTGTGTCAAACATCAACTGTCATATTGTGCCTATTATGTATCTCTGATCATTTAATGTTCTTCCAAGTCTTTAAAGTATTATTTATTGATTTAAGCTTTAGTTAGAAAGGTAAAATGCAACTTCATTCATGTATGGCTTTCTTGGTATCATTTCTTGTTAATTATGATTAGTTTCTAGTGTTTCGGATCAACCAATCTAAAATACAAAATAATTCATGTTTTAGATCAGTTGATCTGAAACATAAATATGATATTACACTTCTTGACAAGTCAATCTAGAATGCTAATTGTGTACAATTTTGGATACACCTTTCCAAAATAAAAATAGGTGAGTGCTATTATAATTTCAGACCATCTGATCCAAAATTTACATAATGTATTCCAGGTCAGTTAATCTGAAATACATTATGTAAATTCTAGATCAATCTGTCCAAAATATAATTAACCATATCATGCTATTACATTTCGAATCACCTAATCCATAATTAATATATTTTACTCTAATCAACTGATTTAAAATATATACATATATATATATATATATATATATATTAAGACATTCTAATCAACTATAATTCAAAACACTTTAATATGTATATTTCATATTAATTCATCCAAAAGATACACCTAAGCATACATTTAAACATGTAAAAATATATTAGAATTTTTTAGATTATTTCAAATGGTAAGAGGTGTAAATATCAAAATTAGAGGTTCCGAAAAGAAACTGCCATGCAATATTGATGTACTATTTTAGAGGCAATTTTTTGTTATCTATTAGGCTAGTTGATCATAACTTTTTTTCTCTTTTGTTTTGTAGTTATCACTAAAGGGATAATTGGCCAATGGATCTTTGTTACTTCAATAAGGTTTATAGGATAATTGAGCTACTATTGCTTTCGATGATACCTTCTCACTATAAGCCTATTTCAATTCCACAGTATGAACGAAAGATCATGGTATTTTCTTCTTTTGGCTGAAGTTTCTTGGGAACTAACAAAAAAATGAGACAAACAAGGATAAGAGTACGGTACAAAAACTGCGGGAGCTGAGAGGAAACACGTGATGAAAAAGAAAAAAGAAAAGTGATTAGCCAATTTATAATTAATGTTTATATTTTTTGGAAGATAAATGATAATTTGCTCTAATTAATTATATCGTGATTTCAAGGAGCTGAGGAATCTAAACAAAAATACACACCAAGAGGACAAATTTGCTTAAAGAATCGCATAGTGGTCCCTTTATTATTTGGATGTAATTATCAAATCCTTTGCAGAAAAGGTTCGTTGTTAACAACGTGATAGTATTAGTGGACATTGTGTAAATCACTTTAGAGTTTCAACCTTGATCGTGGGTTGAATGGTTGTTGTTAAATCCGCATAATTTTTTTACCATTACCCTTATGCCAACTCTTTGCATCAAGATTCTAGTGCAATATAAAGGATATTTAAAGGGTAATATAGGGACAAAAAGTTAGTATGCATATACATAAAGTTTTCACTCACCAAAAAACAATTTATAAAATTTTCAGTTTTTATTTTTTAAGTTCTACATAAACATATAATATATTTTTATAATATTTTTACAATTTAATTTTTTTATATATTAATTTTTTCTCTTCTTTCCTCAGAACTCACAATTATGTAAACACGTTCAGAACTATATAATATTGAAAAAAATACTTGTAAAAACATATTTAATTAAATTTTTTATAAATAATAATTTTTTTTATTTTTACCAATTAATACTTTAAAAAATCATATAAATAAAATATTGTAATTAATCACTACCGTAATTTTTTACGCTTACACTCTGAATACATGTTAACCTCTTGTATATTTATATATGAAACTTTTCCAGAGCTTCTGCAAATTTGAGCCGTACAAAATGTATGATTAGAGAAATACTTATTTCAGAAAAATATGCTAAATTAATAAAACCTGACTTAAAAATTGGATAAAAATGCATTAGATATTTAGAAGCTTAGTTTTGCATTTCTAATCACTAGAATCATACGTTGACTGTATGTATATTCAAAAAAGTGTTAACGAGATTTCAAAATATTTTTTAATTAAAAATGGCCATATCAGATGACAATCAAAATTCAAAGATTCCCCTAAAGGAAACGGAAAGAAAGAAGATACAAAAGAAAGTTGACAAATAATAAAAAAAAATAACGTAGATATCCCTTTATATCCCTAACAGTTCCCAGTTATATACAAATTTTAGCTGTCATATAATGAGACCAAATTCTTAGAACAAGATTTCTATTCTCCAAGATTGTTCCCCTAGAAATTTTCACTTGCCTGTGTCATGAAGTGATATATGATACAAATATATAAGACCAAGATCAAGCAACATAGTACTTCCTCCTTCAGAAATTTTCTATATTTTTTTTTCCTATAGCTATTGAGAATGGGGAGTATCAAAAAAGAGAGAAGAGTGCTAAAACTAGTGCATCCTGGTAGACACATTGAGGTTCTCAAAGAGCCAATAAGAGCAGCAGAGGTTATGAGAAAGAACCCCAGACACTGCATTACTAGGCCAGATGTTTTTGAGTTTCCATGGATTGTGGTTAAACCTGAGTCTGTTCTGCTTCCTGGTAGTGTGTTTCTCATTGTTCCCAATCACACAATCTATGACTTGTTAAAGGCCAGAACAACACAAAGCACACAATCACAATCACAATCACATTCACCCTTTTCTCTAGATAACCAACCCCACACAAACCATGTGCACCAGCAATTCAGTCAAGATTCTCATGGCAGTTCTTATGATGGGATGAGTTTCACACCCCAAAGACACAATCAAAACTTTAAGCTTTTCCATCCATTACTTTCTCCTATCTCCGAAAGAAGCTCCAATTGTGCAAGTGAGACAATGTCTAAAGATATGGAAAATGTGTGTTCATATTATAGGGACAAAAGATCACAAAACCAATCTTATTATGAGATTGGGTCTAAGGTGGCTAGTTATGAAGAAGAGAGCCATGAGAAAATGGAATTATTGGACTCATCAACTTTTGAGTTTAGACCTTATTGTAAGGCCTTAAAATACTATGAAAAGTACAGCAGCAGAGACATAGGGACTGATGAAATGCTTGAGCACAAGAAAGATGTTCATTTAAAGTTAGTGTCCAGTGAACATGTTACTGTGCTGAAATCCTCTTTAAGGAGACCCAATAGCATGCGTAAGAAGCTTAATCTTAAAGTATCATTCAACTTGCCAATGGAGAAAGAGGGGTAGTAGTGAAGGGATAGAATTACCCTTTGAGGCTAAGTTTTCTGGCTATATGAATATAGCATTTGTATTATATGTCACAATTTTTTCGTTATCAATCTTGTTGATGGTTATAATTATAGCATGTGAATTTTCTATTTTTACATTAGCTAGATTTTATAAAAATCATCAAATTTCTCGTTTTGTTTATGCAACAATTTTTTTTTCTTTCTTTTTGTACAACTGGCACTAAATTAACATTGTTTTGGCTAGATGTGGAAGAAAGGTTGCAAAATGAATGAACATGCTATAAAATTTATAATTAGATAACTGATTGTAAAACAAAATATTTAAATAATTTTTATAATTGAATAAATGATTATAAAAATATTAGTTTAACATAAAATTCACAAATACATGCTATTTTATTTTTTTACATCATAGTTATAAAAATTAGTCCCCTCCAACAAGTTGGAATAGTTTGACCGAAAATTAGTCACCTAACTAAAGCTAGTTTCGAATTAGTTATACAATTAACTTAGTTTGACTTAGTCAATCTGATTAGTTGTTTGGTTTGACTTTTTTTTAAAAAAAAGAATTTTAATGTAAATAAATAAAAAATAACATGTCTAACAATTAATCATAAACTTGAGAATTATTCAATATATTAACTTACCACTAAATCATAATAATTAATTAGTAACTTAAAGGTAAGAAGAACCAATCTAGTTTAATTTAATAAAATTGTATTACTCAAATAATATTTAATATAAGTTTCATGTCTAATTATTAAAATTTATAAGTTATTGATTTTTTTTATAATAATTTCTTTAATTATTAATTTAAGCCATTAGACTTGAAGAAGTCATTTGTTAAAATTAAATTTTGAGTATGAATTAATCAAATTGTGTTAATAATATTATAAGGTTTTAATATATACAAAGTCAATTAGTAACTAATCAGTTCAACAATTAATACATTTATGCATTGTCTCAATCGAATAAATGACTAGACCAATCTAAATAACATTATTTTATATACAAAAATACATTCTACTTCTATGAAAATGAGCGTATGGTCTTTATGAAACCAAGTGATGACTTACCAAGCTACCATGACCAAAGTGAATAGGATTCTGAGAATTTGTTTTTATATAAGATAAATGTCTCTTGTTTAGTTGGTTATTTTTGTCAAAAAAAAATTGAACATGCAGTCTCTTCTGTTCTTCTTCCTAACTAAAAAATCAATAAAAATATTGCATGCTTCATATCCAATACAAATCATTTATGTTTCATTTGATCGACATAATAAGGATGATATGATAAGATTTCGGTGTTGTTATTAGTTTTTTGTTGCATCAACATAATATGATATAATAGGATAAGATTTTTATTAAAATATATTTAGTAAAATATAAATAATTACTTTACAATAAAATTATAAATTAATAAAATAAATATTTTTTGTTATAAAGATAGAATAATACGATAAAACACAGTAACTTACTAAATATAAGGTACCTAAGTGAAAAGAGAGATGATAAGTATCAATAATTATAAGGATAATTTTAAAAAATAAATATAAATTTAATACTACTAATTAACCAATGTGGTTAAAAAATATAATAAGTATCAATAATTAACAAATTGTGTTATCATACTTCTTCTCAGTTCTCACTATGCTTTCTATTGGATTGGAAGTAATAGTGAGCCATTCTAGATATTTCTCTAATAATAGCCGTTCGATTAATCGCCCTCCCTCACATTCCTATCCTACCTAAGTGAAAAGAGAGATGATAAGTATCAATAATTATAAGGAGATTAATCTAACCATTCAAAGTAATGGTTTACGGTATACCACTTAGTAAGGTAATCCATGTAATATCTGTCATTCTTCTTAATATATTTTTTTCTAAAAATTCACTAGATTACTAGTATAATTTTAAATATTTATTACTTACAAATAAATAAAATTTAAAGGTAACTACATATGTAACTCTCATATTTAGTAGAGTTATATATGCATTTTCAAATAATTACTCCTTCAAAAATAATATAATATTTATTACATATATATATATATATATATATCTTAAATTTAATATCATACACATACATTAATTAAACTAAAGAAAAAACACAAAATAAAACATAATAATAAAAATATAAACGTAAACTTGTGTAATTTGAAAAAGGATGTAAATAAAAATAAATCTGTATAACGAGTACTTAAAAAGTAAAAGGAATTTGTGTAATTAGTAATTCCTTTTTGAAATTATAAGTGATAGTAAAATTAAAATTAGCTTATACTATAGTGATTGAAGCTAGGCTTACGCAGCGCCTAAAACCCTCGCGTCCTCGCCGCACAGAATCGCCTTCAGGTGCCTCTCTGCGTTTCTCTTTTACTCTCTTCGCATCAAAGTTCAAACCTTTCCAATCTTATACTCACTCTTAACTAAAACTTGCTCATTCAAAACTAACATTAAGCTTTCTCACGCTGTATCACTTTGACTTTGCTATCTTCGTACTTTCGAAGTGAAAAAAAAAATAAATGAAAAAATTGCCTTTTTGAATCAGACATTTTTGTCTTGAAATAAAATTCTTTGTTTTTATTATTTGTCAATTTCACTTCAGTTGGTTGATTGTTCTATGTTCTTCATGTTCCTGCTGCCTCATCGTTGGATTTAGACTTTTCCTATTTCATGATTGACCTTCATCTTTCTATGCTCATTGCTGAGTTTACATTAAAGTAGTTTTTGTTCTTTGAGTTGCTTAAGTTATGATATTATTATTAGAAACATACTCTTTTTTAACACATTCTATAAACATAGTTTACAAACTAATAAAAAAATCAAATAAGAAATTTTTTATCTCTTCATATCACACTATATTCTTATGTATTTTTAGTTGTATATACCTTGTGTGGTTGAAGAATTATTTTCTTAAAATAATTGTAAGAGTTGAGGGTGGTAGAGGCAAAAATAAGATATTGGTTTAAATTTATCAAAAATCACATATTTGTGTTTGTCTTGCTTGTCTTTAAATGACTCTCTTTTCATTTTGAAGTTTTCATTAAATTTTTACCAAGAATAGAATGTATGTTAGAGAGTTTTGCTAGCACTCCTCTTATCATTGTGCCCAATAGGTGAGGTCTGTCGCTTAATATTTGGGACTCATTCACTTGTGCGTGAATATGTCACTTATGTGACATATGGAACAGCATGCTAGGTGCATAACTCTGAAAGGATAAATGCCATTTTAATGTTTACATTTGAAGATGATTGGTGTTGTGCTCTTTAATTCTGGCAGTATGTTGGCATGTTGTGTGTGGGCAAGAGTATATGTAAACTCTTATTTACTTGATGCAATACTTATTTAAACTCTTGTGTGATGGCAAGACTACTGCGTGGTCAGGTGGTGGTTTTGTTTATGTCATAAAGAGTTTCCCTTTGCTTTAGAACCATTTTACAGCCAACTTTTTAGCAGTTTTCTTGGCTTTGAATGATTGGCATGTTTGATTTTCTGATAAAAATGGAACAGTTAGGAAAATGATATGCAAAAACTAACATCTCTGTGAAGAAATGTATACTTGAGAAGTGTACAGAGGAATTTACTGATAGTTATTTATTTTCTAGAGTATAAATTGTCTAATTTGTAAAGCATTTTGATTTTGATTTCATGTTTCTCTGAGTAAGATAATACAGGACAGATTTGTTATTTCCTAGCAGAACATAACAATGTTTTTTGTGTTTTGGGTGGAAAGCAGCCTATGCCAATGCTTACAAAAAAAAATAACCTATACCAATGCAGTAAATGTGTAATTCTTCTCCTTGTACATTATTTCTCTATAGTTTCCAAATGGACTGTGGGCATTGGGCACCCTTAGGTAATAGGAAATTAGGCATTTGTTGCTACTTATGTGAGGGTTATGTTTTCAAGCACTTCCAGCTCAATTGATGCTATACTTGTACCTCGTTACCTCTCCTTGAGTTGATACTATCCTCTACCACACTGTATATACTACTGTTCTTGAGTATCAAACTCCCCTGTTAACTTGTACAATCACTGCATGCTGGTTACTTGAGAATCCCAATCATCTTTTTTCCTGATGTCAGCAATGTATAGTGACCAAATAGGACCACTTTTATTCATCATGTAGGAATTAGAATTCATTCCCAATTATTGACTTTTATCCGTTTGCTGTGGAAAGAAATGTTTGTGTTCAACTATGTATCGCAATGTGGTCAAAGTTGCTTGTAAAATCTTAATGCCGTACAATCTTACACATTTTAAAATCCATGCTGAATCAGGGCTGTGCTGTGATTGTAAGTTGGTATGATAGGAGTGAAAATCACCCTCTTGCTCATAGGATCATGGCAGGGATTTTTATGTTCTTATTCATGCCCTACTCTCTGATTCTCTCCCTCCTTGTTCTTTCTCTGTAGTGTCTGCCTTGTGTTTGTGCATTCTGACTTTGTCCATCTCTCTACTCTATGCATGTTGTGATTTTGGTCATCTGCTACTCACATTCTGATCTCTGCCTTAGCATCTGCTATCTGTGTGTCTGCCTTGTGTGCTGATTTTGGTCATCTGCAACTGCATTTTTGTCTCTGTGTGGGTTCTAATTTTGACTATTTGGGTCTCCTCTTCCTTTTGTAATGATTTTGGTCTCTCTGATACTTGTCTCTCTCTGTTCTGTGTTTTAATACTTCAGATCTTACTTATTGGTATGAATTTTGAATTTAACTTTATTAGTTTAATTAAATTTTGTGATTTAGAAGTTATTGTTTTCTTCTAACTTTTATGCCTAATTGCCAATATATGTTGGACTTCTACATATCAATTTACTTGCATCCACCATTTGCTCATATCAATGAACTGATTGAAATTTAGTACATCTTATTCTGAATTAAATATAGTATATATATATATATATATTAGATGTGCCTTTGTATACGGTTTAAATTTTCTTGTAGGAGTAGTGACTTGATTGGCAAGTGCAGAATAAAAACTTTTCTCCTTTTGCTTATGTACTGATGCTGTGATGCTATTGTATGAAGCTATGAATGTGTGACGTGTCTTTTCTCTTCTCAAATATGTGATATTTAAAAAATGCAAAATTTTGTGCAGTTTCTTTAAATAATTGATATCTGGAACTATACAAGCATTGAACATGACAAATCAGTCGGAAAATAACCAGCAAGCAACAAGTTCTGCACCAGCCATCCAGGAAAGTGAGTATAAGAGCTTGACAGATCAAGCAACCAGCACTGCTATGGACTTGAAAGATAAATTGGAAAAACAATATCTAAAAGTCAAAGAGCATGCAGAAACATACCCTTATGTTTGGGCTTCCTATATTGTTGTATATGGTGGCTTTGCTCTCTGGACTACCTATAGATGGAGAAAGCTTCGCAAGACTGAGGACAGAGTAAGAACTCTTCAAGAAAGACTACGTAAGCGCTATGAAGCTGAAGAATCTTCTAGTTCTACCAAAGTGATTGAAAAGGGTTCTACAACTTCTGCTACCAAAGTGGTTGAAAAGGGTTCTACGTCTTCTGATAAGCTTTGTAAATAGTTAACAGTAAGTCCTTGTCATGGTCAGGTTGTCTAGTTTACCAAGCTCCATCAGTATCACTGATTCATTAGAGGAATTCCTCAATTATATTGAGCTTTACCATTGTAGTTTCCTGGGGCATGAAATAAGATTTTTTTCCTGCTAAACCTCTGGTTCATTAGAGGAATTCCTCAATTATATTAAGCTTTGTAGAAATTCTTAAAAATCACATCTGATGATTTTTTCTTTTAAAGTTGTGATAATATAATTGCACTGAATACTGTTTACAAATCGTTAGTTTCTATATTGATTAGAGATGGTTCAATGCATTTTTTTTGTTAATATCTTGTGAATTAATAATATTTCTATGGTGGCAAATTATTACTTCGTCATATTTTAATTATTTTTATTATAAGATCCAATGAATTAATTCATCAAAATTAATAAAATTGGTTAATTTAATTCAAGACTTAATTAAGTTTTTAATTTCTGAAATTTGATTAAATTTCATTTGAAAATGGAAAAAAATTTTTTATCCTGAATTTAGTTAAAATTAATCAATTTTAGTCTTTGAAAAAAATGTAAATTTAAAATTTTAGGATAAAAAAAATATTTTCAATTTTTAAGAACTAAAAATGAAATTTAGTCAAATTTCAGGATTAAAAACTTATTAGTTTTAATTCAATGTATTAAAATTATCTTAAATTTGTGTTTCTTTTATTTATTTAGAACTACTCATGTGAACAAAATTTTGGATCCAATTCGCTTTTTTTTATGTATTGTCATTCAGGTATATATATTGTGTTTACTGTTTTTTCTTAATATATGTTGACTTATTAAAAAAACACCACTCATGTGAACAAAATTTGCCGTCATTTATAGATATATATCTTTCAATGTCACTCTAAAAGTATACAGACATAGAATTAGATTATTTATCATCTAAAAATTACATTTAATATACTATATGTATTAATTATTTAACTACGAGAAATAACTTTAAGAGTATTTTTGTGAAAAAGTAATTAACATAAGAAATATGTTATATTGAACCTTATAATTAGTATTAAGTAGTAAAACTTTTAATTTGAATTTTATATTAAGGAAAGGAGGGAGTAGAGAATTATATATAAACATTATAGGTGATGGCTGGTAAGAAGCATTTTGCTCTCTACAGAATCTTCATTGTTATTTTCCAGTTAGTGTCTCTGTTTTTCTATGCTAAGAGAGTTAGCTGAATCTCCCCACAGTTAAGATCACATATTCAAGAACTTGTCAGAATATTTCTTGAAGTTGAAGTTACAGGGTGTAAAGAAGAGGAATGCCAGAAAATTAATTTTTAAAATATTAAAAATAAAAATGAAAAAACTGGGGGGTGACCATGGCACAGGTGGGCTACCCTGTTTCCTCTGCCACTGACAGTAAACTTCAAGCTTCAATACTGTCCCATCCACAAATTTATTAACACAAGCAGTGAATTTCTATGCTACTTTATCCAACAAAAAAGGTTAAAAATATGTTATACATCAATTAACAGCACACATTACGATTAGTATTTTTTGACTTTGTTAGGCAATATGAGATCTGAGTAATATTCTAGGACCCGTGAGACCTATACACTGTAGCAAGCCACATGTTAAAACTTAAACCGCTGATAGTAAAGTAACATACATACCATAGATACTGTAATATTCTCTCTCTGTCTTCTTTTATGATAAATAAATGAGTTTATTTAGATTGGTTTGTAAAAAGTAAATGAGTTTATTTTTTAAAATGTTTTAATTATTAACATTTTATTTAATTTATTATGAAATTTATTGACAAAATATTCACCCATTCTCTATGCAACTGGATGTATTTATTAACCTATTGGTGAGAAAAAAATTATCCTTTGAATTATATTTAGTTTCATAGATATTATCACTATTTGGATGCATATTTTTAGATAGGTTCAATTAAATTTTTAGTTCTAAAATTTAACTAAATTCAATTTTTATCTTTGAAGATTAAAACTAATTTTTTTTCTTCTTGAATTTAATTAAAGTTTATCAAATTTAGTCTTTGAAAACAATATAAATCGAAATTTTAGGACAAAAAAATATTTTTAGTTTTGAAGGACCAAATTCAAGGACTACAAACTCAATTAAAGGTTCGAATAATTTGGTTTTATTTTTTAATTTTTAAAAAAGTTTTTAAAAATAGTTTTCAAGAATTATTTTTTGGAAAAAGAGAAAAAGAACTTGTTTAGTAAGTGTTATTTGAAAATTATTTTAAAAATGTGAAAATAAAAAAACTTGTTCATATTTATATATATGTCATTAAAGAAAAACAAAAAAACAACATATTTTCATTGTATTTTGAGTTTTCAAAACAAAATTAAAAAATCACTTATAAGTCCTTTAAATAAATTAAGCTAAAGAGAATATCACATTGGCGTTTTGGTGTGAGAAAATGTTTTTTGTTTTCATTTTTTATTTTCATTTTTTTATAATTATTTTTATTTTTAAATTTTCAACCTTCAGAAAATATGTTTGTTTTCACTTATATTTCTATTTTCAAAAATTAATATTGTTAAATTTAATTAATTTTAGCAAAAATATAAATTATTTACATATATAGTTTAAAATACATTTATATATTATTTTTTTATATGATTAAAGTATTGTTATTAAATTTTTACATATTATTAACTTTTGAAAACACTTAAAACAATTGTTTTTCTATTTTCAATTGTTTTCTTAAAATGTTTTCTAAATTATAAAAAAAATCACCTTTATTTTTCTACCAATCAACACATTAATCTGAACTTAGGCTCAAATCTGTCTAAAATAAACAATGAACAAAATTTAAATACTTGTATGTTGTATGATGAGACTATTATTTTTTTGTTATAATTACTTTAAAAAATATTACTTACATTGATTTTTATTCTGTCTACGATACAAAATTTTTAGAAAGATTTGAGACTTATTAGATGTAATATAAAAGTTTAATTAGTATCTATTATCATTATAAAATTTTTACACTTACATTTGATTATAATTCTTAATTTATAATAATTTTTATTTATTTTATAAGTTAATATTTTAAAAATCATATAAAAAATATAATTAAATATCAATATAATATTCTTTTATATTATTTGTTCATATTAATTAAACTAACATATTAAATTCTTATAGAATTACCTGGCTCACTCTATTAATGGGGCAGAGTGAGATTTCATGTAATCTAGTAACAAAATGAGTGACAACGATTGTGGTGTTGATTATTTGTTTCATATTTGAGAACGATGTCTCGTACAAACCACATGTGACAGGTATCTAAGTTGAATTGACTGATCCTAAGGATATTCTGAAAATAAAACGTATATGCGTGATTCATTTACTACTATTTTTTAATTTATTTTTCAGTGTTGTTTCTGTGGTACATAATATCTTAAATATTTTAACGTATTTGATAACCCTATGTGTGACAAAAATTTCTGCCTATTAACTCAACAAAACTTCAAAGAATAGAATATCTATCCACAAGTCTCGCAGCAATGTCTACGATGACATCATAGTCAAAACTCAACCTTATCAGAAAAAAAAAATAAAAATAAAGGTTTGGAATGGGTCCTTCAACTTCATTTTTTTTGTTTTTTGTTTCGAGTAAAAACAATATAAAGATAAGTTTCCAATGATATTTTTTTACTTCAACAATTATCACCAAAATCATGTTGTTAAAGAGTGTGTTTTGGAGTTGGATGAGGAAAGAGTGGATATTTTTTTCATTTATAACATGTACTTTCTAATTTGATAATTTTTAAAAGCCAAAAAGAAATAGATGATAAATTAGCATAAGTTTAATGTCCTAATTTTTTATTTAATATTTTATAAACATTACATGACTATATTGATTTAAAAATAAAAATAAAATTGTCTTCTCGTTTCTTCCAAAATCCCAATCAGTTGTTCCCTTGAGAAATTGATATTTGATTGTCTTCAAACTCTTCAATTCTGCACCATCACGAGCGAATTTAATTAAATTTTTTTTCTTGTTAAGATATGATATTAGATATAAATAAAATAATCATCACTTGAGTGAAAGGACAATTATTTTATGGATTAAAAGATGTGATTTTGATGCAAAATAATTTAGTAATCATTTTTCATAAATTTTAAATTCTCTTTCTGTTTCTATTTATCTTTCTTTTCAAAGTTGAAAATAATATTAATTGCTTTGTCTTTTTAACTATACCTTCATTTTTCATCTATTTTTAATTAATTTATACATTTACATATGTATATATTATGAAGTAGAAATAGAAATGGATCAATAAAAAAGCTCAAAACTATTTTATGAAATAAACAAAAAAATGTATGTCAAATATACTTTAACATTTGAGGAAAAAAATGTATTTCACAATATAATTCATCATTATGATAAGTTTTTTATTTTTATAATAATTATTTAATAGTCATTTAAACTGTTACCTGAAATTAGATTACGGTAAAGTTATTCTACGTTGTCACTACACTACCTTAAAGTTTAAACTCTAAAAGTACCCTTTTTTAATTAAGCAAATAAATTATTTAAAATATTTTTTATTTTTTACAAAGAATTAAAAAATACTATGCACTATAAGTGTAAATTCATTTTATACTGTTGGCCAACTACAAATAAGTAATAACAATTTGAAATATAAAATACACTGTTGTGACAGTGTATTAAATATCGCGTAAAAAGTTTTACTTTCTCTGTGTATATCAATTAATCTCTAACAATTTATACAATTTTTAAAATAACTGATAAAAAACTAATATTTACCATAAATGGTTATTTATAACAGGATAACAATATCATTATGACTATTAAAATAATTAACATAAAAAGATTAACAAATGTATCATAAAAGTAATTTATAATTAATATAAAACAAATCAATAACAGTGCACTACCAAATTTTTCTAAAACAAATGCATAAAAATGAAATAAGTTATAAAACCATTTTGAAAAGATGTTGGTTATTTTTTAATTATTTTGAACTGGTAAAAATCGCATTTTGTTGAGACTAAAATCATATCAAAGCCCCTAAGGCCTAAACATTAAGCCTTGAGAGAGTACATGTGTTTTTACATTTGAAATTTTTCGTTATGACGTGCATAGGCAGAATTATTCTATACATTGGAAAAAACGAAACATGCACTCACCAAACTACAATGTTATCTAACTTTTTCCTTAAATGTGTAACCCTCCCATTGTGCCCTTTTAGGTTGAATGTTTAGCACAATCTTAAGTCACCTAAATAGAATTTTAATTCATGTTATTGAGTATAGAAAAAGGTTCACCATATTTTTTTAAGTTGAATGTAAACGTTTTTTTTTTTTAAAAAAATATTCACTTATTTTATTTCAATATAATTATATTAGGTACCACTCTTTTGTAGTAGGTAACTGTTCTCAAGTTTGAATTCCTCTGACATTAGAGGCACCCCTCATGGCTTTGTGGGGCACAGAACAATAAACAAAAAAATGGTCCCCAAGGTTAAAACTTCAGTAAGCCAAAATTCAAGCTTAGAACCTTAGATGAAAGAGTACTCTCTACATTAACAGCATGTCTAATCTCGACCGAATTATAGACACAAGGTAATGAAATTACAGTAAAGATGACCTAGAAACTAGATATACCATATACCCCCATCCCCCTACACCCTACAAATCTGAAAGACAATAAACTCTAAACTACTCAGATATTAGAAACTTCTAAACAGATCTTTTCCCTTGTGAAACAAGAGCCTCAAGCAATTTAAATGGTTAGTGACAGCTTCTAGTTGTTAAAATAAAAATACAAGTCTATTAGCTCTTGAAAACCATATTATCTTCACCATATGATCCGACACTAAAGCTTGTCATCCTAGTGGAGTACTGGGACCCATTCGTACCGTCCAGGCACAGGTACTTCATTGACAATGTCGAAATTGTACCTGCAAAAATACAGACAACAATTTAGACACAGGCACATTACATAATTGCGTTGCATTTATAAATAAAGAAGAAATAGTGAAATACAAAAATAAAAAAACCAAAGGAACTAATTGTGGGATGATATAAGAGTGCCTACTTATCCATAAATCTTGTTTGTTGCTGCTTCTCTGCATAGGAAAAGAACTCCTCCATCTCATAAGCCGTTGGAATATTTCTTTGTATGTGTTCATGAATTCTTTGGCGCGGCCTTTGCCTTGTAGTTGAACCAGGGGTATGAATGGCATTTGAGTCCCTTATTAAACTACATGGAGTGCTTTCTCTGGTGTTTCTGCAAAATCACAATTACATTTATTTTAATAATGATGTGGCTTATAGAAATAAGAAATGGCAGTCACATAAATACAAATGCTGACTCGGTATCAAAAGTTTCTACACCAGAAGTTGCATGCTAACCGCTGACAGCAAAATAAGTGAGAGAAAAAACAGATCATTTTTTCTCCCACAATCTCCTACAGCTCAGTATGGAACTAGAGACAAATTTTGATACCATAAAAAAGTAACTGGCATTTAATGGGACAAGTTCTGACTCAGTGGGCTCAAGCACTAAAAAATACAAAGAAAGAGACGGCAAAATCTTCCTCACTTCACCTCAAACCCAAATAGGAATCCAAAAAAACATCAATCTGAGACTAGGCCCCATGTAAATGACACATCATTGCTAACAGGAGTCATAAGAGTTATGGCTGCTCCTATTGCTAAAATCCAAACGTTTTCAACTTGACCATTTACGGAGCGCAAAGCTTCATGGTCATGCAGGTTTTTGCAGATCAAAAGTAAACAAGGACAATCAAGGTTAAATGCATTTGGAGTTGCGACAGAAACATTTCTAATTACTAAGATTTGAAGTTTCATCAAAATGTTGAGAAAAATAAACTAGAAATAACAAAAGGGTGATCTTGAATTATAACTGCATGAAAATTGTCAAATCACAATTTGTCAACAACTGGATCTGCAGGGACAATTAATGTACATCAATTCACTCAATTTGAGTTGGAGATGTTCTTCCTTTTTCTGAATCAAGTCACAAAAAGCGTTTAACATTTAGTTGGTTCTATTTATTTGAAAATTCATCAACATAATGAACTATTGGTTATAATCCATTTCATTTTGTAAAGAGGTGATTGTAGCAAATATGATTTTTAAATAACAGTGTTATAAACTTTGTGCAAGAACAATTGGGGCAATTAAAGAGTTACATGCAAACATTAATACCGCAGAAAAATACAAGTAGCAGTAAATAACTACCCATAAGGCATGCAAGTTGCAAGTTGCAGAACCTATCACAAGTCATAAAGTCACAAAATCTGAGCAACTCTTTGTACTAACAGAGCTGTATCATATCAGTGCCCACCTATGACACGGTAGGACATCAAAACAATCACACGAAAGTTAAAACACATAATAACCAAAAGTTAAGGAACTAAAACCTCACGAGGTTCAACAACAGTCAGTAATAACAACAACGATAGAAAAAACATGAGAACCAAAAGAGCGGTGACTTTAAAGAGAGAATATCATAATAATAAAACAATTCCGAAACCCTCTCCATCCACAACTCACATGCCTCTCATTCCACTGAAAACGCAACAATTGTTGCAACAAAAACAATCACACCCAAGTTAAAACGCACAATCAGAAGAAATTCAGAATATAAAGAGCATAAACGGGTGAGAAAAAATAAATAAACAAAAGAAAGAGAAAGGAACATAAAAAAACCAAAAACACACCTCAAAACCACGGTAACACTTGCATGCAATAAAGAAAAAAGTTAACAAAATTTTATTCAAGGGATTCACTTTTAACCCCTCACAAGTATTGGTCTTTTCCCCCCCTTTATGAAAAATATGATTCTGTGATTTTTATTTTCATGAAAAAAAAACAAAATGGAACAATTTTTTTAAAGACAAAAAAAAAAAAAAACTATGTCCCATTTGATAAACATGAGAAAAGAAGAGAATTTATTTGATAGGACCCATTTCATAAACAAGAGAAAGCAAGAGAAATTATTTGACAGGGACCAAATACAAAATTTACCCATTTCCAGGATTTAAAATCCATTAACCCAAAAAATAAATTACCGCTTTACAAATGCATGAAGCAAGAACAAACCCCAAAAAAAACAAAAGAGCCTACAGCAAACACCTAAACAATAAGAAAACAACAACCCCATAAAATGGTTTTAAAAAAATTACAGAAATCAAATGGAGAAAAAAAAAGTAGAAAAAAAAAGTAGAAAAAAAAAACAAAAATGAATAAAAAAAAGAGAAATTGAAGAAACGGAATTGCATATATATACCTATCAGTTCGGCCTTCTAGGTCTAAGAAATTTTCACCGAAAGAGCAGTCGGTGTTGTCGTCATCTTCTAAAGGAACGAACTTTTCGTTGGTGCGAGACGACGCCGTTTTGGCTAGGGCGGTTTGGGCGAGGCGGGAATTGGGGGTGGAATCAGCGGCGCAGCGGCGGGGCTTTTCCGGCGGGGTCGGGGGAAGCTTGAGGAGGCGGCGACTGCGGAGCTGGAGGTAGGCGGAGGGGTCCGGAATTTGCGGCGAGTTCTGAAGGGCGAGGGTTTTGGCGCGGGTGCGGACACCGAGGGAGGAGTGCTGCGGCGGCGCCCCCTCCATGATCACGGCGGCGACATCGCCGGCGATTTTGGACTTCTTCATATACTTACCCATTTGAGGGTTTTGGAGGAATCTGATTGGGAGAGAAAAATTAGAGTCGAGAGGGAATGAAAGAGTGAAAATTTTTATGTGGGTGATGGCATGGGAAGAAGAAAGAGAAAAAGAGAGAGAGGGAAGAGGGAAATTTGAGAGTGTGGGGAAAGGGAAGATTGTGGAGTTTTTATTAGGGTTGGGGCTTACTTTGGGGTTTTAGAGGGACAGTGTGTGTCACTCTCTCTCTCTTTCTCTCTCTCTGTTTGTCTTTTGCCTGCTGTATTTTTTTTTATTTTTTAATTTTATTTAATTGTTTTGTTTTGGATAACTATTTAAAGCAGACATTTTTTTTATGTTTCCCTGAAAAATAATACAAAATAGTATGATGGATCTCATGATCTCATCTCATTAATAACATTAATTAATAATAATTAAAGCAGTTCTTAAAAAAATATATTAATGAAAGCAATTTCTGATTTGAATTTATTTCGTTTAAAGTGTAACGTATATTTTTTATTTATTCTAATAAATGTCTTCTTTTTTTACCTAAATACAGTATATTTTTATTGTTAGAAGTTTTTTTTTTATTTTTATAAACAAATTTTTGTCTTAATTTTATTAGTAAATATATTAAACACATAACTTTCTTTTTTCTTTTTAACGTGTGGATCTTGTAAATGTATCAAACTTATAATCCTATTTACTCTTTTATTTTAATTTCTATTCTTATAAATTTATTTTTTCATAACCATAGTTAAACTAATTTCCAATAAATTAAAACAAAAATAATATATATATATATATATATATATATATATTTACACGCGCAGATGCATACAAAAATTAATACATATTTAAACATGGATTTGGATAGTTCAAAAAATTATATTAAATCATTATAAATAAAATGAATTTTTACTTAAATAACTTTACTAAAAAAAATTTAAAATAGTTTATTTTCTTTAGATAAAAACACAAAATCAACTATATAAAATAATATAAAAACAACGCGGAAATAAAAATAGAAAATCATAAAGTTTATTTAGAACAAAAGTTTATATGTGAGAAAAATAAAAGAAAAAAATCTTAAATTCTAATATTTCTACTAATAAAAACTAACACATTAACATTAAAAAAAATAAAAAATATTCATTCAATTATAAATAATAATTTTAAGATAATTAATACCAATAAGCACAAACATACCACATATAACAGTTTGGCATGGGTGATTAATGACATACATCACATTTTTCCTCTTTTATTATTATTTTAATTTTAATACCTATTTTTTATGTTTTTTTAACAAGTCTTAAATTATTACCTTTTAAAAAAATACTTTTTAAATATTTTTTTTTAAATCTTAGTTTTAGTTTTTTAACATTTTTGTCTCAAATTTTTCATTATGTATAATCTCAATTTAATATTTTTAATATTTTTCTCAAAAGCTTTTTACCTAAGTTATTATACATGTTTTCTATAATTTTATTTTTTCTTTTGATTTATGTTTTTATAAATTTTACATAGATTAAAATAATAGCCATAAAACACTATGGATAAATGATTCCTAACCAAGTAACCAACTGTCTGGCAGTAGTGAGAAATTTGAATAATAGATTTTCAATTACATAAAATAAAATAAGATATGACTTTATATGTAAATATTATCTTTTACCTTTTATAACTCGGGAATCCTTAAAGACATCACAAGACAATTGAATGTAATAGTTTATGCATAAAAGGACTATAAAGCTAGAAGTAGGATATCTGTGTGATAGGAAAGTGAGAAATTATAAATTTGAATTATTTATTAATATACTAATAATTAATATTTATTTATAGAAAAAATAGTTTAAGCATATAATATATTTTTTTACAGTTTAGGCAAAATACAATGTATCACTTAAAATACAAGAAGGAATAAAAAATAGTTTAAGCATATAATATATTTTTTTACCAGTTTTGGCAAAATACAATGTATCACTTAAAATACAAGAAGGATAACATAGTATTAATTATTTTATTTTATAATAATGTTCAAAATTCATTCTGTTTAAGAGTTTAATTGTTATATAATATAAAGGAGTTTTATATTTACATTCAATTATATTTATTTATTTATTTATACAACTTTTAAAATATTAAAAAAATTAATGAATTTACCTTATAAAAAATATTGTAATTAAGTATAGTGTTTTTACAAGTGTATAAACATTTTTTTTTGTTTAAATATATAAAACATTGACATGCATCAATGGTAACAAGGGAAAAATACTTTTAATAAATTCATAAATGAAATAATTTAAGTTAAAACGTAATTTATGAAGTAAAATTTTATTTTAATTAAAATATTATTATGATATAAATACACTTTTATATTTTTATCTAATTATATATTTATATATAAAGAGAATTCCTTAATCGACGTTTGTGGAGCATTAGATAAGAATTAAATTTTGTATAAATTTTTCATATCTTTACTATCTATCTATATTTAATTTGATTAAAAAAATCATACTAAAACATTTGCATTTAATTGTTTTCATCTTCTATAATAAAATAAAAATGTTAAAATTATTTTTTTTAATCATCAATACCGTTAAGATAAGAAGAAATAGTAAAATAATATTAAAATTATTTTATGTTTAATTTTTTAAAAGTTTTTGTACGTGAAATAAAATATCAATTAAAAATATTTATAGATAGTTTTGTCCATTAATACATAAATAAAGTTAATATGTTTTAATGATTATTTAAATTAGATTTTGTTTAACAACATATTTAACTATAAAATTTTATAAAATTCAATATTCATTAATTACCTTAATCATTGTGAGTTAGCAAGAAATTTTTAAAAATTGAAAAAACTCAAAGTCATATCTTTTAAATTACATAAAAATTGCAATATCGTAAAAACAATTAATGAACCCATAATTTATCATTAGTTGAATAAACTATAGTGTGTGCATTAAATTATGTTTGAATAAATCTTTAAAAATTATATAAATAGATTATGTTGTTGATTGATTATGCAAAAATTATCGTAAACAAAAATATTACTTCATCTGAACTTTTATATATATAAAAGCAAAAATATCTACTTTATACATATTAAGAAAATTAATTATTATTAATTAATTTTAATTAATTATCTCAAGTATAAAATAAGATATTTTAAAAATATTTTAATGAATCTCAAATTGTGAATGAAAAATCATAATTGTAATTAAATGAAGCGTGTTTTAAAAACAGTAACAATAAATAAATAAATAGGTATATTTGTTTATATTTTAATTCAAAACAAAACTTGAATATTTTTCTTATATGTAAGTTAAGAAAGAATAATTAATAATAATGTAGTACTATTTAATATATGTTTTTCACATTGCACTTGTTATTATGTAAGAAAGAATAATTAATAATAATGTAGTACTATTTAATATATGTTTTTCACATTGCACTTGTTATTATGTAAAATTTATATAGACTCATTAAATTATATAAGTTCAAATCTTTATTTAAAGAAATTATGTAAAATTCATTTAATATTGAAAACATATTAGAAGTATGCATTAACTATTAAGTATGTACTTAATATTTCTTTTAACATTGTACTACTAAACTAATACATGTAAAGTTGGCCTTATTTTTGGGTACCAAAAGTTGGTTAATTTTAAATGTATTTTACCAGAGTGCTTTATATTTCGACCTCAAAATTTGTATTTTGGTCACACTTTTGAACTTTCTTTTGCTTCAGTTACAAACAAAAAGTATATCGCGTTCTTTTTATAAGTTCAATAAGTATTACCTTTTTCAAATTTTAATAATTCTTTATAAAGCTTTTTTTTTTCTTTAGTGAAGTTCGTGCTAGTTCTAGACATACGATCCTTGTTTGTTCCACATAAAACTTATTTATAAAGAGCTCTCTTATTCTAAACACGCATTTAAGAAAAGTAATCCTATGAAGTGAAATAAGGGGAAAATAAATCATATGTGTGATTGAATAAAATATTAATAATTATATTAATAATTATAAAAAATAGTAAAACATATGTGGTAATGATTTGTGTGTTTTAACCTAACTACCGTGTTTCATAAGTAATCTTAATGTGTATAGTTTTTTGTTATTTCAATAATCTACCTAATCATAATCAATAAATAATTATATATCTAAGTAGTTATAATAATTATAATTATAATCATTCTCTCATAATAGATTATCATTTATTATAACCGATTATTGTTATAAATAATTTATAGTTAATTGCATAATTGAATATTTAGATAACTGGTTATTTAACTAGTTATTTGTCCACAACTAGTTAAATAATCAATTTTGAAAAATTAAATCATTCTTAAAATTGATTTTTCTACTTAGCATGTTTCTCACATGGACGTGGTCAATGACACAAAAGCGTGAGATATATCAGGAACAGTTCTTTCTACTCTACAGATTACCCACAGTGTTTGCGACCTTTATCACAAAGGTGTGCGAGATTTGCAGATAGTTTGTTTTGCTTAGTGCATTATTCACAAGGTCGTTGACACTTTCACAAAACTATGGAAGATGTTAAAGAAGTTTTTTCTTCTTAACGTTTACTTCTTAATAGAGTTATGAACAATGTTAGACAAAGTTTTTCTTATCAGTGCATTATTCACAAGAATATGACTTATGTCACAGATGTGTGAGTATCTTCTCTTTTTTTAGTATATTTTTTTCACTAGTTGTGACTACTCTGACATAGATGTGGGTGATTTCATAAAAGTTTTTCCTATTCAACACATTTTTCACAAGAATATGGTCATTAACATAAAGGTGTGGACCATGTCATAAAATGTTCTTTAATATATTAAAAGAAAATTAGTATTGTAAAAATATATTATTATTAACCAACAATTTTTATTGAAAACAAAAACTAAAAGAATTTAAAAATTATTAAAAATAGCTAGTTATAAAACAAAGTTTAACTATAACCATTTTCTTAATAAAGTTAAATTAATTATATTAATCATATTCATAAAACAGATTATAGTTTTATAATCATATTAAAATAATCGGTTATTATATAACTAATTATTATTACTAGTTATGGTTTTTTTTTTTAACTGGATTCTTTACCAACCTTACCACCATGAGGATAGAACAAATCATATTAGACATGGAATAATCACTTTGTGTCCACTCGAAAATCCTAACAAAATATAATTATTACTTCCATGGATGACTAACCCTTACATGTAATATAGCTACAAAAAAATTGAGCAAATTTTACCTAATTAATTCTTATTTAATGGTAAAATCTCCAAAACATTCTTTGTTTAATTAAATATTTATTGCTATCCATCTTCTCTTTTTGTTTCATGCAATTAAATGTCAAAGTTATTTTAGAAAATAATTTTTTAACCTATGCAATTTTATTGATGTGAAAAAATAGACGAAAGTACAAGGGATGTCTTTTGACAGAGCGTACAAAGAGGGGATTCCAAAAAGCCTCTACTCAAGAACACTAACCGAAAATACATAATGAGAAGGAACCTAATAAGAGGATACACCCGACACACAAAAGAGCGAATTTATGACCAATCCTGCAAAAGAGTGTGTTGTAATATTTGTCATGTGACACCACTCCATGAAGATAATTGCGTTGCTTGAACTACCTTATGATGTTTAAATATGATTAATTTTAGTAATGCATTCAAATCATCTACATTAAATGATGTTAATGTACAGTACGTATTTAAGTTTAAGTTTGAAGGAGTAGTTAATTTAGGTAATTGCATTAAATATGTTAATTATTGATATTAGTATTCTACCATTACTTCATATTATGTTTTTATATTTAATTATTTTCATCTAATTAGTATATGAAGAAAAAAAGATAATTTTTATTGACAACAAAAATACCAGTAACACTTTCTATTAATTAAAATTTATTAAAAATTATTTATTTTGATATAAATGAGGATAGACAAACCCTACATAAGAAGCAAAACTCATCAAATTTTTATGACTTTTAATAAATTTTATCCAATCACAAAAGAGAATCTCTTATAAAGAGTGTTAGCAACAGCAATATCAACTTCATGTAAGACTAATGTCTCAAAAGAGTTAAATTACAAAAAGAATATTTTATGATAAAGAGTGTTAGAAATAGTCATGTCACTTTCATGTAAGACTAATGTCTCAAAAGAGTTAATTTAGTCTTTTATGTAATTTTATTTGGGTATTTTTATTGCAAAAAATAAACTAAACTCATCTAGTTTAATGGAGATAGATGGGTGAAGAGTCAAGTCTCTCCAAGAGTCGTTCTGAGCAAGTTACACATCATCTTCATAGTTGAAACTCTTAAAATCTAATAATTCTAATTATTAATTAACTTAAACCTCTTTTGTGTGTGTATATATAAAGAGAACAATTGAAGTGAGAAAAATGATTACAGTGAAAAATGAGAAAACATAATAATAAGATAGGATTTGAATAAACGATTCACATTGTGTTGTTAATTAAACAAGTTCATGTGATTCTCTTAATAGAAACCTTTCTTTTTAATGTGTCGCTCTCTCTCTACCATCACCACCACCACCGTCAGTACCACCGCCATCAAGGACGACAATGGTAATAGTAGTGACAAGCGATGGTACCAACGGTGATGGTGATGATGGTAGGGTAGTGATGGCGACAGTAGTAGTGAGACGGCATTGGTACCGCCAATGTTGCCACCATCATCGTTAGTACCGCCAACGGCAGTATCGACGGTGATGATGGATACGTTGTAGATGATTCCATGGGATGACGAGAGAAAGCAACACATTAAGCATCTGTGGGAGATATGTTTGTGTGAGGGAATCATATGAACTTGTTTAATTAGCAACTCGATCTAAATCGTTATTAGAATTTTATAGTTATTATTATGTTTTTTTTTATTTCATAATCTCTATATATATATAATTGTTCAAATTATTCCAAAGAGTAATTCTACCAGAAACTTACTCTTAGTACTTTTATTTTATTAAAATTGAATTATTCTTTGATTTTTTTAAAAGGAACTTTGGATATAAATAAGTAGTTATATCATATAATTTTATTATTTTTTAATATTATTAATGTATACTAAATCTACCCCGAATCAATGTTCTTAAAAATTGATAAATATACAATATTTGACCGTTTAAAAAGTATAAGAGAAAATATTTATGAGTGAATATTCAAATTCACCTTTAAAAAATAAAAAATAATCATAATATTTATTGGAACAAATATAATAAACAAATTAATCTATGGTTTATAAAAATTGTAAAATGTCTTAAAAAAAGTAACAATTTGTTTCAAAATTATGCCTTATAAAAAGGACTAGAAGTAATAATGATAACAAGCTCATAAATATTTAAAGATGCGATGATCATTTAAAGGCTTATCATATGTTAATTAAATTTATTTTTCTTCAAGTTTATAAACAGATGTCTAGCCGGCTCTGCCAGATTCAGTAGCTTATAAACTTGATTTATTCAATATTATATGAAGATGTCTAACCGGCTCTGCTAGATTCAGTATCGTATAATGTTGATATATTAATATGAATATTTTCTTTAAGTTTTCCTCATCTTCCTCTTTACCTTCTTTCTCATCTTCTTTATTTGTCTCTTTCTATCTCTCTTTCTATGTTTCTCTTTCTTTTTCTCTCTTTCTCTCTCTTTCTTGCTATCAGAGACCTGTTCTTTCCAAGGATGGTTTTTTTATCATGTAAATCTTAATTTTTTGATTAAAAATAGGTATCTGTCAAAGGTGTATAGTGTTTGCTAGGATACCATGGTAGTTGAAGAGCAGTGATGGCCAGTGGAGAGTCTTTGTAAGTCCCTAGTTTCCTACCTTGATGGGTTGAGAAACACGTGCAGATTGCGACACCAAGCTCAAATGTATATTTTCAAGCAAAAAAAAAAAAGAGTTTTTTTACCTTCTGATAAGCCTTATGATCTTCTATATTCTTTAATATTTATCGTTTTACAGTGTATTCCGTGGATACCTTATCTACTATTTCTGTTTTTCTACTTCTGCTACTGTTTATTTTCTGCTGCTTTTCTGCTCTTTTACTCTCTGTACTCCTGTTCTCGCACTCTCATACACACTATAAAAATTTTACAAACATAAACAAATTTTTTTTTACAAATAAATGGCTAATATACAACTTTTTAAAGGAAAAGACTACAACTCAGCTCTTGCAGCTGTAGAATCTTTAACAAAGTCCCCTCCAGTGGGATATATAAAACCTACTAATGATACAAATTTTGTTCACAAAATATTAATAGGACAAAATAACACAATAATAGCTTTACTAGAAGAAGTTTCTAGAAAACTATCTAATCTTATAGATTCAAACAAAAACGGAAATATATCCGATGATATAAATGATCTAGTTAATAAAGTTTCTAGACTATCTTTAGGAACAAATACACAAACTAGAATAGTATGTAAAAATACTCATAAATTTTTCAAAGTAATAGCAAAAACAGATACAGCTGAATCCAGTAATAGGAATTAGACTAAACAGGAGAATAATACCTCCAACAAAGACAAAACTGTTAGTTAAAATATGAATTTAAGACCAAATAACAGTTCACAAACACAATTACAAGATATTTCTATGGATAGTACACCCAATAGAAATCAAATATCAGAGAGGTTTCCAGGAACTTCTCGCCGAATAAAACAACACCAAACTAGGAGACAAGATCTTATACAACACCCAGGAATCTTAGATAGATTTCTAAATAGAAGAAGAACTACTAATGTAAGAAGATTAGAAGAATTATTAGACATACATCAAAATACAGAAATAGGATCCAACTCAAGGATAGATTCTTTAAATCCTAGACAATTATACAATATAGGTTGGTTAAGTTCTGAAAGAACTAGTTTCTACAGATATAGGAGGATAGAAGATTTTCACCTTCCCGATAACACATACGAGATAATTTCATTAATATCTCAACAAACAGCTAAACAGCTCCTAAATCAACATGGGAGATATGTCCACATGGGATTAATTACTATAGGAGTTAGATCCCTAGCTATACATATGATTGGTGCGAGGGCTTTGATAGTTCTCCATGATACAAGATTTCAAAATAATGATTCTCAAAGTATTATTGGAATCTTAGAGGTTAACTTAAATCAGCCCATATCATTAATATATCTTGCTCCAAACTTTACACTCACTCTTCCAGACTTCGTCAATCACATTAGTCTAGAAGTACAAACTATAGGTTTTAGAACAAATTGGATAGGAGATAACCTACACCTAGACATTACTTTCATAGGAAGAATAAGTAATTACATTTCTTCCATGTATAGAATAAATACTAGACCATTAGACGAAGCAATAAGCTCTATTGGTACACAATTTTTGCCAGCTCAGGCATTCACACGAAGAAATGAGGGCCATTTATGGCAAACTCATCTACAAAGGGATGAACAAAATCCAATCACAAATCCAAATTCTGCTATTATACACAATAGATCTAGAGACCTTTGTTTAAGCTTCACAAATTATAGAAATATTCCACTTATGGATTTAGAACAAAACAAACGGGATAGTACATCCACTATTCCTAATGATGATCATATTGGTATGATGAACATCATAGACAGTGATGATGATGATGATGATGATATGACTGAAGAAGAATGGAATCATCATCAAGCAAATACAGTCATGTTTAGGCAAGGAACTCTAGACAACCAAGCCAACATAGTCATGTCTAGACAAGACCCTTTAAACTTAGAACCTTGGGATAGGTTCCTAAATGATCCTAACTGGGAACCATGGGATAATTTTCCCCTTGAACACAATTAAGTTAGAAGACTTCAAGAAAATGATGAAATAAATAATATCGTCAATACATTTTTACAAAAATAAAAAATTGAAGATGAAACTGAAGAAAAAGAATTTTCTTATCAATTTACAAAAAAAATTACAAGAAGAAGATATTTTATCTACAACATCTGAAAACACAAAAGTAGGATTCATAAATGAATATGAAGAATCAACTGCTACAAATTATAGGTTAGACCCTGCTGGTACACAAAACTATTCTCAAGGATTCCTTCCCAGAGAAACTCTACAAAATATTGTCCTTAGTAACAATAAATACATATCACATGGTAAAAGATTACCAGTTGAACCAAATTTCCAAATTCCAAACTTACTTCTAAACATAGGAGGAATAGATCCCCAACTCCTTCCAACATACATAGAACAATGGACAGCTGCTGTAATCCGAGATTATGGCATACATCATGAGAAAGATGTATTGTCTTCTCAAGAGATGATCACTAAAAGAGAAACATAGAAAGAGAGATAGAAATAGAAAAATAAAGAAGATGAGAAATAAGGTGAAGAGGAAGATGAGGAAAACTTAAAGAAAATATTCATATTAACAGATCAACATTATACGATACTGAATCTGGCAGAGCCGGTTAGACATCTTCGTATAATATTGAATAAATCAAGTTTATAAGCTACTAAATCTGGCAGAGCCGGTTAGACATCTGCTTATAAACTTGAAGAAAAATAAATTTAATTAACATATGATAAGTCTTTAAATGATTATCGCATCTTTAAATATTTATTGTTTTAGGCATCTGAAGATACCTTAAGAGTAAACTACTCCATGCTTAAAATATTAAACGCATAAAAATTAAAAGAAGCATCCGAAGATACCTTAAGAGTAAACTACTCCATGCTTAAAATATTAAACACATAAAAATTAAAAGAAAATACTTACAAAAAAGGGGGAAAGAGAGGGGAGGGGTTGCAGAAACTTCTTATTTTATTGCACAGAATAAATGTTTACAAGAGGAAGGAGAGAGGAGAAGTGTAGAGGGAAGGAGGAGAGTATTTGGGGGTTAAAGAGAGAAGTGTTTTCGGATCTGCTCAGCATAAGAGAGTTATGGTCTTTTTATACACAAAGTTTGTAACCGGAAACCGGCTGAGAAGGTAGCCTATTGACTGGTGACCTGCTGTGTAGGTTACTCCATGACTGGCAACCTGTTTTGTAGGTAAATTTTACCCTTCAGTCTATTACTTTGATAAAGAAGTAAAATTACTTTGTCACAGGTAAAATTTTTAGCTGACTCTTCTTACTCGAGCAAGTGTAGGCAATTCTTGTATTTCTTCTTCCATTTGTTCTGGAAGACTCTGATCTTCAGTGTCATCACAGTCAGATGGAAACGATGACAGTCCGGGAGTGTTCTGACCATAACAGCCAGTTTCTTCATAAATTTCTTTGTATAACCTTTCCTTTTCGAAATTCTTGACAAGAGAAAGGTTAACTTCAATTGGAAATGGGTGAAATTTATTACCCATCATCTTTTTCCAATATAATTTTGTATTCGAGGTTTCTTTCAACAGTATAAAACTCTCGGAATCTTGTTTTGAGAAGTTCCAGTTGGATCCTTCAATGTATGCTTTCCAGAGATTGTACTGGTATGCTTTGTATTTATTTAAGGATAATCCTTTAAGTAAATCATGCTCTAATAGAGTCAGAGTATGAATCTCAGGATTTATCTCAGTAAATAATTTGATGACATGAGTAGGTGAACTATCATGAGTGTGAATACTTCTTGCAGAAGTAGTAATTTGTAGAGCCACCTACTCTATGTGTTCCGCCTGAATATCATTTATGACGGAGTTTAATGTTGGGGACAGGGCTGAAAACCTGTCTGTAGGAGGTATCACCAAAGAATGGAGACATCCTGCTTTCAATAGTAACATGGGAGTTATCAAAACCTCCCTGTGTGAAATAATCGTAATATTAAATAACATTGGTGAAACTTAAACAATATTAAATAATTTTAAAAATCTTGTTTTTTAATTATTTTATATAATATTTTTAAATCACATTAAGCTTAAAGAGTGAATCACGATAAACTCTTTGTATTGATACTCTATCTTTTGTCTCCTTTGTTTTCCATATGTAAAAGAAGTAATTTTGTGCTCATGTATCTTTAATTAAACTTGTGAAGTTTTAATGTTCTAAAGTTATATACACACGATTGAATCCTTTTTTATCACTTTTTTTAAAAAATAATTCAACACTAAAAGAACCGGAAAAATAATGCAATTTTAAAATGATGTGTTAGAAATGTAAATGGACTTGAAACATAAAAGTGAAAGAAACTTACGATTTGATTAATTTAGTTTTCACTTTTAGTTTTTAAAAAAAGTTTTCAAGAATAATTTTTAATTTTTTTTTAAAAAAATTGTTTAATAAAGTTTATTTGAAAACTATTTTAAGATGTAAAAATGAAAAAAAAATTATTTATATTTAATAAAATTTAATTAATGAAAAATAAAAACTATATATTCTCATTGGTTTTAGTAATTAAACTAGTTTTTTAATTTTTAAATATTAAAATAATAAAAACAATTTTGTAAAACTACGATCAAGTATTTGAAAAACAATTAAAGTAATTGAGAAAGTAAAGACATCGTAAAGTAGTAAAGTAAATGCAATACAAAATTAATAAAATCATAAAATAAAGGTGAAATGGTAGAGTTATAAGAAAAAATATTTTATTGAGAAACAAAATTGTGTTCATCTATCTTGAATGTGTTAAAAAAATATTTAACATAGACACAAGTCTTTTAAGTATTGTTAGGTACTTCCTAAATAATTGAAGAATATTGTTTTTTACATCTCAATCTATATAGAATAACAATTTATTTTTTTACTTTATTTGTTCAAGGTACAATAAAGAAAATAGATTTTCTTAATATAAATATTTGACCATTCTTTTCCTAGAAGACATAATCAAGGTGTTTCTAGGCTATAATACCTAATGAAAGAAAAAGAAAAATAAAAGGACGTGTCAAAGTTTTATGAGAAAGAATAATGATATGTGGAAATCTCAAAGTTTTAGACACTTCGTAGTTGACACTTATTTTTATTTTTCTTTTTGTCATCATGTCAAACACATGTCTCAATTTTCTTATTATTTCTTCTTTCTCTGTATAAAGAATATCACAAGTGTCCATAAAAAGTAGTTTTCTATCAAATGAAATTGAACAAAGAAGCTATATATAACCATTATAGTGGTCTTCTATCAGACAAGAGAAGTAATACACCATTATAGTCAAGATTTTCAAAACGCACGTAAACTTTAAAGTCATAAGAATTTACTTTATAATAATAATAATAATAATAAACTATTTATAAATAACATACTAATTATATAAACCTAATAAATAAAAATAATAAATCATAAATTATACAATACTTAACTAAATACATTACTGTTGGATAATAACTTGAAAAATCAAATAAAACATTGTCATAAGGGTATTAATATTATTAAAAAATAAAGACTCGATATTTATAGAGCATATGTTATTTATTTAAGATAAATATTAAGGTATGTTAAATTATAAATAATACGTAGAAAACAATTTAAAATGACTATCATTTTGATTTATTTTTTAATTATTTGATTTAATAATAAATTCAAAGGTTTACAGAGATTATATAGAATTCATCACATCTATCTAAAGTTTATTAAAAAAAGAATTTCCATAAAAATTAAGTTAAAGATGAGTAAATTCATAAACTTATAAAAATTAATTAACGAGTGTAGTTACAGTAACAAGTAACTCACTGAGCAAAGATAACAATATTGTGGGAATTTTTTATTTTATTTTTTTATGGGAAATGGCTGAAGTTGCTGGCACCACTAAAGCACTTTGTGAATACTTGAACAACCAAAAAGACCAGAGTAGTTGATGAAGAATAAACCCAAATGATTAAAGTTGGAGAGAAGGTGGATGTTCTAATAAAAAAGACTATGACTATAGTTGTCATCAACAACGTTAATTTTTTTATGGTTCTATTATTTGGTTCTCCTACACATTTAATCATATCAGAGCCCCTGCACAGATGCTATAATTGTCATGTAATAAGATTGTTTTACTGAGATAATTGCTTCAAACATCCCATTACTTTTTTAACAATCATATTCTGTTCAAGACGCTCTAAATTGCATACTCTTGTAAAATGCATCTAATTAATTGTTGAAAGTCTTTAAATTTAAAGACTACTCCTTCCATAATCATATATATTATTTGTGAGGTATAATAGGGTACATTTTTTGTCCTTATTAGCACATTTGCGTGTGAATTAGTTAGCCAATCAAATTAATGTTTTACGGTTGCAATGTAAGCATCAAATAATTAACATGCAACGTGGACTCTTAGTTACTGGTAATTGATGCACACTATAGTGACTAATGATGTGTCATGTTATATAGGACCAATCTTGACTAATGCTTACCAAAGTTAAGGACTAAATTACAAAATTAAACTCCAAATTCAATACCTCACTTTTCCAATCTTTGCTAAATTTGCTCTTTTTTTATTAGCAGTTCAGCACACGTCTATAATCACTGTCACCGTTTCCTGTCAAAATCAATTCACAACACATATGATACCTACACATAAAAATTAAATCTATCTTTCAGATCTTGTTTCAACTATTATCATGTTGTTTAATAATTTTTTTATAACTTTTTTATATCTTATATAATTATTAAATAAGATGATATTTATTAATTGGTTGAGATATAAATTGATACATAACTTAAGACTAAGAATGCATCATCACGAAAACACTAAAAGTATCATTTAAACTTGACTTAAACATTAATTTGATACCTAAAATTGACACATCACATCTAATCATTTTGGTCGACAACACAAAAAAAAAACAAATAAATCTTTATTAATGCAACCATTAATCAAGTTTGTCTATGACATTAATATCAATTACCTATAATGTGCTACGTGAGACACTTTATTAAAGACAACTAAGTAATGTACACTAATTCTTCCATCTCACTTCATTTTTTATTTAGACATACTTGTTTGATAGGAAGGAAATAAATAGAAAATAACGTGGAATAAAAAAAAGAGACTAGAATTAAAATTGTTTAGGTAAAATACAATAGAGTAATATAAGGGAGAATATTTGAATTAAAATTATTTTATAGGTAAAAAAAAGAAAAAAATCGACAATGAAAAAACATATACTCATTCTAATTCTATTTATAAATTACCTAATTCATTAATTAGGATTAAGAAAAAGTGGTTCATAGTTGTATTTAAAAATACAACCATAATCAATACTTATTTTTATCTTTTTTTATTATGTAGCTTATTATGTTATTTTTTAATTAGACATATTTTAGTTTAAAAATAATAACATAAGAAATATTATTAATCAATCTAATAAAAAAATCAATATTATTTAATTAAGTCTTATAATATATATATATATATTATATTTAACATACGAATGTTGAGTTGCATTTGATGCGGCTATGAATAAGTATTTAGAGTTCTATTTTCAGGTTCTTCCCTTTATGGGTGATACCAGTTGTATTGTAATATTGATAGCGTGATTCGAACCTAGATATCTTAAGAAAAAGAAACTGATTATATCAATTTTTATGATAAAATAAAATTATCTAATTTGACTAAAATATCATTCTATAAATTATTAACTACTTTAAAAAAACATCTTTTTTACGGTTACTACAATAAACATTGAATAAATTGAGAGTTGAGACAGACTTGTGGAAAATGAATAAGAAGAGAAAGTAATGATAAACTCAAAATAAAAAATTAATTACAGTTGTGAAATGATAAAGTATGCATCATAATGCCTATTTCACATATTAAATTAACATGTTACTTAAATTGATTTTTTAATTGTGTTATTAGTGCAAAGATATATCATTTTTTATATCTCATTTTTTAACTGTGTTATTTCTCAAATTTTTTTCCCATGAGAATCAGCATCAGCACTATACGGTATCTTTCCTACAAGTAAACAAACAATATAGTAAATATTTAGTTTATTAAAATTATTAGTTAAATGATCAATTTTTATGTGATGCGCATATATATTATTTATAAAGCTTTAAACAATATTTTCTTTTATCAATAAGAACATAACAGTAATATGAAAATTTATATATTAAAAAATATAATATAATGTAAAATAAAAATAATTTTTTATAATTTTAAATTTAATACACCAGTAGAAAAATAGATAAGATAAACTATTTTGTATATAATAATATAATTTATATGATAAATTGATATAAAAAAGATATGGAAAAGTATTTTTTTAATAAGAATATTAAAATAAAAATAAAATAAAATAATTAAAAAACTAAAATATATTTATAAATTAAAATAATATATTTATAGATAATACATAGATATATATTTAAATCACTACATAATTAATATATAATATTATAATATTTAAATAATAATAATAAATTATCTTCTTAATTTTTAAAAATTAATGTCTTATAAATTTAAATAAGTAAGTATATACAAAAATAAAATGAATAAAAAATTGAAAAAGGAAAAGAGAGAATTTTTGAAGGAAAAAATTTTAAAAAAATTACATGTGTCCATAAGAACATTCTTTTATATATTTCATTATATATAGTAAATAGATATTTGTATATAGTAAAAATAGATATATAATATATAACATATAATATATAATAGTATGATAAATTACAAAATACATTCTTAAATAATAATAATAATAATAATAATAATAATAATAATAATATATTTTTTACCAATATAATGTAAATATATTTTTTTATAAATATAAATATGGAAGTAGAAAAAGATAAAAAATAAATGAGAAAGTGAAAAAAAAATAAAATAAAAAATTTTGGAAATAATTTTTGTATGAAAGAGTGACATATGATGAATATGACATTTTTCTATATATAATATATATTATAGATAATAGATAGACAAAAACATACATAGATATTTAACATTTATTCTACAACTAATATGTAATATTAAAATTTCAAGATTAATAATAATAATAATAATAATAATAATAATAATAATAATAATAATAATAATAATTTATGGTATTATTTTTTTTTTAAAAAATATTGTAAATTTAAATAAGCATATATAAATAAAATGAAGAAATAAAAAATTTAAAATAGAGAAAATTTTGAAAAAAATTAACAAAAAGATTACTGTGTTCATACAAACCCCTTTATTTATATATATATATATATATATATATAATAATAATAATAATAATAATAATAATAATAATAATAGATATATAGTGATGATTAGATAGATGATAAATAGAGTCATGTGTCTTGAATAGGGATTAGATTAATGATAAAGAAATATACATAGTATATATAACACCATATAATTTATAATATATAGTATGATAAATTATAAAATATTATTAAATACATTTTTTTATAAATATAAATATTAAAATAGGAAAAAGATAAAAAAAATTAAAAATAGAGAGGAAAAAAGTTAAAATGAAAAAAATTAAGAGTATTTTTTTAAAATAACATGATATTATAACATAATAATAAATAATAAATTTTGTTTTTATTAATTTTTAAAAAATATCTTATAAATTCAAATAAATAAGTATGTATAAGAATAAAATAAATATTAAAAAAATAATTGAAAAGAAAAAAATTCACATGAGGTGAGTACATATGAATTTATTTTCCTATGTTTTTAAAAATACCGGTAATCAAACTGGTGAAGATAGTGGTTTACGATTTATTAGTTCAACCGAACCAGTGATTGAATCGGTCTTAATAAAATAGTATTTTTTTATTATTAATGTACAAGAACAATTGAAATTATAAAAGAAAAAATTTATTAAGATGTAACTATAAAAGGAAAACACTAATTTTACTAAATATATCTTCATATTGTTAAGTTAAATCTTATTTTTATTAATTTTTTTAATTAAAACGTTGTTACTTAGAAAAGCAAGAATATATTTAGCAAAATCCATTTTTTTTTTTTAAAAATGAACCGGTTGAACTACCGGTTTTACTGATTGTGAACCGGTTTTTTGATTTTGATACTGGTTTTTTGTCTCACCAGCTTTTAAGGTTATCCGGACCCGTTCATCAGTTTTCTACTTAAATCGGCCGGTCCGATTGTTAAAACATAGTTATTTTCTATATATATATAAAATAGATTTTCCTTGACGTATTTAATAGTATTTTTTTATTCAAGTTTATTTTTATTTGTTTATAAGATTTAAAACAATAAAATTTTACTTAAGAAACCAAGTCAGTTTGGATTGACTGTTGTCTCGATTTCTCATTTTTCAGTAAAAACAATTATATAATTTACTAAAATTAATATTTTAATGGATTTTTCATTTTTCAGTAAAAAACTAATTTATAATATTAACATAATTTATTTTACACTAGGATTGATTTACAATTTGCGGTTTTTAAAAATCATTGCTTATTTTCATTGTAATTATTATTATTATTAATTAAATTATTATAATTTATGTATAGAAGATATTTTAAATTATAAAAAATTTAAATTTTAAATATAACTTTAGTTATAATATTAAAGAATAATTAAACATATAAGATAGATAGTTTTAGTTAAATAATTAACCATTAAGTAAAAATACAAAGCATTTTACATTAGAAAAAATTCGAGGACATATAATATAAATTTGGTTTAAATCTCATATGAAATTAGGTTTAATTTTAAGATAATTAATAATAATGCTTATACACATAGTATTTCACACAGATTTTATTTTTAAAAACTATTAAAAAGTAACATTTATATCATCGTATGCCATATCATTACTTGAAATAATTTAGTTTAAATTATAAGTTAACTATTTTTAATTTTTAAGATAATATTACTCTTTTGCCATTTATATTTTTATTTTCTGTTTAATATTTAATTAATTCATATATTTATCATAAAAACAAAAAGAAAATATAATAAAAAACATTGTTATATACAGTAAAAATAAAAACATTATTTTATAAAGAGTAAAAACAAAACCATTGTATCAGTAACACATGATACAAGTGGTATATCTATATAGGTGGAATTAAAGTAGCTACAGAGAAAGAGAATCCGAAGATTAAAAGCAAAAATGGCGCGAAAAGGTTATAGAGATTATTTTTGGCGCGAAAGGTTAAGACATGGTTTTTCGTGAAAACAACGGAAAAGTTGAATAAAGGAAGTGAATGAGATTTGAGCTTAATTTGTTCAGTCTTATGATTGGTTTACGATTTAAAAGTTGTGTGTTTTTTGTTTTTGTGTGTTTTTCACGTTGAAACGTCTAGTGAGCGATGTCGATCAGGCTTGACCTCGGGAATAACATATTTATTAAAAAAATAAAAAATAATAGGCAGATTTTACTTTAGCCGACAAATCATTCATTTAGACCACACAAATGAATTACTCCTCTTCCGAAACCTAAACCCGATGTTGTAATATAAAACAATAGAATTTTGCTAATTAAAAAAAGAAAAATGTTAACTGGATGTTTTAATTTTTTTAATTATCTTTGTGTCTTTTATTTTTTATTTTAAATTATTATATTTTAAATTATTACCTTTTTTATTTTTAATTTATTTTTAAGAATTGACCCTTAAATCTTAAACTAAATATTAATAAAAAATTTAACATTTATACACTGTTAATATAAAAAAAAATTTACATTAGCTTTTAAAATATTAATTAGTAGATATAATAAAATTTATATATAAATAATTATGATTAATTATTAATGTAAAATTTTTTATACTTAAGTGTTTTTTTCCTCAATAAATTGACTCCTGTCTATGAAAGATTTTAGTTAACAATGTTGGTAAAATAAAAAAAAAAAGAAAATAAATATATTTTAAAAAATTACAATTTTTTTTAAAAAAACTGTATTTGTTAAAAAAAATTGAGGAGTCAAGAACAATAAAAAACAAATATACTAAAAAAAATTATACTTTTTTAATATATATATATATAGAAAAGTTTGAAAAAACTTAGCTTCCAAACTCTTAGAAATCTCCATTGTCCATGACTCTAACTTTACTTTTTATTATCTAAATAACTTTACATAATAATAGTACGTGCTAATCAACTAATAATTGAATATAAATTTAAAAATTAAAACAGTACATTTTCATAATTTAAAAATAAAAAATAAATATCTAAATATAAAAACATAAAATATAATTAAATCTAACTTTTAATAGTTTCTTCAATGACATTCACAGCACTCCTTTTGAAAGCTTGAAGACATTTTTTTTTGTGCCACAACGCTGTCACTAGACATAACAATTTGCTTGAATGGTCGGTCAGTCAGGTTTTAACTTTCACTCAGTCGGATTGTATTTAATATTTTTAAAAGATTATTTTAATGTAAATTGAAATAATCATTTATAAGAAAATTGATTATTAAAAAAATTAGAAAATAATAAATATTCTTTTTTTTCTAAAATTTAAATTGATGACAGGTATGCATAAAAATTTTATTGTAAAAAATACATAACGTTTATTCATAAAAAAAAATTAATTTTAATTTCATGTAAATGAAAGTTTTTAATTATGTCGTACAAAATCTCTTAGAATGTGAGTTTTAAACATATTAACACGGAGCTTGCAGGCTTGGTTGGAGCAGGACACGCATAGTCTCTCAATTTTTTTTTTACTTAATAAATTAAAAAAATATAAAAATTTGCTAAATAGGGTTTGGAAGTTAGCTTGTGAGGTAATTCCCAGTAATGATTTGCGGTGCTATAAGTATACGACATCATTCAAATTATCCTCTGTTTGATGTTAGAAGAATCCATGATAAATGTTCTTAGGGATTGTACCAATATTGTCCAAATCAAGTATTCCATAGTTCTTTATGGAACAAAATTTTATTGATTCGTTGATGTCAAATTGAACTAAAGTTACTTTTGAGTTTAATTATTATGCATCAACAATATAAGAGAATTTTATCAAGGTTATCAAACTTAAGAGTCTATCTAAACTTATAGGCATTTAATAAACTCGACTCGTATATTTAGAAGGGTTTATTTTACATAAAAATAATAAAAAATATCTATAAATAACATGTAATTAAACATTTTAACAACATAATAAGTCAAAATAGTAAACCATACATTACATCATACTTAAATAATTAATTCTAGTAATGCATCACTGTAAGATAATAAATTGTAAAAGTGATAATAATGGTAGAATATTCTCATTGATGTTTGATATTGTTGAAAAATGAAGGTTTGATATTCTTACACATAAGTGTTTTTTTATTTAAAGATAACACATTAAATGAAAGTATGATAAACTTTAAATGTGTATAAAACAACACAATTTGGTAACTTGATGACGAAACTTGAAAGTTTACCTAAAGTTTAATAACAACTCTTTGTTTATATGAATTTTAAAATATTAATTATTAAAGTCAACAAAATTACCATAAATAAAAAGTTACGTTAGTATAAGATTTTTTTGCAGGGACAGAATTAAACTCTTTACATTTATAATAACATTATATAAGTTTATGAGATCTAAAAAATAATTAGTATAATTACTAAATAAAGTTTTAAAATAAGGCTTTTAAACATGACTGTCAACATTGGAAAACTTTTATTTAACTAGTATTTTCAATGCTATTAATAACTAAATTTGTTTTTGTTCTAGAAACATCTTACATATAAAAAGCTAAAGAGTTTTTCAAACCAGTCCCATTCTTCTAAGGAAAAATCAGAAAAACTATACTTGGACAGCTCTTACGTAATCAAGAACCAGAGTGAGATAGAAAGAAATGAAAAGTAAATAATTAATTAAGATTAAAGATATGATACAACATTAATTAAAAGACAAATAAAAAAATAATACTTGTCAATGAATTGTTTGTTAATTTGATTTTCATGTATCATTGTAAATTTTAAGATGAATTTAACATTTATATAGGGAAAGGGTAAAAGAATTTTATGCTAATAATTAATCATATTTTTTGTTTATATGATCTTTAAAATATTAATTAATAAATTCAATAAAATAGATAAAATTTTCTATAATGAAAATAGATAAATGTTTTTCTCGTAATATTAATACCCAGTTTATACCAAGAAATTCTTCTAAGTTGATGTTGGTCATTTTGAACTTTTAAGGTTCTCTTTTGTGGCTCAGCCGAGTCCGAACTCAACAAGGGCAGAGTATGATGTTGTACTAACACTTCAACAGTGGCTTTTCTTCAGTCTCTGCATTGAATGCAATAAATATTCAGCGGGCGATCGCATCTTGCAGGATTATGATGCTACGGATATAATTTTGAGTTTGCTTAGGTCATTTTCAAGCTTTCAAGATGTTATTTTAGCATGAAGAAATATTAATCTATAATGAAAGAAGTCTACATCAAAAATTAATTGTAAAAGATGAGTTTCTTTCCTAAGAAACCATTTCTTAATATTAAAATATATTTTTTCATCTATTATTTTTTAGTATAATTAAAATATATATACAAATGTAAGTTTTTTAAAGTTTCTTATTACAATTTTTTACGCTTGAAATAAATTTACATACCATTTTTTTAAAGTAACACCATGACATTGTATTAATCACAAAAATATTGTAAGGATCACAAAAAATAATTTAAGAAACTCACTTACTAAATTTTTATTAACATCAATTATATTATGCAATCATATTTATAATATTATAGTAATATTTTCAATATACGATAACAAAGAAAAGAAATTTTAAATTGAGTATTTTTGGTAGGGTGGTGCTTCCTATACTAAGGTTCTTTATCTTCATTGAAGTATAGTAGAAAATGATACATGACCAATAAAAATTGAATAGTGTATTTATTTGCCTCTTCGGTTTGGATTACACAAACAAATCAGAGGCAGATAACGTAAGAACTCAAACACTCATTAATACCGTCCAGACAAATTTTTTAAAATGGTGTTGTTTATAAAAGAATTTTTATTATTTGTTAGGTACCTGATTAGATGACACCTGAACAAAGTTGCCAAAAGAGTTGCTTCTATCGTATAGTCTAAAGATAAAGATAAAAATTTATAATGATTAAAATAAAGTGTCATTTACATTCGTGTTGAAGTATGTTAAGTAATCTGTGTGTGTTTGGATTATAATACTTAGAAAGTTAAGTAGAGTTTGACTAACTTTTTAAGTATAAGTATAAGCATAGTTAAAGTGGGTTTAATCTAATTTGATTTATGAAAAGTACTTTTCAAATCTAATTACTAAAATGAGTATAAATTTTATATATTAATATGATTTATTTTACTATTTTTAGGTATATTTGAATTGATAATACATTATTAAAAAAATTAGAGGTGATATTATCATGGTTTTGAGAATCAGACTGGACCGACCAGTCGAATTGGGAACCAGACTAGTGTCTAGTCCAAAGTTTCCAAAGATGAACGACCTGGAATTGGGAGAACCAACCGGTTCAAGAGTCAAACCCTTTTTTATTTTTGTTTTTAAAAAAACAAGGAAAGAAACATGAAAAATTGAAAAAATATGAGTTTTTTTAAATTTTAGGTGCAAAAGAAAAAATGTTCATGAAGTCTAAATTCATGTACGTGAAACTTTCCACACTTACTAGTCTTTTTACCAAACCTTTATCATAATTTAAAATATAAAGACAACAACACTTAAATTTGATAAGATGTTAAGGGTGTTCATTGGATTGAGTGATCCAATACAACCCAATCCAATTAGTGATTGCGTTGATTTTTATTTTTTTTTTTAGATTTGGTGAAACCCAACTCAACCCAATCAAACTCAATCCCTTACGGGTTGGGTGACGAGTTCAATGAGTTGAACCTAAGACCCAATCTAACATAATATGATAATAATATTATATTATTATTACTATTTATTATTTTACATTAAAAATATCTTTAATAGTTTTATTTATAACTCCTGAGCTAAAACTGTCATGTACTAAGGCAAACACTCTGCACTCCAAGGTCGCACCCTTACTCCAACTGGCTAATGTTTATTGGTAGATAAAAAATCAATAATAAGCTCTCAGTTAATAATTTAAATTCTTTTGAAAATTGATTTTTCACACTATTAGAGTCCATAGTTTATTATTTATTTTTATTTTACAATGATATATTCTATTCTTTAAAAAAATATCCTAAAAAATATAAAAATATTCTAAACATTCAATTATAGTGACCCAATTAACCCAATCGAACCTGTTCAATGGCGGGTTGAGTTGTGTTGGTTTAATGAGAAAAAAATGAAAATCCAACCTAACCAAACCTGATGACTTGTGAGTGTGTTGGGTCTTAAGTTTGCCTAGATACGACCCGATCCGACTCATGAACATCCCTATAAATCATATATAACTTATTTTTTCCTTAGTATATTATTATATTAGTAAAAAATAATATTTTATTAAATCCAGTTCAACCTTTGAAACCTAAACTTATGTTTTCACTGTTTCAATGACTGATCCAATTTTCAAAACCTTGGATATTATAGACTATATTACTAAAAATTAAAACATTTTCATATAATATATTTTTAGTTAACATGACAAAAAAGACTATTCATTCCTAAGAAATTGAATACTAATAACATTATTGTATTACTAGCAAAAACATAGACGTTGTTGCTTCTGTGTATTCACATTTCTATTTATGATTGAAGGTAAACATATATTAATATTGTTTAAAGATGATCAATTTGTGGAAAGCTAGAACATATGAAGACGTACGTCTATTATTGTGAGAGAAGTCATAAAATATTTAGAAGGGTAAAACAGTCATAAAATGTGGACACCCAAATGTCCTATTCACATTATATATATATATATATATATATATATATATATATATATATATATATATATAGAACAATTATGGATGTTAGATATAAAAATTTTTAAAGTAATTTTATTGTTATAGTTGGTTTAGTGACAAAATTGACATTTAAAGAGTTAGGTTTTAGGTTCAAATCCCCCTTTTGACAAAATAGTTTATTTTTTATTTTCAAAGAGGTATAATGGAAAATGAAAAAGAAGTATTGCCTTTATGTATAGTTAGATAATACACACACACATATATATATATATATATATATATATATATACACACACAATTATAAATGTTGAATATAAAAGTTTTAAGAATTTTATTATTAAGGTTATAAAGTTGGTTCAGTGACAAAATTGATGTTTATGGACTCAAAAGTTGTAGGTTCAAATTCACCCTTTCTCAAAGTAATTTTTTTTTTTAATTTTTAAATAAGTATAAACGTAAAATAAATATTAATAAAAATATAAATAAAAATGAGATATTAATTTTATATATAGTATAAAAGATATGCATGATTGAATCTGCCAACTAAATCTACCTGTTTTGATTCTTAATATGAATTGATATATTTTTGGATAATACAAGACTAATGTACTAAACTAGTTTTTTTTTTTTTTTTTTGAAAATACTAAACTAGTTCTTAGTTCCGCAAAAGTTGGACAGGGTAGGTTTTTAATTTTTGGTGGAACCACGTAAAAGATAAAAGGTTTTTCAAACATAAATAATTTCGTGTCAAATTAATTTATGAAATTAAGATAATCGAAAATCATATTTGTAAATAATTAGTCTAACTGCCTGACACATTCTGCGTTTGTTTAAAACGTATAGAATAGAACACAAATGGTTAAATTCAACCATATTTTTTATATTAGAAAAATTATGTGATCACAAACAACCTTTAAATTGCATAAGAAAATTCGCATTAGTATATCTTACATTTAACATTAGCATATAAGTTTTCTATACTTAAAGAATTTAATTGATATATACTATTAGTGTAAAAGATTTTTACACTGACATTTAATAATGACTTTTCATTTATGTAAATTTTAAGTAATAACAAGTAAAATATCGGTGTAAAATGTATGTCAATTAAACTCCTTAAAAATAAGCTTGCATATTTTTTTCAGTTTTTTAAGAGTCTCAATATTGAAAAGCTACATTGAATATTAATTAATTCAAATCATAGTGTTTAGACACATCTAAAAGGAGAAGAAAAAAATATTCTTTGCCACTTAAAGTCTTAAACCATGCATCAGCTATGTTACTATATTTTCATGCCTGATTCTCTATATTTTCACCGTAGAAGCTTACTCCAAGGTAGTTTTTAGAGCAAACACTAACACATAGTTTCTTGAATTTTTATAATATTCTTGTTTTCTAAATATATTTATTGAATAACAAAAGTATATGGTGTTCATTTCTAAATGATTTGAATATTTTTTTAACAATTTTTGTTACAAAAACATAATAATCATTTACAGTCAAAATTATTTTATTTTATCTACTAATTTTTAATAAATATAAATTTTATTTTAATATTTATAAAAGTACATAAAATATTTTATGATCCTCTAAAAATGAAATCCTGACTCCGTCGAGACCTTACTCAATATATGATGGAGTTTAAAAGGTCATCATAGGAGTTAAAAAAAAGAAAAAAAGAGTGATTTGTTTAATTTTATTTTTTAGTTTTTCAAAAGAGTTTTTAAGAATAATTTTCAAAAACTGTTTTTAGAAAGAAAAGGGAAAGAAAACTTGTTTGGTAAGTGTTATTTGAAAACTATTTTGAAAATGTAAAAATAAAAAAAATTTGCTCATATTTATTGAAATTTCATTCATGAAAAGTAAAAAATAACATATTCTAATTATATGTTTAATTTTTATAACAAAAATAGAAAACTAAAAAGTAAAACTGTTCTATTTTTTAGTTTTTAAATATTAAGTGCTTGTTTAACAATAATTTTATAAAACTATTTTCAGTATTTTAGTTTTTAAAAACTAAAAGAAAAAAACTAAGACTTGTTTGAGTAGTGTTTTCTGAAAACAGTTCTAGTTTTTTAGTTTTTAAAAGCTAAAAAACAAGAACAACTAAAAGTAATTTTGCTTTTCAGTTTTCTGTTTTTATTTTGAAAACTCAAAATACAATCAGAATATGTTGTTTTTTTCTTTTTATTAATAAAATTCTAATAAGTTTTTTCATTTTTACATCTTCAAAACAGTTTTCAAATAAAACTTGCAAAACAAGTTTTTTTTTTCCTTCCTAAAAACAGTTAAAAAACTATTCTTGAAAACTCTTTTCAAAAACTAAAAAATAAAACTAAATTAACCAAACCCTAAGTACTTGTTTGGAAACAGTTTTAGAAAATTATTTTCAGTATTTTAGTATTTAAAAAACTAAAAAAATCATTTGGGTAGTGTTTTATTAAAACAGTTCTAATTTTTTAGTTTTTAAAAACTAAAAAATAGAAACAATTAAAAATAGTTTTGTTTTTCAGTTTTTTATTTTTGTTTTTGAAAACTCAAAATACAATAAGAATATGTTGTTTTTTGCTTTTTATTAATAAAATTTTAATAAATATAAACAAGTTTTTTTCATTTTTACTTATTTAAAACAATTTTCAAATAACACTTATCAAATAAGTTTTTTTTTCCTTCCCAAAAATAGTTTTTGAAAACTATTTTCAAAAATTAAAAAACAAAATCAAACTAATCAAACCCTAAAATACTAAAAACAATTTTATTTATTATGAAACTTATGTCAAACAATGCGCTCAGTATAGTGTTGTTGGAAACATGTTTTCTAGAAAATAAATCTTGTCAAGAAGTTAAATGATATAAAAACTATATATAACCACTAGCTTCGATTATGACATGAAGAAAAGCAACATCCTTAACACGTGACCAACACATGCATATGATTAGAAAGACGTAGAACCAAACCTGTAATATTTATCAATCAAATTTATGGTGAAAATCATATTTGATATCAAAGTATCTAAACATAAATAATTTTGCAACAAAATTCAATTTTGACCAGAAATTAGTTATACACAAAATTGGCAAACTCTAATCAAGAAGCAATTTACAAGGCACTTAGATTAGGGCTTCTCAAATGAGAACAAGTCATAAGAATTATTTCAATAAATTTCTTTTTATAATTTCATTTTGATAAATCAAATCGTAAAACTTAATGAAATAAATTAATAAAAAAATCTTACAACAAAGTCTTGAGCCCCTTTAAATTTAAATGTACAAATAATAAAAAAACTCAAACAAACCCCGTAGAAGTTATTTGTAACACACTAACACTCAGTACATCCCATAATTATTAATACTTATGATAATACAAGCTGCTCCATGGTATATTATTCACAATGATGTACCAATTATTATTATTATTGTAACACAGTATCATAGATCTCAGACAAAGTCCTAGAATATGTACATTCCCGATTATATGTTCAGATAAACAAGGTGCAGGATTCTTACCATCAGGGGTAACGGAATTGCCTGCACTTGTCCTAATGCAATAACAGAAAATAGCCAAGGGTTGCCACAAGCTGGAGACAAATTCAGTTGAGACATAAAAACACTGTCAAGTTGGCATGCATTAGAAAAATCACATAAACCATGTAGAATGAAAATTCCCCAACCAAATTGAATAGCAAACTTCCTTGAAACATTGCATTATTTCCTCCTCTCATAATCAGGAGTTAACCACTTAACACCCCCACCAAAACACCAGTAGAAGACAATGAAATTTTTTAATTGGTGGCTTCAGAATCACCGTGGTTATCTTCTCTATCATCGAACAAAGCAGTGCCGTCAGAAGTAATATCGAAGTTTCCTACAGACTCCAGGTCAATAGAAGTGTCTTCCCCAAACTGTGCTGTGGCCAGCCTCAACATTAGGTTATGAAAAATATTGGATTGTACAAGCTTGAACTTGTGCTCTGAGGTGTGTTGTTGATTAAATCGGCCTGGAAGCTTGGAGCGGCTTGCATAGCAATCACCACAAAGATCAAAACCCATCTTCTCCTTACAGTCAATGCATCTATATCTATCTCCAATTATTGGAAACATCTATACAGAGAAGTCACACATTAGCACACTTGCACAGAAATAGAAGCATATAGAAATAGATGCTGCAACTTCAAGAGACAGAGAATCAACAAAAAGAGAAGTAAATAAATCTATTCAGCCAGGTATCGCTCGTTATTCTCTTGCCTTTTTACTAAAGGAAAGATCATAATTATCACTTTCAGACAATACACAAAATATGGCTTTCAACAAAATGCAATTGCTCAGTGAAACCACAAATAAACTAGAATAATTATGAAATTAGTTGAGAGACAAATATTTGTGTAAACATTATTAATTTAGTGTCAGCGATCATCCATAACCATAAGAAAATGCATGAGTAGTGTAAGTTGGGCAGTGTCCTGCAAATAAGCTGTAGCTAGAACAAGGAAGTTGTAACTCCCTTGGAGAGCATGTGAGACCTGAAGTGTCAAGTACAGGTCAATACCTAGCAGTTAACAAAAGACATGCAACTACATAAAAACAACTGCCATGCAAGATATAATGGACTAGCGCTGTTACCCCACAAAAATCACAACCAACTCCTATGTGAACTTTTGAGTCAGGATCAGTCCACCAATCTATATTTACTCCTGTGTTACCATTATCCGATGAACCTGAAAGAAAACAAATACATAGTAACTACAAGAACATGAAAAAAAAACTAATAATAATAATCAAAGAGACACCAAACTGTATAATGATAAATCAACTACTTGGGAAATATCTAGAAATACCATATATCTTTTATTGTATTTTAGATGATATCATTGAAGTGGGTTCCATATTTTAATATATTTCATACTTCATTTTCTATTTTAATTAAAATCATGAGCCAAATATTTAACATAAATACTTAAATAGGGGTCATGCTTGAACTCTCAACACTTAAACAGCCCAAACCATATAAAATGTTTTAACATTCATAAAGTAAAGCAGAAAGATAATTCTAATGTTTTCACCCTAAGTCACATTAAAGAATGAAGATACACATACAAGAAGAAGGGCTCTCAGGTTTGATTTTGATTTGCTTTAGTCCAATCGCATCTCTCCGCTGTTCATATTCTTCAGAAAATTGTTCCTCCAGAAAGTGATCCAACTCCAAACACACTTTTGGAAATCCTCTGGGATGTGGACTTTGACAAACTTGACACCTGAGCATTTCATCATCTATGTTGATGACACAGGTTTGACAATATACTGTAGTCATGAGGAAAAGTAGAACGAAATCAATATACTATTTCAGTGTTCTATTATTAATAATACCGATCAGTTATAATTGAAGAAAACTTCAATGCACTGAGTACCGTGACCACAATTAAGAACTACAGGACGAAAGAGAAGTTGCTTGCACATTGTACACGTCACATCTGCAACTGATAATTTCTGTTGTAAAGAAAGCTCTTCCTGACGAAATTTTTTTCCTCCAGCAGGAGATCCAATAATATCATGCTCTTCGTCAGAATTGACAGTGCCTCCTACATGGGCGGTGGACCCTGAATGCTCCATACATTCAGAAGTTCCCACATTGTATGAGTTGGGTGTTAAATTCATAATAGAGGGGGAAGAAGGGATGACAGAATGACCAAATTTAGCTTGTGATTCACATGTATAAGGATCAAATTGAGGGGAGTAGAATCCTGATTTCTTTTCTTCCTCTGAAACAACATATTAACAAAAATGTTTGTCAAAATAAGCCCAAGAAAGTAGACAAAATGATTACTTCCATGCTAAATACAAATTTATTAGAAAGTGGCATTGAAGGAGGAAAGAGCAAACAGCATTTTCAAGAAGTATACTAGGAATATCAAGAATCAGAATACAATAAACAACATAAAGCAAAATCATTTGATGAAATTTTGGATATCCATCCATCTAACATGAGACCGTAAAATTCAAAACAGAGCAGCAACTTTTATCAATGCAAAGCCTAATTTGGATGAAGTTATCAATAAGTACCCTACAGGAGAAGAAAATGAGGTAGATCAAACTTCTTGCATAAGTTAAAACCAACCATTAGAAACTTTTTTATTTTTATTTCTCATCTACTCCAAAAGTTAGGGTGCATAACTTGATTCCAACTTATGTGAGAATTTTGGTTCATTTCAGCTCATATTTCTTTGCCTGTAAATGCTTTTTGAGAAGTTCATTCAAATTTAGCCTAATTTTACTTTGTCCAAAACGCATGGATGCTCCTATATGGTTGCTAGTATCAAATATGTGTTATTTATATTCGTTGGATACTATTGAGAGACATAATATATGATGGAATCTGTCATGTGAATCACATAAAATCAGCCTAATGCACAGACATAATACAAGGATATACACTAGCCTGAATTCCATAATTACATAATATTATACAACATGAAATCAGCCTAAAAAAATCACCCTATCTATATTATCTTTGAGTGACATTACCTTCAAGTTGGAGCATATGAATCAGCCTAAAAGATATAAACAAGTGCAAAGCGAAAAACAAGGAGCATCCATGTTTGAAGACTTTGATTTGGACCAAAATCATCTGACCCTACTTGCTATCTTATATTGTTGAAGACTTTGATTTGGACCAAAATACGAAACGAAATATAGATGCTAGGTATATGCGGCAGTTCTTGAATTCATGTTTGAATTTGAAAACAATGCATTATGTTGAAATCAGAAGAATAGAGAGGAGTAATTGAATTTATCTGTGTGTCTGAATACATAGCAGAAGCATGTTTATATAAACTTATACATGAATATGAAAGATATTGTTTGGTATAATATCTAAGATAATATTCCTACATATTATATGTAAAATAAAGATAAGATAATATGTAAGATTCTCAACACTTCTCATCAAGCTAGAGCTTACTAAGCATTCAGCTTGTTATGAGAAGCAAGTAGCAAAATTGAGTTCACCATAAAACAATATTTAGAAAGACAATTTAGGATTGTTGATGAAGTCAGGGAATACTGCTAGAAATATAACATTGCCAAATAGCTGAAATATCCATCAATCTAAGAAAATTCATGACAAGTAGAACAAGTTCCAACTTTCTTAAAACAAACATTTGGAAGCTTCAAACTAATATTTGTGTATTTGTGAAGACCTAAAATGATTTAAACTAAGAATGAAGTGAAACAAATGTTCAGACAGGTTATGGGCAACAATTCACTAAAGAAGAAGAAAACCTAAACTGGTGTGATAAAAAACTAGGATTAGAACTTTTTTCATAACAACAAAAATTCTTCATTATGTACCCTGGGTGTTGATAAGAAGAAAACCTTTATCACAAGAAAAGAAACCACTGCCTAGAGGAGGAGGGTATGATAATAAACTGGACTTATTTCAAAGTTAAGGGTGTGTGACTCCCTTGGCTTATTTTATAAGCTTCAAATTGAAATAATTTGACTAACTCAATGGGTATAGTTATATAACAATTTTTTATTTCTGATGTATTTTTTTGTAAGGTTACAAGTTGTATCTATCTACAAGTCTAAGAGAATTGTGCAACAAAAGTCATACAACAAACTCATGTGACCAATTAGAAGTAATGCATCTTCTGTTTAGATGCAGAACCAACCAGAAACAATTTGGAATCAGATCCATTTGATGGTTTGGTCATATGTGAACTCAAGGACATTGGAAATAGCAACAAAAGCTTTAATGGAGGTGTGGTACCTAGCCCAATTGAATCTCACATCTCGCATGCACAAAAAATCCAAACCTTAAGCTACAAATTAAGGTTGGCTAAATAATTGATCACTTGACACCAATGGGATCTACTAAAACGGATATTCTCAGTATTTAGAGCAAGGTCCTTTTTAATGTTTTCTCTTAATCTTTTGTTATATCTTCCTTTACCTTCAAGTAATTGAGCTATCTTCCCTCTGATCCACTGTTCTTACTAGAATATGTACTGATCTTCTAACATAACAAAATAACCTTAAGTGAGTTTCCATAATCTTTCCCCTTAACAGATGCTAGCGAATTTTTCCCCCAAAATCATCCACCCATCTTACCATTGGGATAAGTAAAATGAAACAAGGAATAATAAATTGAGCTCACTTCACTTCGGAAAAATAATGGACCCAAGTGACAGAAGTAGCCAATCATAATAAATCATATTGCAATTAATTGAGCACGCAGCTTGAATAAATCACCACCATTAATATATAGCAATTGTAATTATTTTAACACCATTCTATTCAATGAATTGCAAAATAAAAAATTTACACTGTATAAGAAACATTGCACGTGTATATTCAAAATGCTCATGGCCAAGTCATTAGAGAAAGAGACATACCAAGGGTTTGGTTTTCCCTTCTCTTGTAAGCAACAGTATAGACCTTGAGAAGCAAAAAATGAAGCAATTGGCAGACTGTTGGGAAGTGATAGTATTGATGCCTACATACAGGACATTGAGACTCACGCAGACAATTCATTGAATTATAGATACACCAGAAACAGCATATGTGACCACAAGCTGCAAATAGAGAGAAAAAGAACTGAGAATTTAACAAACTAATAACATTTTCATATGTATTTCCAGAAAACAATGCTGCCTTACATAGAACAATGGGCTTGTATAATATATCCCTGCACAATGAAAGAAAAGTCAAAACCAGTTCAAGCAAAGCGAAAAACAAAACATGTCAGTTCATACAACTTAAAATGACACAATAGCAGATCCTTTAAGCTTTAAGCAATGAATTAAAATTTTCAATGCAACCTATAATCATGTATCAAGAGGCAAGATTTTTGGGTTTGGAGTCAACTTTTGTACTTTTCAAATAAATAAATAAATAAATAAATAAATCAACGAATCATTGCTTAGATTTATTCATCTCCTTTGCATTTGCACCACGTTCAACGAACTTCGATTTCAATTTTAATTTCAGATATAAAATGCATGTATACCAACTTCAGATCGAGAAGGGGGAGAAAAAAAGCAAACTTGGAATTGCTAAATATCTAAGCAATAAGCATGATTGATGAATAAAATTGTATGAAAAGGTGACCCTTTTGAAATATGAGTAAGAATTAAAGCACAAAATTGAGACTTGATGAATAACAAAACAAAGGGTGTCTCAGATTGAAAAGAAAAGAAGAGGAGAGAGAGAGAAGTAAGGGAAAATATGAAAATGGAAGAGATTTACAGGCAAACGCAGCAAACGAAGGAATCAGGGATTTCTTCTTCTTCGTGTACATTGTCCGCTAAGATTCGATCTCTGAATGCGTTGTTCTCCATTTTCTGAATGTTTCAACAACGCAGAGAGAGAGAGAGAAAGCGGTGGAGTTACAGGAGAATCTGGATAGGAACAAAGCAAAGAAGCGGTTGTCAACAATATATATATTTATATTTAACTACTTGCATTAAAAAAATAAAATCCTTAGTATGATAATTACTTTAGTACATGCATATTTATTTTATACGATTAAATTTTATAATAAATAAATATTTGTAACTAAACAAATTATATATAATTATCTACCAAAAGTTATATAATTAAAGTTTATAATAAACATTTTAATGTATACATTATATCTAAATTTATGCTAAATTGTTTATATATTTTTTATAATAATAGTGTTGGTTAAGACTAGTGAAGCACTTGATTAAACAACCTAAATACTTATATAAAATAATGTTGGTTAAATGGTTTATACTTAGATATATTATTATTTTAATTATTGATAACTTATTTTAAAAATAATAAAATATAATTTAGAATTAAAGGCACTAAAAATGGATTTCTAATATTCAACTCAATTACACATTAGAAATATTTATATATTAGAAGCATATTATATATATATATATATATATATATATATATATTTATGATATTATATAAACTGGTGATCCATAAAATTCTAATTAAACAGACATTGATATATGGTATTTTATAAAATTCCTTCGTATATGGTTAGCATATAATCTACGAGCAAAACATTTATATTATAAAAAATTTTATATTTATAATTAATTAGAATCTTTTATTAATTAATACTTAACTTTATCAATTAATATTTTAAAAATTATATAAATAAAAGATTGTGATTAATTTAATATCATAATTTATCTATATAATTATTTATAGAGTTTAATTAACATATACGGTCTAATAACATTTTTTACACTCATATTTAATCACAATTTATTATTGATTTTGTCAATTACTATTTTAAAATCATATAAAATAAAAAAGATTATTTAATGTTAACACTTACTTATATTTGGTGGTTATTGGGTAGAAAGAGGAAATTTGGAGTTAAATAAGTTAATAGTTTAATACCATAGATAAGTTCGAAGAAAATATTTATGGTGATTGGAGGATGGTAATACAAAAATGGGCTTAATTAGGGTGGGTTTGGAAAGAGAAATGAGAATAGGTTCTAATCATTGGAATTTTATGCACTGCAATCAGATCAAAGTAATAAAAACAAAATGCCATCAGATGTGGGGGAGAGTCACGTCTCAAGATCCGAAAGTGTGGACCAAGAAAATTAAAAATAAAAAAACAAACAAAAGTTTACTGTATATATATATAATCTATGCATATAATCACTCTTACGTGATAAACAATATAATGATAATCATACTCGTCTTTACATATAACTTCATTTTAGTTAATTTTGATATAAAAATTGATATTGTTAGTATCTGTTCCGTCTTTGTACTTGTCTCACTTTTATATTTTTCATACATATTTTTAATTTTGTATAAAATTCACATCTATGTGAACAATTAAAATTAAAATATAATTAATAATTTAATATAAAAATTATAAAATTGGTTGGTAGTAAAATAGAAAAATAATGTTAAAGATAATAGGTTTAAATTCTTTTATTAACAAAAACTATAATATTAATAATATTGACCTATAAAAAAATATATAATTTATTTAATAAATTATAAATAAATTTAAATTATAAAAATAATATAATAAGGTATCCCAGATTTATTAAACACATTCTGGAAATAAGAACAGAGAGATCACAGTAACCCGTGGTGCTCGATTGCCTTCCCCAGTAAAGGAAGCGTTAGGTTTACACAAATTCATCCAATTTTATAACTTTGTTACCTCTAATTTTATAACTCTGTTATCTCTTGTAATTTACAAATTATGTTAATTCCATTATTTCTAAGTGTCAAGGATTTCAACCATTAAACGTATTACGTATTACATATGCACTTTCTCTGTTAAATATATATTTAAACATATTAATATAGTTTGTAACAGAAAAATGCAATTATAATGATGTTATAAAACTTATGAATTTTGTGTAGGGTAAAAAAAGACACAATAGTAGTAGTTATAATAAAACTCAAGGGTTAGTATTATAATTTACTCATTTTTTTAATAAAAGAAAGAAAAGGTTATAATTAAGTTACTAGAATAATGTTATAGATGGACAAAAATATTAGTACACTTCTCACTGCTACTTTAACCACATGTTTGGTAGCAGGAAAAATTGAGTAAAAATTTACTTGTACAGAAAAATAAGAAGAAAGACAGTATTATTTTAATTTGATAGTGAAAAACGTAACAAGAAAATATATTAACAATTGTTGAAAATTTACTTAGATAATTTTTCTTTTCCTTTCATTATACTTTCTTCTCAACCGAACACTAATTCTTTCTTTTATCACACTTTCTTTCCATCCAACCAAACAAAATCTAAGAATATCTTATAAACATTATAAATATATCTATTAATTAAAATTCTTCACACATTAAATTCAATATCAATAGATAGTGAGTCAAAACTAGTCTGAGTTTTCTTATAGAAAAATAGTTATTTTTTAGTGAAAATTAATAGACTCCATGTTACTTATGATTTTTACGTCCTTAATTCTTAATCACTTATAAATATATTTAACCACGAAAACACTTCTAACTATCTCTTTAAAGTTTGGAAAAAATCGAATTTGAGGATCAAAATAGGAGTGCACCATAGCCATTAACTATGATGCTGTTGATCAAATGAGTTACACAAAGAAAATGATATCTATTATCACACCGTGGGATTGAGAAAAATCTCATTTTTCACAATCCAAATAAAATATATTAAACATACATACAAATCGCATAGCATGAGTTCAATGTCCAAGTTGACAGTGCTTAGGATTCTAAATGCAAAATTGTTTGATATTTATGTACTAGGAATCTAGTATACCTTATTGAAACATCTAAGGTTGGAGACAGCAACTAAGATTGAGCTAATGATGAGGGGTTTGGATAGACACAAACATATCATTGCCACTATTATAAAAAATAAGTTCAGAGACAATTCAGTAGAGGTCTCTGAATTCTTTCGGACAAAGAATATATAGGTGATGTTAGAACCTAAATCACGAATTTATTTCCACAGCTTTACACAGTTGTCATAACTTGCAGATGCAACCATTCCTGTGACAGGGGACTGAGCCAAAGCAGATACTATATTTTCATGTGCATTAATTGTCATGCTTTTGTTCTCTGTCATGTTCCATAACTCCAAGGACTGCAAGACCACAAGGAAAACATACATTTAGCAGTTGATCAACACATTATGATGCTTGCGGATAATTGACAGAGTATACAGAGGGGTTACACATTTAAATAAGCTAGCTAAGGAAAACATTGTTTTCTTCCTTTGGATTATTTGAGATGTAAAAAAAATCTTATTTTCCAGATTTAGCTGCTACACGATCATAACATTATGTTTAGCTAGTTCATGGAAGACAAGACTCAACAACTTTTTATACTTTTCAATAAAAGTTGAACGGAAGTAAAGGAAAGGACATACCAGATTTTAATGACCGTTAGTAGTTAATGAACTTATTCACTAACCAAGCCAACAATGTTATCAAGTTGAAATTCCAATAAATGGTGTACCCACTCAGACGGTAATATATCCCACAAAAGCCACATTTATATGAACCCAGGGTGGATTCGTTTCTTTTAATTTAGGAATTAAAATAACATGCAATTAATTATACATGATAATTATACATGCAATTAAAGTAACATGTAAGGGTTATTTTCATTAGAATGAATGTTAGGTAGTAAAATGCCAACACAAGCAAAAAAAAAAAAAATGTAACAATGATAAAAATGTTGCAGTGGATGAGTAGACATACAGTGGGAGGAGTAGCATTTATTTTGGATATGATAGAAACTTGCCCAAGGTAATTTGGTTAAGTGAAGTGAATATAAAATGGAAGATGATCTGATTATAAGAGTTGTAGGAAAACCGTTGAAACAACCGAGTCATTGGTTCGAGTAGAACTAGACTAATTTACTTAAACTCTTAGGATCTAGTTTTGTGAATGAAAAAGATGTAATTGAGAGATAAGAGCCCACTAAAAGTGTCTCAGTGAACATTAGTCATCTGGAGAGCTTGTAGATACATTGCACCAATAAAACATGTTATTGGTGTAAAGCATCCATCAACTTTGCTGAAGAAAATTTTGAAACGATGAAGACCATTATATAAATAGATTTATTGAATTTTGGGTTTCTGTGGAGCCTAATGCTGTCATTTGTGTGAGTAAGTCTCACAAATGCCTGCCTCAATTCTTGGGGCAACTTATATATTTGTTGGACAACTTCACCAAAGGTTGTGACGCGTTCAAAGGAAGAGAAGCATTGAGGATATTATAGTAGTATGGTAAATGGGTGCAGTTTTTCCACGGGTCTGATACATGTAGTCCAGAAGTTTGGTTTTGAACATATAGCTTACCGAAATTCCTCCAATCACCAATAGAGTTGAATAACTTGGATGAAAAACAGAGGAATGAAATTGATTCCCACTCCCAGGGGAGCTAAACTCATGAAAGCATTCTCCTGAGTTCAAACTCCAAACCTTCACCAAATTTTGACTTACAGATGCCAAGACTTCACCATTTGCATCCCAGCAAATGTAGATCACTGGTTCAGGATGACCCTACAAAGACAAAATGATTTAAACTACAAAATTCATCAAACATGCAAACCTCAAAATAAAAATATCATATTGTTGCATAAGGTAACCAATCTTCAGTTCCACCTAAAAATTGTAGCTGTCATCAGCTTTTCTGATTAGCCTAGTTAATTTTTATCTATACCATTAATTAATTATAATTTCAACATGGAAATTGTATACAAGCAAATTATTAAAAAAAATAGAAAGGTGGAGAGAATCAAACAAATTCCCTCCAATATTTAGAAATTAGCTTGACATGAAACTTTCATACCACTGTGTAACCCGCATTTTGTGAAGGATGGATTTCAAATTTATCTCTTTATATTTTATAATTATACAATTTCATTAATCTTTGGTTAAAAGAGTTTAATTACATTATAGAGAAGCATATAGGAATATAGATTTTACCTGGAGGGAGTAAATTTGTGTGTCTGCTTCAACATCAAAAATTGATACTCCTTTATCAGAAGCTGCAGCCAGTAAATGCCCTAGTCTAGGCTGAAACCTCACTTTTGCACTACCTCCCTGCAACAATCAATTGTGAAAACAATATTAGAGACACCTAACCTGATAAAATAATCAAAGAGAAATTATATAATGTCTCTACCCAACAAACCTTAGTAATACGAGTGCAGATGGGTGAATTAATATTCCAATACCGAATTTCATTTTCACCATCGCTGAAGCAGAAAAGTTCAGTCTTCTTAGGATGGAAATCAAGAGACATTATAGCTGAAGAGTGCCCACTGTATTCTTGCACACAACGGCTTAGCTGCATTGAAAGAAAGAAAGAAAGAAAAGAAAACAGTTAATTGGAAAAAATGAACGATTGTGAAAAGCTGGGAACAAGGCAAGAAGAAGCTAGAATCTATTTACAATTTTGAAACATCAGATGTGCAAGTTACAGATAATTTATAGGAAAACTGGGAAAAGTCTGTTACATTGGTTGTGTCCCATAAACGCACAGATTTATCAATTGAGGCAGTAGCCAACTGAGATGAATTTGGTCTAAAACGGACATCTGTAATAATTGATTTGTGTTCAGCAGGAGTACTCTCTGTCTGTAAATTGTCCATGTTCCACATGATGACCTAATGCATATCCCCACAACAAAGTAACATATACAGCTATTAGCACTTAAATTTATAAATTAACAAAACAGTGATCACAGAAGTTGTTTGGTAAATTAGCCTAAAGATTATAGACCAATGTCTCATGCGCAGCCCTACCAATAAAGACATAATTTATGTGCACAAAAAATCAATCATAAAAATCCTATTATCTATATAATAGAAAAAATAATTCACAAGATCATGATACGTTACTTGGGATAAAATGTTGTGAAAGGGAGATGCTTGGGATAAAAAAAGAAAAAAATGCATGACACAGAGCAGGAAATTCCTTAGAAATTAGAATACTAGTTTCAGATGAAAAGAACAAAAATTAGTGTTCAACCTATGCTTCTTGAATGAGGAACTTTACAATATTTACCTTCATGTCATCTCCAGCACTTGCAAGCCACTTTCCATCTGAAGAAAAGTGACAACAAGTAACTTTGCTGTTCCTTGTTCTTATGGAACCAAATTCAGCAAATGTAAAGCCTGAAATGAAAAATGAGGTTAATGATACTTTACAGTAATACCTTACAGATATAGGAGAGAGACATCAGCAAAGATTACCTTTCGAAGACCCTTTTTGCTGCTCGGCTGGACTTTGTTTCACTGTTCCATAGAGATTTCCACCATCTCCACCACCATTTGATAGAAAGGATTCCACATTATCATCTAAAGCATCAACATCTCCAAATCGTTCCATGTCCTCCTATTTTCCAATCGAGTGTTCAAGAACTCAATAATTGGTCAGCTTATAAAAGCAGCATCTCAAACATTGGCACTCATGTTCTCATGAAGATTAATAGTTACTGTGTCAGTATACAACTAATACAAGGGGAGTTCTGGTTAGTTTCAGTTTTGTAACAATGACAACTGGTGACAGCTATCAATCTATTAAGATAATAGGATCTAATAGGAAGTTATGATACAGTTCCATAGTAGTTTTATGTAACTCAGTCTACAGATAGACTCCAGTTCTTGTTCTTGTACTCCTGTGATTAACTATTAACGAAACATCACTCAGAATCTCAGATTTTCATCCCTCTTTACTGTGATTATGTCTACTTTTTGCAGCAATCTCAATAGTTCTACATAGGACTTTTCAACTAATTACAACTGAACTAAACATTTGTAACCATACACTAACGAACTGCACGTACAAAGTAAGAAACATAAGCTACAGAGGTCAACAATCAAGAAAGCTGCTATACAGTTCAATCAAATACGCATAGAATACAAATTATATGATCAGAGACACATACACAAAAACTAAAACTATTGACAAAACTTACCAGCAAATTTGACGATGGTACAAGGCCTCCTGTTGCCTCTGTACCATACATCATCATGCTCTTTTGCACAGTGTTAACATGCTGCATGCTGCTAGCTGTATTAAATCCATCACCAGGTGTATGTGTTGATGGTGGTGAATTAGGTGAAGGAACAGCAGTGTTACCAGTACCAGTGCTATTGGCAGTTCCAGAATGCTGTTTTCTTTTTCTGTTGTTCTGATGTCAAAGCAGAAATACTATATTAATTAGCTTTGAAATTGAGACAAATTTGGGGAGGGGAAAAGAATGATAGAGAAACATATATCCATTGGAAATAAATCTAACGCAAGCAGCAGCCAGTAGAACTAAGGTAGTATGAATAAAATTATAAAATTAGATCCCTGTCCTTCTCCATTCTCCAAACACAACATAATAAAGAAATAAAGATGAAAATTTGAAAAAGCACAGGATAGACACTGGGTATGTACATCAGATGAGATCACATTCCATACATGAAAAAGAAAAGTGTGACATTAAGTACAACCTGCTGCTGTAATTGCTCCTGCTGTTGAGATAATGAATGTTGTGACTGAGCTATCTTCATCTGCTACACCCATTACAGATAAAACAAAAAGTAAGATTAAAATTGACCTCCAAGAGTGTACTCTGTTTCAATTTGTAATTTTGTATCATACAAGAGTGGAAAATACAGAGTAGATATTACAACACAACCAATTTATATGGCTTACTTATCAAGTAGAGAATGAAGGTGATAAATATACAAGGTAAACACATAGTTTTCCATTTTTCTTTTCATGTAAGACCATCGTGTCCACATTACTTGGAAGATGCATCTTCTACTTGAATCAACAATGATCATGAAGGAAATAAGACTATAATAGCACACTACTACCACTTGGCGACAGGAAAGTTTTCTTAAGTCCGCATGTAGATTAGAGACAGGTCACTGAGAAGTTCAGAGAAATATGTTGTAAAGGTCTAGACTGATGTTTTAAGTGACTTGTCATTGTCTTGGGATTTTTTGGAATCTCAACGGGGTTCACATTGGAGCCGTTTATTTAAAAAAATCATTTGTCTATTCTTAAAACGTCTTGACATCAATACTTCTGGGAATCAGAAGCTAATCAATCAAACATTACCAATGAAAATATACAATACAAGATCTTAAAAGATTATGAATATATTCATAGTTTGAGAAATAAATGTTAGATAATTCATTGATTAAGTTGGAATTAGTAATAGTGATTAATGTCATTGGGAATTATGTATCATTCAAAAGATTGGAGTCATATGAAATATTTTAATTCTATATTGTTGGTTTTTTTAAGAATAAAATGTACTTGTCCATTTATGTGCGGATGTATCAATTAGTGGGATAAAGCTTTATTGCAGATGTACCAAGGGTACCAAATGTTCTCACTCAAGCAATTCCTAGAACTTCTGTTTAATTTCTGTAAGTCTATTCTCAAAAAAGTTTTCCATATACGATGCCTATAGAATTAAAAGATTAACATTGATGTTTCTAAATTCTAATTGACATCTTTTAATTTTTGAAAAGCTAGTCCTACCTTGGGTGAATCTGCTTGCAGTTGGGAGCAAATAGATCCATCATTTCTGGTAGACTGAGCATCCTTTGCACTTAAGCTACCTCGAGGAAGACCAGAAAGTCTACGAGGATCCATGTCACCATAATTAGAATTTCCAAGGCTATTTTGTGCCTGAGCCTGTGCCAAGACCTGTTGCTGTTGTGATGCCAAAACAAATTGGTTCTGGGTTGTCAAATTGGGCTTCGGAACTTGTACACCCAAATTAGGTCTTAGTTGATCAATTCCCTGTAAAAGAAGGGATAGGTAAACTATTCCACTCTGAAGGAGTTTAACAATTTACAGAAACAACATGGATGAAGATAACATTCAACTTACAGATGCTAGAGGCCAACCTTTCAATGGAAGACCTGTAACGCCTTGGTTTAATCCTGAAGGATAATAATAAACAAAAACATAACAACAATCAATGGAATGACTCCACCATATCTGATATTTGGCACTAAATACTGAAGACAAATTTAAGTAGCAATGTCATATCAAAACCATGAGGAATATTCTCTGCAAGATATACATTGACACTACTTAAAAACCCACATTACCAATGCATGACCCAAACCCATTGCAGTTGCAAAGCTTGTATTTTCTAGAGTTTCCTTGATCACTAAAGATATGTTGGGTATCACAATTTTAAACTTATGACATGGATTATCAAGAAAAACAACATAAAAAAGTGTCTTTTTCACCACAGAAACCATGTTACATGAGGCAGCACCTTGGCCTTCTAAAAATTCACAGCAATGCACAGGTAAAAAGAGAGAATGATAAAAAATACAACGAAAAATAACTAGCAGTAAAGACAGATATTTCAAATAATTCACATATAAAATAAGAACTGGACTGGGATTATGAAGACAGAAAGTTAACACTATTCATATATAGATCACAACAGGTAGAAATCTGATGTAACAGAATGAAAATGGGCACAAAAATAGTACCTGCACTGCCTAGCCCAGATTTTGATTGTAAAATTGCTTGTCGATAAACTGATGTATCCACAGGCACACTCTTTGGAGTGGCACCTAAATTAACTTCTCCTTTGATGTCCTGTAAAATTAATGTATCAAGTTGATTGTCACAGTAGAGGTGAAAATAGAATAAAGTTGAAAATAGAAGAAAAAGAACATAAAATGGCTAACTTAGAATATAGTTAAAGTAGTTACACTGGTCAAAGGAGTCCGCCCTGGAATTTGCTGCAATGCAGTGGACATATTCCCTGAATTTCCATGAACCAATTGGCTGAGGCAGTGAAATGATCCAAAATATTAGCAGACCAATCTAAGTTGTTAAGATTAGATTAAGAGTAGCACACTAGCTCACAGTAATTAAAAAGCTAAGCAAATTTACTTACCCTTGATGACTAGCTGCCGATTTGAGTAGGGCCATCCTATTGGCATCAATAAGAGTAGGAGATGCCTCTGAATCCATTGAATGAGGGTGTTTCATCCGTTCTTCATACATTTTCATTGCCAACACACTTGCTGGTGGCTGTCCCAACATTCCTTCAGAGTTCATGGCATTTATGGAACCACCAAGGGCAGGATGATTGGGATCTCTTCGCTGTAACTGGGCACTGCGTTGCTGCATTAGTTGCAATTGCTGGATTTGAAGTTGTTGTTCTCTAGCTTTAGTTTGCTGGGTCTACCAACATAAAAATACATATATAATCCGTTTGCTACCAACATTAAAATAACTAAGGAACATAAAAGCATAGATGCAACATCATAAGATCACCTCGATGTAAGCTGCTGCAGCCTCAGAATGTTTCTCATTTGTCCTTGAGATGAATATGTCCCAAAAGACAGACCACCACTCATAGAGAAATCCTCCAGGTGCATCAATTGCTGTCAAAGACCAAACAATAAAAGTCACACATACACTTCATTGTTCCATTGCCTTCAGCATATAAACTCATAACAATGTCCATTGAATTTGAACAAAAAAGTTTAAACAAAAGACTAGATTTTGATAGAAAAGAAAAAGAAAGAAGCACAAGCTCAGAGGATAAATTAACCTCCCAAAGAAACTAATTCTCTTTAGACAATGAGTGGTATAGGGAAAAAATGAGAGAATGAAATAGGAAAATGTAGATAAAAGGGAAATGGAGTAGAAAAAATGTCTCATTTGGATGAATAGAAACAAAAAGAAGAAAATAAATAAGCAAATGTTATAAAAAAGTTATACCATTTTAAAAACATTAATGAATTTATTCAGAATACACTATCAATGTATTATGTATAAGTGTTTTACACTATCAACTCATCTTAGATTGCCATATTATTGAAACTTATTGACTTTTACAATATATATATATATATATATATATATATATATATATAGCAGGACACAATCCCGCTTGAGCTGGGTAAGACTACTATGAGTGGCCATGTTTTCCCTCCAAGAATTTATCACTTCATACTCCAAGACGCGAATTCAAAATAATCGGTAAAGTTAGAATAAATCACACTAAGCAGTTATTATAATTACTTTAAAGTCATAGCTAAAGGTGCTATCATAAAGTTGATAGTATAAAAATCTTTACACAATATTATCAAAATTAAACTCTCTTTTTATTATATTACCTTTTCTTGATGTAAAATTATTTTTTTATGTTAATGTTATAAAAATATAATTTGATTTTTCAAACATTTAAAGCCAAAAAGAAACATCAGTGCCCTTCTGCCTTCCCATATCACAATTGATTTGGGCAAAATTCTTTTGTTGTGGGCCCCACTCTAAAATCCTACTTTTCCTTCCTTCCCCTTAATTACACCCATATAAGTTTAACAAGAAAACGTGAATTGAATCTTTCCATATCAAAGAGAAGGCATGCAGGATAGGAAGAAAAAAATAATCAAGTAATGTACCAAGGTTTGTACTGCCTTCAAAGAAAAGAGAAGGAAGTATGTGATGGAAAAAGAAGAAAAGTCTAACAACATCTCAAGGCATGTGCTATTTAATTATTTATACATCATACTAAAAGTCACAAAATTCATCAAAATCCATTTTTAATACCATATACCAAATGATTATTTTTAAGTTGTAAAAAGTTTCAATTGCATACCACCAGATTTTAACATCCTCTTTAAAAAATATCGATAGTCTTAACAGAATATAATTTAAAAGTCTTTTAAAATTCAAATCCAATTCACACAATTCACCATGGTGGTCAAGCAAGCTGCAATATAACACTGTAGAGAATAATCACCAATCTCACCTACTGGATCCGTGGAAACTTTTCCTTCAGTGACAAAAGCTTTTGCAGCGGCATGTAATTTTCTTTTCATCAAATAATCATATATATAAACATCAAGCCTGCGGCATAATAAATAAATAAAAAGCAAACAAACATCAATACAACATGTTTCACAATATCAAATAAGTAAGGATCAAATGCAGAAGATGAGAAAGAATTAACAAAAAATAAGAGCCGAGAATCTAGCTAGTGACAACATACATTTTATCAGCTTCCCAATTACTCTGATTCTGAGCCATCGTGGACTTCATCAGGACAAACCCAATGTCCAAGAGACCAGAGATCTTCTCTGCAAAGAAGGAAAACGCTATTTTAGGAATCATAGATATAATAATCACTCATAAACACAGGTAACTAAATTCCATTAGATTTCTCTTCCTTGTTCAAGTAAACCATTTAAATGCCAATATGAAATTGAATCTCTCAAAAACTTTCTCCTCTAATTTATTTCCTTCCAATTTCCTCCTACTCTCAAAAACAGCACAAAACAAAGAAAAAATCACAATCAAAATTCAACTTTCACAACCGAACCAGAAAGAGAAACCATACCAGACACCAGTCTCTCGGATCAAAGCTTAACCCACCACCCCAAAAGCTACCCACAACAAAAAAACCTGTCACAAGCCAAGAAAAACCAAAATTGAGCAAAAGCAAATAAGCATGGCTCAATTCAATTAAAGGGCATTAAAAAAAACAAGTTTTTTTTTTTCTTCTTCTTCTTACTATTTTGCAACCTTGAGACGGTGTTGGACAAGGAAAGTGATCAGAAGCTCTTAAGAGGTGGCACGGAGAGGAATTGTGTATGGGGCGAGAAAATCTGAGATTTTTGTGAGAATCAAAGCAGAAAAAAGAAAAAGAGAAAGGAAAAGGAAAAACAAAAAAAGCGTGGAACTAGTTTGAGTGTGAGTCAAGTGCAACAACCCACGCTAGAGCTGAGTTTGGGACAAGTGGAGAGAGAATCCAGAGAGAGATATTTAGAAGGGAAACGTACAGGGTTTTTAATGCAAGTTAGGTTAGGTTATTTTTTAAATATTTACTGCAAAAAAGGTCCCTGCATAATTTGTCTTTTTTAAATGTAAAGATAAGTGAGAATTAAAAAAATTAAAGAAAGAGTAAAGAATCTATACAAAATAAAAGTTGAAATAGATATTTCATAAAAAAAAGTTTTCTAAAAATAAAGTTAAACAAAAAAAGGTATAATAAAAAGTTTAATACTAGTATTTTTAATCGTATTTTATTAATTATTTTAAATATAAAAAAATTATATTATTATTGTAAAAATAATTTTTTATTATTAAATCATAATTTTTAATTTATGATATTTTTTTATTTTACTAATTAATATTTTAAAAATTTTTAAATGAAAAATTATAATTAATATGAATGGAAAACTTCTTTTATATTATTAAGTAGATATTAATTAAATTCTCTTTTAAAATTTATAAAATAAAAGATTATAATTAATTAGAAACTCTTTTATGTAATATGCATAAAAATTAAACTATATTTATCATATAAAAAATAAGGGTTACGTGTGGATATAAAGTTGGAAGATTTTTTTTAATTATAATATTGATCCTATAGCAATGATCAATAACGTACCTAAGATAGATATTTCTTTCTAACATAGTTTGGTATACAAGCTGAAAGTTAATGGTATATTTTTTTTATTATCTATATCATTTTATAAATGGAATTATTTTACCTTTATAATATTTTATATAAAAAAAATTATGTTTTTTTACACAGATTTTGTTGTCTTTTACTAACTATTGGTCACATTTCATTTAATTTCTCTTTTTTTTATCTTCTTTCAAGTTTTCATCTTTTATTTAACTTTTTTATTTCGTTTTATTTTTATTTAAAAATATAAAGAAAATAAAATTTATATTAATTTATTAACTACACTATATTTGTTTTTTTAAATTATCTTGAGAATAAGTTGTACTTTGTAAGAATAGAAGTTAAAAACTTAGCGGTAAAAACATACACTTAGTTCATTTTGAACTGGTTATAATTAACCGATTCTAATAAAAAGGTAGCTGGAACAGGTTTGAGTCAGATGAGTTTGAGATTTATTTTTTATAAATTGAAATGACATAATTTTGTTTTCATTTTTGAATGTGACTTATATATGTGAAAAGTAATATTGTGATATTATATTTTTATATATTTTTTATTTTTTATATATAGACAAAGTTAAACTATTCGGCCCAACCATTTACCACCGAAGAAGATGAGATTTCATTGTTTAAACTTTAAAAAAAATATAGTTTTTAACTTTCTTAAAAAATATAGGATTTGCTTTAAAAAAAACTCAAAACGGTTATTTTCATGAAAAAATAGACAAACACATTTATATAATATTAACTAGTAAAAACACAGGTGATGTCGCGTCTGTGTGTTCACATTTTTATATTAATTCAATATATTTAATTATGTATTTGAAATTAAATATAATATTTGTATAATTTTGTACATTATTTTAACTTGATTGTAACTTGCTTGGATGTTATAATATTATATATTATTTATGTATTATGTTAAATATTTATCTATATATCTATTATATATCTTAAGATTTTTATTTTCTTCATATTGAAAGTAAAACTCACTGACACATTTCACCAAAGACATAAAAGGGAGAGAACTGATTTCCCACTCCCTGGTGCACCCAACAATAAGGGGTGAAATTCATGCCTATCACTCGCTTCCCAACCGCAACAAATAGAGGTCTTGGATCAACAAACAATTTTGTCCATGATTGGAGGAACGTGTAACTTCTTCACAGAAAGTGAACTTCCTACTCCCTGGTGCACACAACAATAAGGGGTGAAATTCATGCCGAAAAATCATCACTCCCTTTCCAACCCCAACATTAAGAAACAGAGATCTTTGATCAACAAACAATTTGTCCATGATTGAGTAAAAATTTAATAAAAACTAAACAGGAGAAAATGAAAATTATCTGAAACACTTGCAACCTAAAAAAAGGACAGACAAAAAATTATTAATAAAAAAATACTATGAATCCCACCAACAACTAAAAAAATGGATTGAAAAGAAGAGAGTAAAAAAAATTATCAATAAACAGAACAAAATAAATCAGAGGCAATAATAACATGTTGTTTTCCTCTTCAACTTCATCTGAAACTGAAGTGAGAAAATGAACTGAAAGTGTAGAGAGAGAAAGAGAAGATTAGAGGAAGGAAGAAACCCATGAAGGGAAGAAGAAGCTGCACACACGTTTTCTCTGAATTTTGATTTTTCATTATGCCTTATCTTTCTTTGGTAGTTGTACAGAGTCTCTGACGGGAACGAAGATACGTGGTTAGATAGTTTATTTGGCATTTTGAAAAAAATAAGTTTATGTAAGTAGTTATAACATGGTAAGTGGTTAGGTAGTTATAATTTGGATAATTTTTATTTACAAATAGATAAAAAGATAAGTTTTTTCTTTATTAAAATATAAGTGATAGGTAGTTGTTATTATTTTTGTAAGCAATTATAAATTAGCGTTATCCTTGTAACTGTTAGAGTCCATAGGTGTGACATTTGAAATGAGTAAAACAACCAAAAATTCCTCTCACTATTTATAAGGGAGGAAAAAGAAAAAAAAACCATTTACAAGTCATTCCGCTAGAAAGCAGTATTTTTTTTCTGAAAACGATGACAGTTACTTTTTATAAAATTATGAGCAGTTATTAAGTTTTTATAAGGTTATTATGAAAAAGGTTATTCCCTTTATATATAGGTATAGATAAAAGGGAATTTTTTTTTAGGTTCTACTCTTATACCTATTTAAAAATTAAAAAATAAACTACTTTGTCATAAAATATATTCAAACCCACAACATATCTCTTGCTAAATGTAAATTTTGTCACTAGATCAACTTTATAATTTTAAGAAAAAAATTATATTTATATCCAACATACTTAATTAACCTACTATCTATAATCTATATGCATAATCAATGATCTATAATATTATATTTCATATTATATATTATCTATATTATTAATAAAGAGAATTTCCTTTTTTTTTATGTCAACTTTTAAAATACTTATTCTACCCTTATATCTATTTGAAAATTAAAAAATAAACTACTTTGTCATAAGAGGGATTCAATCTACAACCTTTCTCTTGCCAAATGTAAACTTCGTCACTAAATCAACTTTATAACCTTAATAAAAAAATTATTTTAAAACATTTATATCCAACATACTTAATTGTCCTACTATCTATCATCTATATGTATAATCAATAATCTATGATATCATATTTTATATTTTATATTATATATTATATATTATATTATATAATGGGAATAAGGTATTTTGATGGCCACGTTTTATGATCATTTTACCCTTTTAAACATTTTATGATTTTTCTCACTTAGATGTATACCTTTGACCATTAACATTTTGAATTTTATTCAAATTCTTTCCTCTCTAAATTTTCTCAAAATCATTGCAAATTTGTCATATTCATTGATGATCTTACATGTTTCTATCATATAATTATAAATAAAAAAATATAAAAATTAAAAAAAAATATTTTATCATGTTATACACAAAATAACCCAGCAAATTATTTATATTCTATCATCTTATTACAAAATATATTAAATTAAAATTCTAAATTCGCTAGTAAAAATAAATAAGAAAATTTCTGTTTATTAAAGAAGTCAGTTTTTAGAAAATCAAGTTAGACAAAAAGGTATGTTACTAAGATTAGAACAGACATTCTATGTATAGTTGAACGTTATTTGAAAGTTATAATGGTATATGAAAGCTATATTATAATGGAATACGATTTATTTTAAGAAATGTAACTAAAGTTTGAAAGTTAAGTTTAATAATTTATAACAGTTGAAGATAAAAGTTTCAAAAAGAAAAAGTGGATACTAAATAGAGTTCTTTTTCAAAAAAAAAAAAAAAAAACTGGTTAAATGAAGTGAGTTAACATCAGTTTGATAGAAAAAAATATTAAAGTGAAGTGATTCGAAGCAACTTAAATGTTAAATAAAAGAAATATATTGGCTAAGAAAACTGAGTTGGCATCACTTATGTGAAAAAAAAAATGTACAAGTTAACTCACTTGAGGTGTGACCACTCCTACTTGAAGGGAAAAAAATAACACAAGTTGTCTCATTTAGATTATCACTTGTGCATATGTGAAAAAAAAATAAATTAACCTAAGTGTTATTTTTTACTTGGTGGGTGCACTTGCTATAAGACAAAAGTCTTCCTTGTTGCAAACACTAAGTTAGCCCAACTTGCTACCATGCAAGTTGGTGTCACTAGTGAAAAACTAAAAAATTTAAAAAAAAAAATAGTTTGATATATATTTTTAAAAATTTCCTAGTATAGTAAATATTTTCTAGAAAATCCCTATAATGGTAAAAATCCTAAAATGTCTTGTATAGTTTTTTTTTTTTTTTATGTCTCTTATAAAATATTTTTTCATCCTCTTGATAAGATCTGAAGAAAATATAAAAAAAATTACAATAGAACAGATATGTTATATCTAATGTCCTTTTTTTTTATCTGCTATCATTGTCTTTAAACTATTATAATATAGTAGAAAGTTTCAATAAAAAAATTTTCAATGTATTTTCAACGTGTATTATAAATTTTTAGGGCTATTGAATTAGTTTTTTATTAAAAATATTGGTAGGTATAACCTGCTTGATTCTACCTCGGATTGGAAATTTAGTTATTAAATTAAATTGATAAAAAATATACATCTGCACTTGTTGGCGCAATATGCACGTGCTTCTCAACTCATTTAGGTAGGAAACCAGGGACTTACACCGGCTCTTCACTGGCCATCACTGTCCTTCAACTACCATGAGTATCCTAGCAAACACTATCCACAGATATCCCAGAATCTAGTAACACACACGAACAAAATAACATGATGGGAATAATGGAATGTATCCCATTAGTTTGTAATAAACAACTACTAACTTTAAAGGTATTAGTTAAATTAACTTTCCCAAAGATAAATAATAAACCATCTACAGAAAAAACAATACAAGCTTTAATAGACATGTTAGGAAATTTAGAGAAAATAAAACTTACAAACAAATCTTAAAATGTTTTGCTTGTAATCAACCAGGACATTTTTTGCGAGATTGTCCAAACATTTCAAATCTTTATACAAAAGAGGCAAATTTAATAAAATCTTGTCATATGAATCTCCTTTCTATAGATGAAGATGTCTCTACTGATTCAGAAATTTTATCGGTCATTAGTATAACAGAATATACAGATGAACCAAACCCAGATAAAATACACAAAAATTATGATTTAATAAATGAATTTACAAATAATGAATATAGTCATTTATATTCTAACAATGACAATGACTTCCCAATGGGAGAAAAATACAATGAAATTGGCCACATATTAGACGATTTAGGATATTGTTTAATGAATATTTTAGAAATAAAATCTTGCTCACATAAACTACAATTTTATTCAGGGACAGAATCAATCCCGTGTACATATTGTGAAAGATATTTTCACATATCAAAAAGGGCTCATTGCCCTCTCTGTTATAAAATTTTTTGTATTAATTGTGTAGAAAAACATTTGAATACACAAACACAAGATATACCCCCTTTCGAAAAGAAAGAAAATACTAATAAATCAAGTAATAAAGATTTAACTGACACTAGAATTTCAGTATTAGAAACTCGCATAAACTATCTAGAAGAAAAAGTAATTATTTTAGAAAAATTAATAAAAGGAAAAACTAAAATAGATATCCCAGAATCCAGTAACACACACGAACAAAATAACATGATGGGAACAATGGAATGTATCCCATTAGTTTGTAATAAACAACAGCTAATAACTTTAAAGATATTAGTTAAATTAACTTTCCCAAAGATAAATAATAAACCATCTACAGAAAAAACAATACAAACTTTAATAGACACAGGTTGTTAAGAAACAGTTATATGTAAAACTGTAACTGCAAACCAAAACATAGTTAAGAGTAAACACATTCAAAAAACTAGGACAATGTCCGAAGCAATCATGATAAATGATGAAGAAATTAATAATGTTATTCTTCAATTCAGTACAAATTGTGAAATTTTTGGGTATAAAACTTTTATAAAAACAAAGAGGGTAGAAAATTTAGTTCCCTCTAAACAAAGTATGATAATCGGCCTAGATTTTATCTTAGGACAAAACAGATCAATTACAATAAATAAAGATTATGTAATAATATCTGATAAAACACAAATGACACCAATAGTTAGCGGTGATTCAGTAAAACAAGAATTTCCTAATAAAATGGAAGAAATTAAAACACTTAGATCCTTTTTAGGACTATTAAATTATGTAAGAAGTTTCATTCCTACTTTAGGAAAATATACATCTTCTTTGTATAACAAAACTGCATTAAAAGGAGAAAGAAAATTTAACTCCGAAGACATAAAATTAGTTCAAAAATTAAAACAAATGGTAATAAATTTACCAACTCTACAACTACCATTAGATTCAGATTATTTAGTAATTGAATGTGATGGTTGTGAACTTGGATAGGGAGCAATCCTCAAACGAAAGAAAACCAAACATCTATAAAAAACAGAAGAACAAATTTGTAGATATGTTTCTGGAAAATACACAACAAAACAAAAAAAATTATAAAACAAGCACTGATTATGAAGTCAATGCTATAATACACGCAATGGACGCCTTCAAATTATTTTTAATAAATAAAAAAGAAATAACCATCAGAACAGACTGTGAAGTCATAGTTTCCTATAGTAAAAACCAACTTAATAATGACAAAAGACCACATAAAAGGTGGTTACTTTTAAAGGATTATATAAATTTTTCTGGGAAAAATATTTGTTTTGAACACATAAAAGGTTATGACAATACTTTTGCTGATATATTATCCAGGTATATCAAGTGACAACTGAAAATCTCAACAAAGACCTTTTTGGAGGTCGGGACATAGGAGTAATGAGAAAATCTCTGTGTAAATATTGTTCAAAATTTTCTAAGTCTATCTGGGCCTTTCTGACTAAGAACCTAAGTTGACAAGTGCAATATTTGGTCACTGTTTTACAGTAGTCAGACGAAATAAGGCAAACAGTTTTGTGATTAAAATAGGTTTGGATTTTAACAAACAAGCCATTGAATTTTATGGCTTCAGAGTGTACTTCGAATAAAAATTCTTGTATAAGGTTGTATTTACTCAAAAGAATATTTGGATTAAGGCTAGGTGAGATACCACTAGTAGCACCTGCATAGGTTTGTGTTTGGACTCGAGGCTCCATTTGTAAGGTAGACTTTATCTTTTCTTCATCAATTGTTTGAAGTCTTACTGCCATTTGTGCTTCCTCTTTAGAGTAGAAGCCTTTGTATGTAGACCAGAATTGGTCTTGTTTAGCTTCAGAGAGATCTCTGAATGAGGTGTATACCCCTTTGTTAGGCCCATCTATGAGGGCAAAATGTGTAAAACCTTTGCCTGAAGGTGAGGCCGGAGAAGTTAAAACAACTCCTTGGTTATTTTGTGCACAAAAGTTGTATAAGGCGCATATAATGCTTTGTTTTACTTTTGTGACCTGTGTTTCATTTTCAGATGTATATTTTGGAATATTCCAAATATTGTCCATCAAGACATTAAGCTTGATGTTTGTAGAGTCTCTGCCAGGTACTGGTAGACATTTGTAAGTATTGACAATTCTTGTTTGTCGTATTTTGTATATTGATCAGCCCGAAAGGGTGATTTAACTTGTTTTGGGTCGATGGCTCCTTTCTTTGTGCTTTCCATATAGATTTGTATGGATGATCAATTTGATCTTTGTATTAATGACCAAAAAGGTCTTTGTAGAGATTTTCAGTTGTCACTTGATATACCTGGATAATATATCAGCAAAAGTATTATCAGAACCTTTTATGTGTTCAAAACAAATATTTTTCCCAGAAAAATTTATATAATCCTTTAAAAGTAACCACCTTTTATGTGGTCTTTTGTCATTATTAAGTTGGTTTTTACTATAGGAAACTATGACTTCACAGTCTGTTCTGATGGTTATTTCTTTTTTATTTATTAAAAATAATTTGAAGGCGCTCATTGCGTGTATTGTAGCATTGACTTCATAATCATTGCTTGTTTTATAAATTTTTTTGTTTTGTTTTGTATTTTCCAGAAGCATATCTACAAATTTGTTCTTCTGTTTTTTATAAATGTTTGGTTTTCTTTCGTTTGAGGATTGCTCCCTATCCAAGTTCACAACCATCACATTCAATTACTAAATAATCTGAATCTAATGGTAGTTGTAGAGTTGGTAAATTTATTACCATTTGTTTTAATTTTTGAACTAATTTTATGTCTTCGGAGTTAAATTTTCTTTCTCCTTTTAATGCAGTTTTGTTATACAAAGAAGATGTATATTTTCCTAAATTAGGAATGAAACTTCTTGCATAATTTAATAGTCCTAAAAAGGATCTAAGTGTTTTAATTTCTTCCATTTTATCAGGAAATTCTTGTATTTTTTTAGAAATATGTGGTTGGAGTTTTATAGTTCCATTACCTATTTATGTTCCTAAAAATTCAATGAAATTTTTACAAATTTCCATTTTTGATTTAGAAACTATTAGTCCGTAATGTTCTAATTTGTATAAGACTTGTTTTAGATGAAGAAAATGTTCCTCTTTTGTTTTGGAAAAGACTAGTATGTCATCAATGTAAACACATGTGAAAGATTTGTCATTTTTAAAAATGTTATCCATTTTTCTTTGGAAAACAGCCGGAGCATTTTTAAGATCGAATGACATAACATTCCTTTCAAATAATCCTTCTGAACAGGAAAAAACTGTCCATTTTATAGAATCTGGATCCATTTTTACTTGATGAAATCCACTTTTTAGATCAAATTTTGAAAACCATTTGGCGTCTTGTATTCGATTGATTAGTACATCCTTAGATGAAATTGTATATCCATCCTCTACTGTGTTGTCATTTAATCTTTTGTAATTGTAAACCATCCTAGATTTACCCCTTTTTTGTTCTGAAGATTTGTTAACGATAAAAGCAGGACTTCTGTGTGGGCTAACACTAGGTGTTATTACTTTTAATTTCAATAAATTTTGTATATGGTTTTGACATTCTTCCTGTTCTCAGTTATTAAATTGAATGTCTTTTGTTTTTATAATTAAATCTGGATTAATTATATCTAATTTACATGTTGTGGGATCTCTATCCCAAAATTTTGTTGGGTCTTCACCTATTATATTTGCTTTATTTGAATATTTTCAAATTTTATAGACTTTGAAATTTTTATTGAAGAAAATGCTTCAGCTGTATTACCTAGTATGTTATCTAACAAGTAATTTTCTTTTGTTTCATCCATTATGTATAAAAATTCTGTATTACATTCACATGTATCAGAAATTGATGGATTTTTGCAATTACAGTTTTCTGATAGAATTTCTTGTTTTACTGAATCACCGCTAACTATTGGTGTCATTTGTGTTTTATCAGATATTATTACATAATCTTTATTTATTGTAATTGATTTGTTTTGTCCTAAGATAAAATCTAGGTCAGTACATTATTTTTTTATAAAGGATGAAAAATATAACTAATTAGTTACAACTTGTTTGGCTCTGCCTCGGACTTAAAAATACTTATTTTCAATGAATAGTAATTGTAGTCCATACTTTCGAATTCAAGTGTACTGTATGAAGTTGAATATTTACATTTAAGAGGAAAACCAAGTTGAATTACAACTTTTTTTTTTTAATATAACTCTTAAAGTATTAAAATTAATTGATTTTAGAGTAAAAAATATATAAATTTTTATTACAAATTAACTTTTAATGAAAAATTAAAACTCAATTTTTTAATAAAATAATTTCAATAATTTAAAATCTTTCAAAATTAATGTTAATAATTCTCAATCATAGTAAAAACACATTCTATTAATTATGCATTACGCAATGGCACACCCCAATTTCACTTAAGTAGCTTTTTGTTGAAGTTAAAAGACTTTCACGTCTATGCCTCTGAAAAGATAAACGAAGCTTCCTTTCCTGCGCAAATAACGAGTTATGTCAGGAAAATCACTATTCACTCCTATCACTAAATTAAAGGTTTGTTATTAAAAAAAATCACCAAAAAAATTTAAAAGTTTATCATGTACCAAAATTAAGGTGAAGCTGTTTCAAAGCTTCCTATTATAATTTTATAAATTTTATTTTCATAAATAACAAATTAAAATATCATGTCTAAATATATTTAAAAATGTTTGGCTATATTTTGATATTGTTTAAAATATTTTTAAAAATGAAAGTTACACACATATATATATATATATAATAAATATATATTTATATATATATATATATATATTTAAAAATAATTTTCACCAAAGCATGCATTCTTAAAGTTTATTAGTACCGTGTTAATCAAACCTCACATGTCGTGCAGTTAAGGAAATTCGTCAAAAAGTCAAACATGGGGACAATGACATACTATCAAACAACATTTTAAAACTTTAATGTTTCCTAAACTTTTTGACTGCATATTGAATAAGAGTAAGTATTAAACATCTTCTTTCAAATCACTGATATAACTAATAAAGTTGAGAGATGGGAGTAAGAGATGCCGGAAGAGGTTTTAGGTTGAATTTCCCCTATAACATTTATTTATATAAAAAAAAAGTAATGTAACTAATAAAAATGTAGGATTTCACTCTGTTAAAGTAAGAGACAATTAATTAATTTAACAAAGAAATAATAACTTAATTAATTAATAAATTAAATATAATTAATTACTTAACATATAATTATAAGTAAATTTAAATTTATAAAAAATAATATAACAGGATATCCACAGGTATACTTGAACTTAAAAGTATCCACGAGAATGGGATAAGATTAAAATTTCATACCTGTCCTATTTATACCCATCTTCGACTCATATTTTTTGGGGACAGGTAGGGCCAAACCCGCTCCCGCCCTACGTCATTGCTATCCCTACTTTGGATATGGATAAACTGACCTAATATAGCAAAAACAAAGTCCTTGTTTCAAGTTCTTAAAAAATAAAAGATTTAATATTAATATATTTATTATTTTTGTAAACTTGATATTTTTTTGCTATTTTCTCTTATTTAGAATAATCACTCGTTTGAATAATCATAAATTGTTTGTTGTTTACCACTTAATAATCATAAAACAAATAATAAAATAGTAATAATAAATTATTAAATTTTTTATTATCTTTTTATTATGTAGTTAGGTTAGATTAAATTTATCAAGTTTACTCATGAGCTCGTTACCCAACCTAATTCTAATTAGGCACATTAAAAAAAATACTAACCAAACCCAACCCCCCAAAAGTGAAATTAGTGGGTCTATGAGTTATGTAACATTCTCAAATTTTAAAATACAAATATATTCAAATAATCATTCAGTTAAGAGAAGATTAGATTGTTAAAAAAAAATATTAAAAGATACAACTATAAGAATTTTTTAATAACAAAAATAAGATAATGTTTCCTTTAATATAGAAATAAGATAAAATAATTAAAGATTTGATACCATTTTGAATTTAATCTGTAAACACTAATCTTTTATAAAAGATAAGAAAAATATAGAGAGGAGAAAATCAACCCTAAGTTATTATATATAAGGGTAACTAGTTCCTTCAGAATATCATAAATTAGTTGATTATTCTAGAGTAGAGAAAGAGGAACATAAGAGCAGAAGAAAACAAATTAAAGTGACGCGATCTCGGTTTAAGAGGTGAGTAAAATGTTTGTTTTTAACCCTCCATGGTATGGTTTTAAAAATTGTTTTTAATACGTTTAATGTTTGCAAATTACTTTGATAATTGTTTTGAGATATCTCCATTTGGAATGAGGTTGAATTTTGAGATACATCCATCTGGGATGGATGTATGAGATACCTTCATTTCATACAGGGAAGAAGTTTTGAATACCTCCATCTGGGAAGGAGAAGAGATTCTGGATACCTCCATTGTGTGGAATAAGAGCTCATAGACCTTTTTGAAGAATCTACTGGAAACCTGGTTCTGGGAATCATAGAGCATGAGTGAGTGGTCAGGAATATCACTATATTTTTATTATGTGCATGACGAGGGTGTTAATTAAAACACCATCCTTTTATTATCTTTATTAATTGTTCATATTAGAAATTAATTATTTGAAAAAAATTATATTTTTCTTTAAAAACATCTTTTTGCGGGTATCATGGTTGTTTTTCTGGATTCCACACCGGCTGAGAACAATGCTATTTGTGAATCTTTTTTAAAACTTGTTTTATTCACTAATATTTTCATCTCATTAAAAGTGTTTTTTCAGAAGAGGAGGAAACTTTGGAGGCTAAGAAGGCGTGAAGACTTAGCCGTAGTTTAGGTTTTCCTTTTTCTGAATGTTGTTATTACAATTATCCTTTATATTATTTTTTTTAGATGTCCACATTTGAGAATTATGCTTTGTAAGGTTGATAATTTTTATTTATTATTTGGTATTTTTTTATTATTTTCAATAATTACTTAATTATTATACTTTTGGGTGTTATTGTAAAGGAGGACGTTACAAGTTAGGTACAACTTGCCTAAATCCCTATAAGTAGTTCTTATTTAAGGCAATTTCTTTTAGCATCCTCTTATTTTGTATTCATGCTCTCTTAATGTTTATAATTTTCTACAAATCCCAAAACATGCTCGCTCTATTTTACTCTATGTTTTTTGACAAAGTATCACCCAGTTTTATAGCTGCATGCACATCTCTGCCGAACTCTTTGAAAGATTGCATTGGTTTCTCCATTTCGCACCCTCATTCTCTTTGAACATATATATTTTTTTCATCCATATTTTTAGGAACTTTTTTTGCCATGTATGTCGAAGAGGGTGAAAGTGTTCTTTCAAAGAGGTGGATAGAGGTGTCTGTGCAACCGTAAAAATAGGTGATGTTTTGTAAAGAAACTTAAGATAAAAGAGGGTGAGGGTATTTTGGGGTTTTGCATCAAATTGTAAACATTGAGGGGTGTGAATACAAATGAGGGGGTGCAATGGTTGTTGAATTGATTAGTAAGATGTCTAATGAAGTTTTGCGTGATATTTTCTTAGGAGTCTAGATTAGCAAAATTTTTGTACTCTAAAACTTCAGAAAATATTAAGCATGTATCTACATGGTTCATAATTGCAATGGTTGACGATTTGATTAATAAGATGTAAGATGAAGAAGATATGAAATCTCAATTGGAACTTCACACAAGTGTTAGACATATTGACAAAGTGAAGGCACAACCCTATACCTCAACATGAAAATTGTAGTCATGCTTTCATTATCGATGAGGTAATTTTTACTATTACCTTCAATTAACTTAACAAATTTTTTTCTTATCAAAATATGTTTGATGTAGGTGTTTGCAAGTCAAGATGAATTATTAAAATGTTCTCAAACTATTACCTATAAGTTAGAGTTTGTAATTGTCATCTTAGATTAGACACAACTGATGTTCAATAAGAAAGGAAGACATTTGTTTTGTTAGGTTTCAAGAGAGGTGGAAAATATAGAAAATACAAAAAATATTTACAACACGCAACAGGTGGAACAAGAAAGTGTAATTCCCCCTTTAGGTCATGTGGTAAACCTATGAAGAATAATGAAAATGAATGGTTCAAGTGTTGTGTAGGACTCATAATCATGAGTTATCTAAGACCTTAGTAGGTCATCCTTATGTTGACCGTCTAACCACTATTGAACATGATTTGTTTATTGAGATGACAAAGAGTAGGGTTAAACCAAGAAGCATTCTACTAACATTTAAAGAACACAGTTAAGAAAATGTGACAATTATCAAGCATGTGTATAATGCAGAATACAAGTATTGATCATCTAAAAGGGTCCTAGAATGGAAATGTAACATTTAATGCATTTACTTGAGCGTGACAACTATATTCATTGACATAGAATGAATAATGCAATTGAAGTTTTGCATGATATTTTCTGGACACATCCTGATGCAGTGAAGTTGTTGAATTCTTTTTAATATAGTATTGATGATGGATAATACATACAAGACAAATATGTATCAAATCCCTTTACTTGAAATTGTTGTTGTGATGTCTACATGTTAACATTTTCTCCTGCTTTTGCTTTATTGGAATGTGAGCATGAAATAACTTTGTGTGGGCAATTGAAAGGCTTATAGGTCTTTTTTAAAGCAAGAGTCATTTCTTAAAGTATGTTTTACTAATAGAGATTTAGCATTGATGAATGCAATTAAAATTATCTTTCTTAAGGCTACTAACTTGCTATGTCATTTCCATATACACAAAAAATGTTAAGGCAAAATATAACATGTATGTGCATTCTAAAGATGGGAGCAAGTTATGGAAGTTTGGTGTTGTGTTATGCATTGTGTTGTAATTGATAATTATGAAAACCATGTCACTGTATTAGAAGTTGTGTGTTCACCACAACCTATATTTGTGAACTATGTGAAAGACACATGATTAGTTCCTCACAAAGAGAGATTCGTCAAGACATGGACAAATAAAGTCATGTATTTAGGGAAACAACAAGAAACATGTAGGGTTAAGTCTGCTCATTGAAGCTTGAAAAGGCTTTGAAAATAGCATGAAAGACCTATGTAGTTGTTGACATACAGTGAACAATTTGATGACTCTACAATATAATGAAATAAAATCTTCTTTTGAAAGAAACATCCATCATGTTGGTCACCTGTTTAACATAACACTATACAAGAGGTTGCATGGGTTTGTTTCAAAATATTCAGCAGCATACCACTCCATTTATTCATGCATACTGGACTAGACTAAGTTTGTTAGATATGGCGTTAGATTAGTCTTCTGTAGAGTTATCCATTCAATAAGAATAAGATATCATTATGCATTGCTTTAAAAAGGGCGATGTGACTTATAAAGTAATAATAAAAAATAAGTTACATGACATTGCATACCCAGACTTGACATCAATGTGTCTGCTACTTAACAAGGTTAAAACTAAAAATTCTAAAGGTAGGAAGGCAACTCAACTTGCAAGATAAAAAAATGTGATCTTTCATATTTTGAGCATGTATATGCACTTCATTCTATGCATGACAGATCCTCAATAAAGAAGTCAAGGCAAACAAAGAAGTCAAGCCAAACACAATATCGTGTTAGCAAGCCGAAGAAAGTTGCGCCCATGCTTAATCAATTTCACGTTAAACTACATCCATTTATAGTTGATGTAGTTGATGTTAAAGCTAATGGAAATTGTGGTTATCATGCAATAGCTGCTTTATTGGGTATAAGTGAAAATTCATGGGTTTTGGTACGTATGATTTTTGACAAAGCGCTCATTCAATGGCGTGATGAATATGCTTCTTTATTTGGAAGGTATGAACATGTTGAATGGCTAAGGAACTCTCTTTTGGTTGATGGATTTGAAAAGTTATGCATTCAATCAATATATTTATGTTATAATGGATCAATAAATATATCTTATGATCTAATGCGGTTATTTAACTTTTGGTAGGTTATCATGGATAAGTGGATGATCATACCTGATATGGGATATCTCATTGTGACTAAATATAATGTCATTCTTGTGTTTCTATCAATATAAAAAACATAATATATGTCAAGTGTTTATGGTTGGTAACATACTAACATTAATATCATAAATGTAGTTATTTAGGTGTTAGTTATACTTGCATTAACGTTGCGTATCGACCCGCTTGCTTCGTCTTAGCCAAGCAAGTCTCAGCTAGATGCTTATACTTTGAGTTAGAGCAGTTGCATCCTATGAATAAGCATCACAGTTGTTCAGGTGTAGAAAAAAGGGTAAATAACCCATATAGACAGTTGTGACACTTTTATCAACAAAATGGTGCATCTCACCAAATGTAACAGGTGCGTTTGAGCATCAAATACCCACAACTATTGTGCAACACATGTGTCATATGTGTCTCTTAGAAATTGCAGGTGAACATTTGGTCCGTGCATGTGCCTTATTTCATCAATTACTTCATGTTGGGTAACACCTAACAATTACATCAGAAGGGGAACAACTTCATGTTTATTTATGGGCAGATAGCAAACAAATATACCAATGATAGGAATATGCAACAAAGAAGATATATCATCAAGGATGATAGTCATTTCACCCATTGGTAGATGGAAGCTACTGATCTCCTTATGCCACCTTTCAACAAAAACGATTAACAATGCATTTTCTATGGTTTCATAACTACAAGTAATCAATGGTGATAATCCAGAGTCTTGTATGTAGCCACTGATCTGCTCATGTGGGCCTGCAAATTTACTTAACTTACGCCCATGAGATACAAATTTTAGGTCTCACAATTCTACATAAAATTAAATTATAAATTACAAATATTAACTTTTAAAATTTTATAATAATATAAAATTGACTTAAAAAACTGTTTGACGTTTGTTAACTTACATGTCCATCCCATAAGCTATGGACAATATGATCAACATATAATGTCAATACAGATGTGTTTTTTGAACCACCATCATAAGCCTCCTCGCAGTTGTTGCTGATACTAAATCTACCTATTGTTCATCACGATCATCATGATGAACTTTTTTAGGCATTTGATGTAGTCTGCATCATGCAGATGCGGTTAGCCTAATTCGTTCCATGTTCTCCTGATTTTCCTGAGATCTGGAACTATTGCCTCTGATTTATACCATATCTATTTTAAAAATTAGAATTATTAATAGTGAACTAGATTCAGATAAAAATTTACATTCACCAAATATGATTTTCATCGTACAACCAATCGAGAATTATATATACAAAAAATGTAAATACAAATCAAACCAAATGACTTGAACTAGTAAAATTGTGAATAAAATTGTTAATATGTAAATTTAATTCAATTTTAGAGATACAATGAAAACTGACTTAAATTGAATATCATATAAATAACCTATAATGCTTAATGTAACATCCCAAAATTTCTAAGATTTCTGATAATAACACTCGTTAAATTAAATTTATTTCACATAAATTTAAACTCAAAACTGTTAAAGATCAAACTATTAATCACAACAATATTAGTTTCATACAATATAAATCCGAGTATAATAAATTTTCGAACAAAATAACTCATAATATACACTACACAAGCTTGTCATGCGAGATAGGTTGGTTAGCAAGTAATAGGGTAGCTCGTCGATCGACCACTGTTGCTCAGCGAAGACCTTGAAGTGAATTGTTCCAATGAAGGAACTTTGCTGGTGAGACACGTTGTTGCAGAACCTAGATGCATAATCCTCTACCAAACATTATCATATTTAAACCAAATCTACACAATTACCTCAACATACATATAGGTACATGCAATATACCAATTTCATTCCAATATGTCATTTGTCGATAAACTTCTTACAGTCATAACAAATTATCCATATTATTCTATACTATGCTATTTACAAAAAGATTTAAAAGATTATACAAAATCTCCAAAACATTTTATACTTCAGGACAAGTCTCCTAGTGTAGTTACAAATCATCTACCTGCCTCACAACATTATCATTGGTATTTGCTCTTGTGTAAAACATGACCATCACAATCATATAAAACAAACACACAAGCAACAATAAGCGTAGGATAAAAGACATATTTTATTATTATATAAGAATTATGAAATCTCAAAGTATAACAATCAAGCAATCACAGTTATGCTCCACTTTAACATAAACATTCACAAAAAATCAATCACACTTATCCTCCACCTAAACATAAGCACTCACAACTAATCAATCAAACTTATGTTTCACCTGAATACAAGCACTTACAACCAATCAATCACACTTATGATCCACCTGAACATAAGCATTAACAATATTCAACTAACGCTTTCCAAAAAGACTTACTACATTGAATTCAAATACCAAGGTAGCGCCTCATCTGATTTCCTCCACATTGGTATCTGGTATATATTTGAATCATTTGATAACTAGTTGAAGTCTAAGCATACTTATTTTATAACCAGTTGATGTTTGGTATATGATCGCCCGAAATAGGGCCTTAGCACCAGGATCGCTTAAATCTATCCACCTCCCTAATTCAATGTATCACCTTAAAGGTTTTGTTACCTCTCGTGATAGCCACAACACAATTTATTAATACTCCTTATTAATAAATTATAATCGCCAGTCATCCACAGATACAATTTCAACAATTCATCATATCAAAATAGCATCTCATAAGCATGTATCTCATTTCACACACATCACCACAACATGGATCATAATATAATATATGAGCAATTATTTTCCAATTCTTGAAACAACTCAGCACATCACCATTTATTCAAAATATCCAATCGCATTTTCAACAAACCATCAAATCAACATCTTTACAAAAAGTAACATTTCAAATCATCAATTTCACCAAAATGAACACTAGAATATCAATCTCTCAAAATTTACAAAGAACAGTTAATACATTGAACAATCATTTCAAGAACAAAACTTTCAAAAATATACTTAATCTCAATTACACAAAAGACTCAATTTCATAAAATACTCAATCAAAGTTAAAAACATAGTCACTCAGAATCAATTAAGTTCACAATCCTCAAATCTTAATTTCCCAAATTAAAAGAAAATATTTACCTTCTCTTAACTATTTCTCCCTTTAAAATTTGACTCAAATAGAAATGGGAGAATCAACTCACAGAGATATCTCAGAACCTGACAGAAATCCTAATTTTAACAGGAACCTAAAAATTAGAATTTCCAAAAGAATTTCGCTTTTTAACGAGAACGAAGGATCGAAAATGAAGTAAAAAAGGTTTAGAAAACTATAATAAAAAATGCTTATATTGATCACCTCTGAGAACCAAGAACAATGGAGGAGACCACATTAGATTCTGTCAACCTGAAGCTAACCATGCAAAGGAGTGAAGGAACGACATGAGAGAGAAAATAATGGAGAAAGAACGTACTGAAGAAAAAGCTGTCGAAGAAGAGAGAAATAGTGTGTGTGTGTGTCTATATATATATATATATATATATATATATATATATATATATATATATATATATATATATATATATATATATATATATATATATATATATATATATAAAACAGGGGGTGTATTTAGTAAAACTAGTTTGCTAAATGCAACCCTCAAATAATGGACTTTTCGAAAAATTTTAAAAATTCAAATAAAATCTTTTGAAACAAAGGAATAATAATTATTCTCATCTTCCTATCCTTTTATCATCAACTGAATGCAAGAGCCAAATTCATCACATCTCAATCAATTAGTAATTTAAGTAAAAACTTAAATTTAATTTCATTCACTATTTATTCTACGAATTTATAACCTATTAAATAACAAGTTTGATATAAATAACATATAAATAACTTAAAATGAATATTCATATAATGATATGTCTCGCAAAACTAAATCATAAGATATAACTGAATGAGGAAACTTCTATTTTAGAAGAACGAAATGTTTAAATAGGCTACATATCAACAGAAAGTGATTATGTGAAAATTCAGAAACCAAGTGAAAAACCAACAATTTCTTAACCAAATGCGGACAACCGATTCCAGACTGCCTATTTTGGATTGAGTTTGGACTACTTGTTTTGAATTGACTCTAGATCATGCAATATGGACTTAGTCTGAACTCAGTCTGGAATGACTTGTGCAAATTTAGTCTGTTTAAGGCATCTGCATTTGCAACTTACATGCAGTCCAAATTTGACAATCCAGACTTAGTGATTTGGTCATCTGGATTCATAATCAGAACACAATCTAGACTACTAAATAACATAAATTAGAACCTAATTTGGAGCAATGATTAAAGCCATTGATATTCAAAAGAAGCACATTCTAGAAGTGAGAACGAAGTTTGACAAGAGTGCAATTTAGGGTGCATGAGTGAAGATGAATCACGAGAAGGCCTGTGTCATGAATATAAGAGCCGCGAGACAAAGGAGGAGGTACATCACGTGGAGTTGTGCATCCGAATTTGAAGCTTGCTGTACGAAGGAGTGAAGGAGAGATGTTGAAAGAGAAGTAGTTTTAATTTTTTTACCTAAGACTATTTTAGACATTTCATAAGGTTATGGAGGTGTAAGGAGAAAACATGGAGTTGTAGGGAGAAAACCCCAATATATAAGAAGTTAATCACACTATATGTGTAGTTTTGTAGAAGCTTACAAGTCCAAAAACATATATTTTTCTAGATTTGTCAAAATGAGTAGGGCTTGGTAGTCCAACCCATTGTTTCAATAGGCCAAAAAAATATACCAAAATAAAATTGAGCCAAAAAAAAGTAGGTTTGAATTCAATCAGTATTTTAGCTTGGCATTATTTTTTTTTGCTTAAATACAATTTTGGAAAAAGTTTTCCATGTATCTCCATGCTACACTTCCAACAGCTCAATTTAAAGTAAAAAACATACCTCCGAAATAAGGTGCATGAGAAATTTTGGGAGTACAAGGAGAAATTCCACTATTTTGGTTTTTGTATTTTACTCAATCAACAACTTTAGTCCATCTATTTTGAAATAGACAAATATATTTCATTGTCTTATTTTAGAAAATCAACAATTTTGGTCCAATAATTGATTTTTATTAGGTTATATTTATTTTTATTTTTGTCTAATTGAACCATAAATCTAACATATTCATTTAAATTATAAATAATTTTATTTATTTATTAAGAATAAGAAATAAAATAAATAAACATAGGCAAAAATTAGGATTAAACTAAAATTATAGTTTTTTCTTAAAAATAAGGAACTAAATGTATTTATTTTGGAATAAGAAATCATAATTGCATATTTGATGAAATAGCGGACCAACAAAGTTGTATTCAAGTCTCTATTATTTTCTTTTAAATTTATATAAAATTTGGCAAAAAATAAAATGAGCTAATTTGGTCTGACTTAACCGGGCAAATGGACAAAGCAAGGCTAGAGTCATCAAAGTGGATAAAAACCATGGGTCAACTCTGCCCATTAGGTGTTGACATGTGGGGCCTTGATGGGATGAGAAATATAATTTAACAAATAAAGGAGTTATTTCCAATATTTATTAAATAAAATATAAAAAAACCTTTAAAAAAAAACATTAAGCTACTAACACCCTATAACCTTCGTCTTAAGACAATTACCTCTTATTAAACCTACAAAATTATATAACTTTAAAAATATTTATTTTATCTCTTAAGACATACAAATTAATTTTAATATTTTATCTATTATTTTTAACAAGAAGAAATTTGTTATTTAAACACAAGTTTATTATTAAAAAACATTGTTATTGTATTCTTATTTTTAATTAATTTATTTTATCTATTTTAGGTTTGAACAGAGTAACTTCTACTCCTATGCATCTCTAGAAGTAATGGAGAATAAGAATTTATGTAGTTATTTGTCAATAATATTTTGTGTTGAAATTTTAAACTTTATTAAGCTTAAGATATCATATATCTTAAAATCTAAAAGTACATAGGGATGTACAATTAAGACAATCTATTAAAATATTTTTATCTTGCAGGTTTTATTTATTTTTTGACTTTTTAGATATATAATTGTGACTAACACTATTATTTCTTAGAGATAAGATTTAAGACAAAATACTCTTACAACTTAGTTCTCAATATCCAAAAATTATCACATCTAATTAATCTTTTATCCATTTAAAAACTGAAATTTTATTGTAATCTTACTTTTATTTTTATATATAGTTGTTATTACTATTTTTTTTTACACTTATTTTGATTAAATTTTTGTACCCAAACCTCTTCACTTCAAAACTTAATATTAAACATTATCTATGATCCAAACTAACACACAAGAGACATGGATTGCCAAATTTAAGAAAAATTATGAGAAACGCAAATAAAGTTAAATAATTAAAAAAAAATTAGAAAAGAAAAAAAAAAGTTTAAGTAAAGGTGATTTGAGAGTTTTGCAACTTCCATTAATTTCTATCTAACCAAGACTTAAATAAGAATAAAGAATAATAACAAGCTTTGTGCACATATCCAAACAATATAAAAGAAAATGATATATTTGAAGGATGAAAAACCATTAAATGAACCAATAAAAACAGAAGTCATAGTCGAAGCATAACATAAGTGAGACAGAGGCATGTCATTTCAGAACAGTGAAACATTATTCAGATGCATAAAAACAAATTGATAATGGTTAATTAGAGAAAAGAAAAGGATTCCAAACTCAACAACGAGTGTGAGGCAACAAGTATTGAGGGAGGAACTTGTATTTGGTGTAGCAATATATGAGCTTTGGCTTGGAAGCATGTGAGAGTGTTGTTGGTTTTGTGAGTGAACAGGAAGTTAGATGCATAATGAGGTTCTGCTGCTGAGAAAGTATGTCTGATGAAAGTTGTAAAAAACTGGAGATGTGCGTGTTGAGTGGGAGTATGAAGATCAAGAGTTGATGTTGATTCAAGGTGGCTTAATGGTATAAATGGATGCAACCATCTGTTGCACAACACATCTGTCATCAATGTTATCAAACTTGTGTTTTGACTCGTAGAATCATCTGATTCTATGAGTTCACTTCCTCTCAACTGGTTAACTCGGATGCACAATTGAGCGATGACCAAACTCATGTAGAATTGGTAGACTCAGTCTAGAATCACGAGTCCACGAGTCTGATTTGCCCAGTTTAAAAAAAAAACCCTTTCTCTCGTTCTCCATTCATTTCCTTTGCTTATGTTTTCTCTACAAGACTGCAACCCATACTCATGTAGAGTTCGACAATGCCTCCACCTCCCTCCGTCATGCGAGCTCCACCGCGCCTTTGCCTCTCTCCGTCATACAGAAAGGGCTTTTGCAGATAAGCATGATGTATTTTTTCTTTAAATTTAAACATGATAGTTTAAGATGTGAAAATAATTACTATCATTGCGTGATATATTACAGGAAGAATCATTAGGGAAAAATATGAAGAGAAATATAAACAAGTAGCAGAAATAATATCTAAATTGACTGTTGAAGAAGCTAAATTTCATGATATACATGTAATTAGAAAATCAAAGTTAATTATTGAAAGTTAGGCTATTTGTAAGAGGTCATAACTATTGAATATTTAATATGCACTACATTTTTTAATTCATTGTTCTTAATCTTAAGTTATTAGTTTAGGAAAGGACTATAACAAATGTCTAATGCACATAATCTCACAAGTATTAAATGTCATAGCACAATAGTTGAGTTCATCTCTAGGCCTTTCAAGTTGCAATTTATAAGAGCTAGGTTCACCAATAAACTTAAGGATAGGCTTTGAGTCCTATCTTTGGTATGCTTGATTGTTGTCAAACTTTTCTCTGGAAGACAGAAACTTGTGTTCCTAATTATGTAAGTTAGAGCTTTCCAGTGAATGTTAATTAGTGAGTACATACACTTACAATACTAACTGGCAAAACAATATTCAACCTATCCACCACCTTTTCGTATCTATCTCTGTAGGTAATCTTGTGTTATCTTATCGTCTCTTGTAAGTTTCATTTTTGGTTCCATAGGTGTGAGGTTTCTCATAATGTCAACACCCATGCAGTCTAGTCTTCTCAAAAGTCAAGAATTGTGAAAAGTAACTACAGTTGAAATATACTATATGTCATATGTAACAACAGCTGAAAATGGTCTGGAACTCTGGAAATGCTTGAATTATGATTGTTCTAAAAGGATTTTGAATTCCGAAATTGACTTTTAGTTATTCTCTTATTATTGAGGTGTTTGAATGATTTTGGTTGGACTGGAAGTGTTCTAAAATTATTTAGGTATAGACATATTGTAATAAACTAATAGTATTAGTTACTTAGTTAAATGACTGAAGTTTATAGGTATTAATTAATTTTTTTAAGAAAGTATACTCTTACAATTCTATGGGTTGAGTCTATAAGACTCTCACGAGTCTACGTAGACTCTCGAGTTTGATAATATTGTCTATTATATGTGTCTCTCAAGAATTGCAAGTGAACATTCGGGCTGCACATGTGCTTTATTTCATCAACTGTTTCTTCCTTCATAACACCTAACAATTCAATCAGGAGGGGAACAACCTTGTGCTTATCAATGTGCAGGTATAGACAAATCTACCAGTGATCGGAATATGCAGTAGGGAATATACATCATCAAGAGTGACAATCATTTCACACATTGGTAAATGGAAGCTACCCGTCTCCTTGTGGCATCTTTCGACAAAAACATATAACAATTGTCGATGGTGTTGTAGCTACATGTAATCAATGAGGACACTCCAAAGTCCTCCACATAGCGATTAATCTGGTCATGCGAGTCTGCAAATTTACTTAACTTTCACCTATTAGATACAAATTTCAGCTCGCCCCAATCCTACATAAAATTAAATTATAAATTAACAATATTAAATTTTAAGATTTTATAATAATATCAAATTGAATGAAAAAACTATTGATGGTTGTTAACTTACATGTCCATCCCATCAGCTACAGACAATATGATCAGCATATTGGGTCAACAAAAATGTGTCTTCTAGACCACCAGGATAACCCTCCCTTGCAGCGGCTGAAAGTATTACATCTACCTATTGTTCATCAATGTTGTCATGATATACTTGTTCTAGACTTTCACATCGTCTACAACATGCAAATGTGATTGACCTTATTCTTTTAAAATTATACCCATTAAATAAATTCACTCACCACACTACTTTTATTTTAGAGGGAAGTGCTGCCTACTATTAATAGCAGGAATATTTGTTTTTTCATAATTTGAAACTTTACGGGAAAACCAGAACATGTAGTTTTAAAATTATCAACTATGTAAAAAAATGGCAATTACACACTTTGACATACTCTTTGTTATCAGATAAAATTCAAATGTGTAGATTCCACATTGGTTTTACTTAATAGTAAAAAAATCATGTTTTGAAGAAAAGTAGGTATTCTAGAGTATTTTGTTAATGTACCTGAAGATATGCCAATAAATAGGAGTGGAAACAGTCTATGAAGAAAACAACAATGAAACAACAATTTGTTAATCATCTCATTTTCCCCCCATAACAGTAAACACACCTTTGACGTACCAGTAAAACATTTTGCTCCCTTACTGTTGTCAAATAACTAAAGCAATAACTTCAAACCACGAGGACATCTGCTTATGTAGAATCACACAAAAAATGAAATAAATTAATAAATGATTTAATCCATCGTAATTCATAAGTGACACATTTTAAGCAAAACCATATTGCATCTTTGCTTATCTAAATAGTAAAGAACAGCATTATGACACAATGATGTAAACCAACATATTATATACTTGAAAATTTGTCAGAAATTTGCCACATACTAATATTTTCTCAAAAGCTTCAGCGGATAAAATAGATTACAAGCACCAAAGCAGCCATGTATATAGAGAAACCGAATCTCTTCTCAATAGAAAATCGAAGTAAACCGATCCTTCCCCACCAATAATAAAGTATTTGTTCAGATTTCTGAAAGCTCATAAAAAACATAGCACAATACAGCCACACTATTATTAGTAGAATAAAATACAGGTTCCTGCTAAAGAGTCCCTAAGAGCATGAGCTATAAAAGCAATAAATACAGGCAAATCACTTCAAAGTATTATCATTATTGCAAAAGGTATGTCAAGAAACAACATTTCAAAGTATTATAACTCTATTCAGGCTTCTATCTGGATTTGGTCCGGGTTTCTCTGTCCAATTTTGGATCTTGTGAGAACAACAGAACGAGAAACATATCTTCAGAAGAATGTGGTGGTGAATAGAGGTGTAGGGAGACTGCAATGGCAAAACAAGAAGTATCATGATAAACAAGAAAGAATAAAAAGAAATTAAGTTATTTTTTAACTTAATAATATTTTAATTTTTTTTTTTATATTTATGGAGTTACAGGAGAAATTCTGGAGTACATAGAGAAATTCCCTTTGACAGCTATAAGTTAGTTTAACTCACTTTTTCACACTTGGCCTGATTAGTTGGGCGTGGTAGATTTTTTGGAAAATTGTATCTTTTTCAACACAGGTAACAAATATTGGTACTGCATAAATTATAATATATTTGTTACAATCAAATTAACCCATTTTAAAATTATTTTCTTTTAAATTTATTTGAATTTAGAATAAAAATAAAATAAATCTGATTGAACTCAAGTGTTCAATTTTTAACTCATCCTAATAACCTAACCTATGGAACCGGTTGAGCAAGTTGTATCGAGATTAAAATGTTTTAAAACCAACCCAACTTTAATACATCTAATGAATGGGTGTTACTCCTTACATTCATCTATTTTTTTTATAACCCATTGTGATTTTCAAATTATTCCCACTATTCTTATTAATATATTTTGGATGGCATGCTTCCTTTTTTATTGAACATCCATGGTAAGTAATTTAGAAACTATATATTGATAATTTTTATCAGAAAGTATATATGTTGACTTAAATTATGTAATCTGAATAATATGTATTGTTTTTTAATCAATATTTAGATTAAGTAATTTAAAAAATATATATTTATTTTTGGATTAAGTAATTCAGAAAGTATATGTACTAATCAAAATTATCTGATGCGGATGACATGCATTCGTTCTTATTAAACCCATAAATTATGTAAATTAAAAAACATATTTACTAATTTGAATTACATATTCCTAAGAATTTGTTGAAAACTATAATGAAGAATATTTTGCAAAAAAAATATCAATCTATACAATGAATGTATGAAAAAAAAGATGGGTGAACACAACACTCCAGATGAATAGATAAACCATTACACATACCCATTCTCACAATTCTAATTCAACATTCTATATTAAGGAATTTCTCCCCCCACCCCTTTAATTTTATCCTACACATACATCAGGGCTTTTTTTTTTTTTTTCATCCTATTTATAACTCTTAATGTTTATAATTTTTTGTAACACTCTAAAACGGTATCACTTTTTCTATCCTAAACTTTTTTACCAAATATCATTTAGTTTTATACACACATCTTTACTTATATTTTTTAAAAATTACACTCACCCACTTTAACCATATATGATTAAAGAAATTTTTAAATATAAGATAAAAAAGATATATATATATATATATATATATATATATATATATATATTCAAAAATGATGAAAAGTTAATGTAATCTTTTAAGAAGGTGGGTAGTATTTTGTCAAAAACCTTAAAATAAAAGAAAATAAAAGTGTTTTAAAATTTTGAGAAAATTATAAACGTAGAAGGAATATAAATAGAAAATGAAAAGATGTTAAAAGTAATTATTTAGATGCAGGAGAAATTGAATAAATGTAAGGAGAAATTGCCTATAATCAAGAAGTATTACATATTATGTATTGAAAAAAAGAATTATATTTTATAAAGTCCACATTCAGTTGGCTCAAAAATCAAAATAATATGTTACTCCAATTCAAGTAATTTTTTTATCCTATAAAACTCCAATAACCCTTGGTGGCTCAATAAATTAAAATGAACTGTATTTCTCTCATTCTCAATATTTTGAAGCACAAATTCTATTCCTCTCTCTACCTCCCATACATATTCTCTTCCCTTTTCTTCATCATCAACCTTTGTCCAAGTCCCCACCACTCAAGCTAGACACATTCTTCTTCAAACCAATACCATAAAACGTGCCTTGAATCTTCATCTCCACCGCTCTACACTTTCACGTCCAAACTCTCATGCCATTCTCTTTTCACATACCCAACAACCATCCCCACCCCACCTCGTGGAACCTTCCAAATCCAAAGCAACGACCAACACCCACTAATCAAAATCTCATTTTGAGAAGATTTTCACCCTTTTCTTCCCTCAGAACCTCTTTGGACTGCGTCTCCGATGGAGGGGTCGAGAAGGGTGGTTCGCCAATTCGGCTGCCCTTTGTGGTCAGAAGCCCCGTCAAGGTTTCTAGATTCTTCTGGAGCGGGAACTGCTTGCAGGTTGTGAGCGTGGATGGTTCTAAAGCGGCTTCTGAAGTGGGTTTTGATGATAGGTTGTTGAGGGCGTGTGGCTCTGTGGTGTGGGACTTCTTTATTCCAAGAGGGGTCACTGGGAATTATGTTGAGTATGTTAAGTGGAAGCTTCTGCATAGGGTTTTCAGCTCCGCGCTTCAAGTGCTCGCCACTCAGGTGCTTTGTAAGGCTTTGTTTGTTCATCGTTCACAAATGAAAATAATAAGGAAAGGTGAAAAAAGCACTTTTGCGTGTCATAAGCACTTATGGAGAAGAAGATAAGAAAGAAAAATTAAAGATTTATCTATGAGCTAATATATAAGGTTAGCTTATGAATAAGATAATTTGGAGAAGTTCTCTTTTGTTAGCTTCTTCAAAAGTTGATTTTTAACTCATGCATAAGTTAACAAGTTAATTTTGGTGTATGAAGAAGTTTTGTCTCATCTTTTCAAGTGTTTTTGGAGAAGTTTATCCTAATTGGTGCGAAAATTGTTGTGTTTTCTAAAATTTGTTTGTCTCTCGAGATATGTTTGAAAGTCTTTTGGTGTGTGCTAACTGTAAGCCTAACACACACTTTGTCCCAGCAGCACATTTCTGTTTTCTAAAAGTTTGTCCCCTGAGTACTTGTATAGGGCATTTGAAGAAATGGGAAGAGGACCAAAAAATGCTTGTGTTGGAAATAACCTAATAATTTCCAGAACTTGATAAAATTTGGAGAGATATTGATTGCCGAGTATTGTGGAATTACTTTAGAAAACAATTTTTAAAATTAAAAAAAAAAAAGTGTGAAGAGAGTAAAGTGAGCTATTAATTTTTTTTTTCTTAGGGTGATATGTTTAAATTAAAACTGTTTGTGGGTTTTAAGTTGTTATGTGATTGTTTTCTTTTGTGTTATGTAGTGGGGTGATGAAGGTTTGTTTTTGCAAGTTGATAATACCTTTTGTGTTAATTCATGTGGAAAAGTTTAAACTTTGTTTATTAGTCTATTGGTGTGTGCTGTGTGTGCATATCATCAGGAGTGTGTGTGTGTGAGAGAGAAAGAGATAGAGATTGTTATGTATCTTATTTGTTTGATGATTTTTTGTAGAGAAATTGATAATCCCCTGTGTGTTAAGTTCATGAAGAAATTTCAAACTTGGGTTATCAGTCTGGTGCCATGTGTTGAGTATGTGCATATTTGCAAATCTGTTAGAATGCTGTTGAGCAGAAGTTGTACATTTTCCAATGCACAAACAGAAAGTAATGTGAGGGATGGATTGAGTTTAATGTGGGTCAAGTTGGATTTGGATGTAACTTTAATCCAAACACACCCTATATTATCAGGTGTGACCTTGCACCTTCTGCATTTGTGTGTGTAAGTGAGATTGTTGTGTGTCTTTTTTTGTGATAGATTTGTTTACTTTTGAAAATTGATAATCTTTATGCATCAATTCATTTGAAAAAAATTCGACCTTAGTTTATGAATCTGTTGTCACCTACGGATGCTGCACATGTTGTCAGTGGGGTAGAAAGACCGAGTAAGTTGAATTGGGTTCTTTGTATGATTATCACATAATGAACGTGTTGCACATTTTATCCTCCTTTAAGCTGTGATGAAAGTTCTTCTAGGTCTTACTGTAGCAGTTTCCCTGCATGAGAACTTACTGCGTTACAATGGATTGGTCTCAGGCAATGTTTACAGCCATGGGAGTTGGATTCTCCAGTTCCCTTCCATCAGCTGCTGCCCTTAATTGGGTCTTAAAAGATGGTATTGGACGACTAAGCAGATGCATATACACTGCTAGCCTAGCATCTGCTTTTGATACAAATTTAAAGGTATTTTAACTTCCATTTTTTAATGAATCTGTCTTCCATAACCTGCAGTTTCTGCAGTTATCGACACTGTATTTTTTGCATTTGATTAAAAAGTCACCTGAGCTAATGAAGTATATCAATTTGAAGTGATCATCATGGTAATTGAAACTGCAGTTTGATATGCTCTAATCATAAATGAATTATGAAGAAATCTGATGAATCTTTTTTCATCTTTTTGGTACCTGCTGTACAAAGAGGGTCAGGTTCACTACATCTGTTCTTTTTGTTGCAAGCATTGGACTTGAGTTATTGACTCCTGCATTTCCTCGATGCTTCCTGCTTCTTGCAACTATTGCCAATATTTCTAAACAAATAAGCCTGGCTTGTTACTTAGCAACACGGGTAAGGATCATACCACCATGATATGTTTTAAAATTTAAATTTATTCTTTGTTTTTAAAATGAAATGTTTCTTGCTAGCTATTTCAGAGTTGATAACCATTCATTCATTGGTATTATTCTTTTAGTGAGCTTCATTTTCTATATATCTTCAGTACCGAGTATATCTGAGGTGAAATAGTTCACATGAACATGATAGCTGTTATAAAGAAAATAAGCTGTATGTGAGAAAATAAAGAAAGATGTGTTCTTGGTAGGCATTTAATTTACTAGAAATCCTAATATGCCATATGAAATGATGTAACAATTTTTAGACTGAGAAGTTAGAAAGGAAGATTAGCAAAGGTGATTAAAAAAAATTAGCAAGGGTGATTAATGAAGGAAATGTCTTATTCTCGAGCTGCCAATATAATTCATTAACTCGTGATGTATTAAATTCCTTGATAAATTGTTCTCATGCTATTTGTTAGATTTTGTTATTGCATGTGGCTTCTTAAGCTATACCATATCAACTTATAATCCATATTCAATAATCTCATATTACACAGGGCACTTTTGAAAGCATGAACTACACATTTTTTCTTTCTATTTGATGATTGTATCACTTGTATGGATTTACCTTCTACCCAACTTCATGTATAATATCAGTAGATGATGTGTCTTGCAAATTTTCCCCGCTTTTTACATTTATAGAGTGATTGATAACTTGTTTTTCCCTGTGATTTTGGTGCATTCATTCTGTTATAATCAGTCAGCTGTTCATCAAAGTTTTGCAATAGGAGACAACCTTGGTGAAATTTCTGCTAAGGCACAGGTCAGTTTGTTTTCCTCCCCCCTCCAATATTCAATGTCTTTCACAGATAAATAAATATATGGCTAATTAAAGGTAAATTCATTTTCATTTACAGAAAGATGTCTTTCACATCAAATCAAATTATATAAATGAGAAACTATCTTGAATGAATTTTTTTCTGAAATTTTTTTATGTTTCAGATCCAAACAGTGTGCTTTGACATCCTTGGTCTTATGCTTGCTGCACTTGTTAATATGTGGATAGAGAGCCACCGAAGGTTGTTATTTAACTCCATTAAACTCAATGTTCCTATTACTCATTGGATGTATTAGACTATAAGTTGGCTAAGCTGTGGAACTACGCACAGATAGTGTATTTGCCTCCAAAATTCGATGACCTTATCTTTGAAAAGGAAAAAAAATCATGTGAGGTTAAATGTATCTTAATACTTGTCATGTATACATGTATAGTACTTAGTACATGATAGTAAATGTTACGGCTAACTTTTCTTTACATGTTAAGTATTAGTGTATGATATATAAAATAGCTTTTATTGCATAAATAGAATGGCTTATTTTTTTAACTCGAGTTTTTTCCTGGTTTGCAAGACAACAAGCTGGTCTTCATTACCTTATTTATCCCTTTTTTGCTGCTATGGACCTCTTCGGGATTTATCAAGGACTAAAGCATGTCCATCTGCAAACCTTGACTAAGGTAGGTGTTCTGGTGGCTAGAAATATTGAATTGTGTGGATTAAAATTTTTTGAATTTTATAATCTAGGGACAAACTAATTGACCGAACGTCTGAGACATGGAGTGATTTGATGATCCCAATGTTTTGATTTCTTCATATAACATTAAAGATGTAAAGTATGAAGGGATTCAGGATATCTCCACTTTTAGATGAGTACAAAGAACCAAGTTTTAGTTTTTCTATTACCATTGACTCATTAATTTTGAAAGAATTATTCTTGACATCATATGTTGGTTTATTACCCTATTCTTTTTTCTTTTGGGGTATGTCCTTTCTTATTTGTTCACTAATATGACAAAGTTTCAGTTGCATTTCTTGTTTACTTGAACTCTGGTTAAAGGTTTTTTTTTAATGTTCTATCTTGGCAAACCACTTTTTGAAGTGTCTCTTTCCAAATTGTCTCTAACTTGGTGAAAGAGCTCTTAACATAGTAGAAGAAGAAATGAAGCGAGGCCATGTTACCCCTCTTGTATATTTTGTCTTTTAGAAACATCCCTCTTTTTTTTTTCCCAACTCTGGCTTTTTTATGTATGGCATTGGCTTTTGTTGAGGGTATTTGGTTTACTGTCTTGCTGGTGTGTTATTGTTTTAGGATAGGCTTGAAATTATACTGAGAACTTGGATTGAGAATGGATATGTGCCCTCCCCTGCAGAGGTGAGCGAGAAAGAAGGAATTAACTTTCTGGGAGTTAAACGTAAATTGCTACCAACTCTTCTATTTCTGTTTGATGCTGTCCAACTTGCGTGCTTCAATGTTTTAGTCAACTAATATGGTTCAATTCAGGTAAATCCTTATGGCCCATTCGAATAGGGTGCTTAAATTCCAAGGACCAAATACCCAAGTGGTCAATGAAAACAATACAATGTATAACAGATGAGGATTATTACTTTGTATGCATGGAGATCCTCAAAGGATTAAAAAGAACAGGACAGGTAGCATTGTTATGAAACTATCCTTGTGGACCTACTCTTCCTATCCAATGAAGGAGTGTTTTCTAACTGTTCTTATTTTACTTGTTTCTTTCTTCTAGCCTTATATCCTTCTTTCCATACGGGAAGGAGCCGAAGCAGTACATGTAATCATGGGTTTTTTGCAGGTGATTTTTCTTGGTGTTTTTTCAACTATTATGATTAATGCACATTACTGGTAGCTAATTGAATTTGGATCTTCTCTTGGCATGAGAAAGACAAACAATTACGCTGTGATCCACAATTTTTTGTGCTGAGTCCCTTAAATTTGCTTTTGTATCTTTTCCTTTTATTAACATAAAGAAAAATGTTAGCAACACTTTCTAGTTTCTAACATTAACTTAAATTTATTCGGAATTACAAAATTTTGTAGGTCTCATTTTTATCCAATGAATTTTAACTAATATTGGAATGTGCTAGAAAGAGTGTTATTACCACTCTAATATAAAAGGCTCCAAATCCAACAAATTAATTTGGTTTAAGCTGGTATAGAATAAACTTCATTTACTTTTGCTTCTTTTTTTTTTTTTTTTTTATCTTTTGATGACACTACAAAAACAAAATTCAATGTTTAGGCTTGCTACATCAGAAGGGCTCTACTTATGAACAGTAGTAGGTGGGAGATTATTATCATGGATGAAAGCAATGCATCAGACTCAACAATGGAGGATTGGTCTATAATTGTTGAGGATGCCAAGAAATCTGCAGAAAGGGATCTGTCTAACTTGATTGAACAAATGGTTGGAAAGGGTTGGATGTTGAAGAACATTCTATTGTCAAAACAAGAGCAGACTCGATACAGTTTTGTGTGTGATTAAAGATAGATTACAAAATTTGGTTGGCTCCTTAATTCAATGGGAGTGTTTGGGGATAGGATACCATTCATTTTAAGATTAGACTAAAGAATTAGGTCGAAATTGTGTAGTATATTCATAACTTTAATTTTCTGTTGTATTTAAGCTCATGCATATGTAATGTAATAGCCAAATGATAATATTACACATTCACATTATAGATAGAGCTCAGCTATATCTCCAATGCACCATTGTCAATTACTCAATAAAAACTCAAATTTTCATTTTATGATGATCTCTGTCAATTCCATGTCACGACCAAAATTGCAATTTTGGCAACAAAAGATTTGACTGAAAGTTAATACCAATGATACTGAAGCTATTTTAGGAAAAAAATAGAAAATCTAAAAATTAGTAAATAAATTAAAATTAGTTGAGTATTTATTTATAAAGAGAAAATGATGAAGAATTAATTTTATTGTTTTTGACAGCAGGGTTAATTGTATTGTTGTTTTGTTTTTTATACATTTGTCTAAATGAGACTATTAAATTAATCATTTAAATTTAATAATCTTCTAAAAAAAAAATTTAATAATCTAAATATCTAATTAATCCTTTTGAAATAAATAACTCAAGTTACGAAAATTAAATTTTTGTTTGACATGTTAAAGTCTATTATTATGTACTAGAATATACAGTTTTGAAGGTCAGTTTTTATTTTTTAATATTTTATGTAATTATATGAGTTTAATTAGTATATATTTTCAGGGTAAAAGATTTTTATATTAACATTCAATAATTACCATGAATGAAGAGTTGTGATTAAATATGAGTGAAAATTTGTACACTGCGAGTGTATACAAATTAATTTTCATCTGATTATATATTTATCTTTGAATTGTTGGTTAAGTTATAATAATTCTAAGTTAGTTGATCTGTATTCAGGATGATAGATATTTTTAATTTGATATTAAGATTTAAAAAATAATGAAATAATTGCTAAATATTTACGTTCAAAACTAAATATTCATATTTATTAGCAATAAAGTGCATTGATAATAGAGTATTAAATATTCATATGTATTAGCATAAAGTGCATGGATAATAGGGATTTTTATCCTTTCCTATCAATTCAATAATTCAGACCATCAAGCTAAACTGATTAAATTTTGATTTAGATTTTTTTGGGTTAGACCTCATCCAAAATTGAAACTGATTAAGTTTGTTTGATATGTGGATTTGAGATTTAAAATTTCGATCCAAACCTTATCAAACCAATTATTATATATACATATTTTAAATATTTTATATTAAAGTTAAAAATATTTAAAATCTTGCCTTAGTGAGATGTTTAGTCGTTTAGGCTTTTGAGGTTTTGGTTTGTCTCATTTTTAAACTTATTGTTAAACTCTAAACTTTCAACACTCACGGTTTCATATAAACCCTGTCAACCACTCTCTTTCATCTTTCACTCTCTCCATTACAGTATTGTTAGTCACCTTTTTTCCCAACTTTTCTCTGCTTTGTTTCAATAATTACTCATTTTCTTTGTTTAGAAGATAAGAGTTTTACATGTTTATAATATCAATATGCTTGCCTAATACAATATGAAATTATTTAGAAGGGTTGGATTTTTTTTTATTTGTAGGTGAGATAGTACTGAATTATTCACTGTTTGCTCAATGTGCAGAGCAAGCAGTGACCATATAGTTTATTCTTAATTTTTTTACTGGATTTTGCTAACCCGAATTAAACCAACCCGATTTTTATCGGTTTGGATTAGAGAAAAAAATTTAATAATCTGAACCAACATAAACCAAATAAAATTAATTGGTTTAGATTTTTTTCTCCTCCAAAACCAAACTAATTTAGAGTTTAAACATCCCTAGTTGATAAATTAATATGAAGTATTCTAGTTTAACTAGAAGTTTTGGATAAGAGTTGAATATGTAGTTTTAATTAAATAATAGAAGACAAAATTTTACCTCCTTTAACAATCTTATTTGACTCGGACAATATTATCTCATGTGAAAGATACATGTAGTCTCTATAAAAAAATTGTATTATTCAGTTTTTTTCTCTCTTATCTATCTTTTTCTTAGATACAAATATCTCATTCTCTATTTATGTAATAACTCAAATACCAAATCTCTATTTATAAAATCATATAATTTTTCTTTATATTTGGTAAAAAAATTCTTTAAATTATATGTTAGATACTTTAAACAATATATTTGATTTTGGTAAAGGAAAACTTAGGAGAGTGAGGGTGTGTCTCTTCTTTATGTAACATACCTACAAATAAGATAAGATATTAGTAATGATATTAAAATTTTGTTATATTAATGATTTTAATTCGAGAGGTTATTATTAATTAATCTCTTAAATTTTGTGCATTTTATGTTAAGTTATAGATTAATAAATGAAAGTTTAAAAAGTAACGACTCTTTAAGAAGTTCATATCTCTTTTAAAGACCCCGAAATCCCACCTAAACAAGAGAAAGAAGAGGGAGAAATGAGAAAAGAAGAGAACAGTAGAAGTTAGAGTCACCAATCCATACCTACACTCTTGTAGCTTTTTGTGAATGTTTTCCTTCCATCTCTTTCCCCTTTCCTTCTGCCATTTTGCATTTATATGGTTTGATTTGTGGGTTTGAATCCAAACATGAGGAAGATTGATATTTCCCATAGATTTGTATGATTTATGTTTGTATGATCTTGATTTTATGTTTAGAGGCCTAATGGGTACTCACGATGAGAAGCAACTACCCAAATATTGAAAGGCTATGACAACACTTCACACATGACCCTATGAACCCCACATGGGACCATTGTTATGTTTAGGATTTATGGATAAGACTAGTTACAGTCCCTAGGATAGGGGTTTAGGGTCAAACCCTAAACCTTAAACCTTAGGATAGGAGTCAAACCTTTTTCTTAGTTTCCTGAATATCAAAAGGGTGTGACTCCACACATGACCGTTTGAATGCCATGTGAGACCATTATCATGATTAGTGTTTAGGGATGAGATCACTTATGGTCCCTAGAGTAGGGTCAAACTTGCTTCCTATTTTCCTAAATATTGAAAGGGTATAATAATATTCCATGCATGACTGTCTGAATCCCACATAACTATCTAAAGCCTCCACCTATTTTATACATGAAATAAATATTTTAAATTTGCATGTTATTTTTTAAACAAAATCATTATTACTTGATAAATAAATTGTTGATTAAATGTAAAAATGTTTCATTTAGTAAAGAAAATGTTTGTTTTCATATTGTTAATAAAAAATATCCACATGTTTGAAAATATATATGATAGTTGCTCCAACTTTTGTTGACTGTTTTCTACACTACTTCTAGCAAGTGCACCAGTAGTGTATAATATCTGATAAATATATTAGGTTGTATCCTTAAGGACTTGGAAGATCATTTAGAATTTCAATAATTCCATTATAAAAACCTTTTTTGAGATTTTATATTGAAATAAAGGAAACTAAATTAAGTGGGAAAATAAATTATATTTTTGTGATTTTTATAAATGTTGATAACAGTACAAAGTGATCAGGGATTTGATTTATTTCACAATACCTATAATTACTAACTTTTACCTAAGTTCATTCATCCAGTCTTGGAATTGTTAGAGGCTTATTTATCCTAATTCCTTAGCAATAGAAAACTAAATTATTGAAGTTTCTCCTAATTCCTTAGCAATAATGATTTCAATAATTTGATTAGCACAAAAAAATTATTAAATCAGACATACAAATCCTATCTTATTCCTACGCATAGTCATTATATGATGAACTTTCTGGTTCTTTAATTTCATGAAAAGTTTTCCAGTAACAGAAACTAAGTAGATCACGTTATAAGTTGATAAGATAGATAACGAGAATTAAATATAAGAAATATTCAAAATAGATAAATGAAACTCAAATAAAAGTGAAAGTAAATTACAAAATATTGAGCAGTACCTCAGTCCCTGATAATCTTAGCTAGATCCCACCATGGAATATTTACAAGGGTAGAAAGAAATAGGGGAAGAAGAGAATAGAATTATAAGAAGTTTTGAGAGATTATGAGATGCCTTCTCTTTTACCTCGCACTCCTATTGATAGTCTTTGCTCGAGCAAATTTGCTCAGCAAATGGTTAGTTGCTCAACGAATCAGTAGTCAACATGGTTTCGCTGAGCGAAAGGAACTTCGCTCAAGCGAATGTCAATGACTTTTAGTTATTTTTTGGGAGCTTCGTTTAGCGAAAATTGATTTGCTAAGCAACCTTTGAAGTTTGATTCTCCTTGTGGCTTAACGAATTTTAGTTTGAATCAGTGACTTCTGTTGTTCCATTGACTTTGTTGGTTGAACTCTGACTTGTTGCCCTGTACATCGCATGAAATAGTTGCTAGAACTCGTTTGTTAGCATTAAAGCATGGTGAGATTTAATTCATAAACATAGTAAATCAAATGTTAAATGCACAATTTCAACACTTTTTTCTAAACAAACTTGTTTATCAAATGTTTTTGGATTTTTTATGCTAAAATTAGATTATACAAAGTATTTTCTTTAATTTTTTATTAGATAAATGTCATAAAAGATATTAATTTTTACACAAATAAACACTTATCAACTTCTTCTCCCCATTTCTCAAAAAAGAATTCTGGTATCTTTGCTCTATCATATAATAAAAAGCCAAAAAAACATTAAACCACAAAAATTGTTTATATGGTTATTGAAATGTATATACTACAAACCATGTTCGTGTGGATGATTAACTCAAAGCAGGCGATGTCCTACCATTATCAACACCGAACTTAATTAAATCACACACGGTAAGCAAAGTAAAAGGTTTTTGAGTGTAGGTTTCTTCTTGTGACTTTCAAATGTACGAGAAATATATTCTACTAATCATGCCTTATTATACGTCCAATGATGCTATACCAGACCAAAGTAACACTTCATATAACCATAATGAGCCTAAGCCACTTTAAATATCCATGGACTGGTTTCTCAACAACTCACTTTTAATATTTTTTCATTACATTAATTAATACTTTATTAAATCATACTTGTAGATGAAAAAACATTACAGAACATTTTACAAAAACATGTTTAAAACATAATGTTTTAATTAATTTATTTTAGTAATTTATTTTTAGTATCATATATTTTTTCAAACTCGTAGATATTTTTTAATAACAATATATGAAACAATATTTAATTATTTTGTTTTGTAAAAATGTTAAATAGAACAAAACGTTAGAAATAACATTGAATTCCTAAAGATATTGGGAATGATGTTTAAACCTATAAAAAGTGATTTTAAACAATTAATAAAATTAATCATTTTAAAAATGTAATAAAAAAGTGATTCTTTTACTGGGTATCAATGTCCTAGAAACATTTTTTGAAGAATTAAACGGAAATAAAATATGTGAAAACAATTTAAATTATAGATGACATAATTCTGCATATCGCAATAATTTTTTTTTCTCTTTTAATCTCTTAACCAGGTTTCTAGAACATGGTTAGCATTCTTTAAAAAATATTTTAAAAAATTAAATTAAATATTTATATTTATATAAATATAATAACATGGTGGACACTTAAAAATTTGTTAAACTAAAAAAATAATCATACGTATTTTTAATAGAGATAAAACACACGCAAAACATGACATGTTTTATCATATTAATCTAAATAAAAAAATAAGAATTACAAAATAACTTAGTGAATTGTTATTTTATACTATTATTATAAAATATATTAAATTAAAAATTATTATAAAACCTTATAATTATTATAAAAAATGACATATTTTTTAAAATAGAGATATAAATACGCACGTGTTATGAGACTATATCTTTGCTATACGATATAAAACTATAAGAACGTTAGACATTGATTAAGGATAATTAATAAATATTAAATTTTGTAAAATTTTTTATTTAACTATGCTATTAAATAAATTCTGAATTGAACCGTCATTAATGTGATTTCACTTTATTTAAGATAAAAATTTCTATAAATGTTTTTAATTAATATTTTATTTAGCACACAAAAAATAAAAAATAAAATATCAAAATATTAAAAATATAAAATATAAATTTTAAAATTATTTATTTTTATTTTATTTTTTAATTTTCAGTAGCGTTAAAATAAAAAATATTATAATTATTTTATGTTTAAATTTTAAATTTTTTGGTATGTATAAAAAATACCAATTAAATCTTTATAATATTGATAAATATTTTTATTCTTTAAATAAATTAAAAATGTATTAATAAATATTAAAATCAAAATTCATTCTATAAGACAGTTAATTATGCGATTTTACAAAATTTCATGATCATTAATTATGTTAACAAGTACACCCAATGGGGTGACCTATAAAACTATCAAGATGACTTAATTTTAGTAAGGAGGAGAGAGAATTATCTGAATTAACCTTTTCTGCTTTCATTTAATCTTCTCATAACCTTTTAGTTGTTGACATTAATTGCTCCCATTGTTTTGCTCCAATTTTTTCCACGCATAAGTTTTAAATCTTTATTTGTTTTGGATTTAATTGTGTTTTGTTTACATATTTTTATTCATGTTTATTCAAGTATTTGCTAACGCGTAGTAGTATTATGAAAATTTATTTCTGTCATTAGAAATATAAAAATTGATTTGATGGTTAGAATTTGAATCGTGAGCTTGTGCATTAGGAACAATAGTATAGTATACTTTTATTATATCTATTTTAACTTCTCTCCATATTATCTAGTAGTGCAATGAATAACTCAAATAAGATTATTTTCTCAATTTCATTTTAAAACTGGAAAACAAAAAAAATCATGTAATTATTTTTTCTTATTTTAACAAACCTCATCTATAAATAAAGATAAATATCTGGATTTAAATCTATGAACTACCACAAAACTCACAATTCGTGAGTTAATATTTTAAACATATTTAAGCATGTAATTTTTTTAGATTCGACTTGCAAAATCCATGTGATTTACCAGGTTAACATGTGAGTTTTTATGAGTTTCTACATAATTAATTTTTTAATAAAAATATATTATATTATTTATAAAAGTGGGGTGTCAGTAAAAAAATAAATTTAATACTTTTGTGATGACATTTGAAATTTGAGATTTTATAGTTGAACGCATTTATATTTTATTTATGTGTATTTTAAATTTAAACTATTTTATTTTATATGTTAGAATTGAAAGTGAAATTATATTTAATTATTTGTGATGACCTTTAATATTTAACCATTAAGTAATAAATACTTAAACTTTGGTTAATGATGGTCTTATAACTCATTATGGAGTAACTTTAAATATATATTTAATTTTTACAAGAGTTCAATTGATATGCAAGTAAAGATTTTTAAATCGACATTCAATCATAATTATTCATTCATGATAGATTTGTTGACTTTACTCCTTATTACTTTAACAATCACATAGATAAAAAGTCATAATTAAATGTTAGTGTATAATAATTAAACTCTTTTTATAATAATTAATAATGAGATAAATTAGTTTCTTTTTTAAACTTTTTTTTTTATATTTCTATACAGTCGGACAATTATAAACTCAAATATAATAAACTTGTTTAAAATATGAGTTTTACCTATAGTTTCCTTAACTACTAATTTCGTGAGTTGAATTACCATGACTATCTTTATCTTACTTGCCTATTAAATATTATCCTTTAGTAATTTAGCTTTTTATTTTTTTGTATGAACAAATTAAATATAAGCATTAGAAACAAAACATAACTTATATAAACGGTAAGAACAAAAAAAAAACAATTTTCTTTTTTAATTTAATTTAGTTTTTAGTTCTTATTAGTGAAACTGATAAAATCGAATCACAAATTCATTTAATAACCTATGTGATCTTATTGTTGTTATTCTAATATACTTAGTTAAACAATTTAGTTAGAGTTTTTCTACCACCAATTTGGTTATACTTAATTAATGATATTCTTTATTATGAAATAAAAATTATGTTAATTTTAATATTATAATTAATATGATTATATTTACTTTTACTACTATTTTTATTATAATTATTTGACATAAATTTGGTTATACTTATTTCTATGTTTTTATTTTCGATTAAATAAGTTTCAAAGAAAGAAAAAGTTTGATAATATTGATTTTGCAGCATAAACATAAGAGAAAATACTATATATATTTTTTAAAAAATAGGATATAACAAATTATATTTTTTATTACAAAAACTTTAATATCCATTTAAATAAAATTTTAAATAAATTGATTTATTTTGATTAGATTTGATATTATATTTAAATTGAATCAAATAAAAATGTATGTTAATTTTGTGTTTGATTTGAAGAATTTTTTTTGCCTAAAAATATGAAATAAAACGCAGTTCAAACATAATAAGTTTGATGTATTGAAAATTATAAATTTCTGTTTAATTGTTTTAATTTCCAAATGAATTCTAACTAGTCGGTGTACTTTATATTTTTAAATAAATGTATCACGCATTAATGTATATTTTTCTTTACAGTTGACTTGGTACATTGAATTGGAGCCAGTCAGCTTATTTGGGAAGCACTTACATCACAAAAATAAAAAATTCTATTTCTTTTACAATATTTCCCACAATTTTTTTGAATGAAAAAATATGACATAACGAAAAAATAATTTTAAAAAGAAAGTACTAAAATAGTAAAATTAAAACTTAAAATATTGCACGATTTATATAAATTTCTAGTTACTAACCCGAACTTGTGTTTTAAAAATACTCTTTAAAATTGAATAAGAGGAGTATTAGAAAATTTTGATAAAAAATTCTTAACTTAAAACTCTGTCTGTGACTAATTAGAAGTTATTAAAAGTCATAATTTTTAATAAATTTTACTTTTTATTAAATAACTCTTTCTCTTAAAATAAATATATTTTTAATAAATTCTAACAAAAAGTTAAAAAAAGTTTTTGTGAAGTTCAATTATTAAATTAAAGTGAATATATTGATCATAATGAATGACGTGATAGGCGATGTTAAACGCGTTCCAACGAACCGTAAGCATTTAAGAAAAATTCCATTAAAAATGAAAATAAAAATATAAATTGATGGCAAAGAACACGTGGAAATGAAATTAGCGGTAGTAGGTTCTAGAAAGTGCTGGTGGCATACGGAAAGGTAAAAAGTGGTGGCCGTAGAGAATCCAGATCTCTTGTACAATAACAACATAACTCTTCTATTTATAAGAAGTTTTCCTTTCTCCTTGGAAGAACCGTGCTCTCCAATCTTGTTATTTTCTGCGTTGCTTCGCGCTTCTTTGTTCTTGTAAGTTCTCTCCTTTCTCTCTAGGGTTTTTTGGGATTCTTTTTTTTTTTTTTTTTTTGTACTGCTTGGTTTATGATTTGATTCTGATCATTGGGGAGTTTTTTTCCCAAGGTGGCGCTCCAATTTATGGTGTCCATTTTGTGTTGGATCTGTGGATCTTTGAAAGTTTGAATTTTGGAGTTGGGTTCTCATTTGGGTTGTGCCCCATTCTGAAAAAAAAAAAACTAATTTTTTTGGGTGGGGGGTTTCAATTTGGGAAAATTTTGAGCCTTTTTTTTAAAGGGTCGTTGAGTTATGTGGTGGACGTGGATGTAGATGTGGAATTGTTGTTTCTCTTTTACTTTTGTGTAATATTTTCTTATTCAGTTCCTTGTTGTTGGGATATAACTGTTTGACAGCGTCTGATTTTTGTTTTGAGGTCTGCTTTGTGGGGGATTTGAGTGATTTGGACGAGGTGTTGGGATCAAATTTCGTATGTTGTCATTGGTAGGAAAAAATGTATTATTATGATAACAATGGAAATATTGAGGCTGTGTGTTGTGTGCGAGAAAGTGTGGGATGGGAACAGTCTTGATGTACTTGTTTCATATGACACTATTCTCGTGGTTTTGTTGTTTCTGTTACATGTTTAATTGATGAGGATGTTTACCTTTTATGGTTGTTAGGTTCTTTTGATCGGCTCTATTGGAGTATTAACAACACACTTTTTGTGAGTTTTCTTAAGAGGCTAACTATTTTCAATTCGGCAGCAGCAGATGGCGGAGGTATGTGATACTAATGATTTTGCCAAATGTTGCTTTTGTTCATTTTCTTTTTTCTAATTAACATCTTAGTACTTGCAATTGTTTTAACATTTATTACTACATATGGTATTTCATTACAGGAGGGTCACAGGGTTACTCTAAATGTTTATGATTTGAGCCAAGGACTTGCACGGCAGCTTTCGATGTCCTTTTTGGGGAAAGCTATTGAAGGAATATGGTGAGTGTTTTTCTTCATTGTTGTACTATGATAAGTGGATATGTAGTGTCCATTTAATTATTGGACTGCTATAGAGCTGGATATGAATCAAAACATTATCATACCTGAAACAACTTAGGTTTGCGGTTGTTTTCCTCTTGGCATTTTTGGATGTATATGCCAATATCTTGTACACCAAGAGTGCCATTCTTTTGTTTGAATGAGGGAAGATTATAATTGTGTATACTGTATTTGTACCTCAGGCATACTGGAATTGTGGTTTATGGTGACGAGTATTACTTTGGTGGGGGCATACAACACTGTCCTGCTGGATCAACACCATATGGAACTCCCCTTAGAGTGGTAGAATTAGGTGTCACACATGTGCCCAAGGATGTCTTCGAAATGTATTTGCAGGAAATCAGTCCGCGTTACCTGCCAGAAACATATAGCCTGCTGAAACACAATTGCAACAACTTCAGCAATGAGATTGCTCAATTTTTGGTTGGTGTGGCCATTCCTGAATATATTCTCCAGCTTCCTAACGAGGTCATGAGCAGCCCCATGGGAGCTCTTATATGTGAGTTATCACCATTAATCCTTTCATTAAAAAATTGTTCTGAATTGTTTCTTGCAAATATGTTGTTACTTTGGAAAAGAGCATGTGTGACATATCTTACAACATTCATTTTTGTGCAGTGCCCATGATACAGAATTTAGAGACAACACTGAAATCTGGTGGAGTTCCTCAAGTACCACAGTTCAGGCCTTCAACTACTGTGAATGCCTCAGCCAACACTCAAAAGAACTCAAGTAAGACCAACTCATCCACTCAGAACGGTTTGAGCAGAGAGGTGGATAAGGAAGCGAAGAGCAAAGATGATGAAAACGCTAAGGCAGCATCACCTTCTGCAAAGCCAGGAGGGGAATCACAAAAGTCATCATCAAATGGGGTTGCAGCAGATCCTCTTGGAGATGCTCGCAACAAGGTTCAAGATGAGATTATAAAAGAGTTTGCTGCAATCATGGCAACTGGGACAATGCGTGCTAGCGAGGCTGCAGCACTAGCCACTAAAAGAGTCATGCAAAGATATGGCCATGCTACTACTGTGTCACAGAATTAGCAGTTTTTCTTTCATCAATTTGTGGGTCTAAAACCCCTATACTATCACTGCAGCAATGGCAGTGTCTCCTATGATTGATTATTATTTGAACTGAGAAAAACTTGATCAACTTAAAGAGCATTTATTCTATGATGTCATTCTGTTATAGGGTTATATTTTTAGTGTGTTTGCATGTGGAAATCATTGTAAAGGGTCTCCAGTGAACCATCTCTACATTCTATCATTACTCTTTTTTGTAATTAAAGTTAAATGTGATTGCCTTACATAAGGAGGAAGTAATGTAGATGTAGGATAATAAAAATATAACTTTCATTAACATTTTAATATTTACATATAATAAAAATGTCTAAGAAATAACATTTTAATATTTACATATAATAAAAATGTCTAGGAAAGTTGACAAGTCAGCCAAGCTATCTCGTCTTTTTCCTAAGTTTTTTGAAGAGAGCATTCTCTCAACGTCATTTTGAAATTCATCAAGGGGTTTTTACAATAAAGAGGAGGAAGGGAAAAATGATTTATTCTTGTTTTGATTCAAGAGAGAGAGCCAATGAATTTTTAAGTTAATTATTTTTTATTTTTGCTATATTTTAAGAATTTGATTAATTATCTGTAACTTTGAAATTTTCAATGTGTGCTTGTCAGCTATTACTTTTCTTTGTAAGAGATTATATGTGGATTCTTCTCTCTTGGGAGCAGATGTATAATTGTTAGGGCATTTCTCTTGGTAGGAAATCTTCAATTTTTGTGTTTTAGTTCTTTATCTGATCTAATGATTTATATAAAAAATAAAATATTTATAAAAATTAATTTGTCAAATAATATGACATCTTTTAAAGGAAACATGATGTATCCTCTTATAGATATTTATTCTATATAATTTTTAATACTCATGTATTTTTGTAAACATTTTACATTATTACTGTATATGATGTATTTTTTTAGTGTGTTAACACTTATTTGATATTCTTTGGTCTAAAATTTTTAAAGTCTGTTTTGTCTTTAAATTTGAAGATATTTTTTAATCAACATTGAGATCAAATTGTTTCAGTTTTTATTATCATAGGCTGAAATTATAGTTAACTTTTATCAATAAGTGATAAATGAAGGTTAACATCCCATCCTATCACTATATTTTATGAATAAGTGATAAATGAAGGCTAACATCCCATCCTATCACTATATTTCGAGTAATAAAATATGAGTATTATTGACATAAAATCTGTTAGTGACTAAAGTGACCACTGTTAAGTTTAGCCTCTATATATATATATATATATAGACTATATGCTCAGAAAGAAAATATATTTATAGTTAATATATTAATATTCTAAATATTATTATTTGTGAATATATTAATATTCTAAATATTATTATTTGTGAAGAGTCACACATTTATTGATCTTATCTTGAAGATACATAAGATAATTCCTAGGATGAAAGTTCTTTAACAGAAAATGTTAATATCATTTTATCCAAAATAAGAACACTAATGTTCTTATTTTACAAAAATTAAAAAAATTGTCCTCTCAAGTTTAATTGATAAATATGGAAGATTAGTTGAAGCATAATTAATTAATCAATTAATTGATATATACAAGTAAAAAAATTTATACTAATTTCTAATAACAAATTCATAATCTATCTAAGATAAGTAAGTTTTGTTAATATTATCGATTAATATTTTAAAGTTATATATAAATAAAGAGATAGGATTAAATTTTAGTTAAACTTTTAAAATAAATATATTTCCCAATTAATCAATTGGATTCCACTCCATATCATCCATCACCAAATTAAGAAGAAATCAGTCGTTTCTTACGCTTTTAAAAATTTGAAGACATATTTTAAATTTTAAAATACATGATTTTTTAGTTTACAAAAATAGAAAGAAAAAATGTACAGTTAAATTAAAATAAAATAGCAAAAATATGAATAATATAGGATGTGTTTTGAAGAGCATTAATTTTACGTCGATGCGTCATGTCAAAGCAATTAATTATCTTATTACTATTATTATTTTTTTTTACCAGTTACTACTATTATGTTGAACACGAGAAACTCAGCTAACGTGTATTAAACGGACACGATTAAATTATAAAAATAAAAAAACAAACGGACACATAATTGATTTGTTACATGATAGAATTAAGCCTGTTCGAAGTGGTTTGACAATTATTTTTTAAATTTAAAAATAAAAATGAAGATTGTTTTTAAGATTTTAAGTTTATAAAAATATTTTTATATCCAATTTTAAAATATTTTATTAAATTTTAACCCACTTGAGTTTTCTAATTTATCAATTATGATAAAAATTTAACCTTTAGAGATTGATAATTAAAAATGATAATTAAAAGTGATAGTAAATTACTATTATTAACCATCAATAATTTGAAATATATATATATATATATATATTTTAAATAAAAAATATGTTTACAAATAATTATAAATTAAGTTTAAAGTTATACGTCTCTATATAGTAATTTATATTATTATTGAATTACCGTTCTTTTTGTTATTTCATACAAGATTGCTCATAGTTCGGTTATTAAAATAACTAATTATAACCAATAAATAATCATAATTATATCTTTATACTGTTATTATTATAAATAATTGATTATTATTTATAATTAGTTATATAATTAAATATATAGATAACCATATATTTTACTAGTTATTATTTGTAACTGATTAAATATTTAATTTTAAAAAATAAGATCATTTTTAAAATTTATTTTTCTACTTAGTATATTTTTCACATAGACATGGTTAGTATCCTAGAGGTGTGTGATACATTATTTTTTTTTGTACTCTATAAATTATTAATGTTGTGAGCTTTGCTACAAAAATGGTAGAAGTTCACATGTAACTTTTTGTGTATAGTGTATTATTCAAAGAATTTTGAACACTTCCACAAAAGTGTACGATATGAAAATTTTTTTTTTTCTTAATGTTATTCCATATAGTGACTATTATCATATGGGAGATGTTGGAGAGAATTCTTCTGCTCGGTGCATATTCACAAGAATGTGACTTAAGTCACAAATGTGTGAGTATTATTTTTTTTATTAGTGTATATTTTCACAATTGTGACTACTTTCATATAGGTATGGATAATGTTAAAAAAAATTTTTCTTTTCAACTCATTTTTCAGATAGATAGATGTGATCATTGGACGAGTGATGTATACCATATCATAACTATAAATAACTGGTTATGAAATAAAACTTAACCAACATATTTTATTGAATAAAAAAAAACTAAAGCTAAAAGAACTTGACAATAATTAAAAATAATTAGTTATAAAATAAAATTTAACCATACCCATTCTTTAATAAAGTTAAGTTAATTGTATTAACCATATCTATAAAAGAAATAATTTTATGACCATATTAAAATAACTTGTTATTATATAACTAGTTATGATTATTTTTTTTAAAACTACCTTAATTTCATAGACTTTTATAACATTTATTATAAAATAAACAAATTTATTATAAACAACTATTAATCACAAAATATTTTAAGCTTTGAGTATCTAATATAGTGTAGTTTAGTTGGTAATATATGTTGAGTCCGTAAGAGAAGACCTGAGTTTGAATCTCACAAAATATACTCTTGAAAGGAATAAGAAACCTTATTTACTAAATGTAAATGAGTTATCAAAGTATTGTTAATAAAAAAAAACTAGTTATAGATAAATGATGAGTAGTGTAGTGATTAGAAGAAAAAGGATGTCAACAACAGTTTAATATTTCTTTTATAGTTTGGACTCTCTGGAGTTTAATAATTCAATCATATATATAAAAATATTATTGAAATAAAATTTGACTAAAAAGGATTAATGTGCTATTAAAACCAGGTGCAACAATTTCTTTTGGTATGAGAGAAACTTTGTATTAGTTTTTTGTACATGAGATCTAGGTACCCTTGTATATAGCTTTAAAATATATAATCTTTGGCTGTTTTTCTTTTTTTTTTAAAAAATCAGGTGCAAAAAGAAAAAGAAAACAAAAAATAGATAAAGGAAAATGGGGCACGACGTTTACCAAATTGGACTGCTTGCGTGTTCTCCTGTTCCGTTGCCACGTGGATTCAATTTCAACGCGGTTTGACTTTAATCCCAAAACTGAATAAAATAAAATAAAATAAAAATTCAACATCGCTGGCTTCACAAAGAAAAATGGAAGATCTATTTCTACGAACCTTGGGTGTTTCTTCTTTCGATTAACACCATGGATTCTCGTACAGGTACATTCTAATGTTCTAATCTAATCGCTTGTGTGAAATTGTGATCTCCCCCTTTCAAATTTTGCTTCAATTAAATCTGAGTGTTTGATTCAATTTTGGTTTTTTTGTTGCTTTTAGGTGATATTTTGCTAGAATTGCGAAATGGGTGTTGATAATTTTTCAATTAGGTAGGGTTTTGCTTTCTGGGTATTGTAGATTTGGAGTTTAGGATTGGGTGATACTTAGACATGGTTTCAAAAAATGTGAATAGTAAGGCATGGAAATGGGGTTTGGGTTTGGGATATATATTTGCTGTGGCAACAATTTGGATAGCTGCCAGCTTTGTAGTGCAGTCTGTTGTAGATGCTGGTGTGTCACCATTCCTTGTGACTTACATTTGCAATTCGTTGTTTGTGGTGCTGATTCCAATTGTTGAAATTGGGAGGTATTTGGAGGATTATTATGGGAGTTTATGGTTTTGGAAGAGTGACAAAGGAAGGGTAGGGGAGTCAGAGAAGGCTATTCTTCTCAATGACAATGAAGCCGGTGAATCCTTGGTTCTTCAAGAGGTCAATGTCAGTCAAGAAAGCAACAATGGTTCTGAATTGCTGCCCGCAGACGGGGTGGTAGGGGTATTGGCTGATCAAGCTAATGTGATTGATAATCAGCTCGATAAGAAAGGGCGTTGGAGCCGGTGTAGAGTGGCCAAAGTTAGTCTTTTGATATGTCCATTTTGGTTTTTGGCTCAACTCACTTTTAACCTGTCATTAAAGTATACTACAGTCACAGTAAGTAAATTTGAATTTAACGTCCGAGGTTTTATGTTCTGTTTCTTTTAATTATTTGGTTTTAATTTTTTTTTCTTTTTATATTGTATGCAGTCAAACACAATCTTGAGCAGTGCATCTAGTCTTTTTACCTTCTTGGTCTCCCTAGCATTCTTGGGCGAGAGGTTTACTTGGTTAAAGCTCTTTAGTGTTATTCTTTGTATGGGAGGAACAATAATTGTAAGTCTAGGTGATTCACAATCTAATTTAAGAACAGTTGCATCGAACCCTCTTCTTGGAGACATTTTTGCGCTTCTTTCTGCCGGATTATATGCAGCTTATATAACACTTATTCGCAAGAAATTACCTGATGACGATGGAAAGAGTGGTGAAGCCAGTACAGCTCAGTTTCTTGGATTTCTTGGGGTTTTCAATGTTTTGATTTTTCTTCCAGTTGCCCTTATACTCCATCTTACCAAGAAGGAACCTTTTAGTACACTTTCTTGGAAGCAGCTTGGTCTGATAATTGGTAAAGGTCAGTATTCACTATTTCTTACATCTTATTTTGAATATTAGAATTTCGCTAAGTTCTTTACGTGTGCTGCTGCTAAAATGAAATTAGTTATCTTCTAATTAATAAGGGCATACCTTATTTATTCTTTTTCTCTCTGTGTTCCCTTTTTGTTTGGTGTTCTACAATTGCCAACATATTCACCTAAGCCCTTCCATCAACACTAAGGCTGTTCATATATTCATAATTGTATGTATATGCTGTCCAAATTATGTCTATGTTGGGAAGCTCTTTCTGTCTTGATGATTGCTTATACGATCAGTAGAGAAAGATTTTGGATATTTGATTTCCAAATTCTTTTAATGACACAAGTTTGCTCATGTCAAAGGGAAACAAGTATAGAAAGTGATATAGTTATCAATGGTGGATGACGAAACATAGTAGAAGACCAAAATTTCGCTATAAAAACACATCATTGCACCTTATGGCACCGTCATGGTGGACATTTCTTCACAAATTATGTATAGCAGTTGGCAAAAAAAACCGCCATGCCATGGCGCTATTGTGCCGCCATAGCAGTTATTTAACAACATTGGATATAAGTATTTCTCCAAATATGTTCTCTAAATTTTGTGGGTAGAAAAGATTTTCCCTAATATCTTTTTTTACATTCTGGGTAAAAAGTCTCTTCTACTCAGAATAGAATTCATATTTTGGGCCTATCATTATCAAGACTCTTAATTAAATTCACTATCAACATAAAGAATTATGTACTGTCTGGAAGATCTATTTAAAAGACTATTGAAATTTATATTCTTTGTACCAACAAAAGCTTATAAGTGAACACTTCAATGATGTGTCAATTCATTTAATGATAGAATAGAGATCTTTGGTATTGAGGCTAGAGCTGTCACTACAATAATAGCCAACTAAATATTTGAAGCTAAAAGCTTAACATGATAAATGATATTAATGAATTCCTATTTATGGCTCACAACAATAGTTACCATTACATTCTGCAAAATAACAAAAATGACATGCAAACTGTCCTCACTACTAAATATGAATAGTTTTCGAATGTAAAATTTCTGATTTAGTTTTACATAATGGAGAGAACTGAAACATAATCTTGTTTCTAGCCAAACTGGATTTTTATGCTAATACATTATTTTTATAAAATGATGAAATAACAAAACCAGGTTGGATCAGATGGTTCTCACAAAAGTCAGTAAACTAGACAAGTGTTTGGTCCTTTTAATCTGAAAATTAGATCAACTAAGATTTAATGGAGAAACATTATAAAATCTGTGAAGATTGAGTTTGACTTGATCTTTACTTTTCTCAATTCTACAAAAAACATAATTTTGTGCTAAAATGTCAAGTTGTAAATGGCCAGTACATTAATTTCAAGCCGCTGGTGTGACATTCTAAATAGTTTAGAGTGGCCTTGTGTGTGTCCAACTTCCATATGTAGCTTCCTGTTGAAAAATGGATGGAAAATAGCTATATTGAAAACTTGATAGGAAGACTTCTTCCAACTACAGTGATTTTACCGTTGTTCTCACAAGATTAGTTGAACACCCGGTTGTATCCAGATACCAGGGTCCTAGACCAAAATATAAGATTATATGATAATTGATAATGAAGTGAATCATGAATGACATAGTGTCAATTATTGTGGGTAAAGTGAACCCAGGTCAAAAAGCATAGAGTGGAAAAGTTGAATTTGTCATTTTATTACACACCAGTAAGAAACCGCATGAGTTCAAGCCCTGGTGCCATGATAAGGATGCTGTAGAGTGACATTCTAATCATGGTTTCAAATCCTAGAAATATCTCCACTTCCTGCAGTGTGGATACATATGTCTACCCTCTCTAGAACCCCATTAGGTGAGAAGTCTTGTGCACTGGATCACCACTTTTTATTTTATACTCGTGAGAAACCTCATCATTTTAAGCATTTTTAGTGTTGGAAATAAATTAATGGCACTTGGATTAAGCTCATCTGTTCTTGTTTAATAGCTCTACACAAGAAGAATGACTTTGTTAGAAACATAGTGGTATACAACCAATTTATACTTTCACCTAATGACTGAAGTTATTGTGCTAGTTTCTTCATGACTTGATATTTAAGCTGTTATAACCAAGTTGGATACTCTAGAGTTCAACCCTTTTCATACTCCATTCTTCTAAGAAAAGTTAACTTCAGTCTTCAGCACAAGATATGGTTGGCTTGTGCATTGGCCTAGCTTCAAGCCCAATGTTTACAATAGATGCATGAAACCTTCATGTATCACCTAAAAACTTAAGCCTTTGGTCCAGTTGGTTCATGATAGGTTTCATGTTGACTCATATTCTAATGCAGGAAGATTATTTCAAGCATAACAGTTGTTTCATCATAAAATATCATTCTTTGTAAACGGAGAAGTCATTTTTGGTAATTGTAAAATTGTTTTTGTTAAATTAATGTTAGATGTTGGTTATTAGTTGTTAGTTGAGGTATATTATGTTTCATTTATTATTGTATGTCAGAATTTGGTGGTAGTTGTATTCACCACTCTGAGTTTCTAGATATTGTATCTCTATTTAATAAGAGATTCTAAGCTGAGTAAAGTTATCTCAAGCTTTTCTATATTCAAGTTCGTATCAGAGCAAGTTCGATTCTGCTCTTTATCGTCTAGAGTCACACAGTAGGCTGTCCGCCATTGTCGCTGCCGTCTCCGGTGAGCACAGATCCAGGTGCGCCTCGACGTGCGTGTTCTACCCCTGTAAATCGCTCCTCCATACGCCGCTCCACGTGCCGCCTCAGTCACGCCAAACAGAAAGCGCGTGAGCTTCACGCGCCGGCGAAACGGTCTCCGTTCTCCGTTGTTCCGGTGCCGTCTGACTCGCCGGAGCCTCCTGAAGCCATTGCTGACCTGCGTGGTTCACTTTGAACAAGATTTAGTGGATTTAAATCAAATCTCTCTCTCTCGGTCTCTGTTTTTCCACTTTTTCAGATCTTGAAAAATGTTTTCTTCTACCTCAGTCAACTCTGGTCCCATTCTTCCTATTTCTGGATCTGCCGTCATCACAACAGAAAAGTTTAATGGTAAAATTTATTTAGCTTGAGCTGATTCTGTGGAACTCTAGTTCCTTGGTCAAGGACACGATGAGCATCTAGAAAAGGTAGATATTGAGGGATCAGCTGAACAGCAAGCTCAGTGGAAGAGACTTGACTTTTAGCTTTGTGCACTTCTATGGCAGTCAATGGAGCCTAAGATATTGAGGAACCTCAGAGCTTTCAAAACCTGTTACTCGTTTTGGAAGAAAGCCCAAGATATCTACTCTAATGATATCCAACGCTTATTTGATTGTGTTCAAAAGCTAACCTCCTTAAAACAAAATGATTCAGATATGGTATCATATGTTTCCGAAGCTCAAGCCGGTGCAGAAGAATTGAGGTTTTTCTTAGAAGCTGATTCTATAGAAGAAATAAGGAAACGACTTGATAACCTTTATATGGTTATGATTCTTCGTGGTATGAACCCGACATTTAATCACATTCGTGATCAAGTTCTGACTGGTCAAGATATTCCTTCCATGGAGAGCTTAACTACTCGTCTCCTCCGTGTTCCTACCTTGAGCAATGAGGGTACCTTCCTTGAAAATAATATGGAGTCCTCTGTTATGATATCTTCAAGAGGAAGAGGAGGATGTGGAAACAGAAGTCGTGGTGGAAGAGGTAATCGTCCACAATACACTCATTGCAAAAGGATGGGTCATACTCATGAGACATGCTACTCTCTGCATGGTTTTCCAGACAAGTTTGCTCATGTATCAAGGTCTGAGAAGCCGGAAGAGAGGAAACTGTCTGAAGAAGAATATCAAGGATACCAAGAGTATTTGAGGATGAAATCTAATAGCCTTACTGGACCTTCTTCTGGACCTAATGTCTCAACGACCTGTATTTCTCAATCTGTGGAAGGTCAAAACCCATGGATTGTTGACTCTGGTGCTTCAGACCATATCTTTGGTAATAACTCCTTGTTTTCATCTTTATTACCTCCCAAATTTTCACATCTTGTCACATTAGCCAATGGGTCAAAGGTTTCAGCTCAAGGAGTGGGTTCAATTTCTATTTCTCCCTCCTTAAATTTATCTTTTGTTTTGTACATTCCTTCTTGTTCCAATTTACTTTCCTTAAGTCAATTAACTAAGTCCTTAAATTGTTCAGTTACATTTAACTCTGACTCCTTTGTCATTCAGGACCGTGGTACGGACAGACAGATTGGCGCAGGACATGAATCACGAGGTCTCTATTACCTGGAATCTAACTCTTCAGTGTCCTGTCTTGCATCCATCTCTCCTAAATTGTTGCATGATCGGTTTGGACATCGTAGTCTTGCCAAATTAAAGATAATGGCTCCTAGTGCTCAGAAAATCCAAACTTTAGAATGTAAAGCTTGTCAATTAGGCAAACATGTTAGGTCTTCTTTTTCAAGTAAAGATAAATCAAGAAGTAATTCAGCCTTCTCCACTAATTTAGCCTTCTCCACTGTTCATTCAGATATTTGGGGTCTTAGTCGAATTACTTCTTTTGGATTTAAATATTTTGTCACCTTTATTGATGAATATTCTCGGTGCACGTGGCTTTATTTAATGAAAGAAAGGTCTGTACTTCTATCCATATTTGTGTCCTTCTTTCATGAAATAAAAAATCAGTTTGGAAAATCAATCAAATGTTTCAGAAGTGATAATGCAAAAGAATATTTTTCTTCTGAACTCTCGTCATTTTTTTCCTCTCAAGGTATATTACATCAGTCCACTTGTCCCCACACTCCTCAACAGAATGGAATAGCCGAAAGAAAGAATCGCCACCTTGTTGAAACCGCTCGCTCTTTAATGATTAATGCAAAAGTTCCATTACATCATTGGGAAGATGCGATTCTTTCTGCCTCCTATCTTATCAATAGGATGCCCTCTTCCTCTCTTGATAATTAAATTCCTCATTTTATCCTATTTCCAGCTGAACCTCTATATCATGTTTCACCTCGTGTATTTGGTTGTACTTGTTTTATTCATGATATGTCTCCAGGCCTCGATAAATTGTCAGCTAAGTCGATCAAGTATGTTTTCTTGGGATACTCCCGCCTTAAAAAAGGATACAAATGTTATTCTCCTCATAACAAGAAGTATTACATGTCTGCAAATGTTACCTTCTTTGAAGATTCTCCCTTCTACTCATCCTCCACACCTGACTCTATTTCCATCCAAGAGGTCTTACCCTCTCCCTCCTCGAGTCCATAGATTGTCATTTCTCCAGACATGTCTCATCAACCTGACCACACCAATATTAGTCCGATGCCTATCTTATCTGAAACTAATCATTCTCCCTCAACTCCTGCTCATGGCATGACACCTGAAGCTAACCCCATTATTCCTGATGACTCTCGTGGCTCATGTCCATCTCCGTCTGCTTCTTGTACAACGGCTCCTAATTCTCCTCCCATGGCCATGACAACTCATGTTGGTCTGTTGCCCTTCGAAAAGGTATTCGCTCTTCTTGAAACCCTCATCCTATTTACAATTTTTTGAGTTATCATCGTCTGTTTCCATCTTATTGTTTCTTTATAAATTCCTTATCATCCATCATTATTCCCAAAAATGTTTGTGAAGCACCCTGGATGGCGACAAGCCATGATTGATGAAATGCAGGCCCTTGATCACAATGGAACATGGGAATTGGTTCATCTTCCTCCTGAGAAGAAAACTGTTGGTTGTAGATGGATCTATGGTATTAAAGTTGGTCCAAATGGTGAAATTGAATACCTTAAAGCTCGTTTGGTAGCCAAAGGTTACACTCAGATATATGGACTTGATTATGGAGACACTTTCTCCCAGGTGGCCAAGATCACTACTATTCGTCTTCTTCTTGCCATGGCAGCTATTCGCCATTTGTCCCTGTATCAGATGGACGTTAAAAACGCATTCCTACGTGGTGAGTTAGATGAGGAGATTTACATGGAGCAACCTTCGGACTTTGTTGCTCAGGGGGAGTCTGGTCTAGTGTGTAAACTCAGGCGATCTCGCTATGGTCTTAAGCAGTCGCCAAGGGCTTGGTTTGGAAAGTTCAACAATGTTGGCCAAGGTTTCGGAAAAGGAGTGAAGCAGATCACTCTGTCTTCTACTATCACAAATCTGTTGACAAATGTGTTTATTTAGTTGTTTATGTCGATGACATTGTCATTACAGGAAATGATGCAGTCACAATATCTCAACTAAAGCAACACTTATGCAATCACTTTCAAACAAAAGATCTTGGTCATCTGAAATATTTTCTGGGAATAGAAGTAGCTCAATCTAAAGAAGGCATTGTAGTTTCCCGGAGGAAGTATGTCTTGGATCTTCTGAAGGAAACAACCCATACAAGAAACTAGTAGTTGATATGGGAGACTTATACTCAGATCTAGAAAGGTATAGAAGGCTGGTTGGGAAGCTCATATATCTCACTATTACGAGGCCAGATATTTCCTTTGCAATTGGAGTTGTAAGTCGATTCATGAATTCACCTTGTGTTGATCATTGGAATGGAGTAATGCGTATTCTCAGGTACATAAAAAGGCTCGAGGCCAAGGTCTGTTGTTCGAAGATAAAGGAAATAGTCAAATTGTTTGATATTGTGATGCTGATTGGGCTGAATCCGATACAGATAGATGCTCTACTACTGGGTATTGTGTGTACCTTGGTGGTAATCTTATCTCATGGAAGAGTAAGAAACAGAAGACTGTTGCTCGATCTAGTGCAGAAGCTGAATATAGATCTGTGGCTCTTGCAACTTGTGAGTTGGTGTGGGTTAAACAACTCATACAAAAATTGAAGTTCTGTGAAATTTCTTCAATACAACTTTATTGTGATAATCAGGCAGCTATCCACATTACTTCCAATCCGGTATTTCATGAAAAAGGACTAAACACATTGAAATTGATTGTCACTTTGTAAGGGAAAAAGTGTTGTCCAAGGAAATTAGGATCGAATTTGTTGGTACCAATGACCAGCTTGCAGACCTGTTAACCAAACCCTTAAAGGGTCCTCGGATTGAATACTTGATTTCCAAGCTTGAAATATATGATTTATATACTCCAGCTTGAGGGGGAGTGTTAAATTAATGTTAGATGTTGATTATTAATTGTTAGTTGAGGTATATTATGTTTCATTTATTATTGTATGTCAGAGGTTGGTGGTAGTTGTATTCACCACTCTGAGTTTCTAGATTGTATTGTATCTCTATTTAATAAGAGATTCTAAGCTGAGTAAAGTTATCTCAAACTTTTCTATATTCAAGTATTTTGAACCAGAATTAAGAAACACTAAAGGATGGCCTAGTTCACGAGGTTCGAACCATTGTGTGATCTAGGAAATGTCTACATAAACACAACCCAATCTTAGTAAAATGAGATAGGAAACAGTCGTAAGGAAAAAAGAAATTGCTAACTTCTTTTTATTCTGCACATTTTTTTTGTATGTCCTGATTGGATTTCCTCAAGAAATGCTTTTCATTTGTAAGTTTATTTGAGATATTGTACATGTTAAGTATTTGTCGATATTGTGTCTATCAGAATTTAAGAAACAGTAAAGGATGGCCTAGTCCACGAGGTTCGTACAATTGTGTGATCTAGGAAATGTCTAAATTGCTAACTTTTTTCATTCTGCACATTTTTTTGTATGTGCTGATTGGATTTCCTCAAGAAATGGTTTTCATTTGTAAGTTTATTTGAGATATTGTATATCTTAAGTATTTGTCAAGACCAAGACCCGTGCGCCGTCATTAGCTAAATACATATAATGTTAAATTTCCATAAAATAATCAAGTTATGCACTTGTATTAGAATCGTCAACATAAAACAGAACTATGCATTACTTCACTTTTGACATTCATAGTGAAGTCATAGGAAGCTAGAAAGCCATTTGTATCATTATAGTTGAGTTTCTCGTTCATGGTAAATGTGGAAAATAAATCTGCATTTACACCTCAAACTTTAGAGTTGTGAATATTTCCTACATTTAAACTTTATATATGAAAAGTGTTCATCACTTCACTCTATTTGACTTGTACATCTCATAATGTATGGATGTTTTTCTTATCAAAACTAGGTTTGCTGGATAATGTGCTGAGTGATTACTTGTGGGCCAAGGCTGTTCTTCTTACATCTACAACAGTGGCTACAGCTGGTCTTACAATTCAGGTTCCATTGGCTGCCATTGTGGACATCTTGACTGGCAATGCTCCTCGCTTTATGGATTACCTTGGAGCAATAGCTGTCATGATTGGCTTCACTGGAATCAACATTCCTTCTGACGCTTTTAGCAAATCCAGAGAAACTACTGTGGGATTGGAAAATGAGGACTTGAATATAAGGACTGAAGAGCTTCCTTTGTCTAGAAGCGAAGGTTCAGCTGCTATATAATAGCATTGTACATTTTCATTCACTTCACGTTTTAGTTCAAGGGAGGTTTTCTTGTAACCATTACCAAATTAGTTGCAAAAACTGAAATATGTTACTAGCAGGGAAATAGAAAAGGTAGAACAAACGGAGATGGTTGACTAGAGGAACACGAGATTACACCTGGAGAAACATGTAAACTGCCATGTGGTACAAGAAATTGTAACTTGGATTCCATAGTGGACCATAGTGGACCCCTTAAGAAGAAAGGGTTCACGCATGTAATCACATGTTTGGGATACCAGTTTTTTGTATTAATTTTGGGATTCTTTTTGTAAATGTTTAGTTCTCTATATTAAAAGGTTTTCGTTTCATAATATTATTTCAAATGCCTTATATAACTCATAAACGCAGTGCAGCGATGCCCCCCACTATAATTTTAGCTAGTTTAATAAGATATTTTATGTCACTAGTAACACTTGTTTACCAGAAAAAAAAACGAATAACTTTGAATTGTCTGGATCCTCAGTTAAACAAACGGAGGCATTAATGTATTTGTTTTTTCTTTTGTTTCTTATAGTCTTTTGTGTATTTGTATTTTCATTTGTTTCTTATAATTTTTTATGAATGAAATTATTTGTATTTATAAATAATTATGTTTAGTTGTTTGTAATTGTTCTAATTCTACTTCTACTCTCCTTGCTCTTGAACGTATTGGTCTGTTTTCTAAATTAAATCAAAATACATTAAATTGACTAAACATAAACAATTTTTTTTTTATAGGTACATGTTAATATTGTTAGGAATGATAGTTTTTATTACCGTTAAGTTATCTTCTTTCACTTTCTTCTTGTTTAACTAAACGAGTCACGTTATATCGCTTAAAACAATTGTTTTTATATCACTTCATTTAATCTACCTTTTTTAATAATGTCCTTCTTAACTTTATTTTAATTTTGAATTAAAATTATGTATATCTTATTTATAATTTTCAATATTTGTACATTTAATTTATATTATACCTGAAAAATTATTACATAAAAATGTCATATATATAAAATACAATACCTTTATTAAAACTGAGTCATCCAACATGTTGGTATGGTATGAGTAAAATATAGTTTGGATTCCTTTTGCAAGATTTTGAGTTTAATCTTGGGAATAGGAAAACATAGTTTGTTAGCCAGATATTTTAATAGAGATTAGTCATGGATAAAATTTATCCCTAAAAAAAGTGTGGCGAATTATCAGGAAGGATGGGTTGTATGGTTTTGTTCTTTGAAAAGCCATTGGTGATGCAGAGAACAAGTTCTGAGTTCATTTCAATGAGGATGCAGGGAAGCAGCATGAGTTTTCCTCGTGGATTCCTCTTGGGTCTTTTATATATATTTTCATAGTGAAGCATGACAGAGGACTGTATGGGGGAGAAGATAATCAATATCAGTCTTATTAGCAAATTTCGGTTGTTACGGTTCTTCCAAAGGCTCTTAGCAAAAAGAATGTGCCAATGGATTTTTATAGGTCCACTTGGTCTGCAGTTACTAAGGTTTTAGTTTATCCATAAATTTTCTGCTTGCAAGTTTTATGAAGGAGGTTTGTTTGCATGGCATGACCTGAGACTCATATTTTGCTTCATGTCCTCTACTAATGGTCGAATAAATCAGTAAAAAATGATTTTACCTTATTGCTTTATCTAGTTTTAAAGATTTTCTTAATTGCCTTTGCTTTTATTGATCTCTAATAAAGCTGGGCTGTTGATAATTAAGTTATTTCAATAACCTAATCATAACTAATACTTATATAATTGGATATTTAGATAACTAATTATTTAACTAGTTATTTGTTCATAATCGATTACATAATGAATATTGAAAATTAAAATAATTGATCTTCTACTTAAAATCATAATCACCAACATCACCATGATCATCATTATAACAATATATTACATGAGCTATTATTAACCAACATTTTTTTTGTTAAACACGAAAACTAAAAATATTTGAAAATGATTCCAAATAACGAATTATGCAACTAAGTTTAACCATAATTATTTTTTTAATAAAATTAAGTTAATTTTGTTAATCATATCCATAAATCAAATTATAATTTTATAACCATATTAAAATGATCGGTTATTATATAACTAATTATTATAAGTGAGTTTTTTTTTTAAAACTAGATTTTTTGAGCAAAACACTAATCTCTAATCTAGTCTATTCCTACTATTATGTTGCCTTTAAATTCAGGTCCTGGTTAGTTAGTTATTAGTTCTCCATTAGCATTTGTTTTACCTCTTCCTCAAGTTTGTATATAGATATTTTTTGTTTCTTTTTGGGATCAAGGAAATACATTTTCTCAATTTTTTGAGGTAACACTAGATAAAACAAAAATGTCGGTGGAAAAAGGTTTGAATCTCCACTCAGAAAAGTATATATATTTAGTGTTTGACCATGCTTGTTGTATCTAAGAAAAATACATATAAAAAAGAAAAGAAAATTTGTGTAATTCAAGAACAATGACTTTTAAATAAAAAACATCAAGCTGTGATATTCAATATGTTGAAAATATCGATGAAGAATGAGACAGTACCCAATCATCACTGTGGATCACTTCCATGGCATTGAAGGATTTCAACTACTTGGCTCATTGTGGGCCTTGAATCTCTGTCTTCCATTACACAGTTCAAAGCCACTGTAGTCAAAATTTCAATCTTACTTTTATCATAATTTTGTCCAATAGCAGGTTCAATTATTTGCTCCACCCAAGATGTGTTCGTGTTGCTCCTTTTTTCTCTCACCCATGCCACCAGCCTCCCATCATATGTCTTTTCACCATTAATGTCTTGGATAATATTTGTTGGGCTTTTCCCAGTTATCATTTCCAAAACCACAATTCCATAGCTATAAACATCCACCTTGGATGTAATAGGAAAGTTAAAAACCCACTCAGGTGCCATATATCCTCTGGTGCCTCTGATCATAGAGATGCTTGGATTGTTGGGATTATTTCTGTTGAGGAGCTTTGACAAGCCAAAGTCTGCTAACTTTGGATGATAGTTGGAATCAAGGAGTATGTTTGGTGGCTTTATATCACAGTGCAAAATCCATTCCAAGCATTGCTCATGTAAATATGCTAGAACTCTTGCTATATCAAGAGCAATTTTATACCTCTTGCTCGAATCAAGTGTGTTAGATGAAAGATTTTGAGCCAAAGAACCATTTTCCATGTACTCATACACTAATAGTCTATGCTTGCCCTCAGCACAATACCCCCACATCTCTATCAAGTTCATGTGGTTAAGCCTTCCAATGATGCATACTTCAGCAAGAAATTCCTCTTCTTGTTTAGCATTATAAAGTCTCTTTATTGCTGCATGTCTTTGATCTGATAAAAGACCTTTGTACAAAATCCCTCCTGAACCTCTTCCAATCTCTTGACTGAACCCCTTTGTAGCTTTCTTCAGCTCAGAGTAACTAAATTTTCTGAATCCTGTTGCTGTAAAATGGTAGTCCTGTAGATCTGCTTTTGACTTTTGGCTGCTTCTAATTAAGAAGCACCAAACCACAAAAATGCAAACCACTTCAAAAGCTCCAAGCGCTGTAGCAAAGCACAGGAAAAACTTCACAAGACGGCTTGCATGGGTTTTGGCATAAGCTCTTGGAAGTTGGACTGAACAAACATGATGATCATACACAGTGTCAATGGCAGATTCTTTGATAGAGGAGCTATTACTTTTAGGCAATCTCAAGTATGTTGTTCCTGCAAATACTGGTGAACGCTGTCCATTGAGCAATTGTGTTTTTGTAAAGCACTTATAATGATAATCATTGTCAAAGCCTTTTTTTGCACTAAAGGAATGCTGAAACCCCTTACAAGTACAGTCTTGCAAGCACAAATCCTCACAAGCACTGTAGTTACTAACTTGTACAAAATGATTATCATAGCCATAAAACTCAACATTGGGAATCTCCAAGAAGATAGACTCATTCCTATGGCAAGTAAGATCAAACAAAGGTTCACACCCTTGAGACCAATCACTGTGGTTCTTTAATCTATGCCCCGGAAGGCACGAACATTTTCTTCCAATCATATGATCATAACTACACAAGCTGTTGGGTCCACAAATCCCATGAGGTATGCAACCACTAGAAATTGCTTGCCATGAAACATACCATTTCTCTAAAACATTACTTCTACTATACACTCGGACATTGCCATCACAATCCATCTTCAATCTTCTCTGCAGCACTGTGCCATAATCAGATGTCACAAAAGTGAAATTATCTGATGAGTTGAAACGGCCAAGAGAATTCAACACACCAATTCTACTACTATTGAAATTAAACCTGCCAACTTGCCAACTTACTAACCAAGGCTTTGGCCAGTAAGGGCTTGAAACATCAGGACCATCATAGTGAAGACTAAGAACATTTTCATCGTCGAAGAGCAACTTATAGAAACCGGAGGAATGGTTACTTTCACTACTTGCAGACACAAGTTGAGTGTATCTTGTAAGATATTGGCCAGGAAGGAGAGTGTCAGTTGGGAAATCAAAACTTTGCCACAAAATGGTTCCTTGCAGCATACGTAACACAAGATTGCCATCTTCTTCGAGATGCAACTCTGCTGGGGCTAGTGAAGCAGTGTTTGAAGACCAAGCAATGTTAGAAGCAGCATCAAACAAGACAATGTTAGCAGTGCCTGTGAGGGAAAGTTTGGAACGCTTTCCATTGACAGGGTTGTCACGGTTGGCCATCCAGATCACAGTGTTGGGGGTATGGAAATTAGGCTCAGTGAACCATATTGCAAAGGAATATGCGTTGTCTCCAATGGCAATGAAACCAGCAGAGAACGTGCCATTTGGTGACACAAGAACATCTTGTGGATTTTCTACCGAGAGGGAAGATCCCTTTCTCAATGACCATGTAGAAGAAGATGAACATTTTAAAGTAAAAAATAATAATATAAGAAAGAGTGTTATTGACAAAGCCATGCTCATATTCAATGAAGTTCTTGTGTGTTATGATGATTCATTTAAGTCCGGGATATACATATTGTTATATAGGATTATTATATTGGTATGCGTAGCTTCTCTTCCATCTCACTTTCATCCAATATCTCTTCTTATTTTTTTCATTTCTATGTATGAAACAATTTTCAAAAAGATTACAAAAAAAAATCAAATGTTTGAAAGTTTTCATTGTCATTAACAATCAGTCATAATCGTCACATTTAGCTACCATAATTATCACTTTAACCACTACCGTCCGACAATAATAATTATGATGGCAAGAACAATGATGATAATAACATATTAGCATGATGATAACAATATTTGTCATGGTGAGTTTTTAATTTAATAATTTGATGGAATATTTTTGTACCAAAAATGTTAACCAGGGTGGTAAGAGTAAAAATTTATTATAAGAATTTTTTTATTAGAATGCGTATAAACTGCGCTTCCAATTTAAGTTGAGGTTTTATATATATATATATGATTTCTAAATATTATCATAAATGATTAAGATTAAATTACACAAGTTATGTATAAGTTTTTACAAAGTCATAATTTTTCTATAAAAGGATGCGAAATCTTATGTGTCATGAACTAAGAAGCTTTTATCCTCTCTCCTAAAGAAATGTTTAAACAATATTTTGATTGATTGGTTAAATTGGTGTCTATTTGTGTGAGTAATAAATAATATCAACCTTTAAGTATTCATGTTACTTTAAAATCTTTTCATCTTAGAATGTGTTTGTTTTACTTATTCAATTAGTAAAAACGAGATGAAATGATAGTTGAAATGATTTAACTTCACTTGCATAAAAAAAATTTAGGAGTTACTTAATTTTACAAAGTGAGTGAAGGAACATGTAGTCACAATCTAACACCTAAAAATTCTAATGTTTTATATTTTTTATTATAACATTTATTATTGTGATTGAGATTCTATACAATCACTTGTGTGACTGCAACGAATCCATTAACAAATCTCATATTATATAACATATCTTCTTTATTTCTCTCTCGTTCATGAATATAAGTATAGTAATTTATAATATAAATATATAATTATAAAAAATTATAATTTAAATATGCAATTTAAAATTTATATATTTAATTATAGAAATTATAATTTTAAATATTAATCATAGTAATTTATTATTTAAATATGTAATTACATAAATTTTTAATTTAAATATATATTTATAATTTAAATATGTTATAATAGAAATTTATAATTTAAATATATAATTATAATAATTTGTAATTTAAATATATAATTATTTATAAATATGTTATAATTATTTTAAATATCTCATTGTTGATCTAAAGATTAATGATATCTTTATTTGATATTTTACTATTTTCAGCTAGTTTTATCAAACATTTACAACTAATTTATCATATTTCAGTTAACTTTTCAGTTTTCGACTAGTTTTTTAGCATCTTTCAATCAGCTTTCAACTAGTTTTTTAACTAGTTTTGTCAAACACACCCTATAATTGAAACTTCCTTTTCACCATACATAAGTATATAACCTCTCACTCTCTAATATATAATAATAATAATAATAATAATAATAATAATAATAATAATAATAATAATAATAATAATAATAATAATAATATATTTTAAAATTTTTTTTATTGTTTATTAATTTATATAGTAAATAATACGAATTAATTATTCAAAATATTTTTTAAAATATTCTAATTGTATATTAAATTTAGATAAAATATTAAAAATAATATAAATAATTAAAAATATTTAATACATTATAAAGGTAGCTTTTAAGATAATTAAATAAAAAATCAACAAAAGTGTCGTACTAAGTTGTCTTATAGACAAAAAACTAATAAATAAATAAAAAGTAATGTTATTACAAAACTAATTTTAATATTAATATTACATTAAAAAATTAAAATATTATTAAAAATATGAAAATAATTAATATTATAATAAAAATAAAATATAATATTTATTTTAAAACAATTTTTCTTAAATATAATACTTATTTTAAAAAATAAGAAATTATTATATATCCACTATAGTGATAGTATTTGTTGAATAATTGATAGCTTGTATCTTAAATCATAAATGAAGTAGTTATATGTCAGGCTCAGGCCATATTAGGTTTAATTTTAATACCTAATTGAGTACGACATGCAGCGCAGCCGTCGTGGGGTGATTTTAGGGACTGTTTAAATCAATTTTTTAAGATCGACTCCTTATTAAATCGGTGAAAACATTAATTTATGATTTATTAGTTTTTGAATCCTGATTTTCATAAAATAATACTTTTTTTATTAATATATTTTAATAATTATATTAAATAATATTAAAAAAATATTACAAAATTCGGTGAAAGCATTGATATTTATTAGTTCTTTAAATTAATGTTAAACCGATGTAAATAAAATAATATTTTATTATTAATATATTATTTAATTATATTAAAAAATATAAAAATATTTTATAAAATTCATAATATAAAAGCATAAAGTATCATAAATAATTCATATTTTATAAATCAAAAGAAATAAGTCATAATATATAAGAAAATAAATGAATTAAGAAGGTAATTATAAAATAAAAAATTTTATTAAATACACCCTTATATTCCTAAATTAAATCTACTTTTTACTAATTTTTAAATTAAAAGATGTCGAATTAGGTAAAAGATAGGTGCATTTAGAAAAATATAAAAAAATTTAAAATTCTTGAATTGTTAATTTTATCGGTTGATAACCCATTCTCCAATTTCAACCACAGATCTTTATTTGTCCAGTTTAAATATTGCCCGTACCGGTTTATTGATTTTTTGTTGAACGACTTATCCAATTTGATTCTTACAACATAGGTTCGGATAATGTTTAAGATTAGTATACATGGGTTGGTATATATATTAGATATATTAAACTTGCGAGTTAATTTTGGATTTTTTAAAAAACATAATTGTAGCAAAAAAAAAAAAAAATTGAGTCTGCTCCGTGAAGCTTGCAAACTCTAGAAGCTAATTCAACAGGTTCACAAAAATGACTTGTAATCTGTTCAAAGTAACAAATTTGTTATTTTAACTATTAATTTGTGTTAATACAATTTATTTGTTATAAATTGTGATAGTTTAAAAATATTTAGTATTCTAGATTATTTTAAATGATGATATAGTTTTTAGTATGATAGAATATAGTTTAGTTAGTTTAAAAAAATTGTGGAGTATGAAGATCAGTTTATTAAGTTTATGAACTTCACAAGCTAAATACAAACTTTAAAAAAGTCTATTTATTTGTTGATTAGATTTATTTAGCTTATTTAAAATGTAAATTTTGTTTGCCAAACCTTAAATAAGTTGGATTGATCTATCTATCCATTCCTATTAGTAAACACCAATTACGATAATACTAATGAAATTAATATATCTGAATTAAAATATTCTTATTTAGTGAATTTTGTATTGTTAGAACTATTATTTGGTTATTAACATTTTGTTTCATTGGAAAATTGATTATCTAATGCATTTATAAATATATAAATAAGGTATATTTGTAAAAAAAAAAAAAGTTTAATTGTACTTTATGATTTTATAATCCCAACTTTAAATTAATACATTTGACCCCTATGTTTTAAATTTCACAATTGTTACTTAAATGAATGCAAGACTAATTGCATTTGAATATGAATTGATGATAAAATTTTGAAATTAACCCTTAATTTGAGTATTAATTGCAAAATTTTAAAAGTTGAGAAATAAAAATGTCTTAAGTTTAAGAGTTTAATTAGTATACACTGTTAGTGTAAATATTTTTACATTGATATTTAATCACAATCCTTCATTCATGGTAAAATTGTTGACTTTACTTATTATTATTTTATTTAAAAGTCACATAAATAAAAAGTCATGATTGAATGTTGAAAAAATCTTTCACACTAATCGTGTATACCAATTAAACTCTAAGTTTAAAGTTGTAATTTGTAGATGTGTAAAAGTGGGATTGTAATTAAGAAAAAAAATGTAGTGATAGATTTATAAAACAAATATAATTTTGAAACAAATCTCTAATGGCTGAATAACTATAGTTTTAGTTTTACTTTACACTATTATTTCATGGGTAAACTACAATTTTTGTCCCAGAAAGTAAAAAATATACTATTACTTAGATTTTTAAAATAAATTTTCAAGTAAATTAGTTTGCAAGTTTTCTTTTTGAAAATGGAAAAATATTTTTTAACATTATAAGGTTGGTCTAGTGACAAAGTTTACATGTGGAGAGAAGGGAATAAAGAGGTTGTAGGTTTGAATCACTCCATTAACAAAAACTAACACATTAACAATTAATATTTGACATATAAAAAAATAGAAAAGTGTTTTATTGAGAACATACATTTTTTTTGGATAAGCAATATATTAGTTTTGTTAGTAGAGAGATTCAAATTCGTGGCCACTCCCTTCCATATAAACATTGCCATTAAACCAACCTTCTAATTTCCTATAAGTAATGATATGAACCTGCTTGCATAATAACATAAGACAGTCACACATTACATTATTAGCTTAAGCATCATAATCATCCCAAACTTTACAATTACATAATTGAATGATTAATGTGTAGCTTGGTCCTTAAAGCATCTTAGATAGAGTTTAAGTATTTTAGATAGCAGTTTTAAAGTACTTTAAATACCATTTTGCACAACAATATAATCATTGGTAGATTAATTTGCTTAAAAACTTCTTCGAGGAACTATGTGTCAAAGCTTATATGTTATTAAATAAAATGAGTGTTTACTCATTATTATACTGTATGATAGAATGGAGAGGAAAGGAAAGGAATATGTAAAAAGAACAAAAAAAGAAGAGAAATAAGTAGAAAGAAACAAGAAATATGTATTTTGTTCCCAAATATCAAATACAGTATGCAAGAGTTAAAGGTATTTCTTTTCTGATTTAACTTTGGTAAACATATATGGATTCACACACACGATAGAGGACAAGAGCTAGATTCATCAGCTGCATGTATTGTGGCATTGTGCCTTTAAAATTTGATAGAAAGTCTTCTGCTACAAGCAGACTCTGTTAGCTAGGCAGGGACTCAACTCATGAACACATGCTTGCCTCTACATATCATTCCATAAATATCAATAAGTTTACAATAATTTACATACATTGTTTAACTGGAGCCACACCCTCTTGATTTTTTCTTAACAGGTTATAGCTTATAAAAAATATGTATAATCAAAATTCAACAACAGAAGATTAATTCATTGGTTCACTCTAAATTTAATAGCAGAATATTGATACCCTTGGCAGCAGTATAACGGAACCAATTCTATTTGGTTTATGGTCTAACCACTAATTCATCATACGAGGAGTGTAACTAGAACAATAAAGATAAGAGAATTTAGTTGTAACTTAAACATTTCCATCGCTTCAGAAATAAAAATTGTACATTTATTCACTTAATAATTGTAAAGGTTACCGATTTACAAATGTATAGATTCTAAAACAAATCTTCAAAACCGTTTCACGAAGAGAACCCTCCACAACCAAAATTTAATCCTGGTGGGCTGGCTGATAATTAAGTTGAAGGAATAGCTGATGATCATATTTCCATCCATATCAGTAAAAAGCAAATTTTAATTGTTGCAAACAGTAAACAGTATTTATCCTTTCATTCTTGAGAAGACAAGGAAACCAAAGAATATTAAGTAAAAATAAAGAATATCAGTAAAACAGTGCAGGAGCCTATGTTCTAGTAAGTGAGGATTAAGGGAACATAGGACACTATTGGAAAACTCAGGAAATAATTACTTCTTAAAGTGTTGCATCATCGTAGGGAAAAGTTGATTGTGGTAGTACAAAATCAGAGTCTGAAGTAATATAAGATAGCCTTTTCTATGTTACTATAATAAAGTTGATTTTAAAATTTTAACTTTATAAAAACAAAAAACTATTCTTGATTTGTAAGTTTTTAAATTTATAATTTGTTATTTTTTCAAGTTTTAAAATATTGTTATCAAATTTCAAATTAATCAGAGTCCTTCTTTTACTATGATCTACAGCTAGTAGCTGGAAGGTAGTACTATCAGAGACAATAGTTAGTTGTGATGATTGGAGATTGATGATGTTTTTTTTTTGTAAGCCAAACATTGTATTCATCAAAATAGGAAAACACAAGAGATGCCTCTTGACAAATTACAAAATAGTACAAATTCAAAAAGTATGATGAAAAATAGAAACAAAACAAAATAAAATCATAAAGCATTAATACAAGATCAAGGATTCATAAGCTATTCTACAAAGGAGTTTGTAGTAAGCTTTGCAACTCGACACCACTCCCAAGTGGAGAATTGGGCCGCCTCAATAATGTTGTGCAGAGACATCTCCTTCATTTGAAAGATCATTCCATTTTTGGCTTTCCAAATCTGCCAGATTCCTACATACCAAACAAAAGAATATGCTCTTTTGTGATTGCAATCGCCATAAGTCAATCCCAAAAATTGGTGATAATGAGATTTAAGAGAATTTGGTAACACTGTAGTGATTCCCTATCAGTCACATAAACTTGACCACACCTGGTAGGATCTGTCGCAAGTCAGGAAAAGGTGTATCCCAGTTTCATCTGACCTATTACAGAAGAGCACATGCTTTCCCCTTTTGATATGATTTGTTGTTTCCTTAAATTATTTCTTATTGGTAGCCTATCTGCTTCAAGTTGCAAAGCTAGTAGTTGAACTTTCAGAGGTACTCCTTTTGCCCACAGCTACTTGTAGAAAGCATTGCCTTCCACCTCCGGATTCGAAGATAAAAACCTATATGTCGAGGATACAAAATATATACCTGATTTCTCTAAGGTTCAATCCCAACCATCCGATTTCCCTAACGTCATGTGTACCTCCCCCACTTGCATTATTAAGCCTTCCAATAACTCTTCTTCCCAGAAATATAATCGTTTTTGTCAAGACGAATTCCAAACCCCTCGACCAACTGCTTTTTGCAATGGAGGAAGTCTTATCCAATGCAATCCCATATAGCCTAGGATATGCTTCCTATCTATCTTTCCAGAATGCGACATCCCTTCCTATAATTCTACGATGCACATTTGAAGACCATCAGTCGCTTCTTTGATGTACTAATTTTTTGATGGAATTTAGATCTAACCACTAATTTGAAAACAATTTAACCGTTACCTCCCATCTCTCACCTCCACGCCTATACTTATACTTCAAGACCCTAGCCCACAAACTTTCACCTTCCACCCTGAAACATTACTTACATTTTCCTAATAGAGCTACGTTAAATGTTCCCAAATCTCACAACCCTAACCCATCCTCCTCTTTTGTCCTACATACCTGCTCCTAAAACACCCAATTGATTTTTTTACTCCCATCCTTACCCCTCCACAAAAATTGTTTAAATAAAGAGTGAAGACGAGAAACAATACCTTTTGAAACCTTGAAGAAGGAAAGGAGATTGATGATGTTGATCGAAGATTGAAAGTTGGTGGTGATGACTTGTGAATGGTGACTACAGGGCCGACCCAATGGTAAAGGAACCTAAAACAAATTATCAAAGAATTCCTTTTAAATGATATATGCTAGACATTTTTTAAATATATGTGATTTTTCTCAACACATGAGACCTTTTGCTTTAAAAATTAGTGACAAATAAAGTTTTATTGATAGACCTAAAGTTTTAACTTTAGCCTTACTCTTAGGCCAACCTTGGGTGATGGGCCTAAAGATAGGAGATAGTAGTTAGCATTTCTAGATAACGACAATGATGATGGAAGATTAACAACGGGTAATGGCGATCAGAGAACAACAATGACAGACAATGGTGGTGGTAAGTGATTGGAGTTCGATGATGGTAACAGGTAATTGATAATCAACATTGGTGGTCTATGATGGTAATAGGCAATGGTGGTGAATGAGGATGATATATTTTTGTTTTCAAAATACATTTTAAAACAAAAAAACACAATTACCCCCAAAAAATGTACCTTAATAAGGTTGGTTTAGTAGTAAAGTGAAGAGATAGGGAGACAGAGGTAGTGAGTTTGAATTCCTCCACTAACAAAAACTAACACATTAACAACTAATATTTGACCTATAAAAAAATATGAGGCTTTAGAATTCAGATGCAAACTCTAATCGTCAATAAAGACAACCCTCTCAGAATCTATGTGTGATTATATATTTTTCTTTTAAATTTGGAAGAAATATATAACTAAACCTCAAACAATTATAAAGTTCCAAGTATAAAGCACAATTAGCCACAAAACCAAATCAAAGTTAATCTTGACAAAAGTGACCCAAAAAAACATGACAATACTACATAATGGAATAAATGTAGTAACAAAATCACTTACAAATGTGCTAAACATAACCCTGCATTATCAATCCAAGAAGTAAAACTATACTTGATGGAATCCCAAATCTATACCTATTTATTTTCAAGAGCATACTTTAATATGGAAAAACATTTCTAAAGACTCCAATGTTTTATCTCTAAAAATAATGGAGTTTTTGGTATCCAAATGAACCAATAAATTACGTTACTGGTTTATATCTTGATTCTAAGGAGTTAGGATTGAGATATCAATTGAAAAACGAATTCAAAAATAGATAAAAGAACTTAGTTAAAAATTATCATTTAGTAAAATATCGTAAAGATAATCAAATTTTTGACATATTACTTTATATCTGAGTCATTAATCAATTTTATGAATATAGTAAACTTGTTAGTTTGCTGAGTATACAACTCAGATATATTTATTAGTTATTACAAATGACTAATATAGGTGTCGGACACTCAACAAACACACCTCTCCTTGACAGAGGGTCACGTGTTGGTGCCTTGGTGGCCTATCCAAAATTAGTGATTAATTCTCGTCTACTATATTTAAAATTTGTGTTCGTAATTAATGTGATATGAAGATTTTACTGCTCATGTTTCATAGTAGTACCCCCTGTGCACAACAGGAAATAACATTCACGTGTTATATTTTTAGGAATGATTTTATCATTTTGATACTAAAGAACATAGCATTAGCATTTGTATCTCTGGAATATATCATTAGACAAATTTGGCTTTAATTATTTTGTTGTTGTACAGGTTTTTGAAGTTCTTTAAAAATTTTAAAACACTTTAAAATACCATCTAAAACGTTACAACCACAGAATCATTATATGAAAATTTGTTTAAAGAATTTAAGTGCAAATACCCATAATTTTGGGGAACAAAAGTGAGAGTTCAGTCATGAAAATGGTACATGAAACAAACGATCCCTAAATTTTTATTTGAAGCTCTATATCTTTTAGTAGCAGTATATGTTTTGAGAGCATGGGGATTGATGTATGTTGTTTCTCTGATGTGACTCGTTTCTGCTTCTAACTTCATCTTTATGCTATGATATCTCAGTGGAAGCAATATTAAAGCTTAAGACAAATCTCTGGAAGCAAGATGTATATTTGTCATAGGAACACACCTTGTCTCTCAAGAATGCATATAATGCTGCTAGGCATTTTTAAGGTTGATAACATGATACAAATGAACAGGCTTGAGTGGCAACTTTCAGGTTGCTGCATTGTTGCTTCATATCTTGGCTTCACAGTTCACACTTCACACACTTGAATGACATATGACTAGCATGCATGACGCACTCTCATCAACATTTAAGAATGGTAAGGTTAGAATAATAAAATGAATGGTTTTGAGCTGTTCAATAAAGTTGTTCCATCAGTGACTTGGTAAATGATACATCTGAGGGAATTTCCTTCATCAACAAGTAACAACATAACTAGTTATGGAGGTGGCCCTAATAGGTGGGGTACTACTATGAAACATGATTCCTTTTTATCATATATTAAGACATTCAACCATGAGGTTGATGTTTTTCATTTTTATTTATAACTATGTAATAGATTTATCTAATTGGTCAATATTTCTTCTTGTGCTTTACTGGAGCAAGCAAACAGAGAATAAAAAAAGGAGACGGTGTTTCTTGGAAATCAAATTGATCCTCCAAAACGAGAGAAGATCATCATACAATCACTTCTCCGTTAATTGAACCGAAAGCTCAGATAATAAAATTCCGACTTTACTCGCAACAATATAAAGCTTTGGGGGGGACCTCAAAAGAAGGTGAATTGAATTTGGATCAAAACTCATGTTATTGAGGGAAAAGATAGGAAGAAGAAGAAGGGATTATGATGCAGCAAATTATGACTAAGTTAAAAAATATACTTCCTTAGCCCAACACTAGATGTTAAACAAAAGCAGCTTTTGACCATTTTTAAAGATAACTAAAAAGTGGGGATAGTAAGAAAATCTCAACTTCTATGAGTATTTAAAGAGGGTGAGTAACACTTAAAGATTTTAGTTGTACAAGTACTAAAAGGAATAGTTTTAAGAGTAAAGCTAAACATAAAGATTGTGTAGGTATAAAGACCAAATCATAATTAAATCATTATACAAACTTTGAAAGCCATTAAAAAATGGGCATTCTTACGGGCAGGGAAGGCATTTAAAAATGACATTATGGTTGACCCTTGTATGTGGTAGATGCAAAACTAGACCTTACTCTTGGCCCTTTGCCTTGCCCTGAATGAACGCCGGTGGAGAAAACTTGGTGCATGTTTGGAAATCAGGTAGAGAAGTATTTTGTGGCATGAGTAATTTTGTAAAAGGGTCAGGACTCTTGTTTTTTGTTTGCATTTAACTTTGATGGATTTATATTGGAACACATGCACAATATTTCTAACTTCAATCCACCATCTGAGTACCTTCTATGTTTAAACTTTGCAAATTGGAAAAGTTCAGTTGAATGTCATCTCAACTTAAAAACACACCCATCTAGTAGTTTAAGAAGTTCATCCTTTCAACAAAAGAGTCACTCTTTTGGAAGGTATTAGTGGGTTTCCATTGATCCATATGATCGAAATTCAATCAGAAGCGCAGAATTTATTTTTTTTTTCATCTAGCTTAATAAATATTGATTATTTTGCTTCATATCTGCCAAAAGTCGATTGACTCAAACTATTTTATTTTACCTAATTGCTTTATCTATTTGTCTTTCATAACTTATTTTCATTTCATTTTACTTTACAGTCATTTAATTGCATACTCTGTTATTGATCTCTAATCTCATTTATTGGCAATTTTAAGTAGCTTCAGATTTATTTCCTTATTACTTACAAGAATTGGCTTTTATATGTGGCATCTTGAAGTTAGTTGCTATTAAATTTGAGCATACTCTCGTTTTCACACGTACAAACCATCGAGTGCACGAAAATCCTACAGAAAGACAATTCATGCTGGACACAATCTCAACGTGGTTCACTTTCAACAAGGAGAACTAGATAAACAAAGTGATTTTAAGTCATTCCGAAAATATGAAGTTTATTTAAAAACCTCTACCTATGTACGATGAGAATAACCACTAAGAATGAGATCTTATTGAAACATTATCACAAAGAATCACTTACGTGAGACTGAAGCATCTCAACTACTTGACTCATGTTAGGTCTTGAATCTTTGTCATCCACTACACAGTTCAAAGCCACTGTGGTCAAAAGTTCAATCCTACTTTGATCATAATTTGGTCCAATAGCAGGTTCAATTATTTGCTCCACCCAAGATGTGTTGCTATTGCTCTTTTTCTCTCTTACCCATGCCACCAGCCTCCCATCATATGTCTCTTCACCATTACTGTCTTGGATATTACTTGTTGGGCTTTTCCCAGTTATCATTTCCAAAACAACAATTCCATAGCTATAAACATCCACCTTGGATGTGATAGGCAAGTTAAAAACCCACTCAGGTGCCATATATCCTCTGGTGCCTCTGATCATAGAGATGCTTGGATTGTTGGGATTATTTCTGTTGTGGAGCTTTGACAAACCAAAATCTGCTAACTTGGGCTCGTAGTTGGAATCTAGGAGGATGTTTTGTGGCTTTATATCACAGTGCAAAATCCACTCCAAGCATTCTTCATGCAGATATGCTAAAACTCTTGCCATATCAAGAGCAATTTTATATCTCTTGCTCCAATCAAGTGTGTCAGATGAAAGATTTTGAGCCAAAGAACCATTTTCCATGTACTCATATACTAATAGTCTGTGCTTGCCCTCAGCACAATACCCCCACATCTCAATCAAGTTCATATGGTTAAGCTTTCCAATGATACCTACTTCAGCAAGAAATTCCCCTTCTCCTTGTTTAGCATTATAAAGTCTCTTTATTGCAGCATGTCTTTGATCTGATAAGATACCTTTGTACACAACCCCTGCTGCACCCCTTCCAATCTCTTCACTGAACCCCTTTGTAGCCTTTTTCAGTTCAGAGTAACTAAACTTTCTGAACCCTGTTACTGTAAGATGGTAGCCCTGTCTGTCTGCGTTAGACTTTTGACTGGTCCTGATTAAGCACCAAACTAGAAAAATGCAAACCATCTCAAAAGCACCAAGTGCAGAAGTAAACCACAGGAAAAAGTTAACATACCTGTTTGCATGTCTTATGACATAATCTCTTTCAAGTTGAACTGAACAAACATGATCATATACAGGTTCAACGGCAGGTTCTTTGACAGAGAAGCTACTATTTTTAGGCACTTTCAAGTATGTTGAACCTTGGAATCCCGGTCTACGCCTTCCATTGAGCAATTGCGTTTTTGTGTAGCATCTATAAAAGGGTTTATCATTACTAAAGGAGTGCTGGAAACCCTTACAAGTACAATCTTGGAGGCATAAATTCTCACAAGCACTATAATTACTAACTTCTACATAACGATTATCATAGCCATAAAATTCAACACTTGGTATTTCCAAGAACATAGAATCATTCTTTTGGCAACTAAGATCAAAGATGGGTTCACACCCAAGAGAGAAATCACTTTGGTTCTTCAATCTATGTGCTGGAAGACACGAACATTTTCTTCCCCTCATACGATCATAACTACACATGCTGTTGGGTCCACAAATCCCATGAGGTATGCAGCCACCAGAAACTGCTTGCCATGAAACATACCATTTCTCTAAAACATCATTTCGACTATACACTCGGACGTTGCCATCACAATCCACTTTCAATCTTCTCTGCAGCACGGTGCCATAATCAGATGTCACAAAAGTGAAATTATCTGTTGAGCTGAAAAGTCCAAGAGAGTTCAACACACCAATTCTACTGCTATTGAAGTTAGACCTGCCAACATCCCAACTTAGTAACCAAGGTTGTGGCCAGAAGGAGCTGGAAACATCAGGACCATCATAGTGAAGGCTAAGAACATTGTCATCATCAAAGAAAAATTTATAGAAACCAGATGAATGGTTACTCTCACTTCTTGCAGACACAAGTTTTGTGTACCTTGTGAGAGGTTGACCAGGAACTATAGTGTCCGTTGGAAAATGAAAACTCTCCCACAGAAGGGTTCCTTTCAACTCACGTAACACAAGATTGCCATCATCTTTGAGGTGCAACTCAGCTGGGGCTAATGAAGCAGTGTTTGAAGACCAAGCAATGTTAGAAGCAGCATCAAACAAGACTATGTTAGCAGTGCGAGTGAGGGAAAGTTTGGAACACTTTCCATTGACAGGGTTGTCACGGTTGGCCATCCAGATCACAGTGTTGGGGGTATGGAAATTAGGCTCAGTGAACCATATTGCAAAGGAATATGCGTTGTCTCCAATGGCAATGAAACCAGCAGAGAACGTGCCATTTGGTGACACAAGAACATCTTGTGGATTTTCTACCGAGAGGGAAGATCCCTTTGTCAAAGATGAAGAGGAAGATGAAGGTTGGAAACACAATAAGGATGCTACAAGAAAGAGTGTGATTGGTAAAGCCATACTCAATTTCAAAGCAAGTTGGGTGTGTGCAGTGTACTTGCTTAAACCGTTTAAGTGCCTGTATTTATGTTATCATAAATATCTTTGTCATTGCTTACGCCAGCATGAAAAGGTTAAGGACATTTAAAGAGGTCAGAAAGAGAGTTATTTTATTTTTATTTTTTTTAAATAATTTAAAGTTATAGTTCAACTAAATTTTAGGATTTTTATAAAATATTTTTTTTTTATATTTTGTTCTGTCTTATTTATATGATCTTATTTAAAAGGATGCATGGAGGTTTTTATAAAACTCAATATATAATGTATTTTGTGTTTAGGAAAAAATAATTAGGAGAAACAAATATTAATAGAATGATAATTTCAAAAAAATTAAAATAATTTTATTACTATTACTAAACTAATATTTTTTTTCTAGAATTATTGAATCAAGTAATTGGTTATTGAATACTTGTTAGCATTTCTTGTATTATATTACCCTTAATTTTATGAAAGAATAAAAAAGATTTAAAGTTATTTAAGAGTTGCTAAATATTCACATGACCTTCATGATAAATTCTAACAATAAATATTTATGTTTTTCATTTTTCAATGTAAGCAAGGTGTAGCACGAAGATCTTGGAAAACTTGACTTTAGGATTTGCCGTATGTTGGTCGAATACACCTTGACACAGTAAAATATGAATTGACACACATGTCCATATATATAACGCACCATTTGAATACACCTAAGATTGTTAACTAAATACATTTAGAACAAATAAACAAGTGATTAGAGTTAAAACATGGTTAAATTGATATTGAGCCTCGATTAGCATGATCCACCACTAAAAGCCCATCTCGAAGCATATTAAACAAGGCAGGTAGCAAAGGTAAATCATCATTACATATACATTTATGGCTGACCTTAACCGAGATAGCATCTAACTTGAGCGTCAGAGTGGTTGCAGGTGCTCCACCTCGGCTTGGAGGAAGATATCTCAAAATTATTTGGACTCAAAACATAAATAACGGGACCACAATAATATAATAATCCACTAACACCTACAAACTCATCATCTTTTATTCTTAGACAGGAACATTTTGGCACCCATCGTGGGACCTGTTAAAACTTTTCCTTGCACATAGTGACCACTAGAAGGACTACGAAAGATATGACGGTGCATGAAGTAGGACATCCTTAATCTCTAATGGAAGAGACCTTGGATGCCACCAATACATCTACTGTGGTGGCCCAACTATGTGAGGAGATTGAACGTATGTGGAAGCGTAATGAAAAGGAGATGGAACTCATACGTAGACGTAACTGGGAATATCCCGAAAAACCTGATTTTAGGACTTGCCATCTATTGGTCAGATACACCTCAACATAGTAAAATATGAATTGACACACATGTCCATATAGACAACACACCATCCGAATACACCTCAGATTGTTAACTATCGACACGTAGGATCTCGACAGGATGACGAAAAATTAATTTGAAAATTAGAGGAGTCACACCAATATTTATTTAGGAAAACATTGAAAAAACCTTTAAGAAGAGGTGGTTTATGAAACTAAATTTTGAGTTTGGGAACCTATTACATGTAGGAAAGGTATTAGCACCTTACGACGTCCGTCTTAAGGATGGTTACCTCTAATTAAATATGGACAACTAGATAACTATAAAAATATTTATTTCACTATTTGAAATATAACAAATACATTTATTTTATTTTTATTTTTAACATTTAATGAGAAAACTATTACTGGAAAATTTCCTTTTATCAAAATTATTATTAATATTTTAATTTTTAATTGAATTATTTTATTTTATTTTTTAGGGCTCGATAGGAGAAAGTTCTTGCTCCTACGTATCTCTATGTGTGATGAAGAATCAGAGTATACGTAGTTCTTGATAATGATTTGTGCATTAGGTTTTTTTAATTTTAGTAATTATGTTTTTATTTTTGGGTTTATTTGAAATATTATTATTGCAACCAAATTAGAAGTACATCTGAAGTGACAATTACTAAATTATGATAGTTTTCGCAATGACTAAATCAAAAATGCATTTTAAGTAGTCATAATTAAAACTTTACATTTTATGTTTTTACATTTTGTTTGTATAGGTCGGAAGGGGAAGATGGTCTACCACTATCATAAGAAGATAATGAAGGGATTGGACCATTACAGTGTGACTCCTAAAGTTTCCTCCCTTTGGAATGATGAGCTCAAGAGTGCAAACTTTATCTCCTCTGATAACTTGTTGTCGAAGCAAGATTGGGGATGATAAAGTATGTAGGAGTGAAGGGAAGCTTTGACTCAGTAGGGATTTTCTTTTTTGCACATCTTGGTCACCCTCAAACATTACAAAGAGAAGATTATGGGCTTGGAGGTGACGACTAGAGCTGTTATGGAGGAGGGGAGGAAGTCAGTCGTCGAGTTAAAGAATAGGAGTTCGAACCTTGTTACTTCTAACGAGAAGGTGACAAACTTGTGGCCTTAGGCGAATGAGGATCAAGAAAATGAACTGGTTGATAAACCCAAATTCTACCTGTGTTTTCACCATGCTTAATAACTATTTTTAAGGAAAGAATTGCATTTTTATTAACGAAACTCAATTTTTAGTGTTTATTCTTACTTTAGACAGGTACTTAAGAAATAGGTAGAAAAAAGGACAAAATTGGGGCCTTTTTAGAACAATTATTGAAGATCCAGATCAGCACGACCGTGCTCTTTCTCAATACAGTTGTGCTAAGTCAACACAACCCAAAAAGTTAGCTAGAAGAAGCATAGTCATGCTTAGAAGCATCACACCTATGCTACGATCATGAAGTTATGAGCACGATCATGCTAAAAAGCAACACGACCATGCTACTTACTTGCAAAAGAATTCATTAAAATAAGCACAATCGTGCTTAATTTCCACACACTCGTGCTACATGGGCCTTGAGAAAGATATAAAAAAAGCTTAAATCCTCTTATAAATAGAAGCAAAGAAGACAAAAGGTGAGACTCATCGTGGCTAAGAAGAAGAGTTAGGTATGCGGCTTAAGAGGTGAAAAACGACGAGGAAACTTTGGGTTTGAGGCAATTTAAAGTACTCCGTACAATAATTCTTTATCTATTTTGATATATTATGTTATTGAAAGGATGTTTGCCTTTACATTAACCATGTCTGGCTAAACCCCTTTTTCTAGGTTTGTAATGTAGCTCTTTGTAATTCCCCCTTGCACTTTGCATGATTGTGTAATGTCATTCCCTGATTAATTTACTTCTCTGTGCTACCCTCGTATATCCTAATTATTCGAATAGTCACGACCACTGATATTTAAATATTAGTTGCACATTAATTGCTTGAGCAGTTATGACCATTGATGTTTGAGTAATTGATTTGGGAAGTAAATAGGTTAATGTATTCTGTTTGTTAACATCTTAATTGTTTGAATAGTCACAATCACTGATATTTGAATGATTGATCTATAAAGCAAATAGGGTCTTACCCCAGTAGCATTGACCAAATTCATCTGACAAACCTCTGATTAGGTAAAAATGATCTGATCTTAATTTGAATCTTGTATGATAAAATTGGACGACAAATTAGGATTATAGTGTGGTGTGCATGATCAAACTCACTGTAACAAATAGTGGTCATTTATTGGAAATATTTGAATGATAAAGAATAACATTGCTTAGTAAAAGGGGCTAGAAGCAATTGTAGTGAAATCACAACCCTAGGACTTAACTCATTGCATTCCAAACTAATATTTTTTCTTGTTTTACTATCTACTTTAATTCCAAACCATTGTGACTCACTAATTAAACACCATTCTCTTTCATCAACTGCTCTCTAATTTCTGAAGTTGAATTAATTGAGAACAAGATCTGATCCTTTAGGTATGATATCCAGATTTAGCTCCACTGTTATTACTGCATAGGATACACTTGCCCTTTAGCGATGATATTTTACGTATCAAGTTTCTGGCGTCATTGCCGGTGACTAGATTGTGTCCAATTCTCAATTAAATTAATTTAATATAAGTGAGCAAGTTTATATTTTTAAATTTTTTTTGTTCCTGTTTATTTGACCTTTATTTTATTTTATCTCTTTGATTCATTATTTTTTTTATTTTATTCTATCAAGTTGTTGCGGTTTAACCCTTTTTCCCTATGAATTGTTTATGCACACTCGATCTTAGGGGCCTACCCTAGAGTACAAATCTAAGATTTAAAAAACTGCTCGCATGAACATAGCCAAACAAAGGAGAATGACAGTGGATGAAAAACAACCATTAGGGAGGAGCTATTGTTGAACAAACCCTGTTAGACTTCTTCGCCCCTATGGTGGGGATTGCCAGTAGCATCCTTCTCCTTGATTTCGGGTAGACCTTGTTTGAACTAAAACTAGGACTGCTATAGATGATTGAAAATAAATAGTACAATGGTCTACCATTAGAAGAGCCAATTACTCGCTTAAAGTTCTTCTTGAGGATAACTGACATTGTGTGCTACTTAAGGGTGACTCAAGATGTAGTGAGGCTTGCAGCTTTCTCATTCTCGCTAAATGGGAGAGCTTTGAATTGGTTGGGATCATTACCAGAGCATAACATCAATACCTAGGAGGAGTCTGCTAATAAATTCTTGAGAAAGTATTTCTCTACCATTAAATATGATCAATTGTAGAGAGATATTTCAAAATTTGCCCAGTATGAACAATAATCACTCGCAAAAGCCTGTGATAGATTCAAGAGATGATGAACAATTGCCCTTACCACAGGTTGCCATTGGGAAGAATAATTTATATCTTTTGTAGTGGCTAGTCAAATTCAAACTGAGCAGGCATTAATGTTGCTAGTGGAGGAACCATAGTAAAGAAATCATTGGCTGCAGCTTAGGAAATAACCATAGACTTAACCTCATCAACCTACCATCAAATGATTGAGAGAAGAATTCTAAGGAGACAAGCTGGAGTTCATCAAGTAAAGATTGAAGTAGCAAGCTTAAGGATAAATAAAAAGCTTGATACCCCAACAAGGAAAATAGAGACCCTGATGAGAGCACAAACGCAAAGGCTACAATCTCTGCCTCCCCCTCCCCTCACTTGCAGAGATTGTGGAAAAATAGGCCACACAAAAATAAGCTACTTATTTGCCAATGAAGAGGTGAATTATGCCGGAGGGAGAAGCCATGAATATGATCCCTACTAAAACACATACAACCCAGGGTGGAGAGATCACCCCAATCTAGCATGGAGGGATAAGAGAGAATTACCAAGGAAAAACCCTGACAAGCCTCCTTATATTCAAAATCAAAGTCTAAGACAAGAGGGGAGGGAGCCCACACGACAGGATACTATGCCGTAGTACGTTGATGAAAAGATGAAAACATTAGAGTAAAAAAAGGGATGAAAGAATGAAGAGATTAGAGACACATATGGCCACCCTGGTGAATCTTATGACTCAAAGGTCACAGGATACTTTACCCTCTCAAATAGAACCAAACCCCAAGGAGCAAGTAAAGGTAATTACCACACAAGTTGGAAACAATGGGAAGACCTACAACCACAATCAATGAGCACTCCACAACTATTATTAGAAGTCCTTACTGAAAAGGACCAAAATGAGTAAAAGGAGCAGAGTAAGGGGTACTAACATCCCCTCAAAATCAATATCTGGAAAAGGATAAGGGAAAGAGGTACAAAAACCTTTTTAGGAAAGAGCTCCAGAACCACAATTAATAAGCACTCCACTGCTATTATCAGAGGTCCTTATTGAAGGGGATCAAAATGAAAAAGGGTAATAAGGTACTGACACTTCCTTAGGTAAGAGTTCCATTACCTCAAAGATTAAAAAGTTAGCAGCATGATAAGCAGTTTCCTAAATTCTTAGAGATGTTTAAGAAATTACATATCGACATTCCTTTTGTAGAGACATGGCTCAAATACCAAAATATGCCAAATTCTTGAAAGAAATTATTTCCAATAAAAAGAAATTGACAGATTTTAAAACAATAAGCCTTAACGAGGAATGCTCTACTATGGTTTCAAATAAATTGCCCCTTAAACTGAAGGATCTTGGAAGTTTTACACTTCCCTACACTATAGGAACTTTATTTTTTGAAAAATGCTTATGTGATATAAGGGCTATAAATTTAATGTCATACCCTATTTTCAAAAAATTAGGCATTAGGAAACCACAACCCACAAAAATCACTCTACGGCTTGTTGATAGCTCTCTAGCACATCCTAAGTGCATAGTAGAGGATGTTTTAGTCAAAGTGGGTAATTTTATTTTTCCTGCAAACTTTGTGGTGTTAGATATGGAAGAGGATAAAGATGTTCCGATCATATTAGGGCATACTTTCCTCAATACATGTGATATTGTTATTGAAGTAAGGTAGGGCAAGCTTACCCTCATTTTGGGGAAGAAAAATCCACTTTTGAAATATTCAAAAACATGTCCCCCCTGTTGCTAGCAATTTCATACAGGCCAAAAAGCATATGAAATGTGCAAGTTCAAAGAGTTAGGTGAGGGTTGTGAATCAAAATTCAAACTCTTGATTGAGAAACCTCCCTTTGAGGAGTGAAAATTTCCTCCATCCAACTCAAAACATGTTATTATTAATCCTTTTTTGTCAATTCCACAGGTTTCACAAGAAAGGGAATAAGTAGAGCATTGGTCATGTCAAAAAGGGTATTGACCTACAAAGAACATCTGTGGAAAATATACAAAGAATAAATTTATCACACTTCAGGCACACCAGCAAGGGAAGTAGTGGGTGATAAAATATGGGCTCAGAAACAAGTTGCCTTAATCGCACCTTATCGTTAGGCTCAAGACGTTAAACAAATGCTTGGCAGGAGGCAACCTATAACTCTATGGTTTTCTTTCTTTACTTTTTTTTTTCTTTTTCAGTTAATTTTTTTGTTTTCTTTGTGCTCTGCACGACTGTGCTCCATATATAGCATGATTCTACTGTGATCTCAACTTTCCGAGCATGATTGTGTTCCCTGCTAGCACGACCATGTTGATATCTAACCATTCAGAGCATGGTCGTGCTCTTTTTTAGCATGACCGTTCTTCCTGTTTTTCCTTTTTCCTCTCATTTCATTTGTTTTTTTTTTGTTTTTCAATTATTTTAATTTTAAAACATTGAGGACATTGCTAACTTTAAGTGCGAAGAGGAAATTCGAGAGTATGTGATAATATTGTCTCCTCACAATGTATATGAATACGCCCAAAGATGCTCTTACTATCTTTAGTTGATAATAGACATTCTTATGGTGAAAGAAAAAAAAATTTAGGAGTCTTTTCTATAGCCGAAGGGGAGACAGAGAGATACACTATCAGCGTTGCTGAGGTTGGCTTGACAAACACTGGAAGGGAAGCCAAGGTCCTTTTTCGGGTAAAAAATGCTTCCTCACATTCTTCAGTCCATTTGAATGGTTGCGCCTTCTGAAGCAGCATTATGATGGACTTGGTTTTCTCAGCCATGCAAGGCAAGAACCACATAAGGCCGCCAATCTGCCTATTAGGCGCTGTACTTCTTTCTGGTTAGCTGGGCTTCTCATCTCGAGGACGACCGAGCATTTGTCAGGGTTGGCTTCTACCCCTCTTTTTGTGATCATGAATCCGAGAAATTTACCCCTTCGCACCCCGAAGACACATTTTTCTGAGTTTAATCTCATTGAATGTCTCCTTAAGGTATGAAAGACTTCTTCCAGGTCTTGAACATGTCCTACAATCTTTTCAAACTTGACTACCATGTCGTCGATGCATACTTCCATATTTCTCCCTATCTGCTGGTGAAAGACTTTATCCATGAGCCTTTGATAAGTTGCTCCGACGTTTTTTAGGCCAAAAGGCATAACTCTATAACAGTATCTGGCTTCTTCTGTGATGAACGTCGTCTTTTCCTCATCCAGGGGGTGCATTTGAATTTGATTTCCAAACTTGGCAGCTAGGGTTTGAAAGCTATCAACCAAGCTTGGGGGAAGTTGAAAAAACCAATTCAAAGTTGGTCCCTAGAGGGACATTGAGAATATTTTACATCGTGCAGTTTGGTCCTTTGTATACATTCCCACCTAGGTCATGAAAGCTACCAAGTGGCTGTCGGGGTTAGTAGTCCCATCATATTTTTCAAGAGAAACGTGCTTCCAACTTTCGGGCAGTGGAGTTTCCATTATTTTAGGTGTGAATGGGTGGTGAGGTCTGACCACAGAGGGTGCCAGCTCGGCCTGCCAGGGTATATGGGTCGAAGACCCCAGCAGGGAACTATCTACTGGCCTATGACCGTGATAAGGTTGTGATTCGGCAGGAGTTGCTAATAAGCCCTAAGGGTGTCAGCTTCTTGTGGGTGCCACCGATTCTCCCCCATGTGATTCATCTCTTGCGTGGTCTGAACTGTCATCTTTTGCCTAATGTTTCTCCCTGATCTCGGTCGTTTCTCAACGCAGCTCCGCTACTTCTTCTCTTAGTAGCCTGATGACTTCTGCCAGACTGGATTCATTCACCACCTCAGGATTAACCGCTGTGGTTTTGGTCCCTGCTCCCTCGCTGGTTTGGTTCCTGGGTCCTCCACCGTTGCTTCTTGTTCTCACCATGGTCAATCAGTAGTTGTTGGTGAGGTCTGACGTTTTACTTTTTCCCCATGGTGGGCGCCAAAATGTTCCTGGAAGATGGTATGTGGGTGCTTCCTTTGTTACCTCTTGAACTCGATGTTACCTCTTGAACTCGGATAGTCGCATGTAAGTGGCCAAATAGGGGGGTACCTGCAAAAGATACTCCGACGCTCAAGTTAGAGTAGTATTCGGTTTAAAGTGCCAGATAATGAATATTTTTCAATCGTCTTTTACCTTTGGTATTGTTACCTATTTATATGCATGAACTGAGCCTTTTTCTATTGGGTCTTGCTTAAGTAGTCTGAATTTAGGTAATATGACCTTAACTGAGTTAGTGAGTAGTAATTAAGATTTGTGCTAATTAAACCTGATTCGCTGCAGGCTAAGTTTCCCTGGCCGAGTATAGTATTCGGTCTCGGCAATGTATCGAGGTTGAGGTCTTCGGCCTTGGCCGAGGTCTATCCTGTTCATTATTAAAAACTACCACCATACATAACTTTTTATTTTAAAACCAAGTTTTCATAATTTATAAACATAGGTTCGTAAAAAGTCTCCGAGTTTATATTTCATACAATGACGTTTTATTATCTTTCTCATCCTTTGATTAGGGGTGAACACTCATTGGGTTGAGTTAGCTTTAAGCAAACTCAAGACCTAACTCAATCATAATACATCGGGTTAGGTTAGATTGAATTTTCAATTTTTTTCATTAAATTCAATCCAACTCAATCCATCCTTGAATGAGTTGGATTAGGTTGGTTCATTGGGTCACAAATAAAAAATATTTTTAAAAAAATTGAAAGAAATTTGAATTAACATCTCTCTAATTTGAAGTAACACCTACTTCTATAGTAAAAGACCTGTATGACATTCATTTTATCTCTTTTATTACTCTCCAACGATTGTCAGAGAGTAAAAAAAAAATTGCAAATTTTTTTACTCTCCGAAAAACAATTGTAAGAGAGTAATAGAAAGGATAAAAAATAATAACTATACTAAAAACGTAATTCGTTAAGAAATTGAATTACCATACTAAAAAAAACAAGAAATTAAATTACTCTACTAAAAAAGTTAAACAACTATACTACACTAAACTAACCAAATATTTAATTAAATAACTATACTAAACATGTAATTTATTAAGTGAATTAATATAATAAACATGTAATTATTATAATAAAAAATAATAAATTAAATAACTATACTAAAAATAATAAATTAAGTATACTGAATACTAAAAAATAAGAAATTAAATAATTATACTATATGTAATTAACTACACTAACTAAATATTTAATTAAATAATTATACTAAACATGTAATTCATTAAGTAAATTAATATAATAAACATGTAATTATTATAATAAAAAATAATAAATTAAATAACTATACTAAAAATAATAAATTAAGTAGACTAACAATTAATTAAGTTACTATACTAAAAAATATGAAATTAAATTATTATACTAAAAAAATAAGAAATTAAATAAATATACTATATGTATGCCCTAACCATGAGGTGGGGAGAGGAGAGAGATGACGAGGTGAGAAAATAAGATGGTGAATGAGGAGAAAGAGAGAATCAACAATAAAATGAAAATTTAAGGAAAATTTTTAAAAGAGTAGTGTCAATTCAAATAAGCGAAAGTTCTAATTGAATTTCCCAAAATTGAATGTTTGAAACATTTTTTTATTATATTTTTAAGAGATTTAAAAAAATAGATTATATCATTATTATAATATAAAAGTAAGCAATAAATTATATTTACAAATTACATATCAACACTAAAATTAAAATTAACATATAACTAATTTGTCACACAATAATAACTAAAGAAATATTTGTTCAAAAAGTAAACACAATTTGTCCAAGCTAACCAAGTTATACAAATAAACACAAACTACACAATTTGTACAAACTAACAAAAAAACACATAATATCAAGAGAAACAAAACACAATTTCAAATAATAATAATAATAAATAATTATTTAATATTATGATTGAGTCGGTCTCATGTTTAATTTACTAAACTCATCACTCAACTTGTAATAAATTGAGTTTAATTCGGTTGGATCGATTTTCAGCCTATCACAAAAAAGTCAACATAATCTTTTTGATTTAGATTAAACTTTCAACTCGTCAGAGGCAATGAAAACTCGTAACTTTGGTGGAGGTTTCTTCCATTTCTTAAAATTTCATCTTTCTCATATTTAATCATCATTTTAAATGGAGTATATCATGATAAATAAACAACAAGTCATGGAATAATTAATATATGTACAGATACAAAAAAAGGTGAAGATTATGAATAGTTATTCCAACCTTGACCAGCCATAAGCTTTCAACACAGAAGATTCCAATAGCAAACCTTCAAGATCCTTACGTACACACACTTCGGGTTTCAAGCATAATTAAGCAGCACTTTTTTTATAATATAAAATTTATTTCACACTACAAGAAATCCGCAAGTCTATGTTTGTCAAATCAAAAGAGGTAATCCCAAGTTGCACCAGCGGTATCCCTTTAAATCTTGTCCTCCTTGTTCAATATGGGCTATTGATGGGCCGAAAGCGGGGATACCAGACTGGTTCCGGAATAATGTCTTGAGAAAAGTTGGGAACGGAAAGGAAACCTCCTTCTGGGAGCAAAATTGGATAGGAGATGACCCCCTTAGCCTAAAGTTCCCCAGGTTATATGGGTTAGCGTTTGACAAAGGCATCACTATTAATGACAAAACGGTAGTATCAGGGGGGTGGAATTGGGTTTGGAGAAGGGAGCTATTCGTATGGGAAGAGGATCTGTTTCGTTTGTTACTAAGCATGCTGCAACCAGTGGTTTTGGTGGACTACAAGTCTGACAGATGGAGTTGGTTGTCTAGTAGGGAAGGCGGATTCTCGGTTGCGGAGGCTTATTCGGTTCTGCGTTCACAACATTCCTTATTAGGACTAATTGCGGTGGAACCCAAACACTTGAGACGAATGTGGAAAGATAGTTTGCCATCCAAGGTAATTGCTTTTTCATGGAAACTATTATTAGACAGATTACCAACCATTGATAATCTCTTGAAGAGAGGGGTTGTTATCCCAGGTGAGGATGTTCTGTGCGCCTTTTGTAAAAGTGTTGTCGAAGATAGGAATAATTTATTCTTAACGTGTGCCAAAGCTCAATTAGTGTGGAACAACATAATTAGATGGCTGGGAATCCAAGGACCCATTCCAGGGGATCTGCACCAACTCTTTCTTTCGACATCAACATGGGTGGTTGGAAAGCGGAAGAAGAAGTGTAGGTATGTCTTCTGGCTGGCTGGGTGCTGGGGTATCTGGATTACTAGAAATCAGATTGTCTTTGACAACATATCAGTGGATTTAGTCGACATTTTGATGTATGTAAAGGTAATCTCGTGGAAATGGCTATCATATTCCGTTGGATTTAACAGGGTTGTGTCTTTTCAGATTGGTATGCTAATCCTAGATTGTGTTTATTAAATATGAAATAGGTGGAAAATGTTGTTAGACTCCAATAGGATTCGGAGGAGAATGTAAGTAATATGTATTCTTAGAAACAATTTGTTTCTTTTAATGAATATACCTTTAGCTTTTCAAAAAAAAAAAAAAAAAAAAATAGGGAAGTCTCAACACTTATATAACAATACCTTACCCAAAAACCAACTAATAACAATAAGGTCTAATTACTATCCGTAACTCTTTATTTAAGATTAAACTCTATTTGTGTTTCTTATTTATTTTATTTTTTTATCTTTTGCCATTTAACTTTAATAAATGGGTAAAAAATTTGTCTTTCCTTCAAATTTTGCCAGTTGGTTGTTAATATATGTATGTTGACTTGATGAGGTGAATGGATTTTAATAGTTAATGATCGACATGACATAATTAATTAAAGATTAGTGTTAATTAGGTGTTAGAATAAATGTAAAAATAAATAAAAAAAGAAAGTTCATTTATGTTTGTAGCTTTTTCATAAATTTTGTAGCGTTTTCATTTTTTACTAATAACAATAACAATAACAATAATAATAATAATAAAAACAACAAAATTTATGAAACTTGACACTAAAAACTAAAGAAAAATACACATACATGTATATGTACCATAAAAATGCATAAATTAATTTTAAATGGGCATTGATCTAGTGGTATTATGCTTGTTTTGAGTGTGAGAAGTCTCTGGTTCGAACCTTGGTCTACTCTTGCTTTTAATGTGAGAGGTCTTTGGTTTGAACCTTGGAAGAACCTCTACACATATTTACAGTCAACGATGAGATTTTGATGAAAGAACAAGAGAAAAAAAAAAGAGGACACAAAATGAGCTGAACCATAAATAGGAAATACATGTGTTAATTAAGCCTAATAATAAATAACTCATTGTGAAAGCCTGTAAAAAACATAATTGCCTAAAGAAAAATTATGGCTCATATTAGTTATAACAAAAAAATTTATATAGTTTTCAAAAATAAAATCAAACATGTCAGTATTATCAAAATGGGTCTAGTAATTGGTTTTGTTGAAGATTTTTTACATGTAGAAATAAATCAAAATAACTAAATATTAATAGAATTTAATTAATATGAACTGTCAGTGTAAAAAATATTACAATAATATTCAATCACAATCTTTCATTTATGATTAGTTTGTTTATCATATTTATTAATATTTTAAAAGTTTAAAGTTGTAATTACGTCGGTGTAAAATTCTTTTACATTATTAGTACATACTAATTAAACTCATATTAATAAAAGAAAATATAAAACATTATTTTTCAAATAAAATATTCTAATTTAAAATATTTAAAAAAGATTTACGTTATTTTTATAGATAATATATTAAATGAGTTGAAAAACGTAAAAGAGACCAGAAAACCTCACTAACCTCTGCGGCTCCCATGCACTTTCTTACCCACGCAGGAACCAGAAATTCCCTGTTCTGTATAAGAACTATCATTATATGATGCAACAACCTACAAAATTATATTACAACTTATCATAATAAAAAACATTACAACTTAAGTGGTAAAAGCCTATACGAGACATTACTTTGAATTTTGAAATAACTAAGGAATATAATAGAAAGACTTGTGAGTGAATAGACCAAAAAAGAAATAATATTTCCTATTTTTCATAGAGAAGATTCACAATTTCCATGCTAGCTTTAGTGCTAATCAATTCACCAACTTTGGGCACTCCCCTGAACTCATCTATTCAAAAGTAGAAATTAATGAGAAAATATAATACTGGAAACATCCTTCAAATATAGAGATAAAATATATGACTTACTCACTTGAACCGAGTTCAAAGATCGTCAAGGAACAAAAAGGAAATATTAGTTGCACAATTCACCATTTTTGGCCACTCTCCTGCTTTATTAAGTTGCAAAACTTAATAAAAAATAGTTAAAACGACGAGTAAAATGAAATAGAAACGATAATATTTACTCTTTTTTATTTTGTTAAATTACAAGGTTAAAAAATAGATTCACTAACTTAAAAATCATCATTCAACAGTCAACTTACGATTTGTACAGAAAGTGGCAAGATATTCCATTATCTTGGTTCAGATTAATTTTTTTCTATTTTTTAAATAATAATAACAATAATATATTTAATGGTAATAATAAAATATTAACTATTAATAATACTAAAAAAATTATAAATTAAAATAATTTTTGAACTATCAAACAATTTTAGTAATTTAAATTTTTATTTTATTCTAAATTTTCTGTCAACAAAAAATATCTTATTTTTATTCATTTTTTTGTTTCTCTTAACTATTTTTTTCTCTCTCTATCAAATACAGTAAAGACAAAAAAAAACTAGCATTCATGAAGAAATAAAAAGGTCTAACCATCAAGAGACAAGCAGTGTGGTTCCGGAAAGATCCCACCAACAACCACACCGTACACGGCAAGTCACTATTGAAAGTTCTTATTCTAAAGATTTCATTATTTGTCTGAATCATTAATAAAAATAAGAATATACTAATATTTATATCTTATAAAATATTTATACTTTTACTTAATAATTATTATTAGATGACAAAATGGACTCCCATGAGACAACTGATTACTCACAAAAACGGATCTAGCTAGGGGTGACTTACAAAATAATTGTAGATATGAGTACTAAAGTACTCAACTTACCTATATATAATTTAATATAATTACATTATATGATATTACATATTATAATTTTGAGTAAAAAATATTATTAAGAATATTATTTGTATTATAATTTATGATAAATAATATAATTATAAGAATAAAAAGAGATATATAATATATTTTACAAAAAATTATTAAAATAAAAATATAATTTATAAGAAAAATTGACTTGTTTATAAAATATCTTAGGTTAATAAACTTACAACATTATTTAATATTATGGTAAAAAAAAATATAAGTTTATTTGTAATCATATAAAATTTTAACAAGTATTTTATAATTTGTTTTATCTTTAATGTTATGTTGATTTGTTTTTTATATTATGTTTATTTATATGTAAAAGATATTGATGTATTGTCTTTATACATGAGTCATCGGTGTAGGTATGAGTATATAGGTACCTATCGGATACGAGAGTGAAGATTAAAATTACTACCCGTACAGTACGAGCAGAGCTGTCAAAATGAATTCAAATCCTATGGGTTGACCTGGCTAACCACAGGTCCTGGTTGGGCTGACTTCAATTAAATCCGTGGTAAGCCGGATTGACTCACCAACCCACCTATATCTTATTTTCATTATTATGTGAATATGATTTTTATTTTATTTTTAAGTTAAATTATTATGTTGCTTACTTGATTTATATTTTGTTATAATATATTTTTTAGTTTATTGGTGCCATTCAATTAATATTTTATATTTTTAAAATAATATTTAACATGTTATAAATGTAGATTTTTAGTGGAGAACATCACTTAAATATTTTTGTTTTATTTAAACTCATGAAATTTAAAAATAATATTATTATAAGTTATTTAAAATTTAATATTTTAAAAATAGTCAAAGTTTTTTCATAGAATATAATTTTTTAAAAATTTTTGGTGGGTTGAGTTTACTAAATAGGTCAACATATGTTAAACTAGTCTTAATAGCTCTAGATAAGAGGTTGAATACATATATTTGTTAAATGTGAATGTAAGAATGAGTACTTTAATACCTACCCAAACCTACCATTTTTATTCCTAATTTTTCTATATGTTTTTGTCAAAACATATTATTAATTAATGTAGAGATTGAGATTTGTCTTTATTTATTATTATAGTGTTTTTCCATTTTTTTTTAGTTTCGGTTAAGTAGGAGAAAAAATCTATCATGCGATCTAACGAATAAAGTTTGTTTGGTTATTAAAAATGTTTAGAGAACATGATTTTTTTAGTGTGGTGGTGAAAGGAAATTAAATTACAAAATACGCTATCCATTTAATTTACTCTAACTATTTATTTTCTGTTTTATTATGTAAATCCATATGAGAATGGAAAGTTTTTAAAGATTAAGTTTTTGAATAACATATTTAATAGAGACGGCATAAATTAAAACTATTATTTTAGCGTGTACAGTTAGTATATAAGTTGGGTCTTATATAAATAGGAGAAATAGAAAAAAGTCTGTGAAACGAAAGTTAAAATAATAGTTTTAATAACTCATCTTAAAAACCCTCCTATTAAAGATGTTATTGTAATAGAATCCATCAAAATCCTTAGTCATGTTGATCAATTTTTTATATTTTAAAAATTAGTGCAATCTAATCTAATACTTAAGTTATAATTTTTTTTAATAATTATATATTTTATACTGAATACACTGAATGACAAGACAATTTTTCAGAGTATTTAACACAATTATATGGGTAAGATTTAAATTTGAAATTGTTAATTGAGCTATAAAAAAATTCACACTAATTCGATAGTATCTTGTAAAATTCATAATTTTATTTATTTAGTTTAAATATTGACATTTAGTCTTTTATTTTAAAAAGTTAACAATTTTTATTCGATCAACATTTTTTTCTATTGTATCCTTTCGCCTTTCCTTCCAGGGACTCGACCTCTAGGCGCTTGGGCAGAATTAATTGTCTCTTTGGAGCCACGGAGCTCGACCCAATTAACAGGTTGACATCCCCAAGCTTCTCCCACAAGCCTGAAACTCGGATCTACTTGGTACCTCATCAGTCTAGCCCAATACAGGCCTATTTTCATAAAAAAGGTAACTAGGCCCTTCTTCCCAGGATAAAAGAGAGGGCTAGTCCAAACCAAAGGTACGCTTTTCTAGACAAACTACAATCTCCAATCTGGAACCTATTCTGACTTAAGTGTCAAAGTCTCTTTTGCAGGTATGAACCTATCCATCACAGGCAGCCAACGCTCGGGAATGGGTGATACAAGATTCTTTCGGAAACCAGTAAGAACATGTGGCACTGTCTGTGGGGACATAAAAATTCTTATGCCTTTGACAATACATGGTACAAACTGAAGCAACCAGTCCAGGAATGCCTTGAACAACGTTGGCATCTTGGAAACCCTCAGGAGGCAGATGGAGGACGTGGCTTAAAGGCATGAAGACGCCCTTTACGCCATGAGGAAAGAAAACACGACCATAAAAATGACCATTTAGGACCTTCAGGCCAGGTAACCAGAAGAAACAAACCACACCCAAAGCCAAACTGGAAGAAGCATGGACAACCGCTCTAGCCATGGCGCACCTAGTGAAGAATGCTCCTGCTCACGACGGAAGCAATTGCACAACACTAGCCTCGACAACACCTCAAACAACGACGACGAGACGAGTCACCCTTGCTTGACCAGCAACCGCCCCTTGAGAGCACGAACGATGGAGGAAACCCGACTAAGAAGATAGTCTAACACCAGCTCACGCCAGGCAGGAGAGCATGACAACATCCATTCATTGATGGGATCCTTGACACGCCTCTTCCTCGAGGATGAAGGCATGTAGCAGTCAAACCTTACGAGGGAAACACCAACCTAGACGACCACATCGAGGCTTTTCTAACACAGGTAAATTTCTAATCCAACAATGGTCGAGTCTTATGCAGAATGTTTCCCACTTCCTTTGCAGGTACAATCCTAAATTGGTGGTCCCACTTGCCCCCACACTCGTTCGACACATTGATGGACAAATTCACGACACATTACGCGGCTCGTTGACCCAAGAGGATGACTATTAATGACCTGATCGGTTACAACAAAAGGAGGATGAGCCATTGCACGCCTTCTCGTCTCTCTCAGATGTTGACCCAGATCGTTGATCTTGAGCCTGGTTTTGCCCTAGGAGCCCTGAAGTCAGGATGTTTCACAGACAACGTGTCCAAGCATTGACTACGCAAGTTAGACGAGTTCCTAGAACGGTCCTCCAAGTATGTAAGCATAAAAGAAGCCTCAGGAAGGTGATGAAACCTTTGACCACCCACTTTGGCAGCGAAAGGGAAGGAGCAAGGGTAGCAATGCCCAGACTAAGGGGCCGCAATAGATCAGCCAGGGATAGGGAATTCAAGAAGAGAAGTCGGTCATTACCCAAGTTCATGATGTATACACCACTCACAAAATCACAGACACAAGTCTTGGAAGAAGCCTTCAACATTGAAATCCTTCATTGTCGCAAATAGCCCCGTCCAATGAGGCAGTAGATTGAAGTAAATATTGCAAGTACCACCAAAATTATGGGCATACAACAGAAAAATGCATAGCCCTCAGAGACTGCATCGAGGAACTGGTGTAACAGGAGAGATTTAGCCAGTTTGTCCGAAAGCCATATTCGAGCTTCCGAAGCGGCCACTACCACAAGAGCTCGCAGGACCATAACCGCTTAGGGGCAACAACTAGTAGCAGCCCAAGGGAGGAAAACTAGAGGAAGAGCGACCTCGTCTAGAGGATGTAGAACGCCCGACAAGGCATGCACAAGGGGTGATTAACGTCATAGCCTAAGGCTTCACGGGAGGTGGCATCTCCAACTCATCCAGAAAGAAGCACTTAAGACAACTAAAGACAATTAATTATGTGGCATCCACTTCAGGGGGAACCATGCCACCTATCACCTTTGATGACATAGACTTCGTCGAAGAAAAAGTGAGGTAGGACGATGCCATGGTAATCACGACCACTATTGCTGACTGGGAAGTACGTAAAATCCTAGTGGACCAAGGTAGCTCAACGAATATCCTCTACTGGACGACATTCAAGCGCTTGGACATTCCCACCAGCCTAGTCAAGCCATATCTCGAACCACTGGTCGGCTTCGCAGGGCAGCGCATCCATACTAAGGGGTATGTCAAACTCATGACCACCTTCGGCGAAGGTAAGCTTTTGGTCATGCTACCTGTCTGATACATACTGATTGACGCCGACACATCCTACAACTTGTTGTTGGGATGACCCACACTCAACACATTAGGAACCATCACCTTCATACCCCACTTGACGATGAAGTTCCCTTCCTCACAAGGAGCAATCATCACCATCAGAGTTGACAAGGAGAAAGCTAAGGAGTGCTACATAAAAAGCCTCAAGGTCGCCTATTACAAGCGCCCCAAGACACAAGTCACCACCAACCACATTGCCATAAAGGGGCCCAATTACGACCTTAACTCATGGGCCGACTTCGACCCCCTGGCGGACAACGAGGGGCTTCCGTCGCCCATAGAAGAAACATTTCACTTTTAGCTCAGCCTCTTCGAGGACCAAGGGACAAAAATAGGAACTCGCATAAGCCCTAACATCACCTTGATCGTCTAAAGGGTCCTCAGACAAAATGCAAACTTGTTTGCATGGAAAGCAACAAACCTACCTGGCATTGACCCCAACCTCGTATGGCATAAGCTCGCCGTCTTTCCTGAGGCCAAACCCATAGCCCAAAGGCACAAGAAAATGGGCAAGGACCGCAACAGGCAACAATGATGGAAATGGCCAGGCTACAGGAGGCTAAATTCATCAGGGAACTCCATTACGCCACTTGGTTACCAAATGTCGTAATGGTAAAAAAGACGTCAAGAAAATGGAGAATGTGCGTCAATTACTCTAATCTGAATCGAGCATGCCCAAGGAACTTATAGCCATTACCCAACATAGATAAACTAGTTGATGGAGCCTCTGGCTACAGGCTCCTGAGCTTCTTGGACACATACTTGGGCTACAACCAAATCCCAATGTATCCCTCTAAGCAAGAGAAAACAGCGTTATGTACAAACAAGGTCAGCTACTACTAAACAAGTAATGCCATTCGGGCTCTAGAATGTGGATGTCACATGCTAACAACTTATCGATGCAATCTTCTCCAATCTCCTCAGGAAAAAGGTGGAAGCCTACGTCAACAACATGGTCGTGAAGTTACAAGCACCCAAAGAACACACTCGGGACCTTACAATGATATTCGACAAGATACGATGCCACAACATGAGGCTAAATCCTGAGAAATGCACGTTTGGCGTGGAAGGTGGAAATTCTTAGGATTCATGCTTACACAGTGAGGCATTGAGGCCAACCCAGACAAATGTTTCGCTCTCCTCAACACGAAAGTTCGACCTCACTAAAGGAAGTCTAGCACCTCATCGGGCATCTAACCTCCCTCTCTCGTTTCCTCCTAAACTAGCGGATAAGGGACGACCACCATTCAAGCTTAGGAAGAAATCGAAGGAAAAGTTCACATGGATCGAGGAAGTTGAGTTCATACTCACCAAGCTCAAACACGCCATCTCTTCGCCCCTGATCCTGACAAAGCCTACCCCGGGGGCACCCTTTTTACTCTACATGTCCGTCACAATAGCATGCCATTAGCTCAGTGCTAGTACAAGAAAATGACACTGTCCAAGACTCCTATAGTTCACTAGTTTGATCCTACAACTAGCAGAAACCAGGTGCCAAACAATAGTTGGCTCTTTGCCTCGTTAACACAACTCGGAGACTATGACCTTATTTCTAGAGCCACTCGATAGTGGTCAAGACCAACCACCCTATCAAACAGATCCTCTGACGACCAAACCTCGCTAGCCAAATGGTAGCATGGTCCATCGAACTCTCTGAATTCAACCTATGATTTGAACCAATCAAAGCACAGGCCCTCGCGAACTTCCTAATCGAATTACCAACCACCAGTGAAGAACACCCCCTTTGTGGACCTTCCATGTCAACAGGTCCTCCAATACAAAGGGATATGGGGCTGGTATCACCCTCTCAGGCCTCACAGGACTAAAAATTGAATAAACACTTCAATTCAACTTCAAAGCCACCAACAACCAAGCGGAATACGAAGTCATAATAGTAGATCTCAAGCTAGCAAAGGACATGGGCATCAGACGCCTCGAGTGCAAGACTAATTCCAAACTCATCAAGGGGAAAGTCAATGGCACGATGCAAGCAAAGGAAGGACGTATCATAAAATACCTTCTCCTAACAAAAAAACCTGTTGGATAAGTTTGAATAGGGTTGAAGTCACTCATGTTCCCCGCAAAGACAATGGCAGAGCCAATACCCTCTCAAGGCTAGCAATGACCACCAAGAGAACCTAGCTGTGCTCAATCATTCAAGAGAATCTGTCACATCCCAACACACATGGTGGGACCATCATGCAAATCTAGAGGCCATGATTCACCTCAAACTCAACGAACTTTCCTTATGATGAACAAGTTGTAACCCAAGGGGCAACTCAGAAGCATTGTGCTCCAACCTAGACACGATTAATGAAGTTCACGAAGAAGCCTCCAGAAGAGAATTGGCATGCAAGAGCAAGATAACACGACGCAAAAACCATCATGCAAAATCAATCACTCTTTAACAAGGCAACCTGACATGGAGGTGGCAGGGTGAGGCCTGTAAGACCACCAGAAAGGCAAGCTCACCCCCACCTAGGAAGGGCCTTTCAAAATAATTGAGGATCTTTGTAATGGAGTTTACCGACTCCAAACCTTAGAAGGCAAGGACATCCCGCACATGTGGAACGCCGTTTATCTGAAACATTACTACAGCTAAAATGTAATAGGTGATGTACTCTTTTTCCTACCTTGGTCTTTTTCCCTGTAAAAAAGAATATGAGTTTTGACCAAAAAGGTTTTAACGAGGCACACCTTCACAACAACAAAAACATCCATTCACACAATTTTTGCAAAACTCACCCAACTCAGCATCCTTATCACCATTCGCTAGTGCTCTACTCACTTAACTTAGCACTCTATTGCTATTCGTTGGCACTCTACTTGCCTAGCTTGGCGCCCCTATCGCCATTCGCTGGCGCTCTATCCATCCAACTAAAAAACCCTACCACCAATCGCTCGAAAACCTCTCAACCATGATGCAACTTAACTTAATATGAAAACATGACCAGACAAAATACAGTAAGCAAAAGCACGATCAAATACAATATAAAGCATGACTAAACATAGCAAAGTCACAACAATGCAACATAAGAGCCAACCTTGCCAACAAGCAAGGCACAATATTCATTAATCAAATGGTTACACAAAGACACAAAAGGTCTTGAATATACAACAAACCCTAAAACAAACTAAAGGGCAACAACTGGCTCCTCGGTACCCCTGGCGCAACCTTAGACCCTACAGTCACCACCTCCCCTGCATAAGTCGTCTTGGCATCCATGTCAATCACTTCTATCGGGGCCTTATTCATCTCTCCCTTGACCCTGATTGTCTCGATAGTCCCTGCCGTAGTCGGGATGATGTGACCATCCTTAACAGACACCCAAAGGTCACAAAAAGAGAGATCCACCCCGAGCGCTATAACCTTCATCTGCTCACAGGCTCTCCGAAAACCCTCCTCCAAAGTCACCATTGTCAGAACGCTAGACTGGTCATCCACCCCTCTTTCAATTGAGCCACCTCCTCTTATAGGACCTCTTTCTCCCTCTCCATCTGGGCTAGCTCAACCTCCTTCTGCTCCAGTACCACCTTGATCTTTCGTAGGTTTCCTTCCAGCACCTTGTTTTCCTCCAGGTGTTGGCTGGCGGTAGCTTCCAACCGATCACCTTACCTTGCTTCACCTTAAGGCTATCTTCACTTGCACCACGGTGTCAACAACCACCATTTTCTCCTCAGCCATCCTCATCCTTTCTTCATCCATTTTCTTCCTCTTCTCAGCAAACACCTTTATCTTCTTCTCAGCGTCCACTATCATGCTTTTGTAGTAGTGCATAGTTGCTATGGACCAGAAGAGAAAGATCTTGATGGAGTTGATTGACCCTTCAGGCCTCGCAAACTCCATCATCCCACAATCCTCTTTGGAGAGTAGTCGGTCATTGGGCATCACACGAACCAACGTTAGCTCGACACTCCACAAAGATGGGACCTCAAGTGTAGTGGTATAGTGGTCGAGGCGTGCCACCCTCTCCTTATGAAACTGATACACCATTTGCTCATGGCGAGGAGTGGACGACCTTAGCCAAATAGCAAAAAATGGAAAAATCAAACAACTAAATCAACAAACCCTTAACCCAAAACCAAACTAAAAGATACCTGAACCACTACAGGAGGCCGAAGACGTTGACACCATGTCAATAGGGGAGAGAGGAGCAGTAACTGGCACTGTGAAAGTCGACCCCACAGAGTTTGATACCACCAGGGCATCAACCTAGTCTTGCATTTGACCACTAGCACAAGAAGGGTCAAGACGCGTCTTCTTCGGTTTCGGAAGGACAACGGGAACATGTTTCCTTTTCCCCCTCCTTCGCATCAACTCCTTCAGGGCCTTGGCCCCCTTATCTTTCTCAACAATAGAGACGATGACCCTCATGGCAGCAAAATCAAAATCCTTCATGATACTTGCCAAAGTGCACAAGACAGATTAGTCCACTACAATACCAAACCTTAGTCTCTAAACAAATCGTAAAGTAAGACACTCACTACTCAAAGCACTATCTACATCAACTGTGTAATCTAAATTAAGAACAACCTTCACACACATCCGCTTGGAGTCAACAAATGTTCAACCTTAGACTTGAACCAGCAAGGAGTCAACAAGTGCTCAACCTTGGAATTGAACCGGCAAGAAAGCTGTTGCTAATACAGCGGAAACTGTGAAAAACATTCATCCTTCTTAAAAAACAAGTTGTGGAAATTGACATATCTCGAGTTCGCCTGAACCTTGAAGAAGTTAGACTTAAGCTTTTCCAGGACCCATTCAGCAGGGTAAACAAAACTCTGTATTGGCACCCAGTCATGGACACCTACCCCACCTTAAACTCTTCCCCGCCTTTCACCCAATAAAAATAATGGAACTTGTTCACCATGGGCACGATTCCAAGCACCTTACACAGAACCTTGAAACCCCTAAGAAAGCCTCGGTTGTTAAGGTGAAGCTGGGTAGGTGCCACGTTGAGCTCGGACAAAATGGCACACTGGAAGTTCGAGAAGGGAAGCATAACCTCAGCATGTCGAAAGAGACCAACCGACATGTAAGTAAACGAAGCCTCCCCCTCCGCAGCTCTAAGGTACACCCTTTCCTCAGCCCCACAAGGCTCCATCAATACCTAAACGGGCCTCTCCAAATCAGAACATATATTTAGCTTAACCCTAAGCCTCTACAGATTGTCCTGAGTCATCATCAAACTGGGATACTACCCCACCTCCTCCGACACGTACTCGTATCTCTCCTTAATAATTGGGGGCAACACTTTCTTATCTATTTTCCTACCTTTCCCTTTACCTTTTGTTGCCACCACAATTGCATCAGGGACGTCTTCTTCCTCGTTGTTTGACAACACCAACCTTTGATGACGCTTGAGCACTCCACCAGACACAATTGCCCCAGCGATAGCTCCATCCGGCACAACCGCTGTTGCTGCATCAGCCAACACTTTCCCAACGCTAACACCTCCTACCTCCACACCCTTATCACCCAAACCAGAAAAAGGATCTTCTAACATTCTCTCGAACTCCGCCTCATTCGGGAGACTTAGCAAGCCCAACGACGGCTCCGTCTCATTCCCCTCACTCATACTTGTAACCTCCCCGTCCAACATAAACCCTCCAAACGAACTCTTACTCTCATTTGAAGAAAATCCTAAACTCTTATAAGACATCCTAGGAACTAGCAAAAGCCTAAAAAAAGAAACAATTTATCAATATATATAATTTATCACACAAGAAGACGTAGGCTCAATGACATAAGCACAGCTAGGCTACCAAGGCAAGAACAACAAGAGGCATGAATAGGAATTGTGAGACACATACAAGCACACTCCAGAAAAAGCCAAGCACCCCGCAATGACTTCACGTACACAATTAAAAAACCCTAAGTCATCTTTTCAACTTCCAAGTACGAGAAAGGAAGCGAACTATCGTGTCACGTACGAACCCATCACTGCTTGACATGCAGACACACTCCCACCTGCCCCCTGCCACTTTGTCCTTTCGACAGCCTTTTTGACTTCCTTGACTACATACGTCAGACTCAAGGTTGGGGGGAGGGCTGCTGTACCCTCTCCTCAGGAACTTGACCTCTAGGTGCTTAGGTAGAACTGACTGTCTCCTTCCATAAGCCCGGAACTTGGATTTACTCGGTACCCTACCGGTCCAACCCAATACAAGCCCATTTCCATAAAAAAAGTAACTAGGCACTTCTTCCTAGAATAAAAGAGATGGCTAATCCAACACCAAAGGTATGTCTTTCTAGACAAACTACAATCTCCAGTTTGGAATCCATTTTGATTTGAGCGTCAGAATATCTTTTGTAAGTAAGTACTTGTCCATCACGAACAGCTGGTGCTTAGAAAGGGGTGGTACAAGGTTCTTTCGAAAACCAATAAGAACATCTACATTTATTTCTTTTGTTACACACATTAATTAAATCAAATAATTTATTTACATATTTTAACTAAACATGTTAGATCTAGATTGAATTTAATCAAAATAAAAAATAAAATTAATGTATCAACAAAAAATTTCTTTTTCAAAACAAGATGACCGCAAATATTTAATTTATTTTAAATTAATAAACTAAAATTATGAAGTTGACGAAAATAAGAAGAGTAAAATTGTATTTAAACCTAGGTTATATATAATCATTTAAATAGGATTTTGCTATTGTAACTGGTAAGAGATGAGGTTACGTTGATATGGCGATGTGAAACTTAAAAACAAAATTAAAAAAAAAAGAAAGTGCCGAAGATGGAGTTTAAACTTACAATCCGTTCCTTGTAAATAATATAATAATAAAAAAGTTACTATTCGCGATGCTAATAAAAAACAAATGTGTTTTTTTTAATCGATCTACGGTCCATTGCTTTAGTACCATTCATAAGAACTACAGAGACCGTTAAATTATCTAATATATTAGTTAAAAATGAATCATATATAAATTTAATATATGAAAAACAAAAAAAATAAATATATTTAATTTTTTTTTACTAAAGTTTTATAAAATTATTTTTAATATTTAAAATTAAAAAAATTGTTCGGTTAGTATTTCTTTAAAATAATTTTAAAAAATAATTTTAGCTTTTAAGTTTTTAGAAATTAAAGAAGAGAATCAACTTCAGTAGCTAAAAATATAAATATGTTGATATGTTTAGTTTTCATTTATGACACTTCTATAGATATAGATTTTTTTTTTTTATATTTTTATCATTGTTTTCAAATAACACTTACAAAACAATTTTTTTTAAAATTATTTTCAAAAACTAAAAAATTAAAATTAAATAAATCAAGCTATAAGTATTTGCTATTACAAAATTAACAATATAATATTATAAAATCAAGCAAATGATATTTTATACTTTTTAATAATATATCTTAATTATAACTTAATCATTTTGTACTAAATAATTTATTCTCGCATAAAGTCATTCTTTTATTTTTATTAGTTTCTTGGGATACTAGACAAATTTTTTTTGACTAGTTTGGTAAGTGAAATAGAATAGTATTATGGATATAAATGTTTTTTTACTAAAAAAATCAACAAATTTAATTATTAATGTAAATATTTTTTCCACTAAAAACTTAACAAATGTAATTATACTTCTATAATATTTTCTCAATTTACTATTTAAAAATTTATATAATACTAAAATTAAAATATTATTTAGTTTTAAAAAATATATTGTTATTTAATAATTTTATAGAAAGAAAAATTATTTGTCAAGGATTCTTTAGAAGTTTATTTTAATTCTAATAAGATATCAATTTAATAATTTTTAGTGGAAGAAAAATTTTATTATTATTTTTAAGAAATTAATTATATTTTATTTTAATATAAAAAATATTTAATTTCATTTAATTTTTAGTGAATATAAAAAATATTACATCAATAATAGTATTGTATACTACTCACTAAAGTATGACAACAAGAAAAATAAAACAAAATAAAGAAAACAACACAAATTTATAAGGAAAGTTGTTTAGTACAATGTTATCCCGTGGCTTTTTATTCAGTATATTATGAGAAGCAATTAACTTTTAAAACTAGCTCTCTTTGTGATTTTGGATTCGAGTAGTTGAGATTGTAGTATAGTATTTATTTTGCTAGTTGGAACTTGATTTCTTGTGTTTCTTAATAATTTAATTATCTATTGTAAATGTACAATTGATTTCTTATTATGGTTTTTGTGATTGAATGTGTTTAATTCAAGGAAGAGAAATGTAGTGGATGAATTATTTTATTTTTTTTTTGAAAAGCAAAGATTTCATTCAATAGAGAAACCAAAAGTTTCTTAAAGTACAAGGAAACAAGCTTCATACTACGACATTCCCAATTGGAGCATGGTAATTAACCCTTCTCCGCCTAAGGCATATTTAATAAGCACTGTCTCGGGTTAGCATACCAATCCGAGAATACACACCCCCTATTAAACTCAAAAGAATATGACAACCATTTCCACGAGATTATCTTAATAGTCATCATAATGTCTACTGACTCCACCTGAATTCTATCAAAGACAATCTGGTTCCTAGTCATCCAGATTTCCCAACAAGCAGCTAGCCAGAAAACATACCTGCACTTCTTTTTTCTCTTTCCAACCACCCACGCTGATGATGAAAGAAACAGTTGATGCAGATCCCCCGGAATAGGTCCCTGGATTCTCAGCCAGCTCATTATATTACTCCACACTGATTGAGCTTTTGCACATGTTAAGAACAGATGAGTCTTGTTTTCCATATTGCTTCTACAGAGGACACATAGAACCCCTTCTCTTGGAATCTCAACGCCTCTCTTCAACAAATTATCAATGGTGGGTAGTCTATCTATCAATAATCTCCATGAGAAAGCAATTACCTTTGATGGAAGACTATTTTCCCACATGCGTCTCAATTGGTTCGGTTCCACCTCGGAAAGAGTCGTTGAGTTCTGATGCGTACTCAGTACCACATAAGCCTCAGCAACTGAGAACCCTCCATCCCTACTAGACCTCCAGATCCATCTATCCACGTTATCGTCCGCAATTACCACTGGCTCTAGCACCGTTTGTAATTGACGGAGCTGATCTTCTTCCCAAACAAATAGTTCCCTCCTCCATACCCAGCTACACCCCTCAGCTGGTAGCTTTTTCTGGTTAATACTGGTACCTTTATCAGCCGCTAACCCATAAAGCCTGGGGAACTTTAAACTGAGAGGGCCGTCACCAATCCAATTCTGTTCCCAAAACAAGGTATCATTTCCGTTCCCCACTTTTCTCTTGACGTTATCCACGAACCAGTCTGATTTCTCTGCTTTCGACCCATCAATGTCCCATAAATCCCGCCACCACTGCGAAGCTGAGGAAAAATTGTGCTGCCTTTGATTTGAATTGTATGTCTGTCCATATCTACTCTCCAGTAAGCTCGCCCATGGCATGAATTATCTATAATTTCTATAAGAATTGTTTGCTGTAACGAGAGAATGGAGTCTCTGGGTTGAGTACCCAACTACCCATAGTTCTTATAGAGGCTAGAGTTACCATTAAGTGCAACAAAGAGATAATGCCTATGAGACAAAAATTCAAAATCATATATATATATATATATATATGTATATATATGTATTTTGTTTGTCACAACAAGATAGTATAGTCTATGTATATATACTAAAGTTGAAGTTCATAGAATTTTGTTATTCTTGATAATAATTTTAAATATTTTTTTGAATGAGATTTCAAGGGAGTTAAAAATATATTTTTTTTAAAGGGAACCATATTGTATTTTACTTTTATAAATTGTTATTTAATTTCTTCTTTTTAAATGTAAAGACTCATGTTAAATATACAGTTTTTCTTTATGTCGACTTTGTTATATATGTATACTCTACTAAATCTTTGTGACTTGGCCTATTATTTTTTTTCCCATATTCACACTCACAAGTTTTTGAATAGCAAAATATTTAGAATTTCTTGGTCTACCAAAGACTTCCAATACATATGATAGAGAGTATCTTTTTAGTGACTCCAGTGCATATTGTAATTATAGTTTTTTTTAAGCATATTGTAATTATAGGTATATTAGTAGAAATAGGAAGATAATTTTTTTTTATATTTTAATCTTAAATGGCCATCCATATAATTATCTAATCACAATGTTTTGAAAAACTACAATAATTATTATATATGATTTGCGTGAATTAAAGTGTATTGATATATTTATCATAGAGAAAGGATTTAGAGTTATTTTAAATTTAATTATTTTTTTTTAAAATCTAATAATTAATTAGTTGTCACTATAATTAGATTTTAATAAAATAAATCGCAAGTATGAAAATTAAATTCCTTAATTTTATTCTTCCATTAAGTAAATTCATCATTTTTAAGGAACTATTTACTCTAATAGTAAATATAAAAACCTACTCTTTTATTTTTTCAAAAGGAAGACTAATGGATTTATTATAGTCCCTTAGCTTATATTAATTTGTGTCTTGGTTTAATATAAATATTAGAATAATTACAATAATACTCTTAAAATTTAGTATAATTATACATGAATATAATTTTTTTAACAATTATTTTTACATTCCTTAAAGAGTGTTAGTGTAAAATGAGTGTTAGTAGTGGTGGATCTAGAACCCAAAACTAACAAAGATAATTTATTTTAAAAAAGTAAATCTAATAATAACTATTGGTTGAAGAAAAGTTAAAAATAGATTTCAAATAAGATATAAATAAAATAATAATAAATATGTAAAAAAATAATAAAAAATAATAAGTTCAAATACATAAATAAGAAATATAATCATTAAAATAGGAATTACAATTATTTATCTTTAAATAAAAATATGAAAAGGATTCAAATATATAAAATTAAGAGATACAAATATATAAAATTTTAACACATATACATGTGATTTTATTAAATTGAGGGGGTGCATATGTCCACCTCAAATGTATATAGGTTCCTTTATGACTGCTAGTAAAATATTTTGAAATATACAAAAAATATTAATATAATATTTTTAAATTTAAAAAAAATTAATATAAAAAAAATTATGTATAATTTCATAAAAGTTAAATACGTGTTTTTATAATTTCATCTAAATATTATGCTAGTCTTACTGACTACTAAACGATTCGTGCATGTGCGCAGGTCAAAATAAAATAACAAGAAATTTAAAATATTAGGACAACACATATTTTTAGATACTAAAAGAATAGTTTATTATTTCTTTAGTGTCCTTTTCTGTGTTCGTTTTTCCATGTTTGGAGCATGCTTTTCTTTCTCTATTGTTTGAAGTCAACAAAAACATTCAGTGTGAGCAATTTGATTTGGACTGATGGGTCCCTTAGCCATATTGGAAATTTATGTGAACATGGACGACGACTGACCAAAGTATTAAGTACACAGTTAAGAGAAATGTGACGTAGTAAGAAACTTGTTTATCTTAGACACAAAAACTCACATTCACATTCCATAAATTAAGCTTTCATAAGCTTGGACTGCAGTTTTATCATGGTTTTCTCAATCTCACTCTTTCTTCTGCTATTACTTCTTTCTTTCCAATGTTGTTCTTCTTTATCTTCCCTGAACAAGGGGTCCTACCTATCAGTGGAGAAACACTCAGAACAAGTTATTGTGTCCCCAAACGAAATGTTCTGTGCTGGCTTCTTTCAAGTTGGACAAAACGCTTTCTCCTTTGCCATATGGTTCAATGAACCTCACACTCACACTCACAACCACAGCAACACCACCCTGGTTTGGATGGCAAACCGTGAACAACCCGTTAATGGAAAGCTCTCAAAGCTTTCACTCTTAAGCAGTGGCAACATGGTCTTGCTTGATGCAGGTCAAATTACAACTTGGTCATCAAACACAGCATCACATGCCCCAGTAGAGTTGCATCTCAAAGATGATGGCAATCTTGTGTTACGTGAGCTCCAAGGAACCGTTTTGTGGCAAAGTTTTGATTCCCCAACTGATACTCTCCTTCCTGGTCAACCTCTTACAAGATACATTCAACTTGTTTCTTCAAGAAGCCTAAGTAACCGTTCTTCTGGTTTCTATAAGCTTCTCTTTGATGATAACAACATTCTTACTCTTATTTATGATGGTCCTGATGTTTCAAGCACGTATTGGCCACAGCCCTGGTTACTCAGTTGGCAAGCTGGAAGGTTTAATTACAACAGCAGCAGGGTTGCAGTGTTGAATTCTCTTGGAAATTTCACTTCATCGGATAATTATGGTTTTTCCACGAGTGATCATGGAATGAAGATGCCAAGAAGATTAACACTGGATTCTGATGGTAACGTACGTGTGTACAGCAGAAATGACGCTTCAAACCAATGGTATGTTTCATGGCAATTCATAATTGATAGTTGTACCATTCACGGGGTATGTGGGGCTAATAGCACTTGCAATTATGATCCTACAAGTGGAAGGAGATGCTCGTGTTTAGCAGGATACAGAGTAAAGAACCACAGTGATTGGTCTTATGGGTGTGTGAACCTGCGTTTGATCTTACTTGCAATGGAAATGAGTCTACCTTTTTGGAGATGCAGGGCCTTGAGTTTTATGGTTATGACAACAACTATGTCCCTAACAGTACCTACATGGATTGTGCGAATTTATGTCTGCAAGACTGTAACTGCAAAGGGTTTCAGTACAGATATGATGAGGAAAAAGGCTCTTCTAACTGCTTTACAAAGATACAGTTGTTGAATGGTAGGCTTTCGCAAAGTTATAGAGGAAGAATTTATCTGAGACTGTCCAAGGACAATAACTTTTCCAAGCAAGAATCTGTGAGTGCATTTGGCCATGTTTGTTCCGTGCAGCTTCAGAAAGACTACATTAGAAAGCCAATACATCGTTTGAGATTTTTTCTGTGGCTTGTAACTGCGGTTGGAGCTTTAGAAGTGATTTGCTTCATGATGATTTCGGGTTTTCTGATTAAGAGCCGGCAAAATTCTGATGAAGATCAAAAGGGCTATTACAATCTTGCAGCAGTGGGATTCAGGAAATATAGTTATTCGGAGTTGAAGGTAGCCACAAAGGGGTTCAGCCAAGAGATTGGAAGGGGTGCAGGAGGGGTTGTGTACAAAGGCATCTTATCAGATCAAAGACATGCAGCAATTAAGAGATTGAATGAGGCTAAACAAGGAGAAGGGGAATTCCTTGCTGAAGTGAGCATCATTGGAAGGCTGAACCACATGAACTTGATTGAAATGTGGGGATATTGTGCCGAGGGAAACCATAGATTGTTGGTGTATGAGTATATGGAGAATGGTTCTTTGGCACAAAATCTCTCATCTAACACACTTGATTGGAGAAAGAGATATAACATTGCTCTTGGAACAGCAAGAGGTCTAGCGTATCTGCATGAAGAATGCTTGGAATGGATATTGCACTGTGATATAAAGCCTCAAAACATACTTCTTGATGCTAAATATCAGCCCAAGGTAGCAGATTTTGGCTTATCCAAGCTACTAAACAGAAATAACCTCAACAATAATTTAAGTTTTTCAATGATAAGAGGAACAAGAGGGTATATGGCACCTGAGTGGGTTTACAATTTACCAATCACCTCCAAGGTTGATGTTTACAGCTATGGAATTGTTCTATTGGAAATGATAACCGGAAAGAGCCCAACAATGGATATTGAAACAGTTGATGGGACAGAACAACACAGTGGGAGGCTGGTAACATGGGTGAGAGAGAAAAAGAGAACATCTTTAAGAAAGCAAATTTTGGATCCTTCAATTGGGTCTAATTATGACCAGAATATGATGGAAATATTGGCTACAGTTGCTTTGGAATGTGTTGAAGAAGACAAAGATGTAAGGCCTACCATGAAGCAAGTAGTTGAGCAACTTCAAAAATATGAAAGTGAGGCTCAATGATGGGTTTATCAACTTACTTTTTATCTGTGAAAATCTGTAGATTGATTTCTTCGTTTGCCTTATATTGGTTCAAGAAATTTAGATGAAAGTCAACCATTTAGAATTAGCATTTTAAGTTATACTTCTGTTTTAATCCCTTGAATCGATTCTGCTTTTGTTTGTAGTTAATCTCACCTTTCTGATTGTACTTCTTCATTTTGTTGTTTTTATCTTCTTTTTTTTTTTGTTTTCTCTCCAAGCATGTATTATATCTAATAAAAGACACACTAAGAAAAAATAATAATCATTTGCATAATTGCATGTGATAAAAATAAGGTTCCAAGAGCAATGTGTAAGAAAAACATTTTCTTTGCAATACATACACCAATTTTTTCTTGTAATATATAAAACACACAAATCTCTGCTGAATTAATTAACATCAATATATAGAAGTGCTAAATATATAATAAAAGCCAAAAGACCAATCTAACATGATTTTAATATTAAGCCACCAAAATTCCTAGAAACCCTAGTATATATCTCTTTCATAAAGTTTTATTTTGGTGAAAGTTCAATAGATTTGGAAAAGCATTCTTCAAGTCTATTTATATAAGACATTATTAGTTCATTTAAGATATAATACAAGCATTCTTCAAGTCTATTTATATAAGACATTATTAGTTCATTTAAGATATAATACTTTACGTGTAGTGGAAGTGGTTATGATTCTCCAAATTTTTTTTCTTTAAGTAAATATAGATTTAAAAAAAAATTGTAATTTCTTTTGTATTATATTTTTTTTCTCCTAAAGTTTTTCTTCTTTTAGAATAAATACAAAATTTTTTTAAAAAAATGTAATTTTTTAAAATATATCTATTTTAATTTTTTGCCTCTCCCACATATTTAGTGATTCATCATTGTTTACTTAGAAAGAAATTTAAAATTCCCATCAAAATAACGATAGGGGAAATTAACAAAAAAAAAATAAAAAATAAAAGACTAGAAAAAGAGATATAGAGAAAGGCTTGAATCGTGATCATGCAATTGCAGTCCAACAAAGAAAATGAAAAGAATAATGTATGAAAAGAATAATGTGTGGATTTTAAGTGATGCCCATGTATGTAGGTAAAAGGTAGCTGGGACCAAGATTTATAATTAATAACTTCATTGACTCTGCTATTCATTGACTTTGGTTAATCTTAGTTTTTCTGCACGCACATGAAAATTTTGATATTGATTTTAATTATTGTTTTAGGGTTTCATTAATATATATTTTCAGTATAATAATTTATATACTAATATTAAATAACAAATCCTTTAATTATGATAAATTTATTAACTTTACCAATTAATATTTTAAATATAATTAGAAATTTATGATTAAACATTAATGTATATTAATTAAATTTATTATTTTAATAAATTACATGTTTTGTATCTTTAGAGAAAAAAATTTAAATTATAATTTACTGAAATACTCGTTCTATAAACTCATTGTTTTAATAAATTACATGTTTTGTATCTTTAGAGAAGAAAATCTAAATTATAATTTACTGAGATACTCATTCTATAAAATAATAATATTAGGTTAGTAAATCTCATAACAGTTAAGTATTTTTTGAGAAATTTGAAATCAAATAATTTTTATATCTGTCATTTTTGGTAAGTGGCATTTTTGTTATTATGTTTTTTTTTTATATATCAAATGTCATTGGTTAATGTGTTGGTTTTTATTAGTGAAAGGATTTGAATCTACTATCTCTCTGTTTTACCACCAATCTAACTATATAACTTCATGTTGTCAGGTAATATAAGTACTTTTTATTTCTCTTATGTATTATTATTAACATTAAGTTATATTTATTTTAAAATAAGTATTTTTTAGAGTTTAATTGATGTACACGATGAGGGTAAAAATATTTTTATACTAACATTTAATCATAACTTTTTATTTATGTCATTTTTAAAAATACTAATAAAGTAAATTCAAGAAATTAAACTCATTCTTTTAAGCGTGATTCATTTTAGAGTTTAGGAAAAAGACTATTTACAGAATTTTTATTCTAACATTGAATACTATAATTTTGACAGGTGTAAAATGATTATTAATTTTCTATGTATGTGGAAATACGCCACCTGTCACTATATACAATCTCCTGGTAACAACTTGTCACATGGAAATTTCTTTAGAATGTATTTTTCTTTTGGTTTAGTTATACGGTGTTTCTTTATTTTTTTTAGTTTTTATTTTTTGTCACCTATTTTTAAATTATATTATGTTTCTAATTTTTAAAATTATTAAATTAATTTGTGCCTAGCTGATAGTAAAATATCATTAATTTTTAAGTGACAAATGTTGATTGTACGTGACATGTCCTAATTTTGTAATTTAAAGTGATTTAAGTAATAAATTATAATTTTTTTTCATTATCCAAATCATTTAACAACACTTTCGATATTTAGGCATCTCCAAGGGAGGCAATTTCTTTGAGTTTTTTTATGTATCGAAAATTATGTTTGGTGATCTCTATATTACCACATCAACATTAATCAACTCAAAGACAAATTTATCCAATAGTAAGAAATTCCAAGAAATTTACTTTTTTATTTTTTTAATTTTTTCTCATTAATTGTGTTAGGTGGTCTTCATATTAAATATATTATTTTAATAAGAAGTAATGATTGTTTCATCAAGTAATTCAACCTCAACTTCGGACAATTAGTTTGTGTCATATAAATGCGCTAATGGTAAGCAAACCATTACTTGAGTTAAAGAAAATCACAAATAAACCTCCTGTTGAAGATGTGATAATTGTCAAATTTGTGATTAATTCAATGACTGAAACTCATCAATTATCTTTGTTTCCTTAGCTTTGGACTCATTTGGTTATATATATGCAAATATAGCTTATAGTATACTAATATTTATATTTTTCTTATCTAATGTTGGATTTTTGACAGGTTTTACACCAATTTTTGCAAGCGTATGAACCCAAGAAGGAAGTGGAGTCAAGGGCACCTTGCTCAGCGAAGTGTCCCTGCTCAACGAACACATGACACTAAGCGAAAATCAAGGAATGGAGCTGATAGAGTTATTTGTGTTGAGCGACTACTTGTCACTAGAGACGGCAAAAAAATTCGTGCCCGCAGATACTCATAGATAAAACTTGCAAAAATATTCGCACAAAAAATATAAATGGGTACCTGTTACCCGCGGGTACGAGTTTTTTTCTACCCGCTCCTTAACGGGTGCAGGTACAGGTATCATAGGACCCGTACCCGCGGGTATCCGCTAAACTAAACTAATATATATATATATATATATATATATATATATATATATATATAATTTAAAAAAGATAATATTTTTAGAAAATAAATCACTTTAAAATATTAATTATCAAAATCCTTTGATATCAATCTTATTTTTTTTATAAAACTCTATAGTTAATAAAATTATTTATTATAAAAATTTCGATAATATAAAATAAATATTTTATTTGTATTAAACATTTTTTTATAATATATTATACTAATATACTTTTAGATCTAATTAATCTTATAGAAACTAACATAATTTTATCTCTAGATTTTCCAAAACAAAAATGATTTATTTAATAAAACTTCTTATAAAAAATATTTAATTTTAATTTTTTTAAAATATCCATGAATACCCGTGGATACCTACGGATATTAAAAAAGCCCGTAGATATTTCTATAGCAGGTACGTGACGAGTTTTTAACGGGTAGCGGGTTTTTATAGTAGGTCGGGTGGTGGGTAACCACTACCCGTGCCCGCCTCGACCGGTTGTCATTCCTACGTGTCACTCACCAAAAAAGAAAAAGAATTCCTAACAGAGACTAATTTTCACTAAATAAGCAATGTCGCTAAGAGAGAAAACAAGACAAGCAAAGTAGTTATTGCCAAGTGAGAGACGTCACCAAGCGGCAGAAGCAGAATCAAGAGGCTATCATTGAGCGAGTAGTGTTGCTAAATGATGTGCCTCAGGATCATGAATCACTTATTGGGGCAAGCTTGCTTCATTTAGAACTAGCTTTTTATCCAAATGTTTCGATGGACACAACATTTGTTGTGCTAGACACGAAATTGGCTAGGCACAAAATGAAGCTTGCTAGGGACAACCACTTAATCATGCTTTGCTTTCTTAGCTCTTATCCCAACTTGAGAACTTCCAACAAAACCAATTCCTCATCCGTCATAAAATTCTACAAAAAAAGGTTCACAAAAGTTAGATGTATCAACAAAAAGCATAAAAGTTGACTCTCTTTTAGTATAAGCGTAAAATTAAATGAAAAGTTAGAAATTTTAAATAAAAAGCATTAAAGAGAGTAAAAATAAGTGAATATTGTACTTAAAAATTAAGTACAATGGACACTTATCATTGAATGAAAGATGACACTGAGCGAGATGAATTAAATGACCCAATACAATCAAAAGAGAACTTCGGAGGGAAAAAAAGAGATTGGTTGAAGAGAGAGAAAGAGGAGCAAAAAACAAAGCCAAAAGAAGCAGAAGTGGAATCTCATCTATTTTTCTTTTTTCCTTCAATCTCTTGTACTTTTCTCTTTTGATTGTTACCCATGACTATAAGTAGCTAAATCTCCTATTAGTTGGAGGATCAATGCATTGTTGACATTTTTGTAAGTATTTGATCATTCTATTCAAAGTTTTTTTTCTCATTGTGTGTTCTTCTTAATGCTTGTTTTTAGTTTGATCGCCCTTAAACTTATTTTAATTCACTTGAAGAATTGAAAAAAGATTTCAAGTGAAGGATTTAAGAAAAATACAATATAAACATTGTATCTATGAATGAAATAGTGTCATGCATCTTTTGTTTTTCCCTTATTGAATTTCTAGCTATATAATCATGTGAATAGAAGAATTGGTGATTTTGATTAATATAGTTAAGGTTCTCATATTAAGGATTCAATGTTTGAATACTTTTGTGAAAAGAAAAGCTTTAAGATTAACTTAAGATAGACAATTTGTAGTAACAAAGTGTTGAATAGGAATCCGAGACTCCAACAATTATTTTTACTTATTTATCAATAATATATTTTACCATTGCTTTATACTTGTTTAATCTTATTCTCACTCATGGTTATATTTAAATAAAAATACTCATTGATCATGCTATTTAAATCATCAAGTTTTTTTGTAGAATTAGTGAATCTCCATACGTCAAATGTTACAATACGACTAACAATGCAGAGATTAGAAAATTAGAGAACACGTAACAGTGTAATTAAACCTTTTCTGTTTGAATTATCCTTTCTACCATTCTTCTTTTATGCAAAATTACATCTTTATCGAAAAAATGCACAGTAACCACATCTTTATTTTGTAGGATGGATTTGCATCAGAACACGCGCCCACTATTTTTATCTTAAATTCAAATTATGAACTTCTTTAATAAAGGGTATAGATCTCATATTGAGAAAGATTTATGGTTAAAGTATAAAAATTGTGATTTTTAGTATGTAAATTATGGTTTTATACTAGATTTTGTAAGATAGGTACGAATTATAAATATGTATGTTGATTTTTTTTTTTTTAGCATATATACATTTTATTTCATAGATATACATGATGATTTTATTAACTGTGTATTTTATTTTAAATACAATTTTATTTATTTTTGTAACAGTAATTTATCTATTTCAATTTCATAATTTTTTTTCATTTAATCTTGTTATCCGTTACAAGGAAATAATTTATTTTCTAATAATTTTTCTTACAAATAATTTCTTTTCTTCAATTATTTATTTAACAAAGTAAAATAAAATCATAAACAAAACCATATTTATATATATTAGCAAATCATATTTACAACATTATATATTTCTACTATATACATATTTATATATATAGGAAAGATTTTATTTATGTACGATTCTCCCTTTTACTTATAATTTTTTTCCTACAATATTTACATAGCCGGTGGAAAAATATTCAACAAAAGGATTTGTTTAGTTAGTCGGTGGTAAATAAAATGTAACCACTATAGGTTCTTCAATCACTACGGCTCCCCCATGATCATTCACAAATACTAAAGTGGAAACTCCAGTCCCTCTAAACGTGACTGAGTTCTCAATCACATTTATCCAGTTCCTGAAAACATTGTTGTAATTACGGCAGAGAAAGGGCTCGGATAATTTGTCGCGTCCATATTTTAAATTTTGCGTTTCCATGTTTTTTAGACAAGAAGAAAAAGGAGTGAGAACACATATATATATATATATATATATATATATATATATATATATATATATATATATATATGCTTTTAATAATCACACACACACATATATATATATATATATATATATTATATTTTTATTTTCTTCTAGAAATTTGAATTATTTTTGTAGTGACTAGTTAGGATAAATGAATTTTTTTACCATGATTTTTAAAGAATAGAAAGATATGTTACCTTGAACATTTACTCATTTAAATCCCCAAGGTCAAACCTCCAACTATAACTTAATTCAAATCTTTATTTAAAGATTAAAATTTTTATTAATTAATTTTTTTATATACAAAATAAAAAAAATAGCCATTATGCTTAAAATAAAATGGTTAGTAAAAGAAGAAAAACTAATTTAATAAATCAAATATGATTATAAACAACAAATTACATAATTATAACTAAAAGTGACATAAAATAATGAATAAAACGAGATTAAAGACACCTCAATGAATATTTATAGTTAAAAGTAATATAAAATGTTAAATAGAACAAGATTAGGCACACCTTACTAATTAATTATAATCAAAAGTAATATAAAATAATAAGTAGAACGATGTTAGAGACACCTCACTAAATAATTATAGTTAAAAGGAACATAAAATAATAAATAGAACGAGGTTAGAGATACCTCACTAAATAATTATAGTTAAAAGTAACCTAAAATAATAAATAAAACGAGGTTAGAGACACCTCACTAAATAATTATAGTTAAAAGTAACATAAAATAATAAATAAAGTGAGATTAGAGACATCTCACTAAATAATTATAACTAAATACAAAAGTCATAAATGTCTTCTCCTCTTATCTTGATAAATTGAATAATCAACAGTTTGAATCTTTTTTTCTCTTCTCTGAATATGCACTCTTTCTTTCAAAGCTTCTTCTCCCAATTTTTTTTTTTACGTCTGCAGCCTTTCTTTATAGCCTTATGGAAGTTAAATGCTCAAGTACAATTTATAATATCACTTTTACTTAGTTATTACATTTACTTTGTTTTAGTTAGTTATGGATAAGTTTTTGTTAGCTTTCTTCTTATCTTTAGGTGCTAATTTTTTTTTTTTTTCTTTTCCCTACATTCTTATATGTTACTCTTTCCATCATTTCATTTTGTTTTCTTACATTGTTTTTCTTTTTTCTGTACAATACGTTACAGTTTATATATATATATATATATATATATATATATATATAAATTTAGAATTTATTTTGAAATTTCAGATATTATTTTATTATAAATATATATTCTTATGATATATATATATATATATATATATATATATATATATATATATATTTACCCATACTATATATTTTCCAATAATAAATTATTGTACTAATAATATTTGTTTATTATTATTATTATAATAATTATTATTATATATAAATATTGTCTAAAATTTTAAAATAACCTATAATTAAATATTATTTTAATTTATTTGATTACTAAATGTATATTAATCTAATTAATTAATTTTTATCTTTTAAAATAAATTTAATATTTTATCAAAAATAAATTATAAATAAAATTTAAATAGTAAGATTCATTATAGGACTAATACAAAATATATTAAAATTATAAATATGAAATTTTTTATTAAAAAAAAAGAGAGGATATTATGATACATATAGCATGGTAGAGTCACAAAGAAATGTTTTATGATGTCAAATGAGATTTAGGGATAAAAATACGCTAGATGACTTTTAACGTGTAAATGCTTTGGTAAAAAAATATTTTTTGTTGAGAATTACTCTTCCATGTACAAAAGAAAAATCTCTTTTTATGATTTAGAAAAAAAATCTTCATATATAGGATGAAAGTTTGCACATGTATTGGTTTTGAATTTTGGAATCATTTTTTTTTTTAAATAATATAGTTCATGTTACCGTAAGTCTCGATTAAACTCTAAACTTATCTCGAACATAAGTACAAATCTTAAAGTTAAAAGGTTTTAAAAAGAAATAACAAATAAAGTGCATTAAATCTGAATGTGAGATGAAAATAAAAAAACAACTAAATAACAACTCAGGTAGAATTACAAAATAGAAAAATGAATGAGAGAGTAATTTATGATGGATGGTGCTGTGTAAAATATAATATTGTTATATTTTACCGTGATTTGAACAGTTTCTAGAATATGCTCAAATGAAGCAATTTTAGCTTACAAATTTTTATACACTGATACTAATGACTTATGCTCTGCTAAATGGATCGGTGAGTACGTTGATCCATAATTTCTAGCAACTTACATTATGTTAAGGAGAATGTTGTTTAATTAAATTCAACGTTCCACTCATCATTTTCCAACAAAGACTGGCCAGAGTGAGCAGAGTCAAGAGTCATGGTGGAAGACGCACCATGGAAATTTCTCTGTTTAGTTTACGATAAATAATAGAATTAGTGTGTTTTTATTAGGTACAGACACCAGCGTTTCAATGTTTAGCTTCCACTTCTATAGCATCATGATGATCATGCCTTTCTCAATCTCCCTCTTTCTTCTGCTGTTACTTCTTTCTTTCCAATGTTGTTCTTCTTTATCTTCACTGAACCAAGGGTCCTCCTTATCAGTGGAGAAACACTCAGAACAAGTTATTGTGTCCCCAAATGAAATGTTCTGTGCTGGCTTCTTTCAAGTTGGACAAAACGCCTTCTCCTTTGCCATATGGTTCAATGAACCTCACACTCACACTCACACTCACACTCACAACCACAACACCACCCTGGTTTGGATGGCAAACCGTGAACTACCCGTTAATGGAAAGCTCTCAAAGCTTTCAATCTTGTCTAATGGTAACACGGTCTTGGTTGATGCAGGTCAAGTTACAACTTGGTGTTCAAACACAGCATCAAATGTCCCAGTAGAGTTGCATCTCAAAAATGATGGCAATCTTGTGTTACGTGAACTCCAAGGAACCATTTTGTGGCAAAGTTTTGATTCTCCAACCGATACTCTCCTTCCTGGTCAACCTCTTACTAGATACACACAACTTGTGTCTTCAAGAAGCCTAAGTAACCATTCTTCTGGCTTCTATAAAATGCTATTTGACGATGACAACATTCTTCGTCTTGTTTACGATGGTCCTGATGTTTCAAGCCAATATTGGCCTCAACCTTGGGTAGTAAGTTGGCAAGCTGGAAGGTTTAGTTACAATAGTAGCAGAATTGCAGTGTTAAATTCTCTTGGAATTTTCAATTCATCTGATAACTATGGTTTTTCCACGAATGATTATGGCACGGTGATGCCAAGAAGATTAACACTGGATTCTGACGGTAACGTTCGTGTGTACAGTAGAAATGAGGCTTCAAGGAAATGGTACGTTTCATGGCAATTCATATTTGATACTTGCACCATTCACGGGGTTTGTGGTGTTAACAGCACTTGCAGTTTTGATCCTAAAAGAGGAAGGAGATGCTCGTGTCTACCAGGATACAAAGTAAGGAATCACAGTGATTGGTCTTATGGGTGTCAACCCGTGTTTGATCTTAGTTGCAATGGGAATGAATCTATCTTTTTGGAGATGCATGGTGTTGAGTTTTATGGTTACGACAGTCATTACGTGCCAAACATTACCTACATGAATTGTGTGAATATATGTCTGCAAGATTGTAGCTGCAAAGGGTTTGAGTACAAATATGCTGGGGACCAAGGCATTTCTATCTGCTATACAAAGTTAAAGTTTCTGAATGGGAGGAGTTCGCCAAGTTTTCAAGCAACAATTCATTTGAGACTGCCAAATGGCAGTAACTTCTCCAAAGAAGAATCTGTGAGTGCATATGATCATTTTTGTTCCGTGCAGCTTCATAGAGACTATGTCAAGAAGCCAGCAAATCGGTTTGTAAGATTTTTTCTGTGGTTTGCCACTTCAGTTGGAGCTTTAGAAGTGGTTTGCTTTCTTATGATTTGGGGTTTCTTGATTAGGAAACACCAAAAGTCAAGTGCAGATCAACAAGCCTACCATCTTGCAGCTGTGGGATTCAGAAAATATAGTTATTCTGAGTTGAAAGAGGCCACAAAGGGGTTCAGCCAAGAGATTGGAAGGGGTGCAGGAGGAGTTGTCTACAAAGGCATTCTTTCAGATCAAAGACATGCAGCAGTTAAGAGACTGAATGAGGCTAAACAAGGAGAAGGAGAGTTCCTTGCTGAAGTGAGCATCATTGGAAGGCTGAACCACATGAACTTCATTGAAATGTGGGGGTATTGTGCCGAGGGAAAGCATAGATTGTTGGTGTATGAGTATATGGAGAATGGTTCTTTGGCACAAAATCTCACATCCAACACCCTTGATTGGAGTAAGAGATATAACATTGCTCTTGGAACGGCAAGAGTTCTAGCATATCTGCATGAAGAATGTCTGGAATGGATATTGCACTGTGATATAAAGCCTCAAAACATTCTTCTTGATGCTACTTATCAGCCCAAGGTAGCAGATTTTGGTTTGTCCAAGCTACAAAATAGAAATAACCTCAACAATTCAAGCTTTTCAATGATAAGAGGAACAAGAGGGTATATGGCACCTGAGTGGGTTTACAATTTGCCAATCACCTCTAAGGTTGATGTATACAGCTATGGAATTGTACTATTGGAAATGATAAATGGAAGGAGTCCAACAATGGATATTGAAACAGTTGATGGATCAGAACCACACAATGGGAGACTGGTAACATGGGTGAGAGAGAAAAAGAGAACAACATCTTGGGTTAACCAAATCATGGATCCTGTAATTGGAACAACTTATGATGTGCATAAGATGGAAATATTGGCTACAGTTGCTTTGGACTGTGTAGAGGAAGATAAAGATGTAAGGCCCACCATGAAGCAAGTGGTTGAGATGCTCCTAAGCCATGAAAATGATGCACACTGATGGATGCTAGCTATACTATTTTTATGTAATGTGTTTATGAAAGGTTATACTGTGAACCATGTCGAATTTGCATTTCAAGTTGTGTTTAAGTTTTAATCCCTTAGATTAATTTTTCTTTTGTCTGTGGTTAATGTGAGTAAAAGTGTTTCTGATTGTAACTGTTTGTGTTGTTCTTGTTTATTTTTATCTCTCCAAGCAATACGTATTAAATATCTTGTAAGGTTGTTGTTTAATCTAATAAAATACTTGTTATTTGAAAGTTTTGAAGTACCAAGCTCTGGTGAAGCTTAATTTTCTGATCTGAACGTAGTAAATTAGTTCAATACTTCAAGTAAAGTAGGACAGGTATAGTGGAAAGAAAACTAAAATATGGCATATAAAACTTCATTTCAAAATATCAACCCCTATAGATGTTGAGTTATTTACTTTGAAATGGCCGGGTTGTGAGCATGAGGCTCGTCAAAGTTTCAAACCAACGCAGAACGCGTAATTTGTGGGGACAAGAAACATTCATGAGTCTTCCACGAGTTTCTATATTGTTAATTAGCTTCTTTGAGTCTGGTCAGGCTTTCTTTTTTCGTATACAACACTTTATTTTTATATTCTTTAATTTCTTACTCAAAATCTTTAGATTTGGAAAGACCTCTGTAGCCTATTATTTTTATTTCTAAAAATTATTTTTTGTTTTTAAAGTTTTAATATTAAAAAATATGTTTATTTTTACTTGATATTTTTTATTTTTAAAAAAATAATATTGTTGAATTTAATTAATTTTAGTAAAAATATCATGAAATATTTATATAGATAATTTAAAATATATTTATATATAGTTTTTATTATAATTATAATATTGTTATTAAAATTTTATATGATTTTAATTTTTGAAAACACTTAAAATAATTTTGTTCTATTTTCAGTTATTTTTTATTTTTTTAAAATATTTTTTAAATCGTAATTAAACATATTTTTACTGGTTATTTTTTTTAAAAAATAAAAACAAAAAACTCAAAACAAACGTCAGTAAGTTTTAAAAGTAATATCAGTAAATTACATACCTCGAATATATTTTGAAACTATACCATGTGTGTCAGCATATACACCCATAATTATTTTTTTCTTCATCTCTTAATTTGATGTTATTCATCCACATTAAAATCAACATTAATTAGGTACAAAAATTAAAAACACAAGTAGTCAGCAAGTTTTACATGATATGAATCATGGGAAACAATGATTTCAGCTTCTTCTCGGAGATGTAAAATAATACTTATAGAAAATAAAATTAAAAGTCACTCATTATATAGGAATTATAAACATTTTTTAACTTGACCCTTTTTCTATAAATTAAATATTATATACCCACATTAAAATAAACATTTATTAGGGAAGAAATAATGGTTTTAGACTTTAACGGATGAAAATAACATAAAATTATTTTACAGAATCCAAAATTAAAAAAATTTTTCATTTTATAAGGAACAAAAAAATAATTACAAATTTAGAGAGAGAAAAACCAAAGAATAATATAAAGAACAAAATTAAAATTTGTTCATTTTACAAGGAACATATGTACGAGCCTTTTATTTTTATATAATTTTTTATTTTAAATTGTACTTAAATTTAAAAATATCTGTATAATTCATGTAAAACTTACTGTCTTAGTAATAAAGTAACGAAACCTTTAATCTACTTCAAACATTATTAATCTTTTAGAGGATAAAACATTTAAAACTAGTATATCTAAATTTCGTTAATTCCATTGTGCTGGATATAGATAGATAGATAAATAATATTTTTCAGTATTATCAAGAACCACAATGCTCTGGTGTTTGGGTATATGTATGTTTTTTTAACATAGTATTTTTTTTATATAGTTGTTTTTGTCAGTAGAAAAATTTTAATCTACGATATTTTTTTTCTTATTTTTACAGGTGAACTTTACTATTAAACTATATCATAAGTATTAATTTAACTTTTTTTTAATTTTACTTAATTAAATTTAAAAACTTCTATATAGTTGTTGTAAAAGTTACTAATACATTATTAATATGTTTCAAACATCTCTAATATGTTTCAAACATCACTAAAATTTTTAGAGTATAATTTTTTTACCTTTCATGATACAATGTTGATGTTAAGACAAACTTGATATATTATATATATGTATATTATTCCAACCTAAGTGTGTCGGCCTAAGAATGAAGAGAGTTAGGTATGAAGTGTCTGACAAAGTTTAACTTTAGTTTGCTTGTCAAATGGAGATGAAGATTTATAACTAAAAAAAAAAGCAATTTTGGCTTCTAGATGGTCCCACGACTAAATTTCTAGATTAGTTTTGCAAACAATATTAGTAGGAAATTAGGGGATGGGAGGATACATTGTTTTGGAAGCATAATTAGATTGGAGAAGAGGCATTAAATTCTATCTACCTAGATTATATGATCTGGTTGTCGATAAGAATGTTTCAGTTAAAGACGTGGGTAGGCTTTCGTCGAAGTATCCTAGATGGAAGCGAGAATGGAGGAGAAGGTTGTTTGTGTTGGAGGGGGAGGTCTTTAGATCATCGGAGGAGATGCTACAGAATTTGGCCTTTGATCAACAAGAAATGGATACTTGGATTTGGAACTCAGGTAGAAACGGCTAATTTTCAGTAGTAGATGCGTACAAGATTGTTAGTAATGGTCCAAATCAGGGCAGAAGCTCAACCTTGGGCACACAACTATTTAGCAGGCTATGGAAAGATAAATTGTCTTCAAAAGTCCTAGCTTTTTCTTGGAAGTTACTCTTAGACAGACTTCCCGCTATGGACAATTTAATGAAGAGAGATATGGTATTCCAATCAAATGTACACAATTGTGTCCTATGTAGGTGATAAGTGTCCATTTTGTGTAAAAGACAATATCTTTTAGGACACTTATCCAACTAGAAATTAAAGAAAATGTTTTATAGAATCCAACTTTTCAAGAAAAATCCAAAAATATTTGATAAACAAGTTTTGTTGAAATTAGCCTTGGAATATTTAACAATCTCACCTTAAAATTTGCTTGGAACAAGGAGCAAAAACCAACGATGTGATGCTAATGACAGAGTTCCAACATTGATTCATGAGATTTACAAGTCAGAAGGACCAAACTTGTCTAATAGAACTTAAGGACAACAAAGAACCATCAACTTAACCTCAAATTCAGTTAGCCAAAGGAATAATCAGACTACAAAGGTCGCTTCGTGAATAAGCTTTCACTAAGAAAAGTACCTCAAAATTATGGCAAAGAATCAAGAATTTGCTGAGCGAATCAATTTTTGCTTAACAAAATCATGACACAGAGTATTTCGCTCAATGAATTTAATTTCACTCACCGAATCTTCTTTGGCTGAAGGCTATATAAATAGGAGAATGAAAGGAAGGGAGAGACATAAAAATATAGAAGATCTCAGTTATTTCTCTCCTTCCACCCTTTCCTTACACTTGTAAATAAGCCATGGTGGGATCTATCTAAGCAAGATTGTCAAGAGTTGATGCACTAATCAATACTCTCTAATCTATTCTTATCTTTATTTAAACTTTTTATTATCTATTTTGAATTTTTCTTATATTTATTGTTCGTAATCTATTTAATTTTTATTATCAGAAGATACATGAAATTATAGAACCATGAAGTTCATTATATAGTGACTACGTTTAGGAATAAGATAGGATCGGTATGTCTAGTTTAATAATTGTTCTACCACAATCAAGTTATTGAAATAATTCTTTCTAAGGAATTAGGGAAAATTCTAGTAATTTAGTATATGAATATGGGTGGTTGGGAAGACAAAATGTAGGTATTTAGTTTGGCATGTGGTTTGCTGACGTATATGGATAGTTAGAAATTCCGTTGTTTTTAATGGCAAAACAATGGAGTCCCTAAATATCATATTATCCATTAAGATCATTTCTTGAAAGTAATTATTGTATAATTTTAGTTTTAATAGGATTTTGTTTTTTCTCAGATTGGTGTAGTAATCCCCAACTATACCTGTTAGATATGAAGTAAGTAATTTTAGGAGGGTCATTTTGTAATAGGAGTTCTTTATGAGGCAAAGCTTAACATGACTTATATTAGCTTCTGTGTTGAGAGTTCACTTTTTTGTAATTGTACAGGGTTTTGAAATTGTTTGTTTCATCCATAATTATATATAATTTGTATTAGTTTATGCCTTTGAAAAAAAAAATTATTCCAACCTCCACCATTAGACTAATGCTAATGGTTCCTTCCGTAGTATGTCTGAAAGTATATATGTGGAAAAACTAAAAAGGTAGCCATCACTAATGGCAAACAATCCATCTTGTTGCGTAGATTTTTATTTTTATGTTATTCTTACTTACTTTAATTTTATTAAATAATGAAATAAACAAAATAGACATCCATTAAATTTTTTATCAAGATATCTTCTTCACCAAACTAAGATGTATAAAAAATTTACACACTGCTTAAATATCATTATATCAATGAAAGCAAACAGGACCAACACTATGGACCAATTTCAATTGAAGAACCACTTGCAACAGACTGTTTTTTATAGATTACTTAAACTTCCACTATTTTTAAGTTAAGGCCCACCATGAAGCATCTGGTTGAGATCATAATCATAGCCATATGAAAGTGATGCACAATACGAAAATGATATGCATGCTAATAAATAATTCTATACATGTGCAAGTCTTGTGCGATCGGTATCAAGTATGAACCCATTGTTTTGTTTATATTTTTTTCATCTTCATCAAGAAAGTTAGATTTAGCTTTGTGTTTATTTGGATAAATTTCTAAATAAACACTTATAGAATAAAAAAATACAAAAAAAAATCTTTTGTTAAATTATTTTAAAATATATAAAATTTTTAAAATTAACTTATAAAAGATGCCAACATAAGTTTTGTAACTGTGTCAGTAGTTAGTCTTTGTGACTGACCAAGGCTTATCAATGGTATTCAGTGTTCTTCAATTGGAAACTTTTGAATGACCAAATCTTGGGTAAGCCTCTGCTCTTGGCATATTTCATAAGATCGATTAAGACTGAATATTTACGAGTTCAAGTAGTTTATGAATAGATTCACCCAAGCAATTTGGATTGAATCCAAAAATAGTTTCATCGTAATCAATCTAATTCAATCAAGATTTGTTCATGAATAAAATAATTATTTTAATTTTAATCTATGAATTCAACACCATAAAACTCGTCATCGATCCATTAACATATGGATAAACACCCATATTTGTTTCTCGTTAAAAACATTAACATTTTACCTTTTAAATTTTATTACAAATATCCACAATCCAATTTGTTTTTCACCCACCTAAACATAGACACACATAATTTTAATCTATGAACTCAACACCATAAAACTAGTTATCGATCCATTAACATATGGATAAATACTCATATTTGTGTCTAGCTAAAAACATTAATATTTTACCTTGTAAATTTTATTACAAATATCTACTATCCAATTTATTTTTTACCCTACACATACACATATGCACATTCGTACCCACACACGTGCAGAGGCGCGCTCACACCCACACACACAGCGAGTCTTGTAGTTTAATAAAAGAGTGAACAAATGAAAAGCTAGGTAAAAGAAGTACAACTTACCCCCACTGAATATATAGAAAACATATTTTGTTAGGAGTTACTTTGTCTGGTGGGTTTTTCTACTTAAATAATTATATTAATAATTATTTTAGTTTGTAATAAACTTTTTATTTTATTCCTCAAATGTTTTTTATTTTCGTTTGTTATAATTTTTTATTTTATTCTATTGTAAAATAAATTCTACTTCTCTTTTGAGTTCATTCATCTTTCAATTTATTTTTTCATCACATTAATTGCCACTTATTTGTTTTCCTTTCATCCATTGAATAAGAAGAAAATGGATTTGTCAACTTTGTCGTTTTTCTTACGTACACACAAGGGCATCACTTGACGTTCAAACGTAAAACAAAACCATAGCAAAGCCTCTACTGCAAATTGCACCATCATGGCTTTCTCAATCTCACTCTTTCTTCAACTCTTGCTTCTTTCTTTCCAATCTTCATCTTCCCTCTCATCACTGAACCAAGGGTCTTCCTTATCAGTGGAGAAACATTCAGAACAAGTTATTGTGTCCCCAAATGAAATGTTCTGTGCTGGCTTCTTTCAAGTTGGACAAAACGCTTTCTCCTTTGCCATATGGTTCAATGAGCCTCACACTCACACTCACACTCACACTCACACTCACAACCACAGCAACACCACCCTGGTTTGGATGGCAAACCGTGAACAACCCGTTAATGGAAAGCTCTCAAAGCTTTCACTCTTAAGCAGTGGCAACATGGTCTTGCTTGATGCAGGTCAAATTACAACTTGGTCATCAAACACAGCATCACATGCCCCAGTAGAGTTGCATCTCAAAGATGATGGCAATCTTGTGTTACGTGAGCTCCAAGGAACCGTTTTGTGGCAAAGTTTTGATTCCCCAACTGATACTCTCCTTCCTGGTCAACCTCTTACAAGATACATTCAACTTGTTTCTTCAAGAAGCCTAAGTAACCGTTCTTCTGGTTTCTATAAGCTTCTCTTCGACAATGATAACATTCTTCGTCTTATTTATGATGGTCCTGATGTTTCAAGCACATATTGGCCTCCTCCTTGGCTAGTAAGTTGGGATGCTGATAGGTTTGGTTTCAATAGCAGCAGAGTTGCAGTATTCAATTCTCTTGGAATTTTCAGTTCATCTGATAATTATGGTTTTTCAACCAATGATCATGGAACCGTGATGCCAAGAAGACTAACACTGGATTCTGATGGTAACGTTCGTGTGTACAGTAGAGATGAGGCTTCAAAGAAATGGTATGTTTCATGGCAATTCATATTTGAAACTTGTACCGTTCATGGGGTTTGTGGTGTTAACAGCACTTGCAGTTTTGATCCTAAAAGAGGAAGGAGATGCTCGTGTCTACCAGGATACAGAGTAAAGAACCATAGTGATTGGTCTTATGGGTGTGAACCCGTGTTTGATTTTGCTTGTAATGGAAATGAGTCTACTTTTTTGGAGATGTCGAGTTTTGATTTTTACGGTTATGACAGTAATCATGTCCCTAACAGTACCTACAAGAATTGTGCGAATTTATGTCTGCAAGATTGTAACTGCAAAGGGTTTATGTACAGACATGATGGGGAATACTCTACCTGCTTTACAAAGAGACAATTGCTGAATGGGAGGTATTCGCCCTTATTTAAAGGAACAATTTACTTGAGACTTCCAAAGATGAATAACTTCTCCAAGGAAGAATCTGTGAGTGCATATCATCATGTTTGTTCAGTGCAGCTTCACAAAGACTATGTTAGAAAGCCAGAAAATCGTTTTGTAAGATCAGTTATGTGGTTTGCTATTGCAGTTGGAGCTTTAGAAGTGATTTGCCTTTTGATAATCTGGGGTTTTTTGGTTAGGACCCGCCAAAAGTCTGGTGCAGATCAACAAGGGTACCATGAAGTGGAAGTAGGATTCAGAAAATTTAGTTATTCAGAGTTAAAGGCGGCTACAAAGGGATTCAAGCAAGAGATTGGAAGGGGTGCAGAAGGGATTGTGTACAAAGGCATTTTACAAGATCAAAGACATGCTGCAATTAAGAGACTCTATGAAGCTAAACAAGTAGAAGGGGAATTCCTTGCTGAAGTGAGCATCATTGGAAGGTTGAACCACATGAATTTGATTGAAATGTGGGGATACTGTGCTGAAGGAAAGCATAGGTTGTTGGTGTATGAGTATATGGAGAATGGTTCTTTGGCTGAAAATCTCTCATCCAACACACTTGATTGGAGTAAGAGATATAACATTGCTCTTGGAATGGCAAGAGTTTTAGCATATCTGCATGAAGAATGCTTGGAGTGGATTTTGCACTGTGATATAAATCCCCAGAACATTCTTCTTGATTCTAATTATCAGCCCAAGGTAGCAGATTTTGGCTTGTCCAAGCTACTAAACAGAAATAACCTCAACAACAATTCAAGCTTTTCAATGATAAGAGGAACAAGAGGGTATATGGCACCTGAGTGGCTCTACAATTTACCAATCACCTCCAAGGTTGATGTATACAGCTATGGAATTGTCCTATTGGAGATGATAACTGGAAAGAGTCCAGCAACTGGTGTTCACAGCATTGATGGAGAAGCATCATATAATGGAAGGCTAGTAACATGGGTGAGAGAGAAAAGGAGTACTGAGGGATTTTGGTTAGAGAAAATAATTGATCCTGCAATCAGAACAAATTACGATGAATTTAAGATGGAACTTTTCGCTAGAGTTGCCTTGGATTGTGTTGAGGAAAATAAAGATTCAAGACCCACCATGAACCAAGTAGTGGAAATTCTTCAAAGCCATTAAAGTAATTCTTAATAATATTAATGGTGCACCACGTTATATCATTAACTCTGAACATATCAGGTACTCACCGACTCACCACAGAATTAGAGAGTTCTTCTTGTTGCAGAGTATGCTAAACTATGGTTAGGTAGATTAATTTTACTCACCTTACTTATATGATCCCGAGGATGTTTGAAGTTAAGATTCAAATATGTCTGCATATTTTATTTTGAGTAATGTCTAACAGAGTTACTTATATGTCTGCATATTTGAATTTGAGTAATGTCTGCATCTTTGAATTTCAGTAATGTCTAAAAGAGTTATTTAGAGTTTGAAAGTAATTACTTTAAGTTAATTTCTTTTAATATCCCTCATTTGCTATTTGTACCTTTTAAGTTTGTAATTTTTTCTAAATTTTTAATGTATCATTATCCTTATTTGATTTTTAAACCTTTTGAATTTTATCTTTACTTATCATTATTTTTTTGCATTATCTTGCCCAATTACTCCTCTTGTGCGTCAAATATTAACTGTCGTGTTGTGACTTATTATTGTATATCTCTAATCATTCTTTCAAGTCTTTAGAGTATTGTTCGTTGATTTAAGTATTATTTAGAAAGGAAATTTTCAAGTTCAGGTATGGCTTTTTTTATTTAGGGTTTCTTGGCGTTTCTTGTTGATTAAGATTTATTTAAAGTATTTTTCGCGTATCGTTCTTGGCATTAAGCCTGTTTCGTAGTGTTCTGGATCAATCGATTCAGAACTTACAAAAATTACGCTTTTGAATGACGATGTCTTCTAGAATAAGAATTTGTTAAATTCTGGATCAATTGATCTAAAATATTCATAATGTATTCCGAATTAGTTTATCTGGAATCCATTATGTATATTTTGGATTATCTGGTCCAAAATACACTTACCAAGTCTCGTTTGCCTTCTGGATCACTTAATCTGGAATGCAATTGCTAAATGTAGTTATGTACATAGTGTATTTCAGATCAGTTCATCCAGAAGGTAGACAAAGTTTGATGAAAACCCTAACTGGAAAAAGGCAATGTGTGCACACAACTGCTGAATGAAGCTCAGTAAAAGAATTTAGGATAAAAGAAGGTGAATGTAAAGAAGATGACCATGCTTTTTGGTTTGGAAAAAAATTTTAAATCGCAGGTGGGGGAGGGGTGTGAATAATGCATAACAACACAGTAAAAAAAATAAATTGAAAGGTTTAAAAATCAGAAAATGACACACTGAGAATTTGTAAAAAATTATAAACTTTGCTAGTGCGAATAGTAAATGGAGAAGTATTAAAAGAAATTGCCTGAGATTAATAGATATAACACTTTAAATAAGCACAAGAAATATTAATTGTTCTGAGGTTTATGAATTTTTCTCTACATTTTTCTTAAATTATTTTTAATTTCTAATTAAATTTTTATCGGTATTAATTTCTGATTTTTGTTTTCTGTAACATTTTTTTACGTTGTTGTCAAACAACATTAGCAAATGGTACATCTCTAATTTCAATTTCATTTTTTTTTTTTTTGTTTTTCAACTACTCCTTCCAATTTCAATTATAAAAAAATCACACACTTTGAAACATAAGAAATTTTCAACTAATTTGATCATATTTAATGATACATCTCTAAAATTACCTTTAATCAAATTGAGGTTTTAATTGTAATGTTTTTTTTAATATCAAGTTTGAATTAAAGATTCTATTGTATCAAAATGGTTTTACCATCAAGTATATATCATTTTAGTTAGAATCTCAACTCCTTTCTTTGTTATGTTTGTCTCTGTTTTTGTGGTATTGTCTTTTGGCTAGTATGTAGTTGGTTTAGTTAGTATAAACTTATTTATGCAATAAACAACCACTATTTTAGGAATTTGTGCAACAACAACATTATTTTTTTAAACGCTCTGTTACTTAGTTATGCAGCAGCAAACATTTCTTTTGACTTTGTGGTTGTATAGTTTTTTTTCTTAAATTGAAGTTTATATACCGTTATATTAGTTTCTTGAATTCAAAGTGTCATTAGGGTATGTTTTGCAATACTAACTGAAAAGCTAGGTGAAAGCTCAAAGCTAGTTGAAAGTTGAAAAACTAGTTTAAGTGTTTGGTAAAACTAGTTGATCAACTAGCTGAAAGTTATAAAATGACAAATAAGGACATCATTAATCATTAGATCAATAAGGAGGTATTTAAAATAATATAATATATTTTAATAACATAAATTATTTTTATAATTAAATTATAAATTATCATAATTACATATATAAATTATAAATTTCTATAATTACATATTAAATTATAAATTTATATAATTATATATTTAAATTATAAATTATATAATTGTATATTTAAATTGTAATTTTCTATAATTAAATATATAAATTTTAAATTATAATCTTCTATAATTATATATTTAAATTGTAAGTTATTATAATTATATTAACAAAGGGGAGAGAAATGAAGAAGAGAGAGACTGTCTCATGTGAGAAGAGAAAATTAGTGAAAAGAAATACATTAATTAAGGAACGATAAAGTTGTAAAGAAAATTAGCTAGTAGCTAAAAATAGGATTTTTTTAAAAGAAAAACTACAATTGAAGTAGCTTTTAGAAAAAACTATTAATTCTTATAAAAGTTCCTAACTTTTTGCTATAAGCTAACTGAAATGAAAAATCAAACACATTCTAAATATACTTCTTAATGTTAAAATACTCTTAGAGTACTTTTATGTCTTTTATATATATATATATATATATATATATATATATATATATATATTTTGTAATCTTTAATGCTCTTGAATCTTACAATTCACAATCCGATTAGATCAAGATTCAATACCAAATCAATGCATATCATGTTACATTCAACATCTCAAACCTATCTTAAAGATAAATTGTCATAATTTAAAAAGATGAGAAGTAAAAATGTCAAAATTTAAAAGTTGGGACAAAATGTCCGAAATTGAAAAGGTTAAGGGCAACAAGTGCAATTAAGTCTTAAATTTATGGACTTTTCACATGAGCTACCAAGAGTGCTCAAAACCAAAACAAAATGAATTGAAAAATTTAAATCAAATAAAAAAAAATGGATTTAATTTGGAATGATTTGGTTTTTGTAATTTTTAATCTATTTAATCCACTTTGTAGTATAACATATTGAAAATACATAAAATTAAATCAAATCATTCAACCTTACTTGTTACTTTCTAAGTTGCTATGATTTGAATTTAATGTTTAATTAGGTTTTTTAATTAATATGTATCAGTTCATAAATTAATGTTTTAGACTATTAATTTAATTTAAGTAGATAAAATTTAATAATAAGTAATATATAATGTTTAAATGAATTGATTGTTTGTTTATAATGTAATTTTAATTGTTGTTACTTTTATAGAATTTTGTTGGAAGTGATCAAGGAAACTTTTATAGAATTTGGAAATAAATTTTTTTAATATTTAATAATAAATATTTAATATCAAATCAAACAAACTGCAAAAAAATTGGTTTGGTTTGGTTTGAATTTTATAATTAATCTAAATTGACCAAATTGTATCATATTTATTTTTTAATTTAGTTTGGACTAATTTTAAACTCAATCGTACCAGGAACACCAAACTGTGTTGATTCATATAATTATTTAAAATAATAAAAATTAATAAGATGAGCATAATTGTAGTTTTTTAAAAAATATGTTACAATTAAATAATTTTATTTTATCACAAAATAAAAATAATTATTTCTGTGTTTTTTTATACAAAAATATTGTTGAGTTTGTGACTATTCAACTAGAAACAATATTATTATAATGAGCTTAAGATAGACTTTGTCTCTAGTAAAAAATATTTGTACCTTTTATTATAATTAAAATATTAATTTATGATATTTAATTAAATAATTGTACATTTAAATTATTTTAATATAAATATTTCAAAATAAATAAATTATATAGTAATTACAAAAAATTATAGAAAAGGGTAAAATATATTTTTCGTCTCTATAAAATTTGAAAATATTAAATACACTCTTGTGAATTTTTTTTGTATTATTTTCGTTCCTATAAAAGTTAAATATATATTTTTGTCCTCATCACAATGATGTTAGAAACAATGCTGACATTAGGAATGACAAAGATTTTTGCGTCCGCAAATACTCGTGGATTAAACTCGTGAAAATACCTGCATTGGTAATGTAAATGGGTACCTGCTATATGCAAGTAGGGTTTTTTTACCCGCTTCTTAATGGGCACAAGTACGGGTATGAGTACCCATTAGCCGCTAAATTAAAATACTACACATATTTAGTATAAAGAAGATAATATTTTTATTAAATAAATCAACTTAACATATTAATTGTAAAATTTTATTGTTAATAATGTTACTTTTTTATAAAAAAATGACTAATTCATCAAATTATTTTTTATAAAAATTTCGGTAATGTAAAATAAATATTCTATTTATATGAAATATTTTGTATATATATTATATTAATATATTTATAGATCCAATTAATCTTGTAGAAACTTATTATTATAATTTTATTTCTATATTTTTAACAAATAATTTTTTTTATATAAAACTTCAGGTAAAAAATAATATTTTTTGAAAAAAATATTTTTGAAAAATATTCGGGGTACCTATGGATACCCACAGGTATTGAAAAAATTCGTAGGTATTTTTATAATCGATACCCGTAGGTTTTAAGCGGGTAGGAGTACAAATATTTTATGGCAAGTTGGGTAACGGGTATGCACTACCTATACCTGCTCCGACTCATTGTCACTTTTAACTGACATGAACATTTTTGGATGAACAAACATCATAAAATTATGAGTTCACATGTTATTTTTATTGACATGTAATATATTTTAATTATTTATGATTTATTAACTATGTAAGTTGTAGTTAAAAAGTAAATGACTAATTGAATTGAAACCCTAAAACTTACCCTCTTTGTGTTGTTCAATGGGTCATTTACCTTTTAATCTCAACTTGCATAATTAATAAATCTTAAACAATTAAAATATATTGTGTCAATAAAAATAACACCTGAATTTAAAATTTTAGGACACTTCATTAAAAAATGTTTGTCAATCATATTTAACTTTTATAGGGATGTTAGCATCATTATTGCCGAGGACAAAAAAAACATATTTAACTTTTATAGGGACAAAAATAATACAAAAATTTTTAAAAGGAAGTATTTATTTTATAGGGACCATAAACATATTTTATACAAAGTATGTCATCGATGTTCTCCAAGTTGTCAACCATCTTGTTGAAATTTGCTAGCTGTTCTTCTATTGCTATTGATTAGATCATCTTGAACAAATATAATTGCCCCTTTAGACAAAGTCTATGAGACAAAGATTTTGTAATGTAAAGGGCCTCCAACTTCGCCCATATCTCAAACGTCTCCTTCACGCCTTCCCTAAGTGTCTTATCACCAAGACACAAGACAATTACGCCCCCTCGTCAATGTTTTCTTGCACTCCTGCTGAATATGAAAGCACTCCTGCTGATTAAAATAGTCTTCACATTGATCTTTCACAATCTAAAATTGCTACCTCTAGAAAACTTCTCAATATTAAACTTCATTGCCACCGTGACTAATCTATCTTGAATATATAGTCGATACCATTTGTTGAGGTTTGCCACAAAACCATACAAGACAATAAGAAGGTCAAGTTAATGCAATCGCAAGACCAAAAGAGAAACTTTAGAGAATGAGAGTGAGAGAAAAAACAAAGACGAAAATACAAAACAGAGTGTAATCGTCTTTTAATGTGAGTGTAATAGAAAATCGTTTCAATAGAGGTATATATAGCACACTATAAACATTTCAAGTGACGTAACTGACTAACAAACTCATGCACTCCTATATATAAGACATGATGCTAAGACTAAAAGCTTCCATAGATGGTCTCAATGCCTTTGAACCAAACAATCTGCTCACTCCAAATGCTCCCACTGATTATCTCTACCAACCAACAGGATCTTGACTTACTGACTAACCATTATATTATGAGTAACATCAACGATGTTTAAATGGGTATTGATAAATTGTACCAAAATATTGGTAAGAAGAATTCACTAATATTGAGTTATAAAGCTCATAGGTCGAATATTGTATTGCTAGACTCCGTGACCCGTTTATTCTGCTATTGGTCCGTTGATCACAAGATTGTTCAATTGCTTCAGCATTTATTTTTTGTGGATAATCTGGGACTCTCTGTTTTATGCATAGATGTAGTGTAATTATATCATAAATGGTTATGTGCAGGAATCTGAACCACAGAAGTTTTGTTAGTTATATCCCTTGTTTTCTACTATCCTACTAGCTTTTTTATATCATTGTAATTATCGCTTCTCATGTTTAATTATGACTCTGGACAATACTCTGAGCTATAGTACTTTCATTATACTTGTTAATTTTATCATAAACAATAAGCAGAACCATCTGTGTTTATTATTTAAAGGAATTGAGAGAAAGCTTCATTGTTGAATGGCTCCACAATCATTTACCTGAAATTTGATGGAGATAATTGGCAACAAATTGCATGATTTAATAAACAAGTTAAGATCCTAGACTTTATTTTCCTTGAAGTGCATACTTGTGTAATAATATTACATGGATTTAGAATCCTAGTCACATTTGGTCATAATTACATGCTATCACTCAACTCAGAAACGTGAAAGTAGAAAATGTTAATGTGTTAAGCATAACATAATATTCATGGGCATCCTAACTCTTATAAGCGAGGCTCTTTTCCTTAAACACTTTGGCAGTTGCTGAAGTGCTTGGTAGGTACAGACATGCTTTGACATGATCATGCTACATATATTTCTCTTATCTCTTTCTTCAGCAAGTCATGGTAGCTCATCACAATCTGACAAAAATAGAGAGGATTGTAAACTAACAGGTTTATATGGTAGTGTTAGGGAGGGACTGCGGTGGTTGGCAAGAGGAATGGGAGTTTTGAGAGATTAGATGTAATTCGATTCCTGTGAATCTTGGATAGAAGTGTTGGGTAAGGATTGTTAGAGACTAGAGAGAGCTGGAGAGAAGTTCTGCAGGAGAGGATTCAAATGCCTAATATGTCAAAAAGTAATCAACAAGAATCAATGATATAATGCAGTGCATCCTTAGTATTACTTAGGATTACTTTGATGGCATTGAAGCATTTCGACTACTTGGCTCATGGTGGGTCTTAAATCTTTATTTTCCTCAACACAATCCAAAGCCACTCTAGCCAAAAGGGCCATCTTACATTCATCGTAATTTGTTTCAAGTGCAGGATCAATTATTTGCTCTAACCAAGATTTTCCACTCCTTCTCTCTCTCACCCATGTCACCAGCCTTCCATTATAGGATTCTTCTCCATCAATGCTTTCTACGGCGGTTGTTGGACTTCTCCCGGTTATCATCTCCAAGAGAACAATTCCGTAGCTGTAAACATCTACCTTGGAAGTGATTGGTAAATTGTAAACCCACTCCGGTGCCATATATCCTCGAGTTCCTCTGATCATTGAAAAAATTGAAAACTCACTTTGGAGGTTATCTCTGTTTAGTAGCTTGGACAAGCCAAAATCTGCTACCTTAGGCTGATAATTAGCATCAAGAAGTATGTTTTGGGGCTTTATATCACAGTGCAATATCCACTCCAAGCATTCTTCATGCAGATATGCTAAAACTCTTGCCATTCCAAGAGCAATGTTATATCTCTTACTCCAATCAAGTGTATTAGATGAGAGATTTTGTGCCAAAGAACCATTCTCCATATATTCATACACCAACAACCTATGCTTTCCCTCAGCACAATATCCCCACATTTCAATCAAGTTCATGTGGTTCAGCCTTCCAATGATGCTCACTTCAGCAAGGAATTCCCCTTCTCCTTGTTTAGCTTCATTAAGTCTCTTTATTGCTACATGTCTTTGATCTGATAAGATACCTTTGTACACAACCCCTCCTGCACCCTTTCCAACCTCTTGGCTGAACCCCTTTGTAGCCTTCTTTAACTCAGAATAACTAAATTTTCTGATTCCCACTGCTGCAAGATGATAGCCTTGTTGATCTGCACCTGACTTTTGGAGTGTCCTAATCAAGAAACCCCAAATCATCAAAAGGAAAACTATTTCTAAAGCTGCAACTGCAATTGCAAGCCACAAAGAAAATCTCACAGACCGATTTTCATGGTTTCTGATATAGACTCTTGCAATCTGCACAAAACAAACATGATCATCAGCTCTCACAGATTCTTCCTTTGAGAAGTTATTAGTGTTGGGAAGTCGCAAGTAAATTGTTCCCTTATAACTTGGCGAATGCCTTCCATTCCATAACTGTAACTTTGTATAGCAGCTAAATCCTTGTTCCCCATCATATCTGTATTGAAACCCTTTGCAGTTACAATCTTGCAAACATAAATCGACACAGTTTATGAGTGTACTGTTTTGGACAAATTTGTGATCATAACCGTAAAACTCAACACCCTGCATCTCCAAAAAGGTAGACTTATTTCCATGGCAAGATAGATCAAACACAGGTTCACACCCATAAGACCAATCACTGTGGTTCTTTACTCTGTACCCTGGTAGACACGAGCATCTCCTTCCACTTGTAGGATCATAATTGCAAGTGCTGTTAACCCCACAGATCCCGTGAACGGTGCAAGTATCAAATATGAATTGCCATGAAACGTACCATTGCTTTAAACTCTCATCTCTGCTGTATACACGAACATTACCATCAAAATCCAGTGCTAATCTTCTTGGCATCACCCTGCCATGATCACTCGTGGAAAAACCATAATTATCCGATGAAGTGAAATTTCCAAGAGAGTTTAACACCGCAACTCTGCTGCTGTTGTAATTAAACCTTCCAGCTTGCCAACTGAGTAACCAAGGTGGTGGCCAATATGTGCTTGAAACATCAGGACCATCATAAATAAGAGTAAGAATGTTGTTATCATCAAAGAGAAGCTTATAGAAACCAGAAGAACGGTTACTTAGGCTTCTTGAAGAAACAAGTTGTATGTATCTTGTAAGAGGTTGACCAGGAAGGAGGGTATCAGTTGGGGAATCAAAACTTTGCCACAAAACGGTTCCTTGGAGCTCACGTAACACAAGATTGCCATCATCTTTGAGATGCAACTCTACTGGGGCATGTGATGCTGTGTTTGATGACCAAGTTGTAATTTGACCTGCATCAAGCAAGACCATGTTGCCACTGCTTAAGAGTGAAAGCTTTGAGAGCTTTCCATTAACGGGTTGTTCACGGTTTGCCATCCAAACCAGGGTGGTGTTGCTGTGGTTGTGAGTGTGAGTGTGAGGTTCATTGAACCATATGGCAAAGGAGAAGGCGTTTTGTCCAACTTGAAAGAAGCCAGCACAGAACATTTCATTTGGGGACACAATAACTTGTTCTGAGTGTTTCTCCACTGATAAGGAGGACCCTTGGTTCAGTGAAGATAAAGAAGAACAACATTGGAAAGAAAGAAGTAACAGCAGAAGAAAGAGGGAGATTGAGAAAACCATGATAGAGGCCATCGCAGTCCCAAATTCAGAATGATCTGTGTGGGAATGTGAATGACGCCCTTGTTTGTAAGCCAGAATGCTAGATTGCACCAATCATGCTAGTTCATTTTTTCTTTATATTTTTATTTTTGCCGTCAAAGTTATCTTTTATTAGATAATATAATATATTTGATATAATAATTATGTAATTTAGGAAGAGGAATTGCTGTATGATAAGAACACTGTTTTAATAAGAGAAATTGTAATCGTGCAGCAGGTGGAGTAAGAAGAATGAAATAAAGTGATAGTAGTTTTGTAATGTTTGATTTCATTAGAATGACAGAAAGATAGAAAAATATATATTTATAAATTGTACTAATTTTTCAAGTGATGAAATTGATTTAAAAAAACAGTATTTTTTAATAGATGTTTGTTGATGCATATGAATCAAATATACCATTATGTGTTTAAAAAACAAGAAATTGCCGTCTTATGATTTTGACGAAAAACTGCAGTCATAATAAGGACGTAAACAAGTTAAATAACATTAAAAAATTGGCAAAAGTCAGCACCTCTCCTGCGAAAATGTATGAGGTGTGGGTGGATTTATTGATTGTAATGATTTTACAATGCAGAGCAACTAATGAAAAATCCATCTAAGATAATTATTGTAGAACTTAAAAAATCTAGGATGAAATACTTTTTTATGTACATTTAATCATATTAATTTGGTTTTAATTGTTTTAATTTTAAATTCATCATTTTGATTATCAAAATAACTATGACTTTAATATATATTTTAAATATTATTAGCATTGTTAATCATGTTTATTTTGTTAAGGATATTTATTTTGTAATTATTTTGAGTCACTTTTTAAAATACAACACTTGTTTTGGGCAAAATAATGCTAAACAATCTCTTGTAAAAACAAACAAACAAAAAATCTCAAAACACCATCTTGTGAAAGAAATGTAATACTTTTTTTTATCTTTCTTTTCATTTTGCTCTCTTCTTCCTCCTAAATGAAAAACTTGTTTTAATAAAAATATTTTTTTCATATTATTTTTGTATTAATTATTTTTTATCAAAATATCCTTAATTATTTCTTGATCATTTCTGTAAGTTAATAAGGTAATTTCATTTTCTCCTCATGAGAATCGGAAAAGAAGACCAATACATTAATTGCTTAGGTAAAATGTAATTAAGTGAAAATAAGAATATGTTGTATATCAGAGACATCTCTTTTTCAAGTTATAATAATGTATTCACATGAATCACATTCTCAAGAATGTTATTCAAGAATGTTATTGTTGAAAATGTTAAAAAAAATTTAAAATATAAGTTAGATATAACCAATATTTTAAAACTCAAGTTTGGACTAATTGGTTTGATCGGTCAAACTTATAACTCATCATATAATCGGTTCGAGCCGTCCTTTGGATCAGAGATGTATAAGAACTAGATTGATTGACCTGAAGCGACTTGGTCAGATTCGAGAGGTTATGGTTTTGCTTTTTTTTTTTTTTAATAAGTGAAATAGGTCATTTTGCATGGAAAACTCTCAAATGGTCACTATGCATTGTGTTTCTTGCCAAGTCTATGTGAGTTTTTGCCCTTGCAATTGTGACTTGCATTGCAAGTTCTCATTAGCATTGTGGCACCGCGACCTTTGTCTCCCAGTTGTGGCACCTTGGCCTTCGTCTCTCACCTTGACCTTCGTCATCACTCTTCTCTCAGCAAAATAGTGACGATGTCGTAACACAGTTAAATAACCTTTGTCTCTCGCTTCATGTTTTTGTCTGTCAACTAAACAACCTCTTCCTTCTTCATCATCGTGGCTCATGCATTCTCTTTCTCAGCTTCTTGATCTCAAGTTCGTGGCTTCTCCGTTCTAAATATGTGAATTTTCTTTCATTTCATAGGCTACTGCTTTAAGCTGTGTTCTTAATTTTTTGTATAATTTAATTATTTTATAATTTTTTATATATAAAATTATATAGTTACAAAATATTTATATTTATAATATAATTTATAATCCGAGTGATGCAAATCAATTCTCCACTCTCCAATTAACTCTTGACCATGAATCTACTTAGCCGAGTGAAAAATTGGGTCTTTATACGTAATACCCTTATTCCCACATGAATATAATATACCCACGTTTAACATGGGAATAAAAAAAATCAAATATTGCAATCCGATATTCATATTCTCATAAATAAGTCTTTAATTCATAAAAATATGTATAAGGTTCAAATAACTCATGTTATGGAATTTTCTTTTTATTATAACTTGTATCAAATATAAAAATAAATATTCGAATATTCACAATTATATAAAACAATATTAGATGACGTACACAATTCTAAAGCTATAATTATTCTCCAAGTGTCAACTGCCATTATAGAAAAACAATTGCCTAACCTTCTAGAAAATTCCTTTCAACTCTATTTTTTATTATTGTAAATTACAATTTTTTTAATGTTAAGCTTATCTCTCTAAAAGTTAAGAAATTAATTTATCAAATCATTGACTTGATTTATATTAAAGAAATAAATTCAAACATAAAGAATTTAATTGGTATACACTTTTAATGTAATTTTTATACTGACATTAAAATAAATTTAATTGAAGAAATAAATCAAACAAATTAACAAGTAAAGTTAATAAATTTAATATGAATGTCAGCTGTAAAAATATTTAGACAGTGTATACTAATTCAACTTTAAAATTCATTACAGTTGATTTTATTTAGATTTCAAGTGAAAAAGAAGATCAACTAAGTAAAGATAAATGAGCTTAAATAAGGTTCTTGAAAAGTTAGTAGAAAGCTTTGAATTTAACCCATTGCATTTTTTTTTTCTCGTTATTGTGAAATGACAATATTAATAGGTAATATATTATATAAGCAATTGAGAAATTAAAACTCGGTTTATTAAAATAATCGATTGCAAACATACTGAAAAACAAAATATTGTTTATTTTATTAAAATAAATATTTTTTCTTAAATAAACTTATTAAAATAAATGTTAAGTGGCCGCCTTCTTGACGTATTTAACTTCATCGACTTGGTTTTTTGTTTTAAAACATGAGACCTATGCCCACGATGCGTAAGGCTTTTTTCTTTATCTTAAAATATAAAAAATAATATGATATAAAATAAGTATATCATACAATATAAAATCATATTTATATTATTTGTATATATATTTATGTTAAATCAAAAGTTGACATCCTAAAATTGTGGGTCAACTAATAACACAAAATTATTTTAGTTTAACCTCTAAAAAAAATCTCAAATTGATATTTTAAAATTTAATTTAATCTTTCATAAACTTAAAATTATGTACATTCAAGTGAAGCACATTTTATTGGATAAATTTTTTTTATTAGCATTATTTTAAATTTATAAAATTCTCTCAGGTCAGTTTTCACAAAACATCGTAAAAGTGTAATAAAGTAAAAATATTCATCTAGTTAATTTATAATAATTATTTAACTCATTTGAACACTTAAATAATATTTTTTAAAATTTACACCTTAAAAACATTATATATTCTAAAAAATTAATTTTAAATACAACGATAAAAAAATACTAAATTAATACTATTAAACTTAAACACGAATGCCTTAAAAATTGATGTTGTAATGTGATTTCGACATGGTTCGAAAACTGATGTTGATTATTTGTACATCATCGGATCATGTTGCGGATTCTCCACTTTTGTTTTTCACACTTAAAAATTATATGCCACAATTCAGAAATTTTTATGTAGTAGGGTATAATTTTTTAAAAACTAAAAAATTAATAAAGATCAAACAAAAAATTTTGAGATGTGAAAAAAAACAAATTTCACTAAAAAGGTATATTATAATATTATTAAATTAAAACCTCGCATATAATTTAATTTAACTAAAAAAGTCATTAAATGATTAAAATATAATATATACAAAACAAAAGAGAAAAGAAAATACTTTGATTAAGATGGAAGAATAAAAGTAATGCAACAACAAGCTTAAAGATAAAAACAGTAATTTATTTAGTAAAAACTTGTTTAATAAATTTAAAATATTAACTTATTTACATAAGATAAAATATTAACTTATTTTTTAATTATTTTTAAATAAAAATTAAAACAAATTAAATAAAAAATATTAACTTATCTTTTTAATTGGTATTAAATAAAAATTTTAATTAAAAAATAAAAAAAAATATTAACTTATATTTTCAATTTAACTAAATATCTTCATAGGTATTAAAATTTTTTTATTATTATTACATAAAACGTTAAAGCTACTTGTTAAGGAACTCAAATATATTATGTGAAACATTTAAATTATTATTTTATTAGTTTGGTAAAAAATGAATATTTTTTAATCATAACCACTTGAAAAATAAGTTTATTCTTAAATAAAAATAAAAATTGCTGAAAAATGTTTCTAAAATTATAAGTATGTGACTATCAAATTACCACTACTACGAAGAAAACATACGTAAATACCAAGTTTGTTTTTACAAATTATTTATAACCTATTAAATTTATTTTTACAAATTATCTATAATCTAAGGCTCCGTTCAGGGTGATTTTTGATTTCTAGTTTTGAAATTTATAAAAAAAAAATTAGTTTTGGTTTTAAGTTTTCAAAATTGGTGACTAGTGATCATTGGTCGAAAGTGGTGACTAGTGATCATTGGTCGAAGGTGGTGGTTGATGACCGCTGATCAAATGTGGCAGCCGATGAGAGGTGGTAGCCGGTGACCGCCGGTCGAAGGTGATGACTGGTTACCATTGATTGGAGGTGACGTCTGATGACTGCTAGTTAGAGGTAGAGGTTGGTGACCGATAGTCGGAAGTGTTGGCCGATGATTGTGGAACAGATATGATGGTCGCTGACTGTCAATAGAGGTGCGGTTAGTAACTACTAGTCAGATGTGACGACCGATGACTTCTGGTCAGAGGTAGTAGTTGACAACCACTTGTCAAAGATGATAGTGAATGATGACAAGTGACATCAAGTAATAAACTTAAATAAAAACAGAAACAAAAATTTAAAAACTAAATTTTATTGTTTTTGAAATTGAGTGAAAACTATTTTAAAAATGAGTAAAAAAACCAAAACAGAACCATTTTTTTCAAACATGTTTCTGTTTTCAAAATACATTTCAAAACAAAAAACCAAAAACTTAGAACCACCGTGAACGAAACCTAAGAACAATAGGAGTAAGATTTAAAGTTTATTATAAAAAATAAGCAACTATAATAACAACATATTATAATATTATTACAAGCTAGTGGCGACAAATGCCTCTACTTCTAAGCTTGATGTATTAAGCTATGAAATTGTTCTATTGGAGATGATATATGGAAGCTGAACAAGGGGTGTCCAAAACATTGATCGAGAGGACTCGTACAATGGAAGGTGGTAACATGGGTGAGAGAGAAAAGGAGTGGCACATCTTTGGCTAAAGCACATAATTGATCCAGCATTTAAAACAAATATGATGAATGTAAGATAGAGCTTATGGCTAAAATATATTATTAAAAATGAGTCTATTTCGAAATATGATGCTTAAATTATATTGCACCCTTATTGTTGTTTTCTTTCCCATAAAAAAATCCTCTAGAAGCTAAGCCATTGCTCCTTTATTGTGGTCCTTGCACCATAAATGCAAGTAGAGCTTTCTAGGAAATGTGCTGCATGTTAACAAGTTTTTTTGGGTCACACTTGGCATGCAATTCTTTGTTCTAGTTGCTGTTGTTGAATTGCCTTCATCATTAATCATGCCTTTGTTTTAACTCCCCGTGACATGTGGTTCTGACAAATACAAATTCTTAATAAAACAAGAACAATTTTTTTAAGTATGAAGTGTTAGTTTTGTAGTTTGATTAAGTTTTGTAGTTTAATTTTTAGTCCCACATTGCTTAGTATTGTGAGATGGTGTTCTTCACTTTGCTTATAAGCAAGCTTATGTAAGGTTTACAAATGCACCAAAACAAATACTTCTTAGTGTTGTTTATTTCTCTCTTCTCGCCTTTAGTGCCTTGTTCCCAACAAGTGGTATCAGGGTCATTTCATAGTATGCTCTGTGGTTGCAGCAGTGTCTGATCTTCTACATCAGAAAAGATTTGGTTAGAGTAAATTTTCGTAATATGCTTTGTGGCTGCAAATGTGTCTGATCTTCCATATCAGAAAAGATTTTTTCTCTTGTTCTTGGGGATCTCAGTCTAGAGAACTAGTGGGGGCTTTTCTTTAAAAGCAGTAGGAGTGATGGCAATGGACGAAGGCAAGATGAAGATTGAAAAGTTCGATGGTGCGGACTTTGGCTTTTGGAATATGCAAATAGAGGACTATCTGTATCAGAAAGACATGCAAGAACCTCTCACAGGCCAGAAGCCAGAGGGTATGAAGAAGGAAGATTGGAGTCTCCTTGATAGACAAGCCCTTGGAGCCATTAGACTGACGTTATCCCGTAATGTTGCTTTCAACATTGCAAAAGAAAGGATAACAACAGGTCTCATGAAGGCTCTTTCCAAATGTACGAGAAACCATCAGCCTCAAACAAAGTTCACTTGATGAGGTGATTGTTGAATCTGCAGATGTCTGAAGGTGCTTCGGTGGCACATAATCTCAATGAACTAAACACTGTTACAACCCAGTTGAGTTCAATTGAGATTTAGTTCGATGAGGAAGTACGGACTTTCATACTTTTGTCTTCCCTGCCAGAAAGTTGGAATGCTACGGTCACGGCTGTGAGTAGCTCATCGGGAAGCAATAAGTTAAGATTTAATGATGTTCAAAATTTGGTTCTCAGTGAAGAGATCCGGCGGAGAGAGTCGGGTGAACCATCAACCTCTTCAGTATTGCATACAGAGTCAAGAGGAAGAAGTTCAACCAAAGAAAGCAGACACGGCAAATCAAAGGAGAGACGATTCAAGTCCAGAAATCATCGTAGTTCCCAAAACTCAAAGACGATCGAGTGTTGGAATTGTGGGAAAACCAGACACTACAAAAACCAGTCCAGGAGTGCACGGAAGAGTCAAGAAGCAAAGGGCGAAGCAAACGTTGCCTCCACCTCAGGAAAAGATGAGGTGTTGATATGCTCTCTTGAAGATAAAGAAGAGTCTTGGGTATTAGACTCTGGAGCATCTTTTCACGCTACCTCACAAAAGGAACTATTCAAGAATTATGTTCCTGGAAACCTTGGTAAGGTTTACCTTGGTAATGAGCAGTCATGTGAGATTGTAGGTAAAGGTGCAATAAAGATTAAGTTAAACGGGTCTGTATGGGAATTGAAAAATGTCAGACATATTCCCGACCTGACTAAGAACTTAATCTCAGTGGACCAGTTAGTCAGTGAAGGCTACATGACAATCTTCCACGGTGATGATTGAAAGATTTCAAAGGGTGCGATGACAATTGCTCGAGGCAAAAAGAGTGGTACTCTTTACAAGACAGCAGGAGCATGTCATTTGATTGCAGTTGCAACAAATGAAAGTCCCAATCTATGGCACCAAAGACTTGCGCATATGAGTGAGAAAGGGATGAAGGTCATGCACTCAAAAGGAAAATTACCAAGTCTTCAGTCAGTAGAAATTGACATGTGTGAAGACTGTATACTTGGAAAGCAGAAGAGGGTCAGTTTTCAGACAAGTAGAAAAACCCCAAAGAAAGAGAGGCTTGAGCTTACTGTGATGTTTGGGGACCAATGACTGTCCCTTCCATTGGTGGGAAGCAATACTTTGTAACTTTATTGATCATCACTCCAGAAAGGTATGAGTTTACTTTCTAAAACACAAGTCTGAAGTATTTGAAGCTTTCAAGATTTGGAAAGCTATGGTAGAAAATGAGACAGGATTGAAGATTAAAAAGCTCAAATCCGATGGTGGTGAATATGTAGGCACCAGATTCAAGAAGTTTTGCTATGAGCACGGAATCAGAATGGAGAAAACCGTGTCAGGTACGCCCCAACACAATGGTGTAGCAGAGCGTATGAAACAAAATGTTGACTGAAAGAGCTAGAAGCATGCGTGTGCAGTCAGGCTTACCAAAACAGTTTTGGGCAGAAGCAGTCAACACAGCAGCTTACTTGATCAACCGAAGTCCATCGGTACCATTGGAGCACAAGATACCAAAAGAGGTATGGAACAGAAAAGAGGTAAAACTCTCACATCTTAGAGTTTCTGGTTGTGTAGCATATGTGCACATCAGTGATCAAGGCAGAAACAAACTTGACCCAAAATCAAAGAAGTGTACTTTCCTTGGTTATGGTGAAGATGAGTTTGGCTACCGCATATGGGATGATGAAAACAAAAAGATGATCCACAGCAGAGATGTAATCTTCAATGAAAAAGTGATATACAAGGACATGCATAATACTGGCACCAGCAACCCAGAAATAAGTGGACCAATTTATGCAGAGGTGAAAGATATCCCAGAAAGTCCTATAGTGAGGAGTCCTCAGCCAGAGGAGTCAAATGAAGAGAACAATGAGCAATCAGAACCTTCTACTCCAACTCCTGTATTGAGAAGATCTTCTCGGCCCCATGTGTCTAACAGGAGATATATAGACTACATGTTGCTGACTGATGGAGGGGAGCCTGAAGATTATATGGAAGTTTGTCAAACCATGGACGCCGACAAGTGGGAGCTTACTATGAAAGACGAGATGAAGTTTTTAATCTCCAATCAGACATGGGAACTAGTTGAGTTACCTATGGGAAAGAAAGCATTTCACAATAAATGGGTGTATCGGGTGAAGGAAGATCATGATGGTTCTAAGCGACACAAGGCCCGACTGGTTGTCAAAGGATTTCAGCAGAAAGAAGAAGTTGACTACACTGAAACCTTTGCTCCAGTTGTCAAGTTCAATACTATCAGGACTGTGTTAAGTATTGTGGCTAGTGAGGAGCTCTACCTAGAGCAATTAGATGTGAAGACTGCATTTCTTCATGGAGATCTAGATGAGGAGATCTACATGCACCAGCCTGAAGACTATTCAGAAGCATGTCAAACCACAGATGCGAGCAAGTGGGAGCTTGAAGACAAAGGTTGTCACAACAGAGAAGTTGAGGCTTTGCAGTGTCTCAACTGGCCATCAAGAATGATTGATGATGAAGGCAACTACAATAAGTGATAATCAAACTCCAAGTGTGAGAATTGTTAGTTTTGTAGTTTGATTAAGTTTTGTAGTTTGATTTTTAATCCCACATTGCTTAGTATTGTGAGATGATGTTCTTCACTTTGCTATATAAGCAAGCTTATGTAAGGTTTACAAATGCACCAAAACAAATACTTCTTAGTGTTGTTTATTTCTCTCTTCTTGCCTTTAGTGCCTTGTGATAAGTGTTAAAAAGTAGTAAATTTTCATATGGAATTTTGGCACTTCTATTTTAAATTGTGAACATTTGTATCAATTTTCCCTAATCTAACAAAGATGAAATGTAAGCATATGTTTCCGAGTTTTTGATTAAAAAGAAATCATTTGATCCCTATTTTGTATGATTCAGGTAAATTAAGAGAGAAAAGCAAATCCTGCAACAATTCGCCCAAGCTAGAATGATCTCACCTAAGCGAGAGTTGATCAGAGAAGTACCTTTCACAAGCCACTCTAGCCTAAGCGAAAATGATCTCGCTTGAGCGAGATTCGTCTAGGGAGAAATTAATTTAAAAGTCATTCTAGCTTAAGCGAGAATAATTTAGCTTAAGCAAGAATGACCTTTCTTCATCATGAAGTACCTTCTAGCTTAAGAGAGATATTTTAACTTAAGCGAGAATGACCTTTCTTCACCATGAAGTACTTTCTAGCTTAAGCAAGAATATTTTAGCTTAAGCGATAATGACCTTTCTTCACCATAAAGTACTTTCTAGCTTAGGCGAGAATATTTTAGCTTAAGCGAGAGTTCGTGCAGTATATATACTTATGGATCAGGAAGAAAGAAAAAAAAAAAGAAAACGCTGGAATCAAATCACAGAGCATTGAAAGAGTCGTTCTTCAACCTCAGTTGTAGGATCTTCTTCTTCATCTCTTAGAATGTCAATAGCTACCATGAGTGGCTAATCCTTTTCTCTTGGGATTAAATGTAATCGATTCGAACTCGGATGTAATCTGGTGATATTTCTTTATAGCAGTTCTGTTTTTATTCAAGATTGGAATTTTTGTTCTGCTCTTAATGCTTGATTTTATCTGATCAATAGTTTCATGAATGTGAATTTTGGATGAGACTGGAAAGTAATTTTAAAAATCTGATATGAACAAACATACTTGATATACTGTGATGCTAGGAATAGATTTCAGTATATCAATTGCTTATAACACCTGAATATAATGTTGGACAGTTTGTTGGATATGTGAGGAATCAATATTCAAGGAGTTGATCTTATGAATTTTATACGTAAGGAATTGGTATAAATGACTTCTGTGTGTTGCATCAATATTGGTAATTTCATATGCTATATGTTTATATTCATCCAGATTGCAGATGAGTGAGATAGATGAATTCAATCCCAACTTCTCATATCAAATTTTCTCAAACTTACTTACTGTTACTATTTTACTTTCATGCAACGTAGTATAAATTAACAAAATTCACTGTGAATCAGATAGAATATTCCTGTATATATGCTGTTTGAGATAAAATTATCTATTTCATTGAAACTGTTCCTCGTGGGATCGACCATTTTACTTGAAAATCATTATACTACAGTTGACTATTGATATGCTTGTCAAAAGATTTAACACCTTGTTCCCAACATGAAGAAATTTTCACGAAATGATCACGAACAAGTTAATGTGACTTTTAAAATCAAATAATTTTTCATTTTTTTAATTTTATTTCTACAGTTCAAGAACAATTATCCTGTTTCTATTAGTCAAATTTCAAGTAAATCAGTCACTGCTAGGCACTATTATTTTCCATGTTTGAACATTATCCAACATTTCAAGATGTGGTTTCATATATTTGTTTTGCTTTTCATATTGGCCTGGGCTGCCCACTTGCCATTTTAGCGTTTTGGATACATGCTGCATCTGTTAAAATTTGCTATATTAAGTTTCTTATAAAATAAAATAATTTTTTCAATGTATTTATGTATGTATGTTTTGATTGAAATTAAACTATTGTGCATTTTTATGCATTTTATGTATCTTTCCTCCTCTTTTTCTAATAAAATCATGCACAACAATTTATCTATTAAGTGAAATATGAGGAGCATTGTATTATTGCTTATTTATAATCTCTATCATTGAGTGTATGATACATCCTGTAACCAATACGTAGGGTCATAGTATTTCAACCTTTGCCACTGTAATCAGGTTAATTGGTTCACAGCTAATGATTAAATCAAGAATGAATAAACCACATTCAAAGTACAAAGATACCATAAAATAAAAAAAAATAATAAAAAAGTCCATAAAAAGTTTCTTCATATTGATGATACTAGCATTCAAAAGTTTACATATGAGCTGCGAATCATACAATACCAACTCTTGTAGTGTGTCATCTAAAAACATGCACTTGTAATGGTGCTCAAGATTTTTTCTCATATACAAAGTACCTTGAGTTCTCAATCTTGATATCCTTTTGTATAGCGAAAATCCACAAATATATGAAAATGATTGTAGTGGAATTACAAAGAGGAAGAACTTTCATGCAGTGGTGTTTTGCATTTTGCTCATAGTGTTTGTGCCCCATTCAATGGTTCAGAAGCATTCCATTGGCTTCTTGTGGTGAAGAGGGAATGTCAGTGGGTCCAATTCCTGCAAGGTCTTGACTCCCTGAATTTGTCCTAAGGAAACTAAGAGCAGTGACAACATCACTGATCAATGGCCTCACTGATGGCTCCTCATTCAGGCACATGGCTGCTACTTCCACTGCTCGATGCAGAGATCTCATTGGAAAGTTTCCTTGAAGAAGGGGGTCTGCTAATTCTGTGTATCTGTTAGGGTCCTTGAATACTGGATATGCCTGGTTTTGGTTTGAAAAGAATGAGTTCAAATGTAATTCGCATTAAAAATTGAAGAAAAAGAAAATTACACGTGTTCTTGATGAAATTCATATGGTGCTAAGGATTTATATGTAAAAATTAGCTACATTGACACTAATTAAGAAATTACTTATGATTATTTAATTTTATTCTCAAGTAAAAAATAAGGTTATTACTAAAATGTCTTTCATTAGATTGTGAATAAAGAGAGTTATAATTACTATTAAATAAAGAATATTTTAAGAAAAATAGTATTAAATAGTTTAAAACTAGTTAGATTTGTTTATATTTAATTACAGTGCACAATAACACTTTTTTCTTATATATGACTCCAAAAATATTACCATTCAACAAATTTATAACACTTAAAAGTTCTCCATAGACAACAGATATGAACAGGAAAACTCACCCAAGAAACTAGATTTTGCTCCTGCGTTTGTTTTGTGACATCAATGGCTCTCCTTCCCGTGATCAATTCAAGCAAAACAACTCCAAAGCTGTATACATCTGATTTTACTGTTAGACAACCACTTCTTTGATACTCAGGGTCACAGTATCCATTAGTACCCACTACTCTTGTAGAGACATGAGTCTTGTCTCCTATAGGACCTAACTTTGCTAGGCCAAAATCTGAGAGTTTTGCATTAAAATCTTCGTCCAGCAAGATGTTAGAGGATTTTAAGTTACGGTAGATGACTGGAGGACTGGCCTTGTTATGCAAATATTCTAGACCTTTTGCAGCATCCAAAGCTATTTTCATTCTGGTAAACCAATCTAGCGGTTTTTGTTGTGGATGAAGACCTGCACCAATGTTCAATTTACGGGTTTGACTTATATGTAAGGATACTTGGAATTTAAAACAACAACATCACATTAATTTTAGTCTGTCAGATTGGGTGTAGAATTATGAATTGTCCCTTGCACTTGTTCTGTGTTCTGTTTTTCCAAAATGTCCATTTAATAGTGACATATTAAGGATATATATTTTTTCAACTTCACTATTCATTACTTATTAAACTATGCAGTTCTTCTGATGTCAATGCTAAATATCAACATTTAAAATTTCAATACAAATGACACAAGCAAGGAGAATATTACCAGGCAGATGGTCCTCAAGAGATCCCAATGGCATGTACTCAAACACCAATAATCTCTGATCTCCGTCAGCACAGTATCCAATTAGATTCACTAGATTTTGATGGTGCAAGATGCCCAACATTAAAACTTCAACAAGAAACTCTCTATTCCCTTGTAATCCATTCCTATCAAGTTGCTTCACTGCTACTTCCTAGACAGTTAAATGGCCAAATATTAACGCCATGCTCTTCAAAAGTTTTCCAATATCAGCAAAAACAAAGAATAAATAAAATAAAGTGTTATTATCCTACCTGGTTTGTTTCTTCAAGTCTTCCTTTATAAACCCTCCTAAAATCACCTTCACCTATTAGGCATTCCTGATTGAAGTTCTTTGTGATAGCAGCCAATTCCCTCAAGGTGAATGTTTGTGTAGCAATGTTATTGTTCCCATTATGATTGTCTGTATAAAACAACAAAGAGGCATCAAACATCCTCCTCAGAATATAAATTTTCATCACAGAACTCATTCATTTGTTTCTCTTTCTTGAAATATATATATTACAAACACTGTACAAGAGTATACATGATAAGAAAACATGGTAGAAACATAGTAAAAAAATAATAATGTAACCTTCAATCTAAAATACATGTGTATAAAATGATAATGAAATTAATGGACATGACAAGGATACAAATACTGGATTCAAATCACCAGTATCAGTCTCATGCCCCTCCCAAATTGGGACAAAATGTGATTTGGTTCCATAATTACAATGTAGAAGTGTGGCTAAAGGCCCCAATGGGAAAATCTGCAAATGACTTTTATATTGTTTACAAAGCTAGAACTGAATTTTTCTCATAGTTGATATTCATTATTGCAAACCATAAAAGTTCATTTCAATCTTTTACAAATGAAATATGTTTCATTTTCAAATGATTGCACCTGACTCTGGCTGAGATGTTTGGACTGCTTCCATTTGAGATCGATTAGTAGGCTGTTGTATCCTCTCTCCACTGTTAGGCCTCTTTGCCACTTTCTTTTCGTTCAACGGAAAACATGAAAAGCAGCTCATTTCTCTATGATTTTGATTCAAATACTAAAACTGCATATCATAATAATTTTGAAGGTAAAACAAGGCCTTTTATATATATTTAAATTTTAAAGTCCTAGAGACCCCAAATTTTCAATCTATCATCAAAAGCTTCCTTATCTATATCTTTCCCATGAACACAAAACAAAGTATGTTCCAAATGCAAAATGATCTTAGAATTTTAAGAGGAAGTTCTAGAGAATTTAATAACCTTGTCTTAAGAACTATGAAAACAAAAACAATGACAGATCTAAAACATTGATATCAGTTCTTTCACTTGAGATTTTAAGAAATTTGAAAAAAGAAAATGAAAAACGAAAACTAAAAGGGTTCAGAAATTAAAAAGAAATGTGGACAAAATCTCAAGGAAACCTAACTTGAAGCTGAAAACCTCATCAATACCCAAATGCCATGCAACTAATTTGGCCAAACAAACCAAGAAACAAATGAGTTACTGATGAATAATGAGTTATAATTACTTCCCCTGTTCTAAAGACCTAAAGCTTTGTCATCTAGTTACTTCACAATCTACAAACGTTAAAAATACACACGCACAAATCGCTTGAGAAATCCCAAAACGGTCAAAAGTTGGACAATCAATAATTAATTACTTCACAACCTGAAGCATAAATGCAATGAACTCACTGTTAGAGATTTTCTTAAGTTGAAAGATCAATCAAACTTTGAACACCGTAAGTGAGGAACCAGTTTCGATGATCTGCATATGAAACACAAGACAGGAAATCATAAATTAAGTTCCTAGCAGAAGGAAAGAATATAGCATATAAATTTCAATTTGGTGCCTTATAATTATATCACTTTCAAATGGTGTGTGATGCAGCTGAACTCATACATAAAATAAGATTGGAGGAAAGTATTAGTCATTAGAAAGCTTCTCAGGTTATTATTACTATCTACACAAGTTGTGCATCTTCTTTGTATCTATGAATGAATCATGCAAACACAGTAAGTGAAGATAAAGGTGAAAATAGCTAGGAATGATGTCTTACAATAATGCTTACGTGAAAGAAAATTAGAACTCTGAGAGGTAAACAATGAAAGCAATGAAGAAGAGCAAAATTTCAAATACAGCATCCTAAGTAGCTGGAATGAAAATGACAAAGCCATCTGATACTTTTGGCTAAGTCAAGGTCCTTTAATGAGATTTGATGAGGCTTGACGAAATTGTAAATAATTTTTTTTTATGTATAAATATTTTCAAAAAGTAAATATTTATTGCTTAAAAATATGGCACTTAGTTTTATTAAAAATTATATATTTAATTATATTAAATAATAAATTATATAATTTTAAAAAAATTTAAAAAAGCATATTATAATTTTTATTTAATGTACTGATATGATATTGTTTATTATATTATATTTTTTATTTAATGTACTAATATAGTATTGTTTATTATTCGATTTATATCTCTATATAAAATACATATTATGTATATTAATCACTTAACTCCTAACATTAAAAACATATATATAAACTATGTATATATAATTTTTTTTAGTAATAATTTTGTTTCTTATAAGTGTTTTATTTTATTTTATTTTATTCCATTTTTCATTTCTCATCTTATTTTTTACTACTTTTCATATTTATCTCTATAGTTTTTATTCCCGTTACTGACCAAGGTGAATATATGTCTCAAACAGTATAAAACTATAATTACTTCTTATATGTTTTGAAAACATTATATTAACATTTCTTTTAATTCTTCAAGAACATAACTGTAATTTACTCAAAAAAATCTTATATATTAGAATTACCACTTTTGTAATAACATTATAATATGAGTTTCATTGATATATACTGCTAGTGTAAAATATTTTTATACTAAGATTCCATCATGATTTTTCATTTATGTGATTTTTAAAGTAATAATGAGTAAAATCAACAAATTTATCATGAATGAAAGATGGTTGTGATTGAATATTACTCTAAAAATTATACCAATTAAACTCTTATAATATTGTATATTTTGTTTAATTTACATAAATTTTCTGTAGATGATCATTGTGATTTTTAATTGTTAGTTAAATTTAGTATATTGATTTAAAATAATTTAATTTAATTTTTATATTCGAACACCTCAAATAAAATTCTATGTTATCTTTATCATAAAAAAGATATGATCATTTATATTAAAATTTATATCTTTTATTTATTAATATATTAATTTTCACTTTTAAATTCTTAATAGTTTAAGATTTTATTTTATTTTAATTTACTAAAAGCATTGGTCAGATTAGTCATGATCGATAATAATTACTAAACTTTATTAGAAATCTTAAAGATAAGTATTTTTCCTCACAACATATGATTTACTTCATACTCAAAGTTAAATTATTGATTAAGGAACACAAGCTGATACTACTGGTATAGATCATGTTGGTAGTTTTGTTTTGTCTTTTATCTAATTAAAAATGAAATATTTTAAATATTCATTAACCATAAATTTATAAATGTAACACATTCTAAAAATAAATTAGCAACAAAAACATATATTTTAAAATCACATACATATCATATTTGAATCATGATAAAAGTGAAATAATAATTTTAAAGTTCTATAAAAATATAAAATCATATAAAATTTTATTTATATAAATAATATAAAATATAATTTTTTTTTTACCCTTTAGAGTTGAACTTGGGCGGTCGTCTAGAAGTGTCAAAATAGGTTTGGGTCGGAGCAAAAAAATTAAAGTTTAGTTTCATGAAACAGTCTCACTCATATAACTCAACCCACCTAACCCGTGAGTTTGGTGGGTTGAAACCAGGCTAGCCCACCAATTCACAGAAAAAAAATCAGTTTTTTTCACTTATATCAGTATCAGCATATGCATGTTTTTCTAATTATGTTTTGCTTTTACTGTCAAAACCAAAGTTAAACTTTCCTTCAAATACGAAAGTGAAACCCCTAATTCGCATATTGTTATAATATTATATATATATATATATGTTGTTTTAATATTATTGTATAATTTGTAGTTGATGACATGAATATGTTATGTATGTATGTTGTTCAAATATTATTTATAATTTTCCTTTTTTATAAAAAAAATATAACTTAAAAAAGAAAAAATCAAAAATTAAATTCAATAATTAATGTTTTTTGCAAGTCTGACTAGTCAGCCCACCTAACCCACCAGCTCGTGGTGGGCTGAGTCGGATTGAAAATTTAGGTATCTTTATTTTGGTGGGTTGGACTAGTCTGCCCATTTATTCTTCAACTCATGGTGGGTCAGCTCATGTGGACCGGGCTAGCCCATTCTGACACCTCTACCTCTCTCATCAAGCATTCATGCCCATGACCGACCCTAATCAAAATGAGCAAAACAAAAATTTGAAAAGATGATTGCATTGGAGTCCCCTTGCAAGGAAAATTCATAAATAAAAGAGTTTAACACTTATACACTAACAATGCAAAAGAGTTTTACTTTATCGTTTAATCATAACTCTTGATTTATATGACTTTTAAAGTATAATTGGTAAATCAACAAACTTACCATATATGGAAGGTTGTAATTAACTGTCGAGATAAAACTTTTACATAAGTGTTTTTCTCAAAATAAAAAATAAATATGAAAAATCCTTTATACAAATTATATTTCTTGTATTAATTAGTTGTTAAATAAAGGTAAGCAATTTGGAAAGATAAATTATAGTATTAATGAAAATGCTAATTTTGAACATAAATATAAATTTAAGACATTTATGATCATTAATTAGATATTAGAACAACTCTAAAGGTTTCTTAATGATTGTTTAACAATGAGAAGTGTTGCTTATAAGAATTGAGATAACATTTTCTTAAAAATAAGCCTCGATTATTATATAAACATGGGTCTTATATTTAAAAGCTTAATATTTTGTAGTATCTTCATAAATGAATATTTATATTTATAATAATTAAACTAAGACTTAAGTTGTCAAAATAAATTAATTAAAAGAAAAATTAAAAAATTGGGTTACTTATGTCTTATAAGAACCTACAATTGGAGTAAACTTGTAAAAAAATGGTGTTAGTTTCTTATGAGTAATAGTCTAATAAGATCCATTTAAAGTGAATTAAAAATCTCAATAAGTTTCATATAAGCAACTAGAATTAGAAATATATAAAAAAATAAAAGTTAAAAATTAACAATTATTTTAAAAAATAGTTTGTGTAAATTCATCACATTGTGACTTAAATCTATCTTAATATCAATTAATTGCTTATTATATATCAAAATTCAATACTTTTTTTTCTTCAAATTGATTATAAACATTTTATTGTATTTTATTTTATTTATTTTAACTATATTTTTTCACATAAAATGATTTTTCAAACTTTCAATTTGACTATTTTACAGATTTTTATGTTTATGGACAAAAATATGTTATAACTTATAGCATTGTTTATAATTTTAAATTATATATACACATATATATTACAAAGCTTTTCCTTTTGAACATATAAAATCCTTAAACATTTTGTTTAATTATTTCTATATCCATTGTTGTACAATAAATAATATATACAATACTTTCATGATTTTTAATACTTTTAATATATATTTTAATTTAAAATTAACTGTATTTATTTTTTAAAATTTAACATTTTCAATTTATTTTATAAAATTCAAAAACACTTCGACCTTTACCAAATTTTCTAAGTGTGTTTGATCTTAGAAAAATTTAACAATATTTTATTTTAATAATTAGTTTAACTATATAATAATTTTATAATTGAGTTTGTTAACATGCACCAATTTCTTTCTTAGAAGGAACTACTATAACATCGACTGATTCTGCATATTTTTTAATTTATAAATATTAATCAATTCATTCTAAAAATTATTTTATAAATCAAAATTTAAAAAAAACAAAATTAATTTGAATTTTTTTAACATAGCAGTTAAAAAATGATTTTTAATATAAGTCTAAATCAAAGAGATATGATAGAGTAGTCTACATAAAGTTCAGAATGATAATTAAAATATTACATATCATTGTTCTAAAATACTAAAAAGAAGATAATAAATATTAAATGCTTAATTTTCATTAACTTGTGATAGAGGTAGTAAAGTTTAATGTTTATGCTTATTTGTATCTTTATGTGGCACTCGGCCTGGTAAACTTCTCTCCTTTGTAATCAATATCTTGTTGCCTAGATTTTGTCCATATTTTCATGTTTTGCAAGGTACTTGAATGGTGGACTCCATTTTAACTTTTTTTTTTTTTTTAATGTTGAAGATATCGTTGATGAAGTTTCTTGTGTATACTAGAAACTTAAAAGGTATATATATAAGCTTTTAGTATTGCTTACAATGAAACACCATTTGTGTCAAAGATTGAAGCAGTAATATTGATATTTAAAAGATCTTTAGAAATATTTAGGTTGTTGAATACATTGTTTGTAAATAAGTAAATTGTTAGTAACAGCATTAAACAATTGTATAGTTAAAAGTTAATTGGCTGTGCTAACACTTTCTTTTTTTTCTTATACACAACTGCTTATTAAATTTTTGTAAAAACGAAACATCTTTTTGTTCTTAAAAGATTGAAATGGTAGTATCTACTTTATTGAAAGATTTCTAGAGCATTTAATTTCTTGAATTTTGTCTGTTGTTTGTACGTAGATATTTCTATTGTTAAAAACATTATGGTTAGCCGGTAACAATTATGCTACTGTGCTGTCTACACTTTCTTTTATGGTTCATGTGATATCGACTTTTTTTTTATTTAATTTTTTAAATTTAAAAAGTATGTTAAAAAAATTTTAACCATAAAAAAATAAAAATTCCCAAGTTATATATGCTCCTTCCCTTCCGGTTCTAAGAGAGAAGGAAGAAACTTGGTAGTTTCTTAGCGCTGAATAAAATGTCAATCTAATATGAAAGAGAAATTTATATTATAACAAACCGAATGCTCAAAGTTCTGATCTTCCTCTCTATGTATATTCTATCTATAGGGCTGCTTGATACTAAGGATTACTATCATGGGTCTGAAGCATTTCTACCACTTGGCTCATGGTTGGCCTTATGTCTTTGTCTTCTTCTACACAGTCCAAAGCCACTTTAGCCAAAAGCTCCATTTTGCATTCATCATAATTTGTTTTAATTGCAGGATCAATTATGTCGTCTAGCCAAGTTGTGGCACTCCTTTTCTCTCTCACCCATGTTACTAGCCTTCCATTGTATGAGTCTTCTCCATCAATGTTTTGGGCACCAGTTGTTGGGCTCTTTCCAGTTATCATCTCCAATAGAACAATTCCATAGCTGTATACATCAACCTTTGAGGTGATTGCTAAGTTCAGAACCCACTCAGGTGCCATATATCCTCTTGTTCCTCTTATCATTGAAAAACTTGAATTGTTGAGGTTGTTTCTGTTTAGCAGCTTGGACAAGCCAAAATCTGCCACCTTGGGTTGATAAGTAGCATCAAGAAGTATGTTTTGGGGCTTTATATCACAGTGCAATATCCACTCCAAGCATTCCTCATGCAGATATGCTAGACCTCTTGCTGTTCCAAGAGCAATGTCATATCTCTTACTCCAATCAAGTGTGTTGGATGTGAGATTTTGTGCCAAAGAACCATTCTCCATATACTCATACACCAACAACCTATGCTTTCCCTCAGCACAATAGCCCCACATTTCAATCAAGTTCATGTGGTTCAGCCTTCCAATGATGTTCACTTCAGCAAGGAATTCCCCTTCTCCTTGTTTAGCCTCATTCAATCTCTTAATTGCTGCATGTCTTTGATCTGATAAAATGCCTTTGTACACAACCCCTCCTGCACCCCTTCCAATCTCTTCACTGAACCCCTTTGTGGGCTTCTTTAACTCAGCATAACTATATTTTCTGAATCTGTCTGCCAAAAAATTGTAGCCCTGTTGATCTTTAGAAGACTTTCCGCTTGTTCGAACAATGAAAAGCCACACCACAAAAATGCAAACCGATTCAAAAGCACCAACAGCAACAGCAACCCAAAGAAAAAACCTCACAACCCGGCTTGCATGATCTCCAACATACACTCTAGGAATCTCTACAGCACAAACATGCTCAATTGCAACAAAGGATTCTTCCCCCAGAAAATGGCTATGATTTCTAGGCACTCTCAAGTAAATTGTTCCTTTGAAACTCGGTGATCGCCGCCCATTCAGCAGTTGTGTCTTGGTATAGCACTTGTAAACATTCTTCCCATCATTGTAAGAGTACTGAAACCCCTTACAATTACAGTCTTTTAAGCACAAATTCTCACAATGGCTAGAAGTATTAGATTCAATAACATTAGAATCATATCCACAAAGCTCAACACCTTGCAACTCTAAGAACGTAGAGTCACTTGTATTGCAAGTGATCTCAAACACAGGTTCACACCCATAAGTCCAATCTCTATGGTTCTTCACTCTATGCCCAGCAAGACAAGAGCACTTTCTTCCATTTTGAGGATCATAACTACACACGCTGTTAGCTCCACAAATCCCATGGATATTGCAGGGATCAGGTCTAGCCAGCCACGTGACATGCCACTGATGTGACACGTCATCATGCAGACTATACACTCTGAGGTTACCATCAGAATCAAGTTTCAATCTTCTGAGCTTCACAGTGCCATAATCAGAGGTTATAAAAGAAAAATAATCCGATGAAGCGAATCTTCCAAATAAATCCAACGCAGCGAATCTGCTGCTATTATAAGTAGTCCTTCCAGCATCCCAGCTTAGAAGCCATGGATAAGGCCAGTAAACGCTGGAAACATCAGGGCCATCGTAGAGAAGACGAAGAATGTTGTCATCGTCGAAGAACATCTTGTAGAAACCAGAGGAGTGGTTACTGTCGCTTCTTGCAGACACAAGTTGTGTGCGTCTGGTGAGAGGTTGACCCGGAAGGAGTGTGTCAGTGGGAAAATCAAAACTTTGCCATAAAACAGTGCCAGTGCCTTGGAGCTCACGCAACACGAGGTTGCCATCATCTTTGAGATGCAACTCTGTTGGGGCTGATGATTCAGTGTTGGAAGACCACACGTTGTGTTGACCAGCGTCATCTAAGACAAGGTTACCGGTTTGTGAGAGAGAAAGCTTCGAGCGTTTTCCGTTAACGGGGCTTTCGCGGTTTGCCATCCACACCACTGTGGGGTCGTTTTGAGAACCAGTTTGAGTGAACCAAATGGCGAAGGAGTATGCGTTTTCACCAATGGCCACAAAGCCAGCAGAGAAGCTTCTGTTTGGGGAGAGAATAACGTCTTCTGGCTTTTCTACTGAAAGGGATGAACCCTTGGTGAGTGAAGATAAAGATGCAGAATGTGAACTGTGAAAAGAGAAAAAGGGTAGGAGAAGAAACAGTAAGACAGACAAAGACCAAGAACAAGCCATCTTCATGCAACCCAACCGCTTTGTTTTCTGTGGGTGTACGTAGTCTCGTGTTTAGTATTAATTATATATATAGAGATAGATTAGGGTAAGTAGAAATGTATACAAGAGTTAAGATACACTGTCAGAAATGAGTGATGGGGAATGCTGAAAAGTACCAGTTTGAATAAAAATCAAAAACTGGAATAACATTTGAAAAACTTTCAAAATTAACTTTTCCATACATTCTGGTAAGAGTTTTTAAAGAAGTAAAAGATTATTAAATGTTAAATTTTTCAATGTTGCATATCAATTAAATTCTTTAATTAATTATATATGAGATCATTATAATAATTAATCATACATGAGATAAAATTAATCATTAATATGTTGAATATTTTAGAGGTATGGATATCATTATTCCATTACGGTCCAGGTCAAGAAGACGCCTCAATTTGGAAATTATATAGCAAAAGTTTGAATTAATTTGGAAAGTAGTAATGGGAGAATTAGTTGTAGCCACCAACCACACTAGTCAAGTCACTCGCACATTATGCAGCTTTGTTAGAAATTCTAAAAGCACTGTGTAGAAAACATTCTTTGAAACCAACAGCGTGTAGTTCAATCAAGTTGTAGTAAATTTTTTAATATCAAATTTCACTTTTTTTTTCTTTTAAATTCTTGAAATATCAGTAGATTTATTTTCCATCTCATATATCATTGATATCTATTTCTAAAACTCCTAAGTGAAGTTTAAAAATAATACCTTACTAAAATAAGTTTTTACAAATGTTTCGATAATATGATTAATCCTTTGAAGTATGGATATTCATTCAAGAGATATATATCCTAAAAAAAAAAAAAAAATCATGTGCACGTATCAAGAACGAAATAGAACTATTGACCTGATAAAAAGTTGAACTCTAGAAAAACATATATATCTAAGGAGATTTAATTAATATAGTGCATTAACATTTTTGAGAACTAGTACTATGTTATGATTAATTATCTATTATAGTCCATGAAATTTCATAATTAATTTCTATAACTCTTCCTAATTCTGAAAATTATTAAATTCGATATTCTACGAAACTTCTTAAGGTCTTGGTCCAGACGTAAGGGGACTCGTGGATTTGAAAATCAGATAAATCCAAGTGTGGAAACTAGCCAACTAGCCCACGTTATAAAAGCACTATTAGAAATTTCATAGAAGGAAAGTTTTAAAATTGCAACTTCATAATAATATAATATAAAATACATATATAGTGGATTATATTTAAAGAAGAAATTCTCATGCAATCCAAGCCCCGAATATTTCTTAGCGCTAGCAACGTACAATTTCAATTATTAGTGGAAATTTATTGAAAAATATAATTATTTAAAGATAAATTAAACTTACATAAATTTTAATTAATTATACATAGTACTAGAGAGTGCTACTAGCATTTTTTTTTTCTTTTTTTGCTCATATTACTTGTGGTTAGGGATTTATGAGTGTCACGGTAAATCATGGTTACAATATGAAAGCATTGTTGACTTGGTTGGCACGGATGTGTGGTGATTACTTCATGTTTCTTCTATCATTCACAAACGTGTGGATTTTAACACATAGGTGTGGTTCACGCTAATCATATGTTTCCTAGGTTGACTTATAATAGATTAAGTGTATTTGAATTTTATGTTTTATAGATAATAGCAGTTACTTAACTTGTTCGGTAAATTTTATTGCAATATAATAAATAATAACTAGACTTGTAGTATCTTTTAATACTTGTGGTATCTCCTCTTTTTCAATATATATAATATGTATATATTATTTTAAGGGCGAAAAAAACATATGAAAGCATTTTATTAGAAATAGAAGCATGGTATGGAAGCAAATTTAATTCTAGAAGCGCTGAAAGCACTGTTTGAAAATTTAAAAGGATAGGGTTAGAAGAGTAAATCCCATTTTCGTCTAAAACGTATAAACATCGATAATTTACTCTCCAAAATAATGTTTGGTGATAAAATAGTTTTTGAAAATTTTTTCTTAGATAAGTGAGTCCTTTTTAGGACTAATTTATCAATGATACATGATTTTGAATGATCAATTTATTTAAGTATATATTTTTTAAGGATTGAATTGTTATAATTATATATTTTTGAGACTATATATAGTTGAAATAGTATGATGAAAGGACAAATGTATCTAATGAAAAAGACTATAAAAAACTGTTTTGCTTTTAGAAATTTTTCTAAAACCAAATTATCAGCATAAATATATTTGATGAGAGACAGACACGGGTTTCTTCCATAGAAGAATTAATGTTTAATTATATATGTACTTGGTCAGGATGCACTTTTTAAAATTTGATCTTCAATAAGTTTTTTTTCAAAAAGGAAATAGTTTCTATGATTTAAATATAACTACCTTCATTATAATTTTGTAGTAAAATTATTGAAAATTTGTGATACATAGGGTGGGACCTCACTTCAAATGAAATTAAAAAGTTTCACAAAATAATACAGAAAAATTAAAAAAAAAATCATTTCCTGAATATATTTGCTTAAAAAAAATTTAATATTTGAGAGCAATATATTAATAATATATGTACTTACATATATAGTTTCAATTGATGCAAAGATGTTAGTTATGTTTAATAAATAAAAGATATTATATTTTAAGTACAAATTGTATATATTTTATTTAATAAATACAAATTGTTGCATGGATATCGATATTAAATTTGTAATCCTTATAAGTTTCTTTCCATCCTTGTAAATTTATTTTGTTCCTTTTAGTCCCTCCAAGTTTATTTTTTCATATTTTTCACTAATTATGTATTCTTTTGTTAACCTAGCACATGATAATGTTATCTTCTAATAATGTGATGTGTGATGAAATTAATATAACATCATGATGACATCATTGTTAACATATTTTGTAACAAATATTAATAACAAAGACAAAAAAGACTAAATTAAAAAATATGGCTAAATTTAAAAATAAATACATATTTGTAGGATCGAATACATAATTAAACTAATAATTAATAAACATTTTTTTTTATGAACAAAGAATTTTATTATAAGCTATAAGAGATATACAACAAATTACAAAGAAAAGGTTTACAAAACCTCATTTTTACCCCAAAAAGGGTATACAACAGCTCAATTTCCCACATTACCTGTTTTCCTAATACATAGAGTAAATTTACAAGTCAATATACCACCACCATGAATTTCCAAAATCTACATTCTACCCCTGTAACAGAACATCTCTTTTCACCTCCAATAATGCAACTACCAGAATTCATACACCATGCAGAAAATCAATATGAGAAAGAAAATCAATAATGTATAGTCACGACCATACATGATAATAAATATGTTGTAGTACTTTATCAATTTGAAAGGTCTCATGTCTGAACACATAAGAAAACACCAGACTATTTTCCACCTTTTGTTACTTCTACTCCATAATCCTCATCTTATATGTTAAATGAAATTGATGTTGGATATTGATGCCTCATTGTGATCACACCAATCCATTCATAGCATCATCCAGATTTGGGATGTCATTCTGCAGTTAAAAAATAGGTGATTAGTATTCTTTTCAACCTATTGGCATAAAGGACATAACAAATCAACTGCCGTCAGCATTACACTTCTCTTTTTAAGATTATCCTTGATAGATAACCTATTTAGCATAAGTCTCTAAACACATATGTGGACTTTCAGTGGGACTTTGGATGACCATAATAACTTTAATTCCTCCCTTAGCATTCCCCTCCTTAAAAGTCTCCTTAAAAGTCTCTGTTGCAGTCTATGAAGCACCGAGGCGTCTATGTTGCACTGCTTCCTCGCCTCAAAACTGCGGCAGACATGGAGATGAGTACAACGTGAGTGCGACACCGCGTCAAGTTCGTTGCTTGGGCCGAACATGGCCCACCCTATAGATACGCCAGAAGACATGACAAATACAGTAGTGGATACGGCAAATCTAGAAAAAAATATTTCAATTTAAAATTTCAAAAATCAAATTACAAAAAGATAAAATTGATTGATTATTTGAACTAATTTAATCTTTTTTTCGCCTATAAATATTAAGCTTTGGAATCACACTCTCACTGTGCAACGCGCCTTTGTAATCGAACTTCATCAAAAAGCATCACTGTACGCAGAGCCACCACAAGTAGTTGTGCCGCAAACATCGAAGTCGTGCCATCGTCGAGCGATGCAAAGTCACCTGTCCACCGTAAAGCCACTGCCATACATATCACCATTCGTCGACCCACCATCGCATGTTTCACTCTTCTGCATTTCCCTGGTTTTCTCTCACTTGTTTTTTTACTCAAATTTTAAAGTTTACACATTACACAAATTTGTTTTAAGTTATTAAAGTGGGTGTTGGGTAATAGCTTTACACGTTACATGCTTTTTTCTTATTTCGCCAATGGGTTTGTTTTCTCACTTTTTCAGTTGCCTTGTTTTTTCACATTTTCAATTGCACGAGTTACACGTTTTTTAAAATTCAACATCACCTTACAAGTTTTCTACAGTTAACATTTTTATAAAATCATTATATATAAAAAAAGTTAATATTATATTTATAATATTTCATTTCAAAAATATTAACGATTAGCAAAAATAAACTGATTATATATGCTAATTAATGTATACATAACTATTAATGTACATACACGTCATGTCCTGTTGTCTTGTATTTTTTATTTTATTTGTATCCCCATGTCGTGTTCGTGTCTATACTACATAGGTTGCAATGCTGCATAAGTTGTTTTGGTGTTATACATCCTCGTTGAGCCCGCCGACCATAACTAACCATCTTCCTGATTTGGATTCTTCATGACATTAGCTATTATATCTTGAAACCTTTGAACAAAGTCAAGCTCTCATTGAAACTATTATCTCCTCCATCTAAGGTTTCAAACCCATTGACCCTGCACCCACTCTCCACGTCACTAATGCACATTGTTTATTGCTCAGAGTTATCTATAATCTCAGAAATCTACTTTGTATGGTCCCTTCACCCGCCCAGTCATGACACCACAATCTAATTCTATTCCCCAAGCCCAACTTCCACTCCCTCAATTGCTGAAACCACCCATTTGACCTATCACTTTCACAAGCTCTACCTAGATTCCTCCACCATATAGATGAGTTCCTTCTGTCACTCCCCCACTTTAATCTTTCTCATCCCTCATACTTAGATCCGAGGACCTGAGCCCAAAGCTTATTCTTTCTATGAAAAAACTCTCATCTCCACTTTCCCAACAGTGCTCTATTAAATATGGCTAAATTCTTTATATCCAGACCCCTATTATGTTTATGTGAGCATACTCTATCCCAACTTGTCCTGTAAATTTTTCTATTACCATCGTCAATCCCACCTCCCCATAAGAAATTAGATTGTATACATACCAGCTTTTGAACCACTGTTGCCAAAGGCAGGAAAAAGGAAAAGAAGAACAAAGGCAGAGAGGATAGAACCGAGTTGATAAGGGTGACTCTTCCACCCAAGCTTTGGAACTTCTGTATAATTGGCATCCATGTGCAGGTCCTCCTTGGGTTTGCGGTAATAGGAATGCCTAAGTATGTGAATGGTAGATTTAGTACTTTGTAGTTTAATAAGTCGGCAAATCTACAAATCTCCAACTGTGGTATGCCAACCGCCCCAAAGCTACTTTTGTTGAAATTTTCTCTAAGCCCAGAGGTCAACTAAAAATTCCTTATTATACCTTTAATGGTCGTTATATTCTTTAGGGATACCTTGCTTAGAAAAATTGTGTCATCAACAAACTAAAGTATAACTTGCACATTGTCCTTGTCACATGTATAACTTTCATACAAGCCCTTACTGACAACTTCCCTCATAAGTCGAGTCAATCCTTCAGCTGCAATTATGAATAAAAATGGAGTTAGTAGATCTCCTTGTCTAAGAACCCTTCTGGTGCTAAATTCAAAGGTTGGACTACCATTGACTAATATCGATACTATGGCTTATCTTAAGCACTCAGCTATCCAGTTGATTCATTTATATAAACACCCAATTCTCTGTAGCATATATAGCAAAAGGTTCCAATTGATGGAATCATAGGCTTTTTCATAGTCCACCTTAAAGATTAAGCACTTTCTCCTTCTCCTCTTAGCTTCATCAATAACTTCATTCAATATCATTGCACTTTGTAATAGTCCTCTTCCACCAAGGAATGCACTTTGACTGTGATCTATAATTCTGTTCAGTACCTTTTGTAGTCTCCTTGCTAACACCTTGGCTAGAATTTTGTATAAACCGCTAATCAGTGAGATTGGTTTGAACTCACTAAGCTCCTAAAGGTCATCCTTTTTTGGAACTAACATTATGAATTATGAGTTAAGTCTTGCTGGTAATTTCCCCTTAGCATAAAATTCCTGCATATGCCTCATAACATAAATTTGTATGGTCTCCCAAAACTATTTTATAAAATGAAAGTTGAATCCATCTGGGTCAAGGCTTTTGAATCTTCCACACTCCCAAATTGCCTCTTTAACCTCTTCAATGGAGAAAGGTTGAATTAATTGCATGCTTTGTTCCAAGGAAATTATCTAAAATTGAACCTTATCTAAATCGGTCCATCCTTGTGTGATTCTTGAAATCATTCTTGAAAATAATCTTTTTTTTTGTTTTATCACCGTTGAGCCCTTAATCCATTACCCATTAACATTAACCATGGCTATGTGGTTTGTTGTCCTTCTCCATTTTATCATATTGTGGAAATATTTTGTCTTACTATCTACCTTCGTAAGCCATTTAGTTCTTGACTTCTTCTTTGATAAAGACTTCATTCTATTATACACCACCTAGAATTCCTACTACAATTTTATTAATTCCTCCATTTCAGTATCTGTTAGACTTTTAGTCTCACCTTTTCTATGGATTTCATCTAAGTCTCAATAAAAGTTTATTTTTTCTATCATCAATTGAAGTAGCTTAAGTTATTCTTAGCTTCTCCATCTTGTTAAGGTCATTCCAAGAACATAAATAATATATATTTAACGTTGTATGTGTTAGTAAGATTAGGAGCGAAGTACCATGTGATATCTAGGGCTTGATTGGTTTGGTTTTGTTTTCTAGTTTTTGAAAAGAATTTTCAAGAATAGTTTTCAAAAACTGTTTTCGGGAAGAAAAAAAAACTTATTTGACAAGTGTTATTTGAAACCTGTTTTAAAGAAGTAAAAATGGAAAAACTTGTTCATATTTAATAAAAATAAAAAAATAACATATTTTGATTGTATTTTAAGTTTTCAAAACAAAAATAGAAAACTGAAAAGCAAAACTATTTACAGCTATTTCTGTTTTTTAGTTTTTAAAAACTAAAAAACCAAATCTGTTTTCGAAAAACACTACCCAAACAAGTTTTTTAGTTTTTAAATACTAAAATACTGAAAATGGTTTTATAAAACTGTTGTCAAATAAACAGTTAGATTCGTCAAAAAAATATTTAGGTAAAGTACCTGAAAGAAATATTTTACTGAATGCTAGCGATTATAATTTTTATGGACTAAAATAATACTTCACTATTAACATTAACGAATTATCTTATTAAATTTAATGCATACAAATTAATCGAGATTTATCTTCTTTTGTCATCTTCTTGCAACACTATCTATGAAGGCGTTGATTATTTGCCATGTTAAACCTTAATAAATGTACTTGAGAAAGGAAAATTCCCTTATGTTCTTGTTGCCTCATTTGCGTGCAAAAAGTACCTCATATGAACCAATGTCTTCTCTTGGTCTTACAATTCACATGAATCATGGGATTCGTTTGTTAGCACTATATCATCCTTTGCTACTCCTTATATCTTGCTTGTTTCAAGGGCAGATTTTATAAATTATAAAGTTGGACTATGCTGGGTGTTTTTCTTAATTTTCTAATCAAACAAGTGTTACATAGATACATATTTTTTACAAAATAGATACTTATCACAACTCATAACTTTTGTGCTATTTTCTTTTCTTATTATCACTTTTGGGTTAAAAATATTCCTGGGATTAAATTGGGTTTCTACACTTATGATGACAACATTTAATTGCCATGTAAATCAAATCATCACCATATATATAGAAAAGGCTCATTAGACTTCTTTGAAATCCATTACGCTGAAAATAGCCTTTAATCATGTTCCGAGCTCTCAGAATTTGTTTTAAGTCAACAAACATTGTTATGTTCCCCCTTGAATTACGTAGCCTTGAGATTCTATGCATGTTCTTCTTCACGTTCGATCTCCAACGAGGAAACTTGACTTTTGTTTCTTTGCTTTAAAGGGAGTAGTCTGAAATTTGAAATAACCTCTTGTTTTATTTAAATTTTGACTTAGGCTAGGATTTAAATAAATTTTTTTTCAAAATAATATGCTTCTTTTGAAAATATACTCACATAGAAACAAGTTGAATTATGAAATTTTAAGAAGCAATGAAGGGTGCAAATGATGCATTCATGTATAAATTTCACTCAAGCATAGATCCAAATAGAAGGATAAACATTTTACTATCTTCGCTCAAGCAATTAGCATAGTCGCATGAGCGATCCTATCAAGCGAAATCATTATATGAGCCCTATATGAGGTCTAGAGACACCTAGTGTACCCTCTAGCTTGGCTGAGAGTCCTGAAAACTTAAGTGAAATAACTAAAATCATAGGCTTTTAGTTTTTGTAAGCAATATTTATGATGCTTGAGTAGGTTTTCCCTAACCTCCCATGCATCATTTATTTTATTTTATTTTATAGATAGAAGTTTATTACAATATACCTTTTTTAATAGTTGTTTGAGAGAAGCTCCGAGACAAGGTTAAATACTCTAGAAACTATGCATCTTATTCGAGTTTAACATCCTTAGGAATAGATTATGGGTTATATGCTTAGGAATAAGATATAATTTATTAGTCACTTTTTGAGTAATAACTATGTATTTGTAATCCATGCGATTTTCTCAATTTTATGAGAGGAAGAGAATAAAAATAAAATTGAAAAACTTAGACCTTCTATTGTAGAAATAAACTTAAGGATACAAATTATTTTCAACCTAAAAATTAATAAAACTATTGGTTTAAGATTTCTATTACTTGGTATTGGAAATTGATGAAGTCATACCCTAGTAACGCTCTAATCTAATATATTCAGTAAATTTCTTTTGTATACCAATTGTTTGATAAATTGTCTTTAAATTCATTAGAGTTTATTTTATTATTGAATAATTTCAGAGTACATGAATTAGTTTAATTGATATAAATTTTTTTTTTTCTTTGCTTGTCGAACTCTAATATTAAGAGGTCTTTCAACTAGTGACCTCCTTGGTACGTAGACTGACTTCAACAAGTAGCTTTGATTGGTTGGTAAGAGAAATAAAGGTTTTATTTTGCTGCAAGTAACTATCCTTATGCTTTCATGAACCTTTATTTGGACACCTATTTTAAGCCAATTATCTCTTTTGTCATCAGCTCTTTTCTTTTTGCATTTCCCTTTTCATTTTGGATTCCCCATTTTTAAAATTCCAATATTATAATTAACTTTTAAGCTAATATCATTTAAGATTGCAAGTCGACATATTAGCAATATGCATATACAATATTGTTTATCAACATATTGTCAACATTAATTTTGAACTTCAGATGTTTAGAACACTGGAAAATGCCCATGCAAAGAGGGGAGAGGTATAAGTATCGTCCAAAGCAGTTCAAGAGTCATCTGAAACGTACTAAATCTCTGTTGTCCGATGAGGAATCATGTAGCCTTGAGAACTAATGCATGTACACTTCTTCACATTCTCCATTAAGGAAAGCTGACTTCACTTTTGGTGTCCAACTCTCTAATGTTAACAGATCTTTTTTTCTTAACCATGTGATCTCCTTCCTATACTAATTTGATGAACAAGTAGCTTCGATTTTTCAATAAGAGCAATAAATTAAGGTTCTCTTTTAATACACGTAGCTATCCTTGGTATTGGACACCTATTGCAAGCCAATATGATCTATTGGTCTCATGGCTTATCAACAAGTTGTTTAATTTGGTTAATCTCAATCATTCTTAGTTATTCATCCATAGCTTATTTACATTTTCTATTCATTCATCCTTATTTGATGCGTTTTCATAAGAAATAAAAGCAACATTATTATAAGGATAATTCAAGGACTTGTACTTTCTAGGAGTTGTAAGTATCCTTATATAGTTCCAGTTAAGGGTAGATACAAGACTATAATCTCATCCAACCCAACCTAACTATTAAAAAAGTTTATATTCGATCGATTTTGTGTAAATTAACTGGTTAAAATGTATTAATTTATGTTTTGAATGAGTTGCAATAGGTGAATGTGGATTTAGTTTTTACAATTCATCTGATCCAAATCGCTTATTATTATAATATATATATATATATATATATTTTTTTTTTTTAGTTTTATAATTATAACAATTTTCTTAATTTTTATCTTCTTAAATAATTAATATAATTTATACTAATTATACTTATAGAAAAACACTTATATATATTATTTTTGTAATTTATACTAATTAAACATTTATTTTCTTTAATTGAAATATATATATATATATATATATACACTTTTTTTATCTAAAACATCTTTTAAGATTACAACATAATTTTTTTATTTTTATAAACCAATATTAATTTGAAAGTTTATAAATTTTGCAAAAAAAAAAATTGTGATAAATCAAAGTCTAAGCCAGATAAACATGCTTAACCTCATTCACAGCCTGCAAATTGTCAACATATAAGAATAAACAGTTAAAATAGGTAAAAAATGTAAAACGAACGGATTCGTTCGAATTGAATCAAATGGATCCAAAACCAGTCAACCTTACCCACTGCTTCCCCTAGTTCTAGCATCGTTGATTTCTTGATCTGGATAAAATGATTCATAAGTTTGAGTAAAAGGATCAACATTACTACTACACAACTTTTGGTTTACCTACATCTTCTTGCTCCCTTGTTTTTTTAATTAATTTAAAAGTATGTACGTCTCTTTAGGTTAAGTCCAAGACGATCCAAACTCATAGTTTTAAATTTTAACTATAAAAAACAAAACATAAAAAAATGTTATTTTTTTAAGAAAATAAAAATTCCGTACACTATCTTGTAAAAGAATTTCTAAAACAACTTTTTATGTATATAATTTTTAAATTATTAATGGATAAAGTTAACAGCATATACTAATGGATTATGATTAAATTTCTGAATAAAAATTCATAAGTATTAAATTCTCGTTTTTTATTATAAATTTTGACCATATCATCTTACATTTGTCTAATGTTGAAGTCGCTTAGTGAATCCTAATACGTTTAACTGTCAACACATATCAAAATTTTATCTCTCTCATGTTTCATAAGATACAAAGACCTTCCAAGCTTTAAAGCATTTCGATTACAGGTTACATGGTGTACGCACAATCCTACAAGTCATCATCTTATGTAGAAGAAAGAAGAAAATAAAGTTTATCATTTCACATATCTTCAGAAAAAATGCATTGCCCTAAGTCGACGTTGTTGTGGATCACTTAAGAAAACCATGTCCACTTAGGAATATAAAAGTGAATATTTTTTTTTCTGGAACACTTCATATATTGATCATGACACTATAGCGTTCAAAAGTCGTAGAAGTTGCGGATCATACCATACCTACTCTTGGGGAGTGTCATGTAAAAACGTGCACTTCAAATGGTGCTCACGTTATTTTTTTTTTTTTTCTTATACAAGTGACTTTTGAGTTCTCACTCTTGACAGCATAGCCATGATATATATATATATATATATGTATCCTTTTGTATTCTTATCAAAACATAGAATGAGCACCTCTACTTGGACTATACACAAAAAGCCACAAATACGAGTAGGTGCATACATATTATAAATTACATGAATATTAATATTGTAGTGGATTTACAAAGAGGAAGAACTTTCACGATGCTATGTTTTGTTCCTAGAATTTGTACCCCATTCAATGGCTTCAGCAACTGCCTTTTGGCGTTCAAGGGCACTCATGAAATCATCATCAAGAACATTCAAAGGGGTCCCTTGGTCTTGTGGTGGGGAGGGCATGTCAACAGGCGAAGAAATTCCTGCAAGGTCTTGGTTCCCTGGAGCAGTGCCAAGGAAACTAAGAGCAGTGACAACATCACTGATCAAGGGCCTCACTGATGGCTCTTCATTCAGGCACATGGCTGCTACTGCCACTGCTTGATGAAGAGATCTCACTGGATAGTTTGCTTCAAGAAGGGGGTCTGCTAGCTCTCCGTATCTGTGTGGCTCCTTGAACACTGGATATGCCTGATTTTCGTTTCAAAATAATCAGTGTTAATGTAATTTTCAACATTGAATGATGGGGAAAAAACACGTGTCTTAATCTAAACTATTGGTCTAGAATCTAGAGTTTATGTCCCAAACTGAACCATGTATCCTTATTCTGTAAGATCAAGTTCTCATCTAATTAATCAAACATTCCACGTCATTTTTTTTCAATACTAAATGGTTTCCACTAAGGATATATTATTGAATTAAAAAATATATTGAAAAGTCATTGTTTAATGTGTCAACATATCAGAGACTAGGTTTAAGTTTTTAGTTGTTATGCATCTATTTCATATGATGTTATTTGAAGAAACTCTTAGTTTCAAGAAATAATTTCCTTCAATGGAATAATTTGCTATTGTATAAAAGAATTTAAATCAATAGCTTGTGAAAGTATAATAGTTGCAGAGTTCTTCCATTTAAATCCCTGCACAAACTATAGAAATTGATCAAAGAGAAAAAATACCATGCACTCAAACTGTATTTTAATCATAAACCATCATGTATTATTGTCTTTTAGAATAATTAGTTAAAAGTTGTACCAACAATAACTGGTAATTTGATGACATGTATTATTTTATACTATGTTAGTGTATGACCATAAAATTGTTGATTAAATCATGTGATATGATCTTCCATATAAGTTATACTTAAAAATTGCTCTATAGACAGAGAATTGTGAATAGAAACTCACCCAAGAAACTAGATTTTGCTGCCGTGTTGGTCTTGTGTTGTCAATGGCTCTCCTTCCAGTGATCAATTCAAGCAAAACAACTCCAAAGCTGTACACATCTGATTTTACTGTTAGCTGACCAGTTCTTTGATACTCAGGTGCACAATATCCATATGTACCCATTACTCTTGAAGAGACATGAGACTTGTCCCCTGTAGGTCCCAACTTTGCTAGTCCAAAATCAGAGAGTTTTGCATTGAAATCTTTGTCCAGCAAGATGTTAGACGATTTTAAATCACGGTATATGACTGGAGGATTGGCCTTGTCATGCAAATATTCTAGCCCTTTTGCAGCATCTAAAGCTATTTTCATTCTGGTGAACCAATCTAGAGGCTTTTGTCTTGGATGAAGATCTGCATCAAAGTTCAATAAAATGTTGATAATGAACCTATATACTATTTTAGTGTATCAGATTGGGAGAATAGTTATTAATTGTCCTTTAACTTGTAGATGTTGTGTGTTTTGTTTTCAATGTCCATTTGATAGTGACATATTAAACACAATTTTTTAACTTTACTATTCTCATTAAACTTCCTAATTCTTCTGATGTCAATGCTAAATATCGACATCTAAAATTTCAATGCAAATAACACAAGCAAGGAGAATCTTACCAAGCAGATGGTCCTCAAGTGATCCCGATGACATGTACTCATACACCAATAATCTCTGATCTCCATCAGCACAATATCCTATTAAATTCACTAGATTTGGATGGTGCAAGAGGCTCAACATCAAAACTTCAACAAGAAACTCCCTGTTCCCTTGTAATCCATTCCTGTCAAGTTGCTTCACAGCTACTTCCTATACATTTAAATCACCAAATGTCAAAAGCCAAGTCCTTCAAAATTTATCAATATCAGCAGAAACAAACAACTCAACAATAAATGCAACATAAAAGCGTCATTATCCTACCTGGTTGGTCTTTTCAAGTCTTCCTTTATACACCCTCCCGAAACCACCTTCACCTATTAGGCATTCCTGCCTGAAGTTCTTTGTGATAGCAGCCAATTCCCTAAAGGTGAACGTTTGGGCAGCAATGTTATTGTTGGCCTCCTTGTTTGTTTTAGGTTCTGTTGGTGGGGTTGCCTTTGCCTTAACCAAATTATCTGTACAAAACAAAATGCTGCATCATGCATCCCATCATCTAGGAGATAAACCTTCATCACCAAACTCATTCATTTGTTTCCTTTTAGAGAAATATATTGTACAAACCTTGTACAAGGAAGCAGGAACCATTATATTAATAAAGTTTTCATATATCATATGAAGAAATAATAGAAAGTAGTCACAAAAATGATAACGAAATTATTGGACAAGACAAGGATGTAAATGTAGGATTGTAATCACCTGAAGAATTAAGATCCTCTACAGTTTTGAAATCTCATAATTTATTTAATTTTAATATGTGAAATAAAGATTGGAAAACCATGCATGAAGATAAGGTTTTTAAACAAAGACACTCTAAAATTTCTTTCAATCTTGTGCAAAAAGTGTTTTGGTTTCATAATTACAAACTCTAAAATTTCATGTTGATCTTTTACAAATGAAATATACTTCATTTTCAAAAGATTTCACCTGGCTGTGGCTGTGCTGATTGGGCTGATTCCTTGGGAGATTGAGTACCAGATTGTATCTTCTTTCCATTGTTAGACCTCTTTCCTCCTACTCTCTTTTCGTTGGAAGAAAAACATGAAAAGCAACTCATTTCTCTACAATGCTGATGCAAACACTAAAACTATAAAAACCTTAATATTTTTTAAGGTAAAAAACAGAAGGTAGTTTAGATAGATTTAAATTTTAAAATCCTAAAGACTCCAAATTTTCAATCTATCAACTAAAGCTACCTAGTCTATTTCTTCCCCATGATCACAAAGCAAATTATATTTTTCAATTCAGAAATTTAAGAGGAACTTCTGGAGAGTTTAATAAATATCCTTGTCTTAAGAACTAAGAAACAAAAGAGCAAGAGCTCCAAAACACTAATCTCAGTAATAACAACGAAAAAGAAAGCTAATGGGGTTCCAGAACGAAAATACAACTAATGAAGTTGAACCCAATTGAAGATGCAAACCCCATCAAAACCCAAATGCCATGCATCTAATGGGGTCCAACAAACTAAGCCAAAGAGACACCGCGGAGAAGTTAGGTTAGGTGAGTAAGGAAACAGACATGGTTGCGATATTTTTTTGGTGTTCCCGCACAATGTGGCGAGTAATATGGAGAGAACTTTTAAACATGCTCAAAAACTCTATGAGAGAGAAACTGAAACATAACAATTAACAACGTTCCACCAATTGTCCAATTCCAACGTGTGGAGTAGAGTTCATGGTGCCGTTAAAAATGACTCTTATATTCCATTCTAGAATTGGAGAAGACAAATATAGATGCTAATTCAATCCATATTTTGACAGAGTATAGGATAAGATAAATATTATCTTAGTTTCTTTGCAACCTTGAATCCTTGATCATAAAAAGTTTAGAGATGAACTCCCCTAACTAAACCAAATACTGGCCATTAGTAAAGGACAAATTCATTTTTTACACATTCTTCCCATTTCAATTAAAGAAATTTTTACTCTCTTAAAATATATTACAATTAAAGAAAATCTAAATAAATGGTCTAACTTAATTAATTGTATGACTAATGTGCGTAAATTATTATCAATCTCCTTACATTACTACTTGAAAGAAAAGTTCTAGCAATCAACCATACTCGAGATTGGGTTTTGATGTCATGGAAGAATGCAGTTCTGCCATGAAGGCACATCCCTATGAAAATATCCACAGATGTGTGGGGTGTATCCTGGGGCAGCTAAGTTTGTCAGCAAAGGCCACAATTATGTGCGAATATGAACAAAAGTGCGAAATATATAAAAGGAGCAGTACAAAGTTGTTATTAAAAGTTACTGGTAGGTTTGTAATTAAACATGAACAATTTCATGCTTAACTTTCATTTATATCAAACCGAATATCGATAGAAATTAACTTTAGATATTTTCTTAGGTATAGTAGTACACCTTGTATTTTTCTATCCAAATATATATATATATGGAAGGCATTCGCATATTCTAAAACAAATTTAAAAAATTTACTTTTCATTTATAACCATTAAATTTAAATAAAATAAATGGTATGGATAGGAAATAACTTCCTTACTTATTTATTTATATATATATATATATATATATATATATATATTTATTTGTGTGTCTTGATAAAAGAAAATCTTTGTTTATAAAACTTGCAAAAATATTTACACAAATAAATTAAATAAATACTTGACACCCACAGGTCTAAGTTTTTTTTACCTGCAAGTATCTGTTATCCACTTAATTAAAATACTACACATGTTTAATTTGAATAAGATTATATTTTTATTAAATAAATTAAATTAAAATATTAGTTGTTAAATTTTATTATTATCAATATTATTTTTTTTTATGAAAATTAAATAATTGATAAAATTATTTTTTTAAAAATATCATTAATGTAGACTAAATATTCTATTTATATTAAATGTTTTTTTATGTATTATATTAATCTATTTTTAAATCAATTAATCGTATAGAACTTAATATAATTTTATTTCTAGATTTTCAATAAATAAATTATTTGTTTGATAAAATTTCATATAAATTTTTTTTAAAAAAAATCATAAGTACCATATTCATAAGTATTTTTATAAGGAGTAGCTGAAAAGTTTTAAGCAGATGACAAATACCATATGTAACGATGGGATTGCAGGCATTCAATATCTCATTTTATTACTATCCTATGTACATACAAAATATATGCGTACATACATGTTAACTAAATATTATCCCATTTTATTACTATCCTATGTACATACAAAATATATGCGTACATACATGTTAACTAAATATGTAGCACAAGGTATTCTCTATTTTTTTTTTTATTATATTTCTATGAAAACTCATGATTTTTTCTTCTCAATTTTTAAATGTAGGAGTTTTTATGATAATAAGAGCACACAAAAGTAATAATTAATTAATTTTATATATTATAAGAACAGTTTAATAAAATTTATTTAGTAATATATATTTCTTGTTGAATTGACATAATTATTGTTTTTCTGAATAAAATAAATATTAAAAAAATTATAACTAAATTGGAAAAGCTTTTTTTAAAGGCCACTCTTGAGAATAAAACCAAAATTTAAATTGCAATGTGAAAAGTTCTCATAGAATTTTCTCATAGTTTTTTGTAATTTAAGAATTAGATATTTATAAAAAATTAATCATCCTTTTGTGTGATGTTTCTGAACTTATCTTTCACTTAAAAGTGTGACGCCTTTATTCTAACTATCTCATCCCTTATACTTCAAATTTTCTCCACGCCAATATGCACCATTTTATTTCTTTGATTACGTTGAGTTTTTGGATACAATTTTGCATCATTTACTTTCCTTTATTTCACACTGCAATTCTGATCATTGTCTTCACGTTTAATTTTCTTTCTTTTTGTCTAATTTACAGAAATCATGAAGTAGTAATCCTAGAAGGTCCATCAGCTCTAAAACAAAGCAGGATTCATGTGAGTAGGCCTAACTTAACCTTCAACCTTATAAATGTACTGTATGTGTTATTATTGTTCATATGAAAATATATAATTTGTATCATTCAACTCTACTCTTGCGCTCATATATATATATATATATATATATATATATATATATTTTGTGTACTTTAAGATGTAATTGCATTGGGATGTTAACGTTTTTCTTTTTCCAAATTATCTAGTAACACTAAATTTCACATACACCAACAAAAAGATTTATTTAATAGTTCATAAAAAGTTTTAGATATTCCTCGAAATTCAATCTCCTACGTCAAAAAAAAAATTTATTAGGTATATACATTTACCCTTTATTATTATATTTTAATATAATATATGGTATGAAAATATGATAATATGTAATGTTAAATTATTTATATAATATTCATTTTAATACTAAGTATATTAAAGTAAATTTTATTAAGAATTGATTGAAATTTGAAATTTTAATTTATTGATAATATTTGATTGAAATATTAATCTTAATATTTCTTAAATCATAATTTTTTTTTGGAATTTTTTAACAGAATAATTAATAAATTCTTGTACTTTTTGGAGACTCTGTCATAAAATTTTCTTTGTACTTAATTTTAGGGATTTAGGTAATGACACGTACAATATCCTTTGAAGAATCCAAATGGTATTTTACCCAAATAATAATTTAGAACAACCCAAGCATCTTGCGAAAAATAATTTACCCAAACAATTTTCTTTCCCAGTGGCTGCCACAGTTTTTATTTTGGAAAATGGAATAATATTTTTCTTCTATTTCATGACCAGCTTTTGCTAATTATTATGCTAACTTTGTGTGTGATTTTATAAATCTCTAAATTATTTTTCATAAATAATTATTATGCTAACTTTGCTAATTATTTTTCTTCTATTTCATAAATCACTAAATTTCTTTCTTTGTTATATATTCTAGATTCATTCAAATGGCTTCTGTAGTTTCTTTTAATTTTTGGAACTTAATAAATTCTTTACAAATTAATGTTAAATCTATGAATTAATACTGAGAAACTCTAACAACATATTTTTAACATACTATCTTAACTCTTATCAACATACTCTCTAGTCAAGATTTCTTAAATAAACACAAACTTTAATACTTTCATATATTTCATTTATTGTTTGTATTTTGATTCATATTTAATCACAATTTTTTATTTATATGAATTTTAAAGTTTTAATTAATAAAATTAACAAACTTATAATAAATGAAAAGTTATAATTAAATATTATTATAAAATTTTTAACGGTACACAATCTTTTTTATGCTAATAATTATTAGATAAAAAATATTATCAATGTTAGTATATGTGTTAGTATGCTTATATATTTCAGCAACCAAATAAATGTTTGTTTATACTCACCGAGGTATGTGTAGTTTATACACGGTTATACATATGATCTTTCTTAGTACATTAATTGATCGATATAAGGAAGATTGAAAAATTATCGAATATGAAAGCCTACCTTTGATATCAATTTCCCTTAACTTCTTCAGCAAAATGAGGTTTTCTTATCTTTAACTTATTTTTTTGGTTGATCTCACAAATTACAGATTTATACTATTTTTTATTCTAATTTAATATTACATTTTCTGACCTTAATATTTTTTATAAATCTCGCAATGTTTGTCCTTAAGAGTAAATCTTATATAGGTATGCATCTAGCACATCATTCTTACATACAACCAATCACGATTATAATTAAAATAAAAACAAATAAATTGTTACTCTGTATATTTATAAGAAAAATATATTTTCTAATAAGTGGAAATTTCCTATAGGAAAGAGAAAGACACAATGGGGGTTTCACACACTCATTGTGTCTTTCTCTCTCATACTGGAAATCTTCAGTATTGACTTTTTAAAAAAAAAAAGGCAAAATGTATTTAATATTAGTAATACTCTCTCATTCACAAAAAATTATATAAAGGATTTTGCATAGTATAGAAACAACAGACAATTAACCTCAAATGTTACAAATCCCCACAGATGTTATAAAACCCTCCAAAGTATATACAGAGCCTAATAATGCCAAAAATTTAAATACCATTGCCTAAACAAAGTAAGGCAATAAATTGGTTGAACACACCATTGATAAAAGGAAACTAACGAGTCTTTGTAGAGGCCATAAACCAACAACCATGATCTTTGCAATGAATCCTGCTAGACTTGATCAACATTGAAAGACACCCCTGAAACACCAAATAATTTCTAGCCACCCAAATCTCCCACAAAATAGCTAACCAAATAATATAGAGTATATCCATTAACTTTTTCCTATTAGAATTCATAATACTCAAATAATGTAAAAAATAAGACTAACAAACAGAAGGCAGAACACATAAATAACCTAATTATTTGTAACATTTTATCCACATTTGATAACTTAACTCACATGTGAAAAGTAAAGGTGACACAGATTACAAATTATTACTATATACTGGACAAGAAGCATTAGTTGGAAGGAGTATACACTGCTTTACCAATTCAACCTTAGTCGGGATCCTATTGTATACAACCTTTCACGATAATGCTAAAACCTTGGAAAAAATGAGACTCGGAACATTGTGACACCCCAAAACCTAAACTATAACTCTCTCTGACCGAGCATTGATCATTATTACTTGTACTGTCTACCCATCTTCAGTCATCTTTAACATTCTTCCTCAATTGAACCCCCCTAAGAACCCCCTTTAATTCCCTGACCCACTCTTGTTTCCATGAAAATAATTCTCTCCTCCACCTTAACCTCCATTCTCATCCCTCACCAATCCAACCCCCAACCTCACATAGAAGAGTCTCTTTCTGAGTGAATAATGCAAATGATCTAGGAAATTGAGATTTAAGGTCATCAAGTGCTCCCTCCCCCTCCCCTTCTCCCTCCCCTCCAGAATTTAAACAGGGGCCCATCTCCTACCCTAGGATTAACATTTCCAATAAACCAATGACCTATTCTCTCACAAATGTTACCTTCAATATGTCATTCCACCACTGAGATTGTCCGCTCTGTTACCTTAATGTCTTACTACTCCTCATGTCATCCCCGTACTTGGCTTGTAGAATTTTGATCCAAAGAGAATCCTCCCCCTGAAGTATCCTCCAACTTCATTTCCCAATGAGAGCTTTATTAAAAGTCAACACATATTTAATCCCTACGCCACCTTAACTTTTCTCTTTGTACAGAAGCTCTCACTTGATCCAAGAAACTTTATTGACTTCATCTAAACCTCCCCATAGAAATCTCATTTGCATACTCTAAATGACACGAGTCACCTTCTTCGAGATCTTGTAAAAAGACAGAAAGTATAAAAGAATGGATGAGAGGATGGATTTGATTAATCCACCCTCCTAGAGATAGATTTTTTTGTTTCCAAGTGGATAACTTTGCTCTCATTTTTTCAATAACTGATTTCCAGGCTATCTTACTTCTTGCATTTATCCCTATAGGTATCCCCAAATAGGAAAATGACAATTGCATTACTCCACAATTTAGAATCCTAGCAAAGGACTACATTACCTCATTATTCACCCTGATTCTCCCAAAGCTGCTTTTGTGGAAATTAATTTTTAGTCCCAAGGCCAACTCATAACACCTGAGAGCACTCTTAAGAGAATAAACATTTTGAACTCTAGGAGATATCATATAGATAGTATCATCTGCATATTATTGAGAGACCACTTGAATCCCCTGCCTGGCTATTTTTACTCTGAACAAAATATTTGCTTCTAATGCTCTCTTTATAAGGCCCCTAGTCCTTCAACTACAACTAAAAAAAGGCATGGAGTCATTGGATCTCCTTGTCTGAGACCTTGTTGCATTTGAAATTCCTAAGATGCACTTTCATTTACCAGAACTAAGACAGATGATCATTGGGGACATCCTTGAATCTAGCTAACTCATTTATCCCTAAACCCAAATCTCTTGAGCGTATAGAATAGGAAAGGCTAACTAATCACGTCATAGGCCTTCTAAAAATCTACTTTGAATAATAGCAACAGCTTATGTGACTGTTTTACTTCATGGATGATTTCATTTATAATAACCACACTATCCAATAATTGTCTTCCTTTGATGAAACCAATTTGGGTTTCTTCTATAATATTGAGCATTACCCTTTGAAGCTTGTGAGCCAACACCTTTGCAATAATTTTATAAAATACTGGTGAGAACCTGCACTTGTATTTATGGACATAAATGATGTTTCCTCCATAATACATGCATTGTCCTATAAAAATTAATGATAGCAAGTTGTTGTTTACATTACTCATTTATTCTAATCTATAACTAATAATTTTTTATATGTTTATGTTTGTAGAAAAAATTTTAGAATTGATATTGGGTTCAATTATGAATTGAAATAATATAAAATAATTTATAGAATAGATTACTAATTTTATATTAAGTTTTATGTACATTTATAGTAAAAAATTTTAACATATCTCTCAAAATTAAATTTAGCCAAAATCAATTTTTTATTCACATCCATCTAAAAACGTACTTCATCTAATTGTAAATATTTTCTTTGTTTCTTTTTTAGATATTTAAGGTTATTGTATATAAATTAAAAATATTTAATAAAACTTAAATATTATATTTCATTAAAATAATCTTATTTAATATTTAAATTTTTAATTATACCACTAATATTCGATACTCCTTAAGACTAAAATATTGAAATGAATGAATTATTTAATTTTTAAAAATAGTACTTTTAAATTAAAAATATTATTTTTAAAAATATTATTTTACCACTAATATATTTTTAAATACTATTTTTAAAAATACTATTATTTTTATTTTTAAAATGATATTTTTAAATAATGTAATAATTTATTCATTCTATTTCTTTCAATATTTTAGTTTTAAGGAGTATTCACTATTAGTGTTATATAATTAAATTTTAAATATTAAATAGGAATATTTTAGTAAAATATAATATTTAAGTTTTATTAAATATTTTAATTTATATACAATAACCTTAAATATCTAAAAAAGTGACAAAGAGAGTATTTACAACTAGATTATGTACGTGTTTATATGAATGTTAATAAAAAATTTGATTTTGATTAAAATTGATTTTGAGATGATGTGATTTATGGTAGAATTTTTTTACTATAAATGTAAATAAAAATTAATATAAAATTAGTAATATATTGTGAAAACTATTTTATGTTATATCAATTTATAATTGAACTCTATATCAATTTTAACTATTTTTTTTACAAACCTAAAGATATAAAAATTTATCTGTTATAGATTAGAATTATATAAATATGTAATGTAAATAACAACCTGCAATTATTATTTTTTATAGGACAATGCATTTATTATAGAGGAAATATTATTTATGTTCATAAATATGTATATAGAGTAACATTTCAATTTTTTTTATTTTAATTAAATGTATAATTGTGATTAATTATGTGGAAGAATGATGTGTTAAGTACATACCTATATTTCTTAAATATTAGGTTTAGAAAAAATAATAAAAAAATATTATTTTTTGAATAGTAAGTTAGATATTAGCTTAAAGATCGGTCCTCAAAATCCTAAATGATCTCTATAGGAACAAAGAGTAATTTTAAAAAAAAAAAGAAAAAAAAAAGAAAAGAAAAGAAAAGAAAGAAATCACGAGTACATCCTTGAGAGCTAACAACTAATGAGCTACGTAGATATGCTTCCTTACATATAACACCATTGACTACAAACCAAAACGTCACAAAGATGAGAAATAATCAAATGGGCCTAGACATCCTCCGGATCCAGTGGTGAAGAGAACAAACACAACACAAGTACAACATTCCACAATAAATAACAAGTATCTTATGTAGCTATGTTTGTCCAAAACTCATTTTATTTCTTCTTTCACACATTTCTTTAGTATTAAAAACAACTTGTAACTTCAAGAGGTGATAGTCATTAGTCGCCACTAATGGTTAAAAATAATTTTCAGTAAAAAGTCACAAATTATGATAAATAATGTCAAGTAATTAATAAATTAAAATAAAAATAAAATCAAAATTTTCTAAACCAAATTTTATTATTTTTTAAATTGAGTAAAAATAGTTTTAAAATTAATAACATATTTATGTTTTTAAAATATGTTTTAAACTTAAAAATAAAAAACTCAATACCACCTAAAAAATATTGTCAATTTTATAAGAAATCGGTAGATGTTGGAGTTGAGTGGAGCATAATGAAGTCACAACATAGGCTCCTTATTGGACTTGGACTTGCCTTGGATTATGAATTGGGTTATTTTGTTTTGTAGGCCAGGTCTCTTATATAAATTTATATAATCCTATTTTTATCTTTATTATTAATAAAGGAAACTTTCTTGTTTATATTCAATTTTTAAAATATTTATTTTACTCCTAAACCTATTTAAAAATTAAATTATTTTATCATAAGAGCAATTCAAACTTACAACCTCTCCCTTGACAAATGTAAATTTTGTCACTAGATCATTTTTATAACCTTAAGAACAAAATTACTTTCAAACATTTATATTCAACCTACTTAATTTTCCTACTCTCTATAATCTATATGTATAATAAATAATCTATAATATTATATTTTATATTATATTATACAATGGAAATAGAGTCTTTTGGTGTCCACATTTTAGGAATGTTTTACCCTTCTAAACATTTTATGACTTCTTTCACTCTCATAAATATAAGTTTTGTGTATAGATCTATACATTTGATCAATAATGTTTTTTAGTAAAAATGCAAATATACAACATTTTGAATTTTATTCAAATTCTTTCTTCACCCTATTTTTTCAAATTCATTGCAAATATGTCATAATTGTTGATAATTTGACATGTTTCTATCATGTTATCGTAAACAAAGAAATATACGAATTAACAAAATATATTCTATCATGTTATACATAAAATGACACAATAAATTATTTATATTTTATTATATCATTACAAAATATATTAAATTAAAATATAAAATTATTATAACATATCAAAATAGAAATAAAAATATAAATACACAAACGTGTGTTTTCGGTAGTTAACATAAAAAAAAAATGCTCGATCTGTTCCAGAAGACTTACACACTTGTCAAATTTCGTTAAATAATTTGCTTACTTGCATATGGTGTTGGTTTATTGCTTTAGAATTCCGATTGTTATAGCTAACCATTGGTAAGATTGAATGCTCAACTAATGTAAGAATTTTATACTTATTAATTAACCTCAAAATATAAACGAATAAAGTTTTGTTTTGGTTTTTGCAATTTTTTTATTCTTTTTAATCAATATTGATCTTCAAATCATCATTTCTTTATGGTTGATTGGGAAATGTTCAGATTTGTGGGGCTTATTTTTAGAAAATAAATAAAATAAAAAATTATAATTAAAAATATGATCAGAATTGGATTATTTGTCCGTGCATATAGAAGTGTGAATACTTTAAATAAAATAAATTGGCTAGTATAAAGTTGCACTGTATAATAGCGGTTTGAAACTATCAATGTATGTTTTCAAGTATCAACCAAAAAGTGTAGCACTAGCATTTACATGTATATTTAAGGTTAAAAATGTTATTGTATGTAGGTGTTCAAAAACTGCAAATAAAGATAAATCTTTTGTTGTTTTTGTAATGGTGGCATAAGGGTAATAATCAATTTCGGTTTAGCACGGATTGCAAACATAAAATTCAATGAATCTCCACAATGATCATGAAATGTGGAACACAAAATTGCTTGAATTAAGAATTTGAAGGCTTGAATGTGTTGTGCTTAGCTTCCAAATGGGTCCCACAGTCTGTAAGCTGTGAACTTGTCAAATCGTTGTTTGGCCATTGACAACTGCTTCAGATTTTGCTTATCTAACTTTTGCAATAATTATGCCACAAGGGATTATGTATTAGAAAACGACATAAGTCAAAAGATACAGCTTTACAAAAAGGCAATATTGAATGCATACCAAACCAGCTTTTTTATACTCGAAAAGAAATTTACTACTGTGTATGGTAAAATAATATAATAAGAATATCTGTGCACTTAATTAAATAGTGTTTTCTTTTTCTTTTTCTTTTTTTTACCACATTAAATATATAATGTATCTTTCTTCTTCTTCTTTTTTTTTTTTTTTGTCTCCCACATATATGGAGTGTACTGAAATTCAGTTTTATTTTCTAAAAACTTTTGATACGTTTTCAATATTTGCATTTAATAACATTTAATTTGTTTGATTTATGAAAGAGGATAAAATGAAAATTAGTTTAAAATGATATATTTTAATTATTTTATAGCCAAGAAAATGAAAAAAAAAATATTATATAAATACATAAGAAATTAAACAAAAACTATACTTGAAGGATCCGTTTGATTGAAAGGAAATAAATGAAATTAATGAAAATACAAGAGAAATAAAGTAAAATTAAAAGGTGTTTAGTTTAAAAATAGGAATGAAATAAGAAAAGAGATGGAAAAAGAATGAAAATATATGAAATAAAGTTAAAAGTATTAATGAGTCTCATTCACTGCTTTCCATCTAAATCAAATAATAAACCACTATTTTTATCTAAGTAAACAAAGGTTAAACGACACAAATTCATTATAAAAAAAAGTAAACTATGATAAAAAAAACTAATATCATTTTAATCATCTTTTATGATAAAAAAAAAACATTACAATTTAGAGAGAATAAAGTTTGTTGTAGGTCCCATGAGATTTTCTTTCTTTCTCTTAATGTTCTTGGAGAACTAAAAAGAAGGAAAGAAACAAAATTAAGAAGTTTTTATTCTTACTTTTTTTGTTGTCCTCTTTTTCAGCTCAACAAATTGAAGTGTAAAAAAATGATGTGATTTTAATCTTCACCACATCAAAGAATAAAAACAAAATATTTCTTTAAACAACAATGTATTAACTTTTTATAATAAGAAGACGTAGAACTTAATTTCAAAAGATTCTAAGAATAAAAAAGTTTACCTTATGATATAATAATTAGATAGGTATATCATGCCATTTGTGTTCATACAATTCCTTGACTTGAAGGACTACTAAACCATGGATGATATGACTGCCACATATATTAGTCAAATGGCGGTCTAGTTGCAATTTAAAGAAATTGGGGAATCAATCCTAATTTTTAAAAGTAAAAAAGTAGAAAAAGGGAGAGGGAGGAAGAGAGAGGGTTATGGTAAAGTTGATGATTGGAACACAAGCTGATTCAGCACTAGGAAATGATACTGTTATAATTATCAAATCATGGGCTCACTCATGACCTTTGGTAGGTACCAGCTTTCTTGATAAATGTGTTTGAGAAGACAAAAGCAATGTCCAAAGGCAGAAAAAAAATAATTCTGCTCAGGCAAAACAAAAGGTACCAAGTTCTCTCACTATTGTGTCATAGATCTGACACCACTGTGTGCCTCAGATTCCGTTCTTATCTGCCTCTTTCTTTCATCCCCAGTTTGCAAACCCAATAGAATCCACTCAAAGAGCCATGCATACCTTACACTACTCCTCCTTGTTTCTTCCTTCGGATTCTTCTTTCAACTCTTCTAGTTTTTCAAATAGTTATTTCTAGTCTCTTGGTATAAAGGAATTAATGAACTATTCCCCTTTAATTCTTCTAAATCACTAGCAAGCACTACAATCAAGTAGCAAATAATTATGAAATAAAGTAACACATAGCAAGTTCCGTTAGATCCCATATTTCTTTGTTGTTAAATAAGCATTAAGATAAACTAATAAGGAAGAAGATGAAGATTACATCCTAAAGGGAAGAAAAAAAACCTCACAAATCAATCAGGATTTGTTAATTAAGGGAAAGAAAAAATTAGGATCAAAAGAAGAAGTGTAAGATATATACACAATAAACATATGTCACACGACTCAATCACATAATTTGAACTCTTTTTTCTTAATTTGTGACACAAATATAGTGGAGTCAAAAGAAAAAGTAAAAAAAATCACACATAGAAGCAGGTGGATATAAATGATTATGCCATCACCAACACCATTTTGTCACCGTCTATATAAGAAAGAAATAGGTAGGTACATACATACATATAGAAAATAGAGTATCTCTTGCTATACATTTCTAGCCAAAAAGGGAGAAATTTAATTTTGCTAAAGATGATGACTATAACACATTAGGAACAAAGCTCTCACAGAGGACAGGGCAATATTAATGGTGATGAACTAAAATAAGAACATTGAAGATGACCATTACAATAGTGACTACGCCATTACATCTTCTTTTCATCTTCAATCTGCTAGCTCTAGCTATATGGTTCACATGGTATATATGCCTCTGAGTTCTGACTTACCGTTTAATTTGATATAGGGTTTGGACCACTTGGAACTTCATGAGCATCAGCTCCAAATTCTCTTCCTGCATCCTTAGAAGATGGAGGAGCATAAGAGTTATGAGTGTTCTGAGGGTGCATGGTAGACATGGATGATTCTGATGATTTGGTGGTTTCTGAAGAGGGCATGGTAGAAGGGTGTGGTTGATGATGAGATAGATTGATGAGGAGGAGGAGAATGAAGAAAAGTGTGAGGAATTGAAGAAAAGAGGGTGGTTTTGAGAAAGGTTCTGAGATTGGTGATGATGATTTAGGTGCTGCCATGCAATAATTTGAAAGAAAAGACCACCCCCCAATAGCCCACAAGGGTTCAATATCCATCAACCAGCTCCAAGGCTAAGAAGATAGGGAAAGAACAATAGAGGCTCAATAGTAGAGAGAGAGAAAGAAAGAAAGGGAAGAGAATATGAGAAGCTTCACCAAAAGTGATTTTGGTTGGAACTATTGAAATTGGATGCACATTTGTCTGAGAACCAAGACCAACTTATTATGGAAGTTTTACATGAAAGCTGTTGGTCATAGATGACTAAATTTACCAAAATGACCATGCCTTATGTTGTGGAAATAAAAGTTTATCTTAATTATTCTTTAAAGAAAAGGGTAAAACCTTAATCTATATATGACAGAATTTATTGATCTTTAATATCAGAATAAGATTCAAGCAATATTCTTATAAATGACATCCTAAAATTCGAATCCATTATGTATAATTTCTTTATATTACAATTAATACTTAATTTATTTCATGCTGGTCATAATTTTCAAATCATTCAATTAAACTAGGTAACTTTTTTTTCTCAAGCCTAAAAGTTGGAAAAGTTGAATTTTAATTTGTATACATAATAACCATTCATAAGATTTCTCCACCACCGTTGCAAGACCCCTTCAGGAAATAAAATAAATTATGGCAAAAAATTTATCTTCTATTTTTTCTTTGTAATGCAGAATCTGCATGTATATACCCGCGTGTATATATGCTATAGTTCAAATACATGATATTGTTTTCCTATACAAAAATTCCTTCACGTTACGCACTCGAATTTTTGTTTCATGTTATTGTATTAATGTTCATAGCATGCATATAAAATTTTTTTTGTACAGTATAACCATTAATTATACTATAATTTATGGAAAGAAAACATACATTTTGAATCATATAAATAAGAATTTTATGAAGGGACCATGATATATAATTGAAAATGAAATATTACATAAAGAATCTGGAAAGGTAAAGCCAATGGCACGAGATGGAAAGAAGGCGCAGAGTGTGGTAAAAGTAGCTATGGTGGCTTTTTCTTCTTTGGCTGGTTGCGCAAGAAATCTTTCTTTGACTTGGAGAACCCTAAGAAAAGAAAAAATATCGATTATGTTCCTTCAATGCTTCACCTTTTTTCCATGCAAAAACACAAACCCTCCTTTCTTAATTTTCTTTTGCTATCATAGTCAAGATACACCGTGTTATTGGTATAGTATTTGTACATATAATACTCTAATAATTTCCTTATATTATTAAAAAGAGTAGACTATATATTATATGTACATATAATACCTATTCTTAAAGAAATCAGAAATGATTATAGGATTCAACATCAATTGCTATATTTTGTAAGAAAAGTTCCTTTGTGTATTATAATATGAAAGGAATCTTTTGAGCACACTACAGATGGTTTGAAAACAATGAATTCGATTAGAAACAAAGTGGTATTCGCAGGAAAGGAACGGTGACATGCTTTTTTTTTAGGAATGATATGCTTTGTGCTTAAGATTCGAAAAAAATATATATTCTTCCAAACTCAAATCCATTTCACTCTCCCTTGCATGTTATTTTTGTTTCTTTTCATGTGAAAAAAGAAAGGTGGAGAATCCATATTCTGTTATATTCGTTTATTGTAAAAGAAAAAATGTTCGAGCAAATACCAAATGGTTTCTATTATTACGTGATCATTATTCTATAATACAGTCACAATATTACTAAAAGAAATCCTATTTGCAAATGATTACATATGCATTATAGCATGATTAAATTTTGGAAAGCCAAGGAAAAGAAATTGAATTTACTGAAGTGCATATATACCACATATTAATGGTTGTTAATTGAGGAGATTTAAATATATAAAAATACCTTTAATTTACCAACACAAAAGTTTCTTCTTTTACTCATTTTCTTCATTATTAATTTTTCATATATAAACAAAATTGAGTGTCACGATGTGGTCATTGTCTACTACAAATTTTCACGCCTCTTAAATCTTCAATTGGTTGGTTAATTGAATATTCAACCAACATATATATGTGAAAGAAACTTGAAGATATAAAATTTTTTGACACTGATTAATGCAATTAATATAATTAATCTTGTGTATGAAAATTCTAAAAACCGAAGCAAAAGTGAGGGGCAAGCGCTGAAAAGGAGAGTGGGCACATGGAAGTTCATAGTTTTGCTTTTGGAAATTAGAATTGGGAAAGGCACAGGGAAAGAAAAGCACATATAGATACACTCTTTACAAAATTTATATATATGGTTATTCAAATTTATTTTTTTTCATAGAACAGTGAAAGAGGCCAAAGAGGCAGAGACATATATGTCTCCCATGAAGGGTGTGCATGGGTCCCCACAACCTACCATCCTTTCTACACAGATATGGAGGAGAGCCATAGTACGTTAAGGTCTTGTTTGGCATTTCACTATTTATCCATCACTTTCAGTGACCAATTCTTCATCTAACTTTTATTTATTTCCTTTATTTTATAGTTTTTGCTTTTGGGCATTAGCACCTTTCCCACCACATTTCTTTTAACTTGAGAAGGGGAAGATTAGATAGAGTGGCATGAAAAAGAAAGTTTGTTAAATATATATCCAAAATGGAAACCAAAAATCCAGGCTATATTTTCTCCACTCATAATTATAAAAACTATTTAATTTCTTTATTTTATTAGAACTTTGTTGGAAAATTAATTAGTTTATGATGGCAAATATGGTTAAATTATAGGTGGGTACCCTTTTACTGAGGCTGTTCCCTAGTAGTTTTGGTAGAGAGTACAATTTACAACACTTTGATATTGTATTATTTCAATGAATGAATACAAAGGAATCTTAAGGAAGGGTTCGGATCTATGGCCTTTTGTGGGAATCATGAGGGAATGTACTTGTGTAATTTGTTTCGTTTTGCTGTCCTTAACGTGTATGTCTTGAAGCTAAAAGTTGCTACCATGGAATTATCATGTAGGGGTTAAGAGAAAATTAAAAAGAATAAATTTGGAGTTTTTTTTTTTCATTTTTAAGAAAACCGTCTATTCTTTAGAACGTACTCATTGTACCATGAAAAACTCTCTTATGCATTCTTTAGGTTAATTATGTGTTTGTTTCTAAACTTTAAAATTTTAAACAAGATTTCTAGTGTTTTCTTGGTATTTAAATTTTTTTCTCTATTGAAATTTTATTTCTTATCGTTATGTATAATTTTTGAAAATTATATTTTTTATTTTTTTTAATTGGTATACACGGATAATGGAAAAAGTTTTTTTCTCCATTGAAATTTTATTTCTTATCATTACGTGCGCAATCCTTTTTTCCCTTTTTAATTTACTAATCTAAGATCGTCAGCTAATCTAACAGCTAAGAGATTAATAATAGATTAAAAAAAGGTTATAGTACATAATTACTTGTAGTTGTTACAACAAAACGCAGCCGTTTACACTATTATTTACAACAAAGACTAAGAAAGCTAACAGAGAAAATTAACAAATATATAAGAATAAAAAATTCCAAAATTTTATTTAGGAATTGAAATTTAAAGCGATAAATTATGGACAAAAACATAATTAACCTTATTGTATAGATTTATTTTTCTTCAAAAACTCATGTAAAATAATTTAGAAAATAAATTTTTTTCACCCCTTATTTAAACAATTAAAAGAACTATGGTGTAGTTTGTCGAAGTGAAATTGGATTTGGATTTTTTGTGTGGAAGTATATTTGGTTGAACAAACAAAATGATGGACAACTTTTTGTCCATTTTTTTTTGTGTAGGGTGTTGAGAGATGAAATTATGTTAAATATTATATATATATATATATATAAAAGATTTAATTAAGTATATAAATAGTTTTATAACAATATTTAATAATTATTCTTTATTTTTAATTAATTTATTAATTTTACTAATTAATATTTTAAAAATTATATAAATAAAGTATTTTTATTGGTTAAAGTACTCTTTTAAGAACTTATAAGTTAGCTAGTTTTAGGTGAAATACATCATATACATGTAATACGTGTTCTGACAAGATTTTTTCCATTATTTAATACTATGTTTACCGACAAAATTTTTAGAAGTCAATAAAAATTAATGGGATAGATATTCTGAAGACATGCATTCTAACTCTTCTGGACACGTTGAAGTGACAGGAGTAGTTAAACAAAATACAAAGTTATAAGTACTGATTAACACTACTATGTATTATATGCATGAACATATACTAGTGTTTTATTATAATTTTATTTATTAACGTCTTAATCATTAATTATATATATTATATTTTTTTCTCTGAATTTTAATCTATCTAGAGTCTTGAGTAATTTAGAGTTAAATATTTAAATTGCTTGTAGAAAACAAATTGGAGATACTTTGATTTTTTTTTTTTCAATAAAAACAACTAACATTACTACAGTCATTTAAAATTATAAACGGAACGATAAGTTGTATATGTTGTAGAGACTCATAACCATATGCTTATCGATAATATAATTAAACTATAATATATTATACTAAAAATTATATAATTATTTATAATAATATAAAATGAAGGCATGTTTCTATTGTAAAACTATACATTTCGCATAACTCTTTTTCTTTTTCTTTTTAGATTATTTTTCTTCTTAACAAATTGCAAGAGTAATTTATCCATATTCAATTGTCAAGTTAAAAATTGTACTTTTAATAGAACTCCTTTCACCCACAATAATTGAAAAATATAAATATTGTTTAGCAACAAAGATAAACATGATATTATATGATTAATTTGTGGTTAACAAAAAATGAATCAGAATTCTTTTAACTAATATTTTAGAAAAAATATAGGACTTATAAGATTTGTATAGTTGTAAAGTAGAGAGATGGGAGAGGAAAAGGTTGTGGGTTTAAATCATTTCATTAGAAAAACTAACATATAACAATTAACATTTAGCATATAAAAAATTTTAAAAAATATAAATTATTAACATTTTTTTCGATTAAAAAAATTGATTCTAACGATGAAATTATATGCTCACACATGAGACATATGAAAGAAGAAATCTTGGAAAATATAAACTTAGGCTATATAATTATATTGAGAATGATTTAAAATATACTAAAAGGTATTTTAGAAGTCATGTTATTATATAAAAAATATAAAAATTTTTAATATTAATCATTTGAACATGGTTTAAAAATTAAAAATGATAGTATTATTATTCTTCATAATCTCATAATTTTAAATCTTGTGGTTGTGAGAGTGAGGAATTATAAGTATTTATTATATAATCATTCATATTAAGAGATAGTTACTCCTAACATAATAATTGAAATGATTGTGTAATTAAGATACACACATGAGACATGATTAGTTGACATTATAGGTCTAAAATTTAATCAATTTATATATTCAAAATTTTATGTTAAATAAAAATTTAATTTAATCTTTTCTCATTAAATTTTATATTTTTACTAAGTAGATCACGTATATAAAATTTCATATAATTTAAAATTATTTGGTAGTTGATCATTTTATTTAATTTTAATATATAATATAATATTTTAAAATATATAAATATTTATTATTGAATAATATATCTCCAAAATATTAAATTATATAAAATTTCATAAACATAATTAATAAGATTTTTTATTCTATATATATAAAGTTATTAAAGATGTAGTTTAAATAAATTTATCTAGTGTCAATGCATCCTAGCAATATATATATATATATATATATATATATATATATATATATATATATATATATATGTATATATAATTAATTAATTAATTATAAAGTAACTCACATTTCTTCTTTCTTTTTTTTTTTTTTTGCAGTCCACTTTTTAATAAATTAGAAATTAATTTGATATTAATTTAATTTGCATATAAATAATAGGTGAGGATAAAAAGATTAGGCATCCTCATATATAAAATTGGATTCTTTCATACCAAATAATATATATATATATATATTTTAATTTATAATCAAAATAACAACCTAGCTAAGTTGGTTTAATGGTTGTATTTCTAACATATTTTTTTTTTTAAACGCAACAAAAGATCTTGACAGAAAAAGAAAAGCACAATTATTGTAGTAAAGTAGACACAGATGTTGTTGGGCCAGCCTTATAAAGGAGTTGATCCGGGTCGAATTCTTAACAATTCTAATAACAAAATCGCTTCAGTACGTGTTACCATCCATTTTTGGTCGGACCGGTTTACCCGTTCATCCAATTTTAATAACATTATTTATAATATATATATATTATTTTTTAAATAAAATAGTGCAATGAAATAGCAATTAAAATTATTTTTAGATAAAATTTGTAAATTTGATCTACATTTTAACAACTTTCAACTCAATAGTTATATTACTTAATTTTATTTTAATAAAAAAATATTAAATAGTGTATATGTAACAATGATATTTTACACAATATTCAAGTCCATTTTTCAGTAAAAAAAATGTAAGTATTATTTTGAATTAATCTAATTAATGTGATGTATATATCTCATGTGAGAGTATAAAATGATATTGGTTTAAATATAATTCTAGTTTTATTTTATATAATTCATTTTTTTTTTGTTTCTTCATTTTAAAATAAAGATATGTAATCCTTCAACATAAAAAATTCAAAATTTTAATACAATCTTTAATTTGGTTTACGTTTATTCTTTTAATTTGCAAAAATTGAACTATAGACCTATCATGTTCATTTAAAATATCAACTAGAAATAATTTAATTAATTTAAATATAAAAATAAAAATAATTATAAAAAAAATTGAGATTGAAAAAAATTATGAATTTTTAAAATAGGAAAAACAAATGCATCTATTTTAAAATAGGAAAACTGAAATTGCAAATTTGGAAAATAAGAAACCAAAGTTGTATTTGGATATTTCAAAAAGTATTTCCTTAGTATTTCTAATTATATTATTTTAGGTTATTTATCATAAATATATTAAAATACATGTCATAATATAAAATTAAATTAGTGAAAACAAATATTTTAATTTATGATTAATCATATATTTTAAGAAAAATAATAATATAATATACGGTTTCATTAATTGAAGTGATATAATAATCATATATCTTAATTAGACATATATTTGAATAAGAGTGGTGTAAAATAAAATATATTGTTTTAAATAGTGAAAATATTTTTTAGCACGTAGAATTTATTAAGGGCAGAAAATATGAAATTTAAACTTTGATTGAGATGCTGTACCCATCAAAATATTAAGCATCTATCATTTGCACCATCATGCATACGTCAAGAAACAATAATTATGATATGTAGAGCAATTTGTACTTGACGGTTTGCCTTTGTAATCGAATTATCATATCCATGCACATAAAGTCAAGCACCTCCATGTGTTTTATGATATATGGCACATAATAACTAAGAGCATCTTTTGTGTAAATCATTGATTTCAACCAATAATATAAATTATGTTAATTAATTTATATTGTAAATTATGTTTATTAAATAATTATATATTACATACTACATACTTATTACTTATCTGTTTTGATATTGGTTTAGTTGATGGGTTGTCATTTTGTAGTGTCTACAAAATACAACAATATTAAAAGTTTGGTCTAATTAAATATCCTTATGTATTTATTCTAATTCTTATTATCACTAGGTTGATGCCAATGAGTTATTGATGGTGCCCGATGATAAGTAGTATTTTTCAAAAAAAAAAAAACAATATTACTTCCATTTTAATTTATCACAAATGAGATCAATACCTAACTAATGCTAAAATGGAAATAAATTATCTATTTGCTTTCCATGTTTTCATTACCATGGTTTTGGAAAAACAAATTATATATTCATCATGATCAGTGACACTTGTCCATTCCATTTATTTTTCCATATATAACCATAGCAATGGAAATTATATATATATATATATATATATATATATATATATATATATATATATATATATAACCTACTTGAGTTTCGTATAAAAAAAAGGGTAAATGAAATATATATAGTTGTTTGTGAATTGCTAAAAAGTTTAAAAGAAAAAACAATGAGCTAGCCTTTGAGTAAGGCATGTTCTATCCTTTTTAAAAAAAAAAAAAAAAATCTTGATGTTTTTACTTATATAAAAGATTATATTCATTGAAATCTTCGTCTGGAGATGCTTTGTACAATTTATAAATTAAAATGCATACTAATATAAGTAATATCTGAAGTTTCAATTTATAAGGGTAAACAAATATGAACCTCTTCTTCTAAGTACACCTATCTAATATCTAATAGAGTTTAAGTTTATTGAGTTTATTTATTAATATTTTAAAAAATTATATAAATAAAAAGTTATAATTAAATATAAGTTATTATAGTTTCATGAAATAAATATACATATTTTGTTTCTTAAAAAATAAAAAAAAAAATAAAACTCTTTACGGTGAATTCTCGTTAAACTCATAGAAATCCATATGTAAAATTTCATATCTCAAGATGTAAATGAAGTGTCTATAGGGATAATAAGCATCAAATTAAGAATTAAGGATAATAACTATTTCAAAGTCTACTATGTTAGAATCTTGACCCAGTCGTATGCAATGCCAGTTTTGATAACTTGTGATAATTTTTCTTGTAATATAATAATTAACAGTATAAAACAAAAAGACAGAAATTGAAGAATTGACCAACTAGGGTTGATCGATATATCCCATCCTTTATTGATTAAGATTTAAGAACATGATGATGAGGTAATTATTCATCGATCAAAATATTACAAACGGAACCTTTACTTCTAAAGTCATTTCAAAAGAAAAATTAAACGCATGATAAAGAAAATTCAATTCCTCCACCCATTGTGGCGTTACATGCCTTCAAATCAATCCATCTCATCCACTCAATTTTTTTTCTTCTTGGCTTAAATTGCAAGCTCCATGTGCAGCTTTTGTATGCTTCCATAGCAGTGCGTGCTTAAAGTCAAAAGATTGGACCTTATAACCCTTTTTATTAGTCATGGATTGGACACCCATCTTAAAGTTATCGACAACCATTACATATATTAATTCTTTGTTCCTACCATGCAATCTATGATTATTTGTGGCACAAAAGAAAAAGTCATTAAATTCAACAAATTATTCATTCAAAAATTATTCATGCACACACTTATATGTTATTATATAACTCTATATGTTATTCTACACTTAATAAGAGAAAAAAAAAAGAAGAAAAATATCTAAGTATAATAAAATTTATAATGTGACAAAATGAATGAAAAAGATTAAAAGAATTAAAAGTATCAATGAGTGGATAAATTATCCATATCATCACTCTTATTCATCTTACTTATCACCATTTCCGAATTAAACTTTGTACAAATTTGTTCTCAATAATGTTATGTTTGTTAAGATTTTTTTTGGAGGTAATTAAGATGAAGTAAATCATGTATGCTATGTATTTCACTTTGAATAATCTATGAAATATTAACTCAGCTCACAACTAAGAAATCAGTGTCAGTAATGGTTAAAATTACCACAGCATGAAAAGGTACCCTTGTTATTTATTTATTAATGTTAAATTTTTAGAAACGTGTTAAATATGTTGAAGAAGTGAATGTTAATGATATCTTCTAATCGGAGATTAATCTATTTGTGATACCCTTGTTATTTATTTAGAGGAAGTAAATTTTAACTTAAGTTTTTTTTTTTTTTTTTGTCATATGCACGACTGACTTGATTGAATCCTTAATAAATAGATGAATTTTAAATCAAACTTTCAATTATTTGTTCCCGATAAAATTATGGTTTCCAAATGTAAAAGAAATGTGTTCTAAACATAAAATAATTTTGAAAAGATTTTGATTATAGTTTAAAAAATTAGTTGGAAAGTTAAGTGGTATCTGAAAGTTGTTAGCTGGTAGCTTAATTAATATTGTTAAAGTAGCTTAGTAAAGAATCAGAGGTCTTTCGTAGACTATCTATTAGATGAATAAAATGACAAAATAACAAAATACATATGAAAAATAAATTATTTTCTTGTATAGAAAATATTTTACATAAAATATAATAAATATTCAAGGACAAACAAAAACTATTATTAATTTGACAAATATTCTCTAATAAATATTGGTAACCATATTTTTTTTTTTTTTTGAACAGCAAAGTATATATTTTTTTATTATAGGAAGTAAAAAGCAGTTGAAACACAACGTTTTAACCTGCCATACAGTAACATAATCACAGTTGAAACTATCTCATATTCATCAGACACAATCTAGGCTGGGAGCACCAGTCAGAGAACACACACCCTGCCTTAAAACCAACAGAAAACAACAGTCACTGCCACGATAACAGTTTAATAGACATTAACATATCAAGGGATTCCACCTCGACCCTTTGGAAAATAACAGCATTCCGTGACAGCCAAATGCACCAACATACAACGATCCAAAACACATACCTGCATGTCTTTTTCCGCTTTCCCACCACCCAGCCAGAGGATAACAGAAACAGTTGATTCAGATCTCCCGGGAGTGGTGTCTCTACCCCGACCCAGCTAATAACTTTATACCACAGCATTTGTATGATTGGACATTGTAAAAATAAATGATTCTTTGACTCTATCCCAATATTACAGAACCTGCAAACAGGATTTAAACCAGGATCCTGAATCCCTCTTCTTAACAAATTTTCTACAGTGGGTAATTTGTCTGTTAGCAGTCTCCACGAAAACACCAGTACCTTAGATGACAGCTTTTCCTTCCACAGCCTACGTAAATGCTGGGTTTCCACAAAATTCATTCCCAATTCAGATATCCCTCCATCCAACACTTTATACCATTCCGCCACCGAATATCCCCCAGCCCCTGAATTCCATCCCCACTCATCTGCCTCCCGCTCTACCAATGCCACTTGATTTAATGACTCCTGAAAAGCAAGAAGCAACTGCTCCTCCCATACAAATAACTCCCTCCGCCAAACCCGTTTCCATGATGATAATTGGCCTCCCGAAACACATTTATCCTTGATAGTGATGAACTTATCCTCTGTCAAAGCATACAACCTGGGATACAATACACAGAAAGCTGTATCTCCCATCCACCTCTATTCCCAAAATAAAGTCCCTGTTCCAGCCCTTACAATTCTATTGACTCTAGTTTTGAACCACCCAGGCAAGTCCGTATTTGGTCCATCAATGGCCCATATGTCTTTCCACAATTGAGAGGTATGGATAAAAGATTCGGGGCTATCCATATATCCATCTGCCTCCCTGTACCTGTTCCTCAGCAGCGGTCCCCAAATAGTCGTATCATCTGACAGAATTCTCCACCTCCACTTTGCCAGCAAGCTGATATTAAATTTCTCCAAACACTTCACACCCAGACCTCCCTCATCTTTTGGCCTACAGACTTTTTCCCAGCTAACCCATGCAATTTTTGCCTGACTCTCCTTACCTCCCCACAGGAAAGTTCGTTGCAGCCCCTTGAGAGACTTCAACACTGACTTTGGAGCCTTATAGAAGGAGAAGAAATACAATGGAAGAACAGCTAGCACTGAATTCAGTAATACCAACCTCCCAGCAAAAGTCATATTCCTTGCCTTCCAACCTGATAAGCTCCTTTTAAACTGATCAATAACTGGCTTCCACACCTGTTCCCTCTTAGGGTTTACTCCCATTGGTACCCCTAAGAATTTGAATGGCATTGTCCCAACATTACAGTTTAGCATTCCGGTAGCCGCAAGTGTGAATGATTGTGACACATTTACACCATAGAAACTGCTCTTACTGAAGTTTACCTTTAAACATGACACCATTTCAAACCCCCGCAACATCGCCTTCCGATGCCATACAGATTGCAGGTCCGCTTAACCCATCATAATGACATCATCTGCATACTGTAGCACTGAATACTTGACCTCATCTTGTACCTTTATTTCTTTGTACAAGCCTTTTTGAATGGTTGATCTAAACAATGCTGGTAAAGCTTCCGCCACTATCAAGAACAGAAAAGGCGACAGAGGATCTTCCTGCTTCAACCCTCTCTCTGGCTTAAACTCTGAAGTGGGACATCCATTTACTAGGATCGAGACATTGTTATTCCGGACTATAGCACTCATCCACCATCTCCATCTCCATCCAAACCCCATCCTTTCCAGCATACAATCCAGAAAATTCCAACTGACAGAGTCATAGGCCTTCTCAAAATCCACCTTGAACAAAAAACATGATTTTCTCCTTCTTTTTGCCCAGTCCATCAGCTCATTTGCCACCACTACTCCATCCATAATTGATCTGCCAGTCAAGAAAGTCGTCTGAGTGAGCGAGATTAGCCCAGTCAACACTTTTTTCAGCCTCACAGACAATATCTTCGAGATAATCTTATGCACGCTTGATATTAAGGAAATGGGTCTGTACTGGCTTAGCCCTGAAGGTCCACCTTTGGGATGAGCGTAATGAAAGAAGAACTTACCCCTCTCGGTAATATACCAGACCCATGAAACTCCTGTACAGCCTTAACCACATCTTGTCCAATTACTGCCCAACATGATTTGTAAAAATTCATTCCAAAACCGTCGGGCCCTGGGCTTTTTCTGCCTTCACATGCCCACACAGCCGCCTTAATCTCCTCCTCCAAAAACGGCGCCTCCCACCACTGCTTGAGCTGTTCTGATATTTGAGGAAAAGGAACTTCATCCATGGTCGGTCGATCCAACCATCTTTCCTGGAAAATCCCGGAGAAGTGTTCGAATATTTTGACTCTAATATCAGACACACTCTCTAGCCACACCGAATCCGACTGCACTGCCAATATGGAATTTGCATGACATCTCGACTTAAAACAATTATGAAAGTACCTGGAATTATTGTTTCCATTAAGAGCCCATCGTACCCTTGATTTCTGCAGCAATGCATGTTCCATCACCCTTGCTTTGGCCCAATATTCTGTCATAAGTTCCTGCCTGGATCTATTAAGCACCTGGCCGCCCGCTACTAACTGCTGATCAACCACCTCCATTTCCTGAACCCTTTCAGCCAGAAAAAGATCATCTTTTTTCCACACACCTTCAGACCATTTTTTTATCTCACCTTTAATAGCCTTTAGCTTCCTTGCCAGCTGATACATCTTCCACCCTGAACCCTGAACTGAGTTCCACCTTGCTTTGATCAGCTCTCCAAAGGAGGCCTCTTCCAGCCAATAATCAAAAAACTTGAAAGGCTTAGGTCCCCAGTCCTGCTTATTATTGTTAGTGTTTATCCAACAATGATCAGAGAATTCCTTGGTACCAACCGTCTGTACCGTAACTCCCCACTCCTCCATCAGTGCCGGTGAGAATAGGAACCTGTCTAATCTACTAGCTGACTGTCCATCTGGTGAGATCTATGTGACTCCTTTTTCAATGACTGAGATGACTACCAATCCCATCTCCTGGATAAAAAAATCAAAATCATCCATCTCCCTCCTCGAATGAAACGTCGATCTTCCGATCACCTCAATCCTTTCTCTAACCGCATTAAAATCTCCACCAACTACCCACCTTACATGTGAAAACCCTCTTCTGGTCATCATTAAGTCATCCCAAATCTTTCTCTTTCCTTTCAATGTACATGGACCATAGACGTTGACAACACAATTGACGTCATCTGAATTCTTTCCTTTGAAAGCAACTCCTAGAAAACCCTGCCCTTGAATTTGCCACACCACCTCCAACATCTCTTTCCTCCAGATTGTAACGCACCCCCCACTCAGACCTGATGATGGAAGGATTCTCCAATCACATTCGTGACTCCCCCAAACCTTCTTTATCTCCCACTCCTTCAATTTTGAACATTTTGTTTCCTGAAACAAAACTATATCAACCTTGTTCCCCACTACCATCCTCTTTATACGCCTCCTTTTCACCCTCTCCCTCAACCCCCTTACATTTAAAGATAGAAGCTTCATTTAAACTACCCCTTGATTCCTCCTCCCCCTGTTTTCCTTTACCGTGTTATCTCTCTCTTCCATTTTTTGTAGTTTTGCTATATATACGTCATCCGGTTGCTCCCCAGTTACTCCTATCACCTTCATTGCTAACCACATTTGTCGCATGTCATTTCCTTCTCCTTGTGTCTTTTGGCTTGCTTGCTCCGGTTGTCCCTCCTGATTAAACCTTTGCACCTCGCTGTCATCAACACTATGCCTTCGAACCTGCCTCCAGGTTGTAACCATCTTCCTTTCCCCCTTCCCTCCCCAAGACGTTTCTTCCGCACCCACACACTCCCATTGCTTGTAATTATAAATCTTTGTGGCACTTGACTCCATCTTTTTACTATCTTCTTCACCGCTATTAATTCTGATTCTACTCTACTGTTGTCTTGCCCAGCCGATCCGTTGCTCAAATATATATTCATTCCATTGATCCGGGTCAGATTCCCATCAATTTCCGGTTCTGAAAAAGTCCCACAGCTCAAATGCTGTTTGCACCCCTCCGTTCCCACTACAGGCCTTTCACCCGCAGCCTCGGAAGCCCAAACTGCTGAAGCGCCCGTGCCCGGATTTCGTGCGCTGATCGAGCTGACATGTGTCTGCTGCGTCAGCCTTATCATCTCGTTCTGCGTGCAAGAGCAGCCGTGTGCAGGGCGCTCTGTGGCCCACTTCGCCAGCTTTTCTGCCTCGGTAATCGCGCTGCTGTGTCGGTTGGCCCGTGATGCCTGCTCCGTGCCCACGTGGCACGCATCGATTGGCTACGCTGTCTGATTGCAGAAGGAACAGGAAAGTTGTCCACCTGTCACGTCACTCTTCACAGTCTCCGAGATCTGCTGGCCCAACCTTTTCCCCTCCCGCTTCGCCATTCTGCCGCCCAGTTTCCCTTTTCCGACTTGGTGACACAGTCGGTGTCACCATGCTGCTCCCATGCTTCTTCGCCGGCGTTACCACTACCGGCGTGTAAGCTGACGTTTGCGGACTGTTCGTCATAATTTTCCAGACCTTGCCCTCCGAGTTCCTCCTCCAGAGCCACGTCCCACCGGCGACCCAGCATCTCCTCCTTCCATGCCGCCAGTCGCTGCTCCGCTACAAAAGACTCGTCGAACTCTCCTTCTCCCTGACATGAACTCATTTCGGCGCCGGACCCTGGATACCACTCGTTACTGTACTCCTTGCGCCGTTCATCACCTTCCTCCGCCACTTTTATATGGAAGGATCTACCGTCTACTTCCACCCTCACCACCACCTGTATGGGCTCGAACGCCTTCTTGGCAATGAGTAACCGCGCCACGTCAAACCTCTCCTTTCTGGCTGTCCCGGCACCTATCTGCTCCAGCTCACCATAGGGTGCCATTAGAGTCCGGAAGAATTTTTCACCCCACACATGAAGCGGTACCCCATAACAGCCCACCCATACCCTTGTCTCTGTTTCCACATTCCCAGGTTCCCACTTATTTATCAGTTGAAACCACTCCTTCAGCCAATCCTGTTTACTTTCTATCGCTTGTTTCAAACTTTTCGAAACACCTTCTTCCAGCAACACCTTATTCCCTCCCATCGGAGTTGCTTTAACATCGTATATTCCTTGCTCTGCCAAAACTTGCTGCGTCCTAAACGCTGCTCCTTTGCATATCACCTCGCCAACATAGGCTTTCTCCAGTCTCCTCAACTCCTCTGCCTCAGCTGTAAAAACCAGAATCCTACTTGTTTTTTCTCTTAAACTTCCCCTTTTGGTCTGTAGGCTTCCCTGATTCATCCCCTCCTTTCTGTGATTTTGCCTCTCCCCAGGTGAACCGACCACCTTTGCGTAAGATAGTCTTTCGCTTCCATTCTGAAATCCTGTCATTTTTTCCTTGTGCTTTGGTTTCGTTTGGTTTAAAATCGGGTTCCCCATCCGTTCCATCTTTGCCCCATTCGTGGTTTGTATCACTGTTTTTTCAAATTTGGACCAATTGACCCATAACTTCTCATTACCAATGAATATGTTGTCCAATTTCACCCCTAACCAGTTCACATCCTTCACTCCTGTAAACCGCACAAAACCAAATCTCCTTCCATTTCTATCCGGTTTTTTTTGGAATATAGACCTCCCGAACATCCCCATATCTCGTGAAAATTTTCCACATCTCTCCCGCCTTGTAATCATCCGGAAAATGTGTGAAGAAAAACAACGTTAAACCAGTTTTGCATTTCCTTGTCGTATCACTTACATTTAACTCCCTTCTCTGCCTTATTCCATCTCCGCCACTACCCCTTCTCCTCCCCTTAACCTCTGTCCAACCTCCTTCATTCGCCATTGGTTCTAGTTTTCCCCCTTATAAGAACCCTAATACCGCATAGTAAAGTTCCTTCTTCCATTGGTAACCATATATGATTAATGCGAAGTATGTTATACAATATTGGTAACAATGATATGATTAATGTTAAGTATTTACTAATTGATGACTAATAATCTCTATTAAAAGATTTGACTGACTACTTTTTAATAAGACCTTATTTTACTATCATATTTTTTTATTTACAAGATTTGAAACTGAAAATTATACTAATTATAGAAAAATATGAATCCAATTTCACTCATATCAATACCAATAACTTGTTGGTATCTCTCATGTTTTGAAGGTGAAGAGAATTAAGTAGAAAAGGGAAAAGGCAGAGTAGAAAAATGAAAGAAAGAAAAACAAAAAATAGAATAAGATCAATTAATATTTCAAGTACTTATGTGGATTGAAAAAAAATAGAACTTTTTAACTCATTTTTTTTATAATATAAAAGGTAAGTTGAATGAAATTTAACTTTATATATAATTATTTTATTACCCGTTATTTTAGTTAACATTGAAAAAACAAACGTCATGTCAATAATATTTTTGGAAAATGAAAACTAAACTTTGTTTCGATTTATAGATATTATTTTTAAAAAAAAATTGTAATATGCAGAGTGGACAACACTATTCTATACTTCCTTTTTACTTTTCTGAAAATCAAGTAAAGAAAATATAAAGTTTTTGTTACACTTCTTTTCACTATAATTCAATAAAAAAATGCATACTATTAAAGAAATTTTAAAAATTGAATATTTTTAATTAACACTGAGCAAGACTACATGCCGTTATCTTCTTTCTTTCTTTTTTATGAAATACATGTCGTTATCTGTCTGTAAGTAAAAGTGACTTTCAGCATGAGAAGCAAGAAGTATTTAATAAAGTAGTAAATAACTCGTGTCGTCTCACCTTCTAAAATTTTAAATAATTTATTCTGAAAATTAGTTGATAAAATTAATAATTTTAAAAAATAATAATTAAACAGTGATTTATAATATTTTTAAATTTAAATACAAATATTAAAATTTATTACTATAAATTTTAATTATAATTTAATTTAGAAAAAATAAAAATAATAATAAATTGTGTCATAGAATAACGTGTAAAATTTTACGTATAGTACTCTTTAGTTGACACATGGTGATGACCAAATAGATTTTATAATATTATTAATAAACCAACTTAACATGCATGACATGTAGAAATCAAGGTTGTAAAAATTAGACAAGTGTTCGATCTATTGTTTTCAGAATATCAAACATGTTAAGAACCAGTTAGGAACCTGTTAAATTGCTAAAAAACCGGGTGAACAGCCAAAACCGGCCTGTTCAAGGGATAACCTACTTTTTAAAAAAAAATCATAAAAACTGAAAATTTGTGGATTTTAAAATTTTAGGTATACAACTGAGAGATATTCTTATAAGGTATTGTGAAATAAAAAATATTTAAAATTTTTTTTACAAATTACAAAATTTTTATTACAATTTACAATAAAAATATTTCTTAAAAAATAATTTCAAACAACATGGAATTTTATATCTTTGTAATATTATAAAAGGCAACAATAGTTAAACTTAATAAAATCTATTGTATTTGTGTATTATAAATCATAGATACCTTATTTTTTGCTTAGTATATTACTATAGTAGTAAAAATAAATATAAAAAATAATATTTTATTGAACCTAATTCAATATCAGTTGAACCTTTGAATCCTAAATGTATGTCTTCATCGGTCCAATGACCGATCTGATTTTGAAAACTTTGGTAGAAACACTTAGTTTAATTATATAAATATTTATAATAGATACCTTTTTTTTTTTTTTGCGCACCTTTTGCCCTCCCATTTTTTCAAAAGTTTAATTTTTGCTCTTCCGTCAAATTTAGGGCATTGACTGTTAAAAATAAACGTTGACTTATGTAATTAAGTGACGTGGCATGGTTATATTATAATTAAGAGTTAATTAAAGTTTAATTAATTATTTAGAAATGTTAAAAATATCAAAACCATGTACCATGGCAAGAATCAAACTCAGGTCCTAGGAAAGGAATGTTAGAGTCAATCCAATAGACCAAAGGTTAGAGTCTGTTTTATTTTACAATTCCAATGTATTTAAAATAATCAATAGCAATGTTAATTTTAAAAATATAGAAAAGTTAAGCAAGGCTGAAATTGAACCCAAATCTAGAAGTTTAATTGCTAAAGTCATACCACTAGACCAAAAGCCAATATTAGTTTTTTTGTGAGATTCAAATTTAATTAAACTAATCATGTGACAACATTAATCTTATATTAAAATTGGACAAAGTAAGATTTGAATTTAGGACCTGTCAGAGTTGTAAGACGATACCACTAGATAGTAAGCCAATTTTGGTTTTATTATCTCTTTTCCTTTGTTTTGTTTTACTATTCTTAGTCATTTATGTTGTAAATTTTTTAAATAAATAAACTTTTTTAAATTCTAAAACTACTTAGCTTGATTTTATGTTAAATCTATTTGAATAAGTTTATTTTTTTTAATTTTTACTTTTATATTTAAGTTTTAGTTGTTACTTTAATTTATAGTTTTTAACTTTTAATTTAAATTTTAATTTCTATCTTTTATTTTTAATGAGATTTTATATTTTATTTGTATATTTTAATTTTAAATCTATTGTAGGTCATTTTATGTTATATATTTTATTTGTGATTTTGAAACTAAAATTAACAATTAAAAGATGAAATTAAAATTTAAGGGTTAACAACTAAAACTAAAATTTAGTTATATTAACAACAATGTAAATTTAAAATCTAATTAAAAATAAATACATAAATTAAAATTGAGAATTAAAATTTAAAATTAAAATTTCTCCATTTAAAAAAGTTGTAAATTTTAGTATATTTTTAAAATTAATCTTGCCACGATTAGTTTAATTAAATTTGAATCTCACAAAAAAATTAATATTGGTTTTCGGTCTTGTGGTATGGTTTTATCATTTAAACTTTTAGACCTGAGTTCAATTCTAACATTTCTCAAATTTTCTATATTGTTTGGAATCAAAGTTGGCATTAACGAAAAGAGCTAACATAAAACACACAGATAAACCTTGCAAAGTAAAAACTGTGAACCAGTCCCCACCAGTTGCTATTGATAACAATGTGACTCTATTTAAATGAAATATTGAAATACACTTGTAAAGTATAATTCCTTCAATTGAAACTATCTAATCAAGAAAAATGTAGAACCAAGAAAAATACAGAACCAATTTCAAATCAAAACTAGAGATCAAGTAACCATATTTAAGACCAAGAGAACTTGAGAATGAGTTCAATTGCTGCAAAACCAATTTAAATGCAATATTTAAATAAGCTTGTAAAGTATAATTCCTTTAATTGAAATTATCTAACCAATTAATGGATATGATTGATATATCATAAATTTGCATACATGAGAAACACTACCTTAACACAATAACCATAAAAAGCACAGTATACCATTTTATTTTAAAAATCACACAGAGCAATTTCTAATTAATTGATGGTGTAAATGTAAATATAACCATAATATTGTGAGTAAGAATCACAGTCTAGTTCAACCATAATCACAGTAAGCTAATTACATAACCAAAACCACAACAATCATAACCCTTAATCACAACAACAATTAGACTCACAAATTCAGCTTAGACACCTGAAGCATAACTTCATTTACATAACTTAAATAGACATTACAAAGTCACATGATCCAAAATACAAAATTACATAACCATAAGGAAATTACATAGGGACTATCATAATAAAAACCAGTACCAATTACAAAAAATTAAAAAAAAAACTAAATAACTAAATCTTCATTCTTTATTAATGGATCCTTCAATACATGGGTTTGACTGTTGGCTTTATGGAGGTCTTGATGTCATTGAGTGAGGTGAAACCATCAATTGTTGGCTGGATGGAGGTGTTAATGGCACGAAATGAGTTGCAGTCAATGCTTGTTAATTTTGTGCAGATGTTGTTGTCACAGATTGCGGTATACATGAATTGCTTCCACATGCTTCTGTAGATTAAGTGCTAACTGCAACATATTTAGCCTTTGATTTTTCCTTCAAATTCCCTACAAATTGAAATCAAAGCTAACATTAACAGTCGTCGGTTCATGAATTAAAATCCCACCGTGATGTATTTTAAAATGAATTTTATGAAATTGAGTTATCCTGAAAGTGAAAAAGAAATTCATACACAATCATTACACAGGAAAAAATGATAAGTCCCTTTCTTAAAAAAGCTGAAAAAACCCTAGATGGCACAGCTAGGACTGTGGTTGCAAATAAAAAACTGTTCCTACACAACTTTTACTCATTTAAAAATGTCACAAAAAAAGCATGGGGACCACTTCAAGAAAATCTTAAACACATTACAACAAAGATGTCAACAAAAGGAAACTTACTTAGATACATATGTCGGGCCCTCTTTTGCTACTGTGTGAGCCCCACCTTACCCAACACTAGATGTTCCCTCCATTGTTGTTGTTATCAACCTTGACACTGTTAAAAAATCGTGATCGCTTCCTTCACACTCACACTTTAGGTGTAATGACTCAACATAACAAGGTTTCACAATTTTAGAATGGAGATTGAAGATGGGAGATGTGAGATGGCAGAAGAAAGATGGGAAAAGGAATAAGCTAGAACAAAGAACAAACTTTGACAAAGGTTCAACTTGGGATAAACAAACGAAAAATGAACCAAAATTTGATTTTCTTCACTCTCGGAGGTCCAGCTCTCACGATAAACACAATTATAATGTTAATTCAATGTCACGTCATAGCTTTAACTTGTACACTCGACAGTCAAACCCTCAAAGCTAATGATCAACATTACCAACTGACAAATGGGGCACCAATTGAAAAATTTTAAAATTATTGGGACAAAATGTTATGGTTTTTTAATTTTGGGGCAAACTGTCACAATTTGATAAAACTTAAGGACATAAATTGTATTTAGGCACAAATAAAAAGAAACAAGTGCATAACCTACCTTATGCATATCTGTGTGTATATATGTGTGTCTCTCTCTATATATATATATATATATAAAAAGAAATATTTTTATGATGAAATTTAAATTATTATTATAAATTTAAAATTTAATTTATATGTTTAAAAATTTTATTTATTATGAATTTTAACAATTTCATAATTTAATAATTAAAAATATTTACTTATTATGAATATAATTATAATATATAGAATACCAGTAAAAATTAAAGGTTAGTATATTAATAATATAAAAATACATCTATGATTTAACCTAAGACAATAATATTTTATGGATAATATATAATAGTATAGAAATAAATTAAATAAGAATATATAAAATCTTTTTAAAAAATTAAAACAATATTATTCCTTTTATTTTTATTTTTTTTAAATTATGTGACTAATTAGTTTCATGTAATATATATTTATATATATTGATATTTAAAAACTATTCAGGATGGTAGAGACAGTACCCCAAAACAATTATTCCAGAGGGCATTAAAAAAGTGAGTTATATGATAGAGAAAGTAAAAAAGTGATTTGGATATGAATGTGCCATAAAATTGTAAAGTAAAGAATATGAATATGGCATCCATGGACTACCTTGTTCTGAGTGATTAAGGTGTGGAAGGGATCACATCTAAGTGACTTATAAGCTGTTTACTTTAGATGTTCTACTTTTTCTATTTTTCATGGTGGGTAGAGAATTTCTAAAAATGTTACCCCAATGAATTGCTTTCAACGTCTCACCCTTAAATTTTACTTTTAAGCTATATACCCCAAACATGTCTAAGTTTCTCTAGTACTCTTTTCATTCCATTTTATATATAGAAATAAAAAATATAATAACTTTCTTAATTAATTGTAATAGAATAGTGATAACATTTCTCAATTTATCTTTTTTAATTTCTATTTTAAAGTAAAAAAAAAATATAAATTAACCAATGATTAGATGATAAGTAAAAACATAATTGAATAAAAAAAATTAATATTTTCTTGAACTTTGAAACAAATAAATGAGAATAAAAATCTTTCAAAATTTCGACAATTGAACAATAATAAGGAAGTAACTTATGAATTGATTTCATCATAAATTTGTCATAGTATCTTCCATACTAGTTGTTTACAATAAACAAGAATTTACCAAGATTTTTAAGCAGTATAAAACGAATAAAATTGACACAAAAAGCGCTCATATTTAATCCAAGCTACTAAGTGTAGTTTAGTCCTGTACTAATTAGGCCAAAATGAACCTTTCCCGAAAATCTAAATTTAATATTTTGTTAATAAATATTTTTTGAATAAATCAAATAAGAGGCTTGGAGGAATTACAAGTTGATCAAGAAAGAGCATTTGGAATAAAATAGTTAATGCAATACACAAAAAATAATGGGAATGCTTAATGCATAATGCTTACTGTTGGATAGATTACCAACTACAGATAATCTCTTGAAGAGAGGTGTGGACATCCCAGGCCAGGATACACTGTGCGTCTTTTGCAACAGTGCTACTGAGGAAAGAAATCATTTATTCCTAACGTGTGTCAAGGCTCAATCAGTATGGAACAGTATTATTAGATGGCTGGGGATTCAAAGTCCTATTCCGGGGGATTTGTATCAACTGTTCCTTTCGTCACCAGCATGGGTGGTTGGTAAGAGAAAGAAGAAGTGCAGGTATGTGTTCTGGCTGGCTGGGTGTTGGGGAATTTGGATCACTAGAAATCAGATTGTTTTTTATAACGTACCGAAGGATTCTGTTGACATTTTGATGCTCATAAAGACACTCTCGTGGAGATGACTTTCATATTCCATTGGTTTTAACAGGGGGTGTCTTTTCTGATTGGTATGCTAACCCTAGATTGTGTCTATTAAATATGAGATAGATGAATATGCCATGATATGTTCCATTAGCATACCTAGGACCTTGTAATAAGGTTGTATTTTAAGAAACAATTTGTTTCTCTTAATAAATATATGCTTAGCTTTTCAAAAAAAAAAAAAAAATAGAAAGAGAAAGAAAAGGTGGTGAAGTCCATGAGGCTAAACTACGCATGGCTGCAATGTCTCAAGCAGACACACCCGTTCATGCTAATTCAAGTTCAACTATCAAACTTTGATATTCAAATGTCAGTGTACTAACTGTAATAAGTTTTTTTCTCCAATTATAATTTATACCCTTATATGTTATATTTTTTATAAATTATATATTGACATTTTTAATCTAGCTAATCCAATTCTAGCCCATGTTTGTAATAGACTAAATGAATCAGGTCAAAAGACTCTTTTTATTTGGATTTCTTTTCTTAGAGTTAAACTTCAATTTAACCTATTTTACAAGTTCATAAACTAACCTAATGGATCAAATCAATTTTGATAACTTTACACATTCCTTATAATTAGCAATTCATATAACTTTTTTACAAGTTTTGCTCCAATAAAATTCTTAGAAACAACCCAAATTTTTATAAATTTTTATTCCAATTAACTTATTTTGATAACTTAAAATTTAATTTAATTGTTATATATAAATATTAATTTAATGAAAATTATCGCAAAATGTTTTTTACAAGCCCGTGCTTAAAGAAGAATTGATTATTATTTTTAATAAACTCTTAATGTCATGTAAATTTCCTTCTATAGATAATTCTTACCAACAATTATTCTTATTGTTAAACAAGCGGATAAGCAACTCACAATTGAGTTTTTTTTTTTTTTTTTATAAGCCAACATGAATTTTATTAAGCAACCGTAACCATATCTATTCAATATAATACACATAAAAAACACTACAATCGAGTTAAGTATAAGAATTTATTTAAGTACATTTTAATTTATTTTTTAAAATTATTTTAAGTAGTTTTTAGCTTATAAATTTTTAATTTTTATTTTTATTCTCAATAATTTACAGAAAGCAAAAAAAAAAAAACTTTTTACTTTGTTTTCATTTTAAAAACGTCTTTGCCTTACCAAACTTATCATATTCCAAAAAGAAAACTATGTTTTCTTTAAATACACAATAAATTTAAATTAATAATGAAAAAGAGGGCTAAGAGTTGCTATCACTCTTCTTGTGGATTGTTTTACAAAACCTCAAGGTAAAGAAAGTTTCAAAATTATAGTAATTAGTTTTTCCCTTTATTAGGTGCAGCATAATTAGTGTTTGTTTAGGGAAACAACATAATTAGTTATAATTTCCACTTTGTTCACTTTCTACATTTTTTAGGTCATTGCTGGAATTCTTTCAAACAATCCCTCAAGATTTAAGTCAATTTATTAAAAAATAAAAAACGAGATGGGAAGTTTCCTCATCCTGCAAATTTATTTCATCACCACATTAAAAAATTAAATATCGAACTATATACTATAAATCTTTAAATTAATAAACCTCAAAATTGAGGAGTATACACTGATCAAAAGCAGTAAAATTAAAAGTGATGAACAAATATGTAGCTAACTGTTTTAATTTGGTAATCAGCTGAAGTTCCTAGAAAAGGTAGATATGAATCATATGTAGTTAAAAGTGATGCACAAATTGTTGAAGCTATGCGATGAGACAATAAAGTTGCTTCTCTGTTCTCTCTTTTTTCTTGAAGGTTGGATGTAACCTATAGGATAACTGAAACAATTCTTGTCTTTACTTTTAGGTTATGGCCATGTTAGGTGATAATGCCTTTACTTTTAAAAAATATAATGCCTTTATCATATTACTCCCTCTAATTAATTTACTTACTCGTTAAAATTAAAAAACATTACTTAAACTAGTTTAAAATATTAAATTTTTCTTAGTACTTTCTAAAACTACTCAAAAAAACAAAACTTACAAATATTTGTCTCTTTATGAAGGATATTTTTTCTAAAATTTATGTCTTTATATAATTTTTTTTTATATCAAAATGAGTGTCATATTTGAAACAAAATTTGTCTCAAAATAAGTGTTAGACTTAGTTTTTCAATGTAATATTAATTTTTTTTTATTAATACTCTTGATAATTGAAAGACAATACACTCAAGTTGGAATAGATAAAAGTAAATTTTTAACTTGTTTCTTATATTAATTATAATTTTTTAACTTGTTTCTTACCTTAATTATATTTTGACCAAAATACTCTTAATTACTCTATCATAAATACCACTGCTTCTTGTCTTAAATATGAGAAAAAATAATTCATATTTATTGAGCAAGTTAATTAACATTAATAGTGTCATTTTCATTTAATCTCTCCGTTTCAAAATTGTTTTATCATTTTAGTTTTGTTCCAAAATATATGTTACTTTATAAATCAAATACTATATTTATAATTTTTTTCAATTATACTCTTATCTATATTTACTAATATATTAAATTTTACAAGATTTTAAGTCAATGACTAACCATGTATAAATAGACATATTGATGAGTAATTATAGTTTCAACAAGGTAAGACACCTTAAATAAGGGCATTTTAATATACAAATATATTGTATTTTCTTAAAAGATGTTCGTTAACCTCAAACAACTATAGTTTTGAAGTGATAAGGTGACTTAATAATAAAAGTTATGGAAAGAAAGAGGAAAAAGTCACGTATTTAAATTCCCCCACTAGCAAACAAAAAAATTAACAAAATTAACAATTAATATTTATCAATCTAAATTTTTTTCTTAAACTTTCTTTCCTTAAAACAAAGAAATAAAAAATAAACTCTTGTTCTAAACTACCTTTTCTTGAAACTTTATCAATAATAAAACAATTATATTAAGAATAACACCTCAATTAAATAAAATGTATTTTAGGAATGATATGACTAAAAAAAACAAAGTTATTTACATTTATTTATAGTAAGGCCAATACTCAAGGCATTTAATGTATTTAAGGTGGAGGAGATGGAAAGAAGTATAACTAAATTAATAAAATAAGTTCACTCTTTTTCTTATGAGTGTTGGAAAAGATTATGAGTACACATTAAATAATTAAATGAAAAAAAAAAGTAAGATTAAGAGTCTTAATAATTTTAAGGATAAGTTTGAAAAAATAATACTACAAGTTGTTAATAAATTTAATTACTAAATTAGCCAAATTTTTAATAATTATGAAGAGAGTCTAATATAATTAGTTAAATAGTGTCAATTAATGAAAATCAGCTAATATCGAATTTCATCCTTTCCTTCAAGAAAAAAAAAACTTTGTATGTCATCTTACCAAATTACAATGTAAAAAAAAAAAATCTATTTTTGACCAAATAATATTAGATATCATAGGTATAGTTGTAAAACTAACTTTCAATATTCCGAAATGCTAATTAGGTAAAACTTTTTTTCAAAAAGTGGTGAGTATGAGATTTAAATTCTTGACGTTATAAATAAAATTGATTTGAGTTCATCACAATTTGTTTCATTTAAGTTTTTCTTTTAATCTTTTCGCACTATTTTTTATAAGTAACATACAAATGCAAAGAAAAATTGTTTTAAATTTCTATAATTTTACGAAAGAAAAAGTAAGATCCACTTAAAATTCTATTGTCGGGTTTTGTTCAGCACATTTGATTTTATTACCTAGACAATATGAACATCAAATCACTACAGTTTCATTAAACGCAACCGTGCAATAAAGATGGTAAAGTGAGCAATTCTATTGAGGTCCACACGAAAAGCACAATAATTTCCGACATGAGATGTTGTAATTATAATTATAGAGAGTGGTGAAAAAGCTTTGTTATAATGTGACCTAAAGAGATGTCCATTTGCCTATCATATTTTTTTGTTTCTTCACTATTTCTAATGCATGTTTTGGAACTTCGGACAGCGATGCTTTATCAACCCCTTAATCATAACTCCTATAAAGATTTTATTAAGAATTATATAAAGAAAGTCTTTCGAGATGAATATTTTAGCTGTTTAACATTTATATACTTAAAGTATAAAATAATTTTACGATTAATCACAATATCATTTATATGATTTTTAAAATATTAATTAGTAAAATCAATAAATTTATCATATATAAAAGATTATGATTAACTATGTGTAAATATGTTTACACTAACAGTATATAAATGTTTCTCTTATGCTTCTAATACTTTATAATTATAAAAGCCAATGAAACTATCATTTTATAACAAAGATTGAGACATATTTAACATGAAACTTTTATATAATTTATAGTATTTTTGTGAAGCTTTGATTAATATTATAATCAAAAGTTGTCTATTTTTTTTTTTTTTACTTACATGTATTTTTAATATCCATAAGACTAAAATTAAAATATTATTGGAGTTTAAAGTTGATATATTAGTGGTGTAAAAATTTGTTATTCAGTTTACGATTTGTACTTTTAAGATATTTATCATAAAAGTCGACAAATTTATTATACTTAATAATGAAAGTATAATCATAAGTGCATAATCTATTTTCTCATATTATTAATATTAACATGCATCATGCATGTAAGGAAGTTTAACTTGATTAAACAATATGCATAAGTGATTGTGAACCTCCTTATACATGTTAGATTCCTGGAAAAAAAAAATATGTATGATGCTTGCATTAGTCATATTAGTCATGAACCACTTAAAAACATTGTACATTTTATAATATATATTTATATATATATATATATATATATATATTTACAAGAAAAAATATGTATAGTAATTGCATGTATCTTTCGTGTGTTAAGTGTCAAATATTCACAAAACATTATACGACAATCTCTCATACTAGAGGAATTGATTTATCAACATTGGTCTGTTAGTATATAATATTTTGGTCAAGTATTAAAAGGTGAATTTCAATTTGTGTTCAGCCACCATCGATCGTGCACAGTATGGTCTTTATAAATAAATATTACAAAATTTTTTAATCATATGAAACGTGTAAAAGGAAGGATTAATTAATCACGGATCTCTGAAGTTTTACTAAATTTTCATTTTAGATACTTGAAATTTTTAATTGAATTCCTAAATTTATATTTTTTTAATTGAGTCCTTCAGTCTAATTACTATTATTAAAAGAAAATAACTTCAGATATCTAATTAGACGTTTAGAAAAGAGATTGGTAGTTCTAGAGAGCATTATAAATACAATAGGATAAATTATGAACATTTCTACATACATTCAAGCTGTATAAGTCAATTCAACCAAACTGTACTTTCATGACCTCTCACAATTATTTGGCTATAAAGGACGAAACTGAGCAAAAGAAATCATAATTGACTTATTTATACTTTTAATAATACACTAAAAACATCAGTCCCTGCTTGAACTCTAATTAGGTATCTATGGCTAATTTTTCATAATTGCAATTGGAAGGAAGGACCCAATTAAATTAAAAAAAAAAAGTTCATGACCTCTCACAATTATTTGGCTATAAAGGACGAAACTGAGCAAAAGAAATCATAATTGACTTATTTATACTTTTAATAATACACTAAAAACATCAGTCCCTGCTTGAACTCTAATTAGGTATCTATGGCTAATTTTTCATAATTGCAATTGGAAGGAAGGACCCAATTAAATTAAAAAAAAAAAGTTCAAGGATCCAATTAAAATAGAAAAATTTCAGACACCTAAAAAAATTGGTAAAAATTCATATTTAATTATCATTAGTTTAATAATGATTCCAAACTGACACCATCAATCAGTGACATTTTCTATTATATCAAGTCCCATTTTAAATAAATTAATGCTTAAACCAGAAATTTGAGATTTGCAGTGTTATTTGGTTGTTGAATATGCTAATTTCGGCATTAAAAACTGCAGCAAAGAAATTATAGCCGAAAAAGCTTCCATATTCTGCTATAAGATATTAAAACCAAGAATCATGAAACAACAAAATGCTTGCTTAGTTTGGTTTGTTTTTTAGTTTTTAAAAAAAGTTTTTAAGAATAATTTTCAAAATCTGTTTTTAGAAATAAAAAAAAAAAACTTGTTTAGTAAGTATTATTTAAAAACTGTTTTAAATATGTAAAAATAAAAAAAACTTATTCATATTTATTAAAATTTCATTAATAAAAAACAAAAAACAATATTTTAATTATATTTTAAGTTTTCAAAACAAAAATAGATAACTGAAAAGTAAAACTACTTTTAACTATTTTGAGTTTTAGTTTGTAAATACTAAAATACTAAAAACAGTTTTATAAAACTACTGTCAAACAAACACTAAATTTGGTATTATCTGAACAAGTTTTCCCGACTTATTATATAACCAAAAAAGATAGCAATACAATATTTTCAATTTGCTGGAACCTAAACCAGAATTCTATTATAAATGCACCATATATGAATAAATAAATAAATAAAAAGAAAAAAATGAGTGATGAAAAATTAAACTTCACTACACAAAACTGTACCAGTTCTCACTTCCATCTGAGAGATTGCCTAATGCCTGTATAAATGAGTCCTAAAGACCTCCCAATCAAGCTAACTAAAAAGAATGAGATAGCATCGCTCACTTTATCAATAACTGCTCTAATTAAGGGCATGGTGATGTCTGACAACTCGAGAAAAAGGCTGAAGTAATATCGCCTGCAATACATAAATTAACAGCAATTACATTTATTGGATGAAAATTCTACCAAAATGTTAGTTTCTAAAGGGGCGAGAGGGTACCTTGATTTGATCTATAGTAACATGATCCTAATCTGCTAAAATTTAAGAGTAAATATACCCCATATTGCTCAAATTAAAAGAACCTTGCTTAATTTATAACAGCAAGATAGATAGACAAGCTAGCCCTTCATTTTGGTCCATATTCAAATGGATCCAACCAAACTAATCCACATACAAAATGGACCATGGTTCACGGGCCAAAAAATATTAAAAATTTTTAAAAAATGTAAAAATAACTAAGTAAAACATTATTATAAACTTGTTTTTTTTAAAAGAATATAAAAGAAAACTAATAAAATGTCTAACATAATATTAACCAAAAATATAAAAACAAATGCATGGATAAATGAAATAATAAAAAAGAAAATATTCTGTATACCAACAAGGGTTTTACGCTAACCGAAAGAGTTTTAAATTATAATCTAATTACAAACCATAATGTAGGGTAACTTTACTAAATTCTATAAAATAATAAATAATATTTAAAATTATAAAATCATAAATATTATTCAAAAATGATAATTGGTCATCAGGCTAGAACGTTAACCAACAAATACAACTAATTTAACCTGGGGAATAAACTTACTTAGTGCATGTTTGATTGGCCGTCACATTCAACATAACGCCAATCCAATCCCAGCATTTCTTTTTTTTTACCTTGAGAATTCAGGACTTTTCAGTTCAACTGGGTTTGAAAGGAAATTCAAACAGAGCCTAAGCCAAATAAGCCCGCACTAAATGAATTGGCATTTTAGCTTGTCTCAATCAGCTTGGTATGTAGGATAAACGGACCATCTGCGGGTTAAATCCGTTAACCACCTCTAGCAGCAACCCATCACATAAATAATATGTGGATATGTTGAACATGCTTAGAAATTCTCCTTGGAAGCCATGACAAACAGATCTCTGCATTGGCAGATTTCTTAATTCCATAAATTCAATATTTTATTCCACAAACCATGGCTACTGTTCTCCGGAACTTTGTGGAGATATAAGAAAAATGAAAGGCATCATAGCCACTTCAGCATCTCCCTATATATCCTAATCCTAATAAGAATACAATCCCAAACAGCTTGCAGCACATTAAAAAGAAGAAAAACTTGTCTATTGATAATTAAGTAATTAAGTATAGCTCTTAACTGTATGAATGAATTTTTTTTATTTCCTGTTATGAAACTGTGCCAGAATGTAAATTTATCAGTTAATAGCATTTTTTTGGCCATTTTTCAGAGAAACACAAATGAAAGAGTTACTTAAGCCTTTTTCTTTAGTCTCTGAGCATGTTTGGATTTGGCTTTTTTTTTATTAGAGAATAATAGTTTTTAGGTTTAATTGCAATCTCTACCTCTCTATTTTTGTCCATCTGCAATTATGACTCAATTTTAAAATTGAGAGATTTTGTCCTCCAATTTAAAAATTTCTGCAATTTCTATTCAAATATCCATTTTTATCAGATGATTGTTAACTCTATTAATATTTATTCCACCTGGAACTTATAATTTTGACATGATACTAACAGTATGAATGATATGGACAACTTTTTACGTAAAAATTAGCTGTGTCAAGTGGGGTGCCTGGGTAGAAATTGCCAAAATTTTAAACTTACGAGGCAAATTCTCAGTTTTAAAATTGGGATTGTAAATTGTGGATGGACAAAAATAGGGAGACAAAAATTGCACTTAAGCCTAGTTTTTATTCAAAGTTGAGTCTTGCACAGCAGTTGAAGTTGTTGCTGTGCGAACAGATCACAAGTTAGTGATGGAATCAACCTCAGCCAAATGCAACATAAGAATGTGCCCAACAGACCATCCAACCCTTTCCTGGACCTTGCCATAGAAGGATCGTTATAGTAATAGTACTAGGTTTCCATTTTACATTGGTTTTTATTAAAAAAGCTCTCCTAATTTCTGGCTACTGGCACCTATCTTTGGTTGCCATCGTCAGTCTCTGGTCACTAGTCACCGTAAAGGAGGAATTCTGATGAGTTGAGATTTGACAACAGTGTTTTAATATTTTGAAAACTTAAAATCAAAATTAGTTTTTATTTTTATAAATTTAAAAACTAAAACCAATAATCACCTTGAAAAGAACCTTAATTTACCTACTGCATTCAATGCAATTCTTACATTTAACGGCTGTTACATGGGACCGTGACGTCTCAATTTTAATTTTGCAAATATGGGTTGCACATCCAGCCATTGTTTTCAAAACCAAATCAACAAATTCAACCCATCTAACCATGAAAATATTATAGTAACAATAAAAATATTAAGTTCATTACTGCTAAATCAACCATAATTAAACCAATAAACCATGAAGCTAAAATATATGTAATTTCATAAGCACTTAGAAATCTAATTTGGACCCAATAGGCCCCATATTTGTCAAGTTAAACCCCACATATCAAACATTTAGCAAAGCATGTACCAAACAATCTAATTTAGATAACATTTGGCAATAAGGACTACATCATGCACAAATGGAAAAATGAGGAACTCAATAGAAAAAATTGGACAAGCAATGACTAGATGAACATAAGGAGAAATGCAGCACATATGGAAAAATGAGTTACTAAATAGAAAAAACTGGACAAGCAATGACTAGATGAACATAAGGAGAAATGCAGTAACAAGATTTAATTAAGCAACAGTAGAAAGGGAGAAGAGAAAATATACCAGCCTATCAGGGCTCTTAATTCCTTTGTCCGCTTTACAGGCATAGAGAAATTGCTAATCTCAATGCAATGTAATTCAAGTGACATTGCTTTAGAATTTTGCTTGGTAAGCCTCTTCCACCAATTTTGCTCTTCGGTCTGAATACTGTCTGTTAGATCAACTGGTTGGCTCTCAAGAATACACAGGTCAAAGCGATCTTCATACATTGACACAACTGTGTCCATGTTGTGGTACAACCACTGGTTCAAAGCCACCTGATAACAATAATATCACCAAAACTGTTGGTGAAATTTCATCCAAAATTATAATAAATGTATGTAAGAAAAAGGTAAATCTCACAATCAAACTTTATCGAGGTGCCAAAATAGAGTTTGATAATAAATGAAGCATCGGAAGCAAGTTTATATATATGATTCAATCATACATTATTAAATTACTTTTTTAAAACTTAAAAGGAAGGCATAAAATACATATTGTGTTTATAAATAATTTTTAAATAAAACTTTTTCATTATCTACATCAATATTATTGATGGCGAATGGTGGAACATAGCGGAAGGCCAAAATTCCGCCATAAAAACATGTCATTCTGCCTTATGGCTCCGCCATGGAAGACATTCCTTCACAAATTTTGTATAGCGGTTAGCAAAAAATCCATCATACCATGGTGCTATTGTGCTATCATGGCGGTTATTTAACAACACTGATCTACATAGGTATGATCTACACACATAATGTATAACATTTAATAAAATTCAGGCAACAAAGTCGTGATGTCAAAGATGTACATTTTGATTGGTAGGATAAGGATAAAACAAATTTGTTCATGTACAGTTAACCATGACCGAATGAGCAAATATAAATTGTCCATATTACCTGTACTCCTTTTACGGAGGGAAAAAAACTGATGAACCACAGTAGAAACATAACACAAAAGAATCCACATTCAGTTGTTACAACTTACAATTCATTGTGGGAAATGACCAATATAAGCAAACAACAGAAACAAGATTCACAAGCTTGAAATGTGAAAATCACACAATCACAGTACCTCATTGCGTAACTTTTGCAGTTCTCTGGTGGATAAAGCACATAATGACATATCCAAGCTATTGGTTTTGCTTGTCACATCACTATCAACTGAAATAAACTCCAGATATATGCTTGCAACCCCATCTGCCAGAGCTATCACTAAATCTTCTAAAATGGAAATCCCATGCACAGCAAATATACGGGAATCATAATAGCAATCCTCCCTGAGAATAGATAGACGATTGGTGAGTCTCTTAAATTGAAAGATTACTATTAGGGAGTAAACATTCATATTGGTCCTCAAAAGTTAAACATCACCTTACTAGTTCACCAAACATTTCTATTTCAAATTAGTCCCTCAAGGTCACAAAACAGTCACCATATCTGTCCTTTTGTGTCACCACTTTATACACCTAAAGAATTATTTACTTTGAAAAACTAATGTGGTGACATGCATGTAACTTAGGAGGACCATCTTGAGGGTTTGCTCTAGAACAAATGAATTTTAAGCTATGGTGGATTAAAAGAAAAATATGGCATGGTCATGGATTCAAAATATGCTAAAAGGTAAAAACCAAACAAGGTTAACTACTGTCTACTATGACACTGATCATTGATTCAAAACAAATTTTCCTGTGTAGAGTAGACAAGGCCAAATTTGTAAATCTAGGATTGAGAATCGGGCACTGGGAGATACATCAGACATTACACAGGACAAACATTATTTTCTATGCCTCAAAACATGTTTCAACAGATGGAAAGCAGACATGAAATTAAATCTTTCTTTGTTGATAATAAACACAATGGTAAAAATCAAACTAATGACAATATCAACTGAGGCTTTCATGATAGCAGGACAGGTTTGCTTGTAAGAAAACAAATCTGCAAATTTTTGGGCCCATTGACAACTCACCAAAACTAGAATTCATGTTACTTAGTTGAAAACATTTAACTGTAGAACAGATATAAGAGAAAGGCATGTTGATTAGAATTTAAAGATTATGAAAGGTAACTAAATGCCAAGGGACAATCAGGATGAGTATCAAGCATGCATACTCAAATCATTTAGAGCATCCCTGTTTCATTACATAGACTGAAATTACATTAAAAATGGAATGCAGAAGAAATCCAAAAAATGAAAAGGAAAAATCACAATTAATGAAGAAAAAAAAGATGAACAATGCTGACTTTACCTGAGAGCACCAAAAGTGAGATACCAAAATAATTCTGAATACAGATCTTTCTTTCCAGACCTTGTGATGCTCTGCACAATAGTGCTATCTCCTTTCACTTTTTCAAGTATCATAGAAGCAAGTTCCTACCAATAATGTCAAAGCATAGTTTCACAGTTTGTTTAATAGAAGAAAATAGGAAGGAAGAAAGATTGTGTAAGAACCATAAAAATTTCCCCCAAAGTTGGAGTGAAACTGGGGAGAAGAGGTCCTACTTTTCATTTTGCTTTTTGTTCTATTCTTATTAAAATTAAATATTTATTTATAACATAAAAAATTTCAATAATAAGCAATCTTGTGTTAAGTTAAGGTAATAATAAAGTTAAAAGTAAAATTTTGTGTCACATTTAACTCTTTTAATTAGTATAAAAAAATTATATAATTATTTATTTCTTTCCACTCCTCCATACAAGAGAAATTTCTCCACTTCTTTTTTATTTCTGTCCATCCAAAACAATTTTTTTCTATTCTATTTTCCATTTATTTCAATCTCTTATTTCTTCCCTCCCTGTTTGACAGTTTTACTCCACATCCAAACGAAGTATAAAAGTAGAAGCTCTACCTTGGACTTCTGTTCGTTAAGGATGAAAAAACTACTTTCATTTTTAAGAAATTACTACAATTGTAATTGGCATGCCTTCTCCTTTCAAGGAAAATAGAAGCCTAAAAAAGGCTGGGTCAAGTACTACCCAAATGAAAGAAATTGCTCCCTCACCCCTTCAGATCTCACGCCCTCTTTAGGTATCTTTTGTTATATGGAATTCAGCTCCTCCAAAGTAAGTGTACTTGTATAGTCATCCAATGGAAAATCAATGTAATATATTTTAACTTCATGAATTGTTATATATATATATATATATATATATTAACACATGCATGCTATCACACTCTTGCTTGTTAATTATCTAAAATGATTATATCTCTGCACTTTTCACCCCACCCAAAGTGACTTTAGCGAAGCCAAATCAGCTTATATGATATACTTTAAGGAATTTTGTTGAAAACCTGAAATTACATCATTGTTGAAACACTATTTATCTTATGATTAAATTACTTTTTTCGTTTTATGTTTTATATTTCTATTTTATATAATAATCCTCCCGCACCCTCATTCTAGTTTTAGAAAATTTGCTGTACCCATATATCCAGGCAACCAGGTCAACACTTTATTTTCAAATGCCCTGGCAATAAGGGCATGAGTATTGAGCGATATATTTTACTTTCAATAAATACCTTGTCAGCATTGCCCTTTAGAATGAAAAACTCCTTTTCCAGCCATGCAGCACAGATAGAGTGACAGGATCTCTCAATAATTTCAGAAAACATTCCAAACAGATCATCCATACCAACACCTCCGGAAATTCTTGAGATATTATTAACCTGGAAAGCAATATTTGAAAATTGAAACAACTGATAACAATACCAAAATAATTGTAAAAATAGCATACACCTACTTAACCACATTTTATTTATAAGATAACATATCCATGGTCAAGTTTTATTGGTTAAGTTAAAAATTGCCAATCCATCTATATATTAGAATGAATCAAATGATACTACATGAGTTGTTCAAATATAGTAAAAATAGTTTATAGCCTTGTTTAAGGTTTCATTCAAATAAATTTGTATAAAGAAATATATCTCCCACTATTAATATTATCAAGACTGTTGAATACTTGCTCAATAACGAAAGTATGATAGCTGAGAAATTTAGCCACAGAAAACACATTTCAAATATGTATTAGAACATATACAATGCTCATTCCAATTTGTTAAAATTTTAGATAATACCAAAATAACATAATATATGCATGTGACAGTATTGAAGAAAATAAAGACAATTTCTGCCTCTTCCTCAAGTTGCTGAAAAGCAGCCCAAAGCAACCTTAACTTTGGACCCCAGGCAACAGCACTTAAACTCGAGGGTCTCTATTCCAAAATGTCAAAACTCTAGATTATTTAAAAATACAATAATATATGCATATGACAATGTTGAAGAAAATAAAGACAATTCCTGCCTCTTCCTCAACTTGATGAAAAGCAGCCTAAAGCAAACCTTAACTTTGGACCCCTGGCAACAGCACTTAAACTCAAGGGTCTCTATTTCAATTTGTCAAAATTCTAGATTATTTAAAAATACCATAATATATGCATATGACAATGTTGAATAAAATAAAGACAATTCCTGCCTCTTCCTCAACTTGCTGAAAAGCAGCTCAAAGCCACCTTAACTTTGGACCCCTGGCAACAGCACTTAAACTCAAGGGTCTCTATTTTAATTTTTCAAAATTCTAGATTATTTAAAAATACCACAATATATGCATATGATAATGTCTAAGAAAATAAAGACAATTCGTGCCTCTTCCTCAACTTGCTGAAAAGCAGCCCAAAGCAACCTTAACTTTGGACCCCTGGCAACAGCACTTAAACTCAAGGGTTTCTTTGCAGATTGAAGGATGATGTCTCCTGAATAAGCCTTGTTCTCTAAAGCATTTAGAGAATTTAAAAGTTTTCCTCTCACCACATTCATTACATACTTTGACTCAAGTCCATAATTTTGCTTTGGTGAACTGCAAAAGAGACAAAAGTTCTTGAGTAGTTAGAGAAATAGACTATAGTCCTTTCACAAAATACCAAACAAAATATTCATCCATTTATTAAAAATGATAAAAACAAGTCAACTGTGACATCTTAGTGTGCTTACCCTTACCTACCAGAAATGTCTGAGCTTTCAGGAAACATATTTTTATCAGAATTAGTCTTTTGATAATTAGCATAAGATTTCTCAACAGGAATTATTCCAGCCATATAAGTTAAAAATATACTGCCCATCAAAAGCATCTGGTCAACAACTGGAACCAAATCAGAGGCTGTTGCTCCATCAAAGTCAACCAAAGCCCCTAAACCAATGCACTTTAATGGAAGTTCCTGAAGACGAGGAGTGAATTTCAAATATGTGGCCCCAAATACACTCAGCTCAAATGTTTTCCATGTAGAGAATTGAACAAATTTACATCCAATTCTGGAATACTTTCTGAAAAAGAAATAAATATTGAAAGGTCAGACTGCCAAATTCATAATAGCAGGCAAGAAAAGCAACAAGGATCACCATGTACAGAATTATTGGGAAACTGATACTCCCAACCAATCAACATTACATATAACTGAAATGGCATGAACAAGCATTTAGAATCTTTCTAAAGGAAACAACCCATGCAAATAAATGAAATATTGGTTTCTATGAAAGGCACTATGATTTTCTATCCATACTAATAAAGAAGATAAACTCCATCTTTTGGAATTCACTTTTAAATGCCTAAAAATGTGCTAGTCAAAAGTTATCAATAGGGTAACCTCACAAAACTAAAACCCATAACACTAGTTTCAACTGACATCAATCAGTGCAGTTTTACCAAGTTTTATTGTATAACAAAGAAACAATTAGCACACTTTTTTTCCTAATTTTTCCCATTAACTTACATTTTTTTATTGAATCGTTATCAATAAGTATTCTCACAACCTTAAAAAAGTTGAACTCTCTTATGCATGAGCCTCTTCTGGTTTAACATGTCTATCAAAACACCAATAGATAGTAGCCACCCAAGTCCACTCCACATCCAATGAATTGCAAAATTTAGTTATTTTATTCTATATAAAAAAATTTGAGATGACAAGCAAGTTATTATAAGTTGATGAGGACAAACATGGTAGAGAGAACTAATAGAATAGAAGAGGACTTCCATAGAAATATCCCATTGGATTGATTGACATAATAAAAGATACAAGAAGACCATATAGATACTCTTAACAACCATTTCAAACAAACTCACTATTATTTCCAACAAACTAACCATTCTTAGCATTCTATTCCGGCAAGAATGAAAATAATAGACAAAAGGTTAAGCCATTCATTTTCACCCATTTTTACTATTAAATAATTAATCACCATTTGCTACAAAGCTGATCCCCCAAAATTCTCATTAACATGTCTCCTTCAAGTGCTGGGGGGAGGACATAGAATATTCAAAGCTAGTCACACGTATAACGAGGAAGAAACAAATGCAAAATAAATAGAAGTACAAAAAAACTGAAAAAAGTAATATAATTGTATATTAAGAGGAATGATACCTTTGAACAGTCTTGAGATTTGTAATCTGACCCGAGAAAGCTCTCTGTCTAACAGGCCTTCTGTGCGTATTCAGCTTAACACGGAATGCAGAAGCCACACATTCTGCCATTGATAAAAACGCTCTGGCTCCTCACTCAATACATTGCTCAGCTCCTACACGTGTATTTGATGAACCTGCATCCCCCACCCCCTAAAAAATCACCAAACATCAAACACAAACATAAACTCAAGAAAAATCCAATATTAAAAGTACTCCTAATAGGTATATACTAATGCATTTAACAGTAAGTAGTAAGAAACAAAATGAAACATTCAGATACTTAACATCGTTTTAAGATATCCGAATGCGAAACAATGACAACTTCGCAAGCTTCTTAGAACTCTATTAAAAAACGCCTAACCCACAAATCGCAACCAAAATGGAGAAAACCAAAACAGTGGTTGGAGAAACAGTGGTGGCGAAACAAAAAATAAATAAAAAATTGAGGTTCGTAACACTCAGAATTGAAACAGAAAAGGGAAATTTAAAAGGAGATGGAGGGAATGAGGTGAGTGGGAAAGGAAGGTGGAGAAGAGGATTGGAATTGTGCGTACCTGATTGGTGTCGTGTCACACTCTTTTCAGAGCACAGTGAAAAATGGTTGGTTACTAACGGATGGATTAGGGTTTTAAACCTTCTGAATCCCCAATTGTCTCCATAGCTGTAAGAACTGGACCCGCTAATAATCCACATCACTTAACTTCAAATAAATTAAAAAAAGAAAAACTTAATCATAATATTGATAAGGAGTGTTATGCAGTAAAAATCCATCTTACATATATTGAATATTGAATTAATGATAAAATTAGAAATTTAATTTCTATAATTTTTCTTTGAACAATTTATAATTTAAGTTTAAACTTATGTATTTATCATAATTTTTAAATATGGTTAGTGCTTTTCTTAATTAAAATTTTAAATTTAATTATTATGTTCTCATTAAAATTTTAAAATAAATAATTTCAATTAAAATATTATATATTATATATTTGGAAAAAAAAAACTCATGCACTGCACTGTCACTATAAAAATATGGTAAATTTATTAACTTTATCGATTAATCCTTTAAAATTTATATAAATGAATTATTGTAATTGAGCGTTGATATAAAAATCTTTCAAATTGTTAGTATATAAATATTAAACTCTATATATTTTATGTTAATTATTTTTATTACGTTTATTTTACTATTAATATCAATGTTTTAATTTTTATATTTTATTATTATATTTAATATAGATATTTATTATATGTTTATCTTTAAATTAATAAAGTTGCCAAAAATCTAATTTTTAAATAATAATTATAATATTTTTATAAAATTTAAATATTAGGGGTTATAAAATTGGTTTAGTAACAAAGTGGGTCAAATCTCTTCACTAACAAAATTATTTTTTTCTATGAAAAAAATAAATATTATATTATCTCAGCAAATATTGTTAACTTTTTTTATATATTTTCTTTTAATCATATTAAATAACATAATAATAAATATGCAATAATTTCACACAAAATCTGATTATTATCTATCATCCTCGCTCACCAGTTAGCTTTTGTCAATTTATGTATAATAAATAATTTAATAAAATGTTTACATACTTTATAAATTATAATTTATATTTTGATGTAATTTACATTTCATACTATAGTAAATTATCAATATGTATAATTATTATTTATAATCACATTAATATATTAATTAAACGAGAAAGAGAACAAAATTTGAAAAATCAATATTAATGAGAGGTGCAAATTCTTTCTAGTTACCACATTTTATGAGTCTTTCTCTCTCTTAGCAGAAATTTCTAACCAGAAAAAAGTTTTTTTCATTGATGAGATAGAATAGAGAACAAAAATAATGATAATAAATGTTAAAAGAGAGCAAAGGAATATATGCGTAAGAGAAATAATTATTTACCATGATATTTCTAAATTAATTTATTTTAAGGTGGTTGACTATTTTCTTCAAAATTATTGGTGTTGAGTGCTAATATACTTTAACTAAAAAAAATAAGTGTTAATAAACTCTATATATATGGGAGAAGGGATTCACCTACTCCAAGAGATTTATTTTCTATTCTCGCCATTCATTTTATTGAAATCTAATAGTTATAATAAATAACTAATTTTTACCATTAAATTTCAATAAAATGAATTGTGAGGATGGAGTAAGTGAATCTCTTCTCTCTATATATAATATAATAAAAATTATTCACTTGAATTAGTATAAGAAACTTTTTTAGGCTAACCATTCACTTTTTTAAAGTCTCATGACTAAAATTAGTTATTTATTAAAACTATTAAATTTTAAGAAAACAATATGAATCATTTTAAATATTTAATATTTCTCTCTCATATTCACTCCTTATCTTTTCTCTTTCATTTATTACTATTATTAAATTTTTAAACTTTTTCTTATGTCATTCCTACTTTCTCTTCTTCATTCATCATGATTGTTAATTAATTTAATTCATAAATTCAACAATATTAAAATATGATAATATTATAATTTAAGATAGATATTAAAAGAAAGTAAATAAAATAAGATTTTAATTAGTATGTACTCACAGTATAAAAAAGTTTTACACTATATTCAACCATAACTTTTTTATTTATATGATTTTTAAAATATTAATTTATAAAATCAACAAATTTACTATAAATGAAGTCTTATGATTAAATGTTAATGTAAACTTCTTACACTGACAATGTATATTAATTAAACTGATAAAATAATTATGATGTAAATTATAATTTGCTTTTCATAACCATTAAAAATGATTTTTAGTGACATTTATCAAGTATAAAATTGTTAACAAAAAATTGTAGAGTTTTTTTTTCTTGAAAAGAATTGAACACATGTTTGAGGGAGATTACGACAATTCATGCACTTTACTTAACCAAGTGGGTTAGACTATATTTTACTAAATCTAATTCTTGAAATAAGTAATAGTTTATAATAAAAAATAGCATATGTTACTAAATCTAATACTTATAAAAAAGTAATTGATCTCAATCTTTCTTTGATTAAGAAAATCAGATTTATTCTTCCTCAAATAATTTATTTTTTTAAAATTTATGATTGTATTGAAAAATAAAAAATAAATCTTTTAAATTTATTGTTGAAGTAAGCATATTCAAACCTATATATATATATAGTCAATAAGAAAGTTAGGAGAAAAAATTTCAGCACATCATTTACTTTTACTTTAAAATGTTCAATACTGTAACCTTAGATGACGAATGACAATTGAGCATATGGACGTGTTGGACTTGTGTTTTATGGCAATGACAAATATATCCTCCTTGGCAAGGTTTTAAGGCCAATTGCAAGGGCACTAGTAAAGGCAACGAGAGGCAGGGTGGGTGAAAAGAAAATTGGGAATGGAGAAAGAGAGCGATGGAGACAGTACCGTCAAATCCAATAATTCAATGCCTGTGGCTCCATCATCATCATCATCATCTTCAAGTATTAATTATTCTACATACCCAACGATTAATTACCTATTTTTTTAGTGTATTTCATGTTCTTGTTGTTGTCTATATACATGATATCTTAATCGTCCTACCCTAAACTTTTTCTTTATTATATTTCTGTACGAATTTTATGATTTTTTGTTTCATTTTCTTATCATTAATAAACACTTACAATTTCTATATGGTAGATTTAATAATTGAAATGTATGAACCATATTTGAAGGCACTTTTTGGGTTCGTTTTTTTATATTATATTTTTTGGTCTATAAAAAATTAAAATTAATGGATGACTTATTTTAAATAGAAAAGAATTTGTGATATTTTTTAACTGTTTTTTAGTCAAATATAAATCAACTTATTCTATGTACCTAGACACGCCTTTATATATGCCCTTGATAATGTTTATTGATGAATATTATATCCAAATATTGCTTCTTTGACATCAATTTCACTTCTAAGCCACCTTATTAATCGGATAAAAAAATAGTAGAGACAATTACAATTTTTTTTTATGTTTTTTCTCACTATTTGTCATATCTAGTTAAATAATTTATGCTTTTAGAAACTCAACTTTTTGTGTAACATAGATATTTGTTTACTAAATACTTGCATGATAATGAACAGGGGAAAACAAAAATTCGCATTGAAGAATATTAGAGCAATATTACAATTTAGACTCAAATAATGTTTAGGAAAAAAATAAGGAAGGAATTTCTTCTTTATCTTCATTTTTCCTACAATATTATAATATTATTACATATAAACAGAGATATTATATGTGTGTGTATATATATTGTTTGATTAGCATTGATCATTATTAGTTGTCTTATAATTAATTTCTTTGATATTGCAGGAAAGCTTAAAAGGGAAATAGAACAGAACAATGATGAACTTTCTTGGGATATGTTGGATATCATAGCCAAGAAACTTGATATTGATAACCTTTTTCAATTTGGTGCAGTGAGCAAGAGTTGGAGAATATTTCATAAAATTTATTGGAAAGATTTCATGGCATCTCAAGCGCCGTTACTTGTTCAAACCTCATTTGCTATGAATTCTTATTCTCTTTACAACATACGAGAACAAAAAATTGTGCTGAATTACTGCTATCTCGAGAGATTTCGCTATGCTGGGTATTCTAATGGAAATATTACTATGGTAGATGTTACAAACAATAAACTTCTACTAATAAATCCATTTACAAGAAGGATTAAGGAAATCAGCACATTAGCCATTAAAGGTAAATTTCCATTTATTGGCAGCAATTTCTTATTTGCTTCTGTCAAAGATTCAAAGGAGTTTATCATAATGGGAATTGGTAATCATTACCAGAGTTTGCATGTGTATCATTCTAGAAATTCATCTTGGGTTACCTATTCATCACAAGATAATTCATGGATGGTTGTTAACTGTTTGGTTTTTCGTAACATTGTATATGTTATCACCAACAAAGCAAGGATAGGGGTGTTAAACTTGAATTCTTCAAGTTTGAAATTTCTAAGGTTGAAGAATACTCCTAAAGTAAATAACTTTCATATTAAGTTGGTTAATCATGATGGAGAACTACTAATGGTTGATTTTGAATCACAACAACAAGTTGATGTTTACAAGATAGATTTCTCAACAAGGGCTTATGTGAAATTAGAAACAGTAGGAGAGCTTGCAATATTTTATGGTTGGACAAGTTGTTATGCATTGAGAAAACCAGTGGTTTGGGGATATAAGAACAATTTTATGTATCATCTTGGTGGTCTACATGTTGGATGTGAAGTGTACTTTGAAGGTAAATTGTTCAAATCCATTTTAGCTACTGGGCTTCCACCTTATGCTTTTATCTCAGGAATCTCTTGGGTGGACTGGTGTTTTCGACATCAACATGATGAAGTGGATTATTCTATAGTTGAGTAACTGATGATGATCATATATATGTTCAGAACATATATTTCTTTTATTTGACTTTTGTTTGCTAATAAATTTACTAGACTATCAAAACTTGTGATGTCATATTTCAATAAATTTGCTTAAGTTGCTTGATATGATGTATGATGGTTATTAATATACTCTTGTTTCTAGTTTTATCTTCTATTGTGGTGTGGTGACATGTGCAATACATAACCGTGTTATTATATTTTTTTTAAAAATTTAAACGTATATTTAAAGTTACATTTGCTAGATAGTGTATACATAAAAATAAGTTAACCATGATTTTTCATATAGCAAAACCATTTCAACACTAATTCTTTCATTAGATTTTTAAAATCATGAAGTTTGTACTAGCGTTATCACTATCGAATCATCTATTGAATCAAGATACTGGTCATTAGTTAAATTAGTAGATTACTAATTAAATTGTATAAACTGATGTTATTAACTAAAATAATATATATATAATTATTTTTCGTGTTCAATATTCAAATAGTAGAAACTTAGTAATAAGACTTTACTCCCACACTTCATGTATGAAAGTTAGAATCCTTAAATGGTGTTTTTTTTTCCTCTTATTTTCTTCAACAAAAAAGCTAGTGTTTTCTTCGATAAAGCATTGTACGATTCTAAACTAATTGACTACTTATACTCCTCCTTTGGCCACAAAAATTGGCTTAGAGAATGTACAATTTTAGGAGTATTATAAAATTAAAAAATTAATGATAAAAATCTACAATTTTACTTGGTTTGAGTAAATACATTAATTGACTTTGATATTATATTGATTTAACCACGTTACATTGAGTTATTGACATAAAGGGTCGAATAACACATATAATATACAATTAACCACGTTACACTCAGTTCAACTATTTAGGACAAGCAAGTCTAATAACACTATTTTGTTCAAATAATTTTTATATATTTTAATTTAAGTTTAATTAGTATCAATTATAAGTTTAAAAAAGTTTTACATTAATATTTAATATCAATATTTTTATTTATATTGACGATGCATATTAATTAAACTCTTTTAATTTTTAACTTACAGTAGTTTTTTCTCCCATGTGATGCACAATGTGATTAATCAAAATCATTTAAATAAAATATATATTTCAATACTTAAATTAATTGAAATTATAATCATTATGTAATGTTTAGTCTAACTTATTTTTGACTTAAAAATTATTTTAAGGAGATATTGTTTCAAACAGTAATTATACTTAAACTTTTAAGTAGGTTATTTTATAATAATGTAAATTTTGTAAATATATTTTTTTCTTGGAAAAAATAATTTATTTAACAAGTTTTATTTATGTAATTTACCCTTATTTTAAATTTTTATTTTTTCTTATCCCAAATAAACAAAAAACTACTTTTAATATTAATATTAATTAAAATAGTTTAATATTCATAAATGCCATATTGATATAAATACAATTATGTAGATATTATTAAGAAGTGTGTGAGACGTGCTAGAAGATAAAACTCATCCGGCATTCTGCTACAGACAAACATACGACATATGCACACAACACGCACACATCCTTTTTCTTTTAGCACGTTTCCAACACCTATTTGTATTTTATTCACAAAGTGTGTTAACACATCTATTAGAATAGTCACATCCCTACGCTAGAATTTAGTTTTTTTTAATTAGTTCATAATTTTCCACAATGATCCTTCTTAATCGTATTAAATTTTATCTTGAATTAATTTATGAAATTTATTTATTTAACTGTTAGGTAATATTAAATTTCAAGAGAAGGAGTATCTGCTCACAAAAGGGTCCCATTGAGTAGGTTTAGACCACTATTTACCAAAAATACAAGTATCCGCAAATCTTCAAAACAATTAAAAAATAAAAAAAAAATTATCTTATATAATATTCCATAATTGTTTTTTTTTAATTTACAAATATATTTCACTCTATCCAAAGCACACAAATATGAGAAACGAATTTGAATTTTCTTTCTTATTGTTAATTTATTTTCTTATTTTAACAATATAATAATACGAACATATCCCAACGGACCCGTGCATATGCAAGGTAATTTATTAGTATCATGCATAAGTTTTATATTGTGCATTGTCAAATTTATAAAAAAAAAAATTCTGAAATTATATTTCATACATACTATTATATTAATATTATATTAAATGTAACAATTATAAGGTTATAAATCGATACTACCTTCTTTTTTTTTTAAAAACAAGTTGTAATGTTTGAAACTATACAAAACCAAAATTTTAAGGGAATTTTCCGGTACTGGTTTTTCATTTCTCACTTAGTAGTGAAAAAAATACAAATATATTTTTCATTTTCTACTTTCTGGCAGTGCATTTTCCAAGAAGTAAAACTCTATCTAATAACAATAATGAAAGAAGAATGAGAGATAATAGACTATAGGAAAAGAAAGTATTTAAAGTTAAAATTAGAACGGGCAAAATTGGTATTTGAAAAAAAAAATAAATGTTGTAAATGAAATTTTGATAGATGTTAAATAAAAAAACCTTCAATCCAATATACCTGAAAACCGACTCAAACTTATCCAAAAATAAGTTTTTTTTTGTCTGTTTGGATTTGTTTGGTTTGCTCTGGGCTTTGATAGGATGTTCTTTTCGGTATCCATCTCTTTACTTATACATTGATAGTAAACTTTAAAATATCTAAATTATCCTTATTGATAATAAAATGCTATTTTTCTTAAGGATGACAAATAAACTCGTACCTATTGGTAATCTTTAAATTCGTCTCAAAGTTGACGAAAAATTGTTGGTTTGACCAGAGACGAGTATGAGTATGGAGAATACCCAATTTGTTAAGTCGGAAGATGGAGTTATTTTGATAACTAAAATATTCATTTGTCGTAAAAAAAATAATTTGACATTTAATTAACAAATTACAAATGTTGTGTTTATTAGATAACTTTTAAATTAATATCATTATATTTAAACAATTTATTTTTTATTGAAAAAATATTATAATTTTTTTTTGGGGGTATAAGATGAGTATGGGTATAATCGATGTCCAACAGAGAGGGAGATGATGACGTAATTCTCATACCCATTGGATATGGAGACGAGAACGAAGATGAATTTCGAAAGTGAGAATGGGAATAAAAATGTCATACTCATCCTCACCCCATTGCCCTACCTACTCTAATCTTCATATTAAATAATTAATCCAGATAAACATATATTATAAAGCCTTTAACAAAATGATGAAATTGATGATGTAGTAAATACATTTTTGAACAAATTATAGATTGAAAATTTTTCTTATCAATTTACAAACAGTTTGGAAAATGAAGACAAAAATGTCTTGTCCACAACATCTGAAAATACAAAAGTAGGTCTTATAAATGAATATGAAAGATCTACATCCATGAATTATCAGTTAGATCCTGCTGGTACACAAAATTATTCTCCAGGATTTCTTTCTCGAGAAACTGTACAAAATATTTTGCTTAGTAGCAATAAATATGTATCACATGGTAAAAGATTACCAGTTGAACCAAACTTCCAAATCCCAAATTTACTTCGAAACATAGTAGGAATAGATCTTTAACTTCTCCCCACATATATTGAGCAATGGACAGCTACTGTAATCCGAGATTATGACATACATCATGAGAAATATGTACACTCCTCCCAAGAAATGATAGTAAAAGGAGAAACATATGTAGGTGATATTGCTAGATCTGGATGGGAATCTTTTAAGAAAAATTTCCCTAATGATCTAAACACACTGGTCATTGAACCAGGACCAAATATTTACAATTTATGTTCCCTTGTACAGAGATTATTTACTTCACAATCGGCCAATGATGGAAATACAATTAGACAACAGATTTATCTTGGTCATCTCGAAAGATTATCTATTGAATATTTCAGGAAAATAAAAGAATACTCTCAAGATTATCTCTTGTATGCATCAATAGATGGGTGCTTTCATGATGCTAATATTGGAGACAAAATGTTTCTTAAACTTCCAGGAAAAGTAGGACAAAAAATTAGAGAAACTTGGAAAAATGATGAGGTTACGCCTATGCTTAATAACCTCTCAATCAGAATATAACACATTATGAAAATAATAGAAGACACTTGCTCCCATATTGCTATACAAAAACAATTGAAGCATTCTGATGCTGGAATATGCAAACAAATATACACACCCCAACAATATACCCAAAATAGGTTTTAAAATAGGAAAAATATATCTAGGAGTAAACCTATATATAATAATACACAAAAATTTCTTGGTCCAAGAAAAACTTATACAATAAGAGCTTCTAATGCTAGAAAACCTACTTTAAATCCTAATAGACATGTTAGGAAATTTAGAGATAATAAACCCTACAAACAAACATTAAAGTGTTTTGCTTGTAGCCAACCAGGACATTTCTCAAGAGATTGTTTAAACATCGTTAATCTTTACACAAAAGAGGCGGAAGTAATAAAGTCATGTCATATGAATCTTCTTCCCATCGATGAAGAAGTATCTATTGACTCTGAAATCCTATCTGTTATTAGTATAACAGAATATACAGATGAAATGCACCAAGAAAAGGTTCCTAAAAATTATGACCTCATAAATGAATTTACAAACAATGAATATATCCATTTATACCCAAATAATAATGACTTTCCCATGAGAGATGAATACAATGAAATGGGACAAATATTATATGATTTAGGATATTATCTAATGAAAACTCTAGAGACAAACCCTTGTATACATAAAATACAATTTTATTCTGGTACAGAATCAATTCCGTGTAAATACTGTGAAAGGTATTTTCACGTATCCCAAAAGGCTCATTGCCCACTTTGTTACAAAAATTTTTGTATTAAATGTGTCAAAGAACACATGAATATACAGGAAATGCATTATTTCAAAAAGAAAAAAAACACAAATAAATTATACAACAAAGATTTACAGATACTAGAGTTTCTGTATTAGAAACCCGCATAAATCATCTAGAAGAAAAAATCATTCTTTTAGAAAAAATTATAAAAGAGAAAACTAAAATAGATTTCCCAGAATCTAGCCAAACAGCCATACAAAATAATATGATGGGAACAATGGAATGTATCCCATTAGTGTGCAATAAACAACAACTAATAACTTTAAAATTATTAGTTAAATTAACATTCCCAAAAATAAATAACATCCCATCAACAGAAAAAATCATACAAGCATTACTAGATACAGGATACTCTGAAACAGTTATATGCAAAACTGTAGTTCCACAACAAAACATAACAAAGAGCAAACATATACAAAAAACCAGAATCATGTCTGGAGAAATTATGATAAATGAAGAAGTTAATAATGTTACTCTTCAATTCAGTACAAATTGTGACTTTTTTTGTCATAAAGTTTTTATAAAAACAATGAGGGCAGAAAACCTAGTTCCCTCAAAACAAAGTATGATTATTGGCCTAGACTTCATTTTAGATCAAAATAGATTTGTCACTATAAATAAAGATTATGTTATGATTAGTGACAAAACCCAAATGACACCAATAGTTAGTGGTGATTCCTTAAAACAAGATGCTCACCATAATGAGTGTCTTTGTGAAACTTCAAAATCTCCTGGTATATGTGATTGTACTATGAATTTATCACACATATTAGAAGAAACAATAGAGGATTATTCTTCTTTACTAGATAATACATTGGAAATTTTTTCCTCTATAAAAATTTCAAAATCTATAAAATTTGAAAATATACAACAAATCCTTGATCGGTTAAATGAAACAAATATAATAGGAGAAGATCCTACAAAATTTTGGGACAGAGATCCCGTAATTTGTAACCTAGAAATAATAAATCTAGATTTAATCAATAAAACAAAGGACATTCAGTTCAATAATTGGGAACAAGAGGAATATCAAAATCACATACAAAATTTGTTAAAACTAAAAGTAATAGCACCGAGTGTTAGTCCACTCAGAAGTCCGGCTTTTATAATCAATAAATCTTCTGAACAAAAAAAAGGTAAATCTAGAATGGTTTACAACTATAAAAGACTAAATGATAATACAGTGGAGGATGGATATTCAATTCCATCTAAAGATGTGTTAATAAATAGAATTCAAGATGTCAAATGGTTTTCTAAATTCGATCTTAAAAGTGGACTACATCAAGTTAAAATGGATCCAGAATCAATAAAATGGACAGTTTTCTCCTGTTCAGAAGGATTATTCGAATGGAATGTTATGTCATTCGGACTAAAAAATGTTCCTGCCATTTTCCAAAGAAAAATGGACAATATTTTCAAAGACATTAAGTCTTTCACATGTGTTTATATTTATGATATACTTGTTTTCTCAAAAACAAAAAAAATGATCATTTTCATCATCTAAAATAAGTTTTATACAAATTGAAACATTATGGGTTGATAGTTTAAAAAAAAAAATGGAAATTTGTAAACATTTCATAAAATTTCTTGGAACAGAAATTGGCAATGGGACTATAAAACTCCAGCCACATATATAAAAAAAATACAGGATTTTCCTGATAAAATGAAAGATATAAAAATACTTAGATCCTTTTTAGGACTTTTAAATTATGCTAGAAGTTTTATTTCTAATCTAGGAAAATACATATCTCCTCTATATAATAAAACTATTTTAAAAGGAGAAAGAAAATTTAATTCAGAGGACACGAAGTTAGTCCAAAAAATAAAACAAATGGTAACAAATTTACCAACTTTACAATTACCATTAGATTCAGATTATTTAATAATCGAATGTGATGGATGTGAACTCGGATAGAGAGCAATCCTCAAACGAAAAAAAATAAACACTTACCAAAGGCAGAAGAACAAATATGCAGATATGCCTCTGGTAAATACATGACAAAACCAAAAATTTATAAAACTAGCACTGACTATGAGGTTAATGTTATCATACATGCATTAGATGCATTTAAATTATTTTTTATAAATAAACAAGAAATAACAATCAGAACAGATTGTGAAGCCATAGTTTCGTATGGTAAAAACAAAATTAACAATGATAAAAAACCTCATAAAAGATGACTACTTTTTAAAGATTATATAAATTTTTCTGGAAAAATTATACATTTTGAACATATCAAAGGTTCTGAAAATACTTGTGCTGATATTTTGTCCAGTACATCAGGTGAAGTTAGCACCCATACAAAGACCTTTCAGGTCAACATGCTCGAAAACACAAAAAAAGGTGTCATTGGCCCTAAACAAGTGAAGTTCCCATTTTTGGCGGAACAATATACAAAGTTTGGAAAACAATAATTGCCAACTCTTACAAATATCTTCCAGTATCTTGGAAGAGAACATACAAATGTCAAGTTAAATGTTTTAATTGACAATATTTGGAATATCCCCAAATATACAACACAAAATGAACACCAAGTTACTAGGGTGAAACAAAGCATCATAAGTGCTTTATACATCTTTTGTAGCCAAGACAATAAAGGAGTAGCTTTAGCATCTCCTGCCTCTCCTTCTGGGAAAGGTTTTACACACTTTGTCTTAATAACAGGCAAAAACAAAGGTGTTTATACATTGTTCAAAGACCTCAGTGAGGCTAAACAAGACCAATTTTGATCTACATACAAAGGCTTCTACTCAAAAAAAGAAGTTGAAATGGCAATTCGATTGGAAACAATCGATGAAGAAAATATAAAGACTGCCTTACAATTTGAGCCTCCTGCTCAACACCAAACATATGCTACTACTGCTTGCAGTATCTCTCAACAAATGAATCCAAATATCCTTTTGGAAAAATTTGGATTAATATAGGATTTTCTGTTTGAAGTTCATTCTGAAACTGCAAATTACAATGGGTTGTTTGTAAAAACACAAACTTATTTCAATACTAGAAACCCGTGTTCGGAGTCTTCTGAGTATTGCAAGACTGTAGACAAAGAATACACATGTCAAATAAAATTCATTGTCAGAAGAGCTCAGATTGATTTGAGTTCTTTTAAATCTCAATTATACAGGGATGTTTTTATAACTCCCATGTTGTTACTAGCTCTGTCTCGTGTATTAAACTTAGTCATTAATGATATCTAGGCTGAGCACATGACACAAGTGGCTTTATAGATTACCACTTCTCCAAGAAGTGCTTCTAATCCTGATAGTATAGTCACTCACGTTATAAAACTATTTACTGATACAGATCCAGAGTTCCACACATCATTTGAGCATGATCCATTGAAAGGGTTAGCTCTCAAAAAAGACAAATTATACCAATATAATCTCTGGAAAGCTTTCATAGAAGGTTCAAACTGGAATTTCTCAAAAAGATATTCTAACAATTTCATACTTCTGAAGGAAACACAAAATACAAAATTATATTGGAAGAAAATAATGGGTAATAAATTTCACTCATTCCCTATAGAGTCAAATCTTTCTCTTGTAAAGCATTTTGAGAAAGAAAGATTGTATAAAGAAATTTACGAAGAACCTGGATTTTACGGCCAGAACACTCCAGGATTATCATCTTTTCCATCTGATTGTGATGACACAGAAGACCCAAGTCTTCCCGAACAGATGGATGAAGAGACAACCGATTTGACCACATTAGCTCGAGTCCGGAGAACTAATTAAATTTTACCTGTGACACAGTAATTTTACCTTTTACTAAGGTAATAGACTGAAGGGTAAAATAACCCACAAAATAGGTTGCCAGTTACAAAGTAAACGTTTCAGCATGTTACCAGTCACAAGGTTACCTAGAGAACCAGTTTCCGGTTACAAATTTTATCTATAAAAAGGGTCATAAATCTCTTATGCTGAGCAGACTCCTTTTACGCTTCAGATACACATTCCTCTCTCTCTCTAAACACCCTCTTCTGTCTCTCAAAACATCTCTCTCACTTGTAAAAATTTTCTAAAAATCAGAAGTTGCTCTGCACCCCCTCCTCTTTTTCTCTCATCTTTGTAAGTTTTTCTTAAACTTGTGCATACTTTCTTTAAGCATGGAGTAGTTTTCTTATAAGGTATGTTCAGATGCCTTAAGCAATATTTATTAAAGATGCGATGATCATTTGAGAGCTTATCATATATCTGTTGTACAGTTTAAATTTATCTTTCAAGATTATACGAAATTATACGAAGATATCTGACCACCAAATTTAGTATCGTATAATTTTGATATGTCATTTATTTGTTTTATCTTTTTCTGTTTCTTGTATCTTCTTTTTTCCTCTCTTTTCTACCCTCTTTTCTTTCTGTTTTCTCCCCCTTTTTTCTTTTCTTTTTCTGTTTCTTGTATCTTCTTTCTTCCTCTCTTTTTCTACCCTCTTTTCTTTCTGTTTTAAATGATCCAAAAAACATACATCTTGTAATTCAGAAAATCATTAAAATCTAAAATTGATAAACAGTTTAGAAAAATTAATCCATGCAACATGTGTATGTAAAAGAAACCAGGTGCAAAAGGCAACACCCGCTTTTGTATAATAAAAAATAATATAATTGGACCCAAGTATCAATAACATGTCTACATAATTTAATATGGAAAAATCACTAACCATAAATTTTATATTTTCATATTGATGTAGAGGGGAAGGTGCAAAGGTAACTTACCTTTACGTGTTTACGAGATCATATTCATATTGATGTATTATAAGAACGGAAGGAAAGAGTCTTGTATTGTGCTTCCTCTCTCCTCTTTGACCTCACCCAGTTTTGAAAAAATCACAACACGCTTTTGCCTCCTTCATTCTTCACCTTAATATTAAACCTACTCTTCTTGTACCAATCTTCACATTAGAAACCAAGCCTGAGTTCTTACTTTGTTTCCTTTATTCTGATGGGGCAACAATCGCTGATATACAGCTTCGTGGCGCGTGGCACCGTGATCCTTGCAGAACACACCAATTTCAGTGGCAACTTCGCAGAGGTAGCGTTGCAGTGCCTTAAGAAGCTCCCAGCTTCCAACACCAAATTCACCTACACCACCCATGGCCACACCTTCAACTACCTCACACATCATGGATTCAGTAATCTTTATTTAACCTTGTTCTTTCTTTTATTTTCAAATATATTTTATATTCACAAATTCTTTTTCATGCATCTTCAGTATAGTTTTTTATAATATCAACCAATAAAAATTAAATATAATTTTTAACAATATAATTATTGTGAGAATCAGTAAATTTTATTGTATATAAAAATGTGTAATAAATAATAATATAAAATTATAATTGACACTAGATTTTAATTAATCTTTTACGTTATTTGTATATATATGTCATCTTATATATTTTCAGTATAGGTGTCATATGGTGCCGTTCATTTCCTTTTTATTTTCCTGTTCTGCGTATACGGTGCTACTTTGAATTTTATTTTTTATTCTTTTGGTGAGTATTTATATCTGCTTAGAAAACGGTCTCAATTAAGAAATGGGTTTTACTTTACAGTTTCACTGAAATTGCTATTTATTGTACATTGCTGAAACTACTATTTACATAATTTTTTTCCAATCCAGATCGTGAGCCAGAAATTTCTTTTAATCATTTGATTTGGTATTTAATTGCATTACTTAATTTTGACAAGATAACATGCTAATTAAGCTACCCATGCGTACGTACGAGCTGGTTTTAAATAAAAACTATATACAATATAAATTTTAATATTAAAAAATGGTAAACATTAAAGTCATAGTTCGCATCTGCGTTTTAAAATAATTTAAAAATCAATTTCCCTATTAACTATTGGCAATCATAACGTCGTCAGTGCGTTTTCGTTTTCATTGATTAAATATCATTAAAGTCACAGTCATTTGTGTTTTAATGCAATTTAAAAATTCATGCCACTGATAACCATTGGACAAGCAAAAACTGCTTACATCGCCCAGGTCTTATTTGCAATTTTAGGTTCCGTAATTTGCTTTGCGTAATCTCAAAAAGGGTGTATTTGACGACTATTAAACAACAATTCATATTTACAATTTTATTGAGTCAAATCTCAAAAACAAATTTACATTAATAATTTTTTTTAAATAAACTTAAGTAAGTAATTATTTTTAAAAAAAATCTACTTATTAATAGTATAAAGTTTTAGAGCAATATAAATTATTGTGTATATGTTAAGGTTTTTTACTTTTATAAAAAATATCTTAAAATTCATTTGAATCATAATTTTTTATTGAATAACACCGTAAAACTGTTTAATAGTCTCCCATATTTAAACTCTTGGTATAAAATGTCATACACAAGAAAAAATGCGATACATAAAGTTATTATAAAATAAAAAATATTAGACAGAATTAAATTTTATTTACATAAAATGCTAAAATTACTTTAATGATAATAAAGTAAATCCAAAAAATCTAAGATACAATTATTGAATATTTTTAATTTTTAAATATGTTATCTCGTACGAATTGTTAATATGAATAAAATGTGTGCCGGAGGTTCGAATATAAATTAAACATGGAAGTTTCGATGCGAGCATGCATGCTGAAAGAGTGAAAGTGCTTTATTTTAGTGGAATATAGTTAACCTTGACTGAAATTTATGTTTCTAATTTATAATATATATTTTTCCATTCTTATGAATTATACCACAAATAGTTGAACTCATGCTCTATTATTTTTAGCTTACTGCGTTGTGGCAGTGGAATCAGTTGGTCACCAACTTGCAATGGCCTTTCTTGAACACATAAAGGAGGATTTTTCCAAGAGATATGGAGAAGGAAAAGCTACAACAGCCACTTCTAAAAGCTTAAACAAAGAATTTGGGTACTTATACATGTTTAGTTACCATGCTGTTAATTGCTGAAGCAAATGTGCCTCTGTTATGAACTGTACTAATAATATGTTAGTCTAATTAGTATGCAATCACAATGGAAATAGTTTTATATTAATATTTAATTATAATTTTTTATTTATATAATTTTTTAAATATTAATTAATAAAGTCAACAGTTTAATAAAATAAAAGGTTATAATTAAATGTTATTATAAAACTTATTATATTGATATTATACACTAATTAATCTATAATATATATTATGCATTGATGTTTTTTCTTTTTGTGTGAGTGTGATTTTAGACCCAAGTTGAAGGACCATATGCAGTATTGTGTGGAACACCCAGAAGAGGTTAGCAAACTTGCCAAAGTGAAAGCTCAGGTTTCTGAAGTCCAACAAGTTATGAGAGCAAACATTGATCAGGTATAATTTATTATTTAATACTGTTCATCCCCTAATTAATTATTAAGTTATTATGGGTTTTTTTTTTTCCATATGATATGTTGCCAATAATTTTACTATGTGCAGGTTCTTGATCGTCAAGTGAAGATTGACGTTTTGGTTGGTCAAACTGAGGACCTTCGCAATCAGGTACTTTTGTTTACACTAACTAAATTTTTACATATTTAGGTTTTGTTTGATTAAGAAGAAAGAAATATAGATCAACATAAAGAGAAGTTAATGAGAGAAAATTGTTTGTTTTTTTTTTTTTTTTGGAATGGAATGAGGGAGGATTATTTTCACTCGAAATCACTTATTTCAAACATACCTTCCTTTAGTTCTTTTTTATGAATACTGTTTTTTTCCTTAGCAACTAAATACAGTCTAAGGCTAACATGATTTTTGATAAATGCTGACATATTTTATTTTGTATTAAAGAATTAATTATAAGTTTAGAATTGATGTTGAACAAAAATCATTTAAATAACTTTTACATTGATTATATCATTTTATATTTTACTATTATTTTTTAGAATAAAAACACTTATCTCTATACCTTCCGTTTGACACATTCTCTGTAATAGAAAAAAGATAATTTTTAAAATTTTGTATGAGTTTAACATACTTTTCACTATAATTTAATTCAAATATTTTTCCCGTATTTCATCCTATTTTATTCTGCCAAACGTACCAAAATATCATCGATAATCAATAACATTTATAAAATTGTCAGACCGTCAATTAAAACTATGCATGTCATTATGTCAAAACACATAAAGCATTATTTTTCTTCTTCCATTTTAAGTAAAAATACGGGTCATTATTTATTTTTGTTGTAATTAAATTTAAATAACTCACTTAAACATCAATTCTAATTAAAATCAATTTGTTGAAATGTTGATTCAAATACATTAATTAAGATCATGAAAAATTGAACTGGGAATGATTTTAGATCAGGCACAGACAGCACTATGAGCCTATATGTTTGGTTGATCAATGCCATGATGGAAAAAAAAAGAAAAAGAAAGAAATATCTTAGTTCTTTAATGCAGGCTGAAGTTATAATAGCTAACACGCAAATGTCGGTTCATTAAATGAAGGGTTCTGTTTTCCTAATATATCCAAAATGAATAACTGTGTGGCAAGGTCACTCTGTCTTGAAAGCTTCACAAAATAAAAAAACTATCATATACATATATAGATGAATGTAAATTTGTGGTTGTTGTTTATAATTTTTTTTTGTGTACCAACTCTGTCTCTCTCTGCCAATTTCTTTCAATAGAACATCTTGCTCATTTAGATTGTTTGTATATTTCTGTGTCATATTTAAGATGTAGCCAAAATGTACTTGTCAATAAAAAATTATGGTGGTTGAACTCTTTTTCAGAAATTATCATCTACATTGACTTGACCACTACTTTGATTTATTAATGTCATTTTCATGGATTAAAACTTGTTTTAGCTTGCTTCACAAATAAAATAGGCTTAATTAGTATGGTTTTGCAGGCTGAAGTTTTCAGGGGGCAGGGAAACCAGATAAGGAGAAAGATGTGGTATCAAAACATGAAGATAAAGCTAATAGTACTTGGCATCTTAATTGCCTTCGTTTTAATAATTGTTCTTTCTGTGTGTCGTGGGTTCAATTGTGGTGGATGAGTCTTACCACTAACCTAGAATTGTTACTATTCAGTGATTTTTTTGTAATTTAACATAGTTGCATACTATGAATATGGATATTATAAATTTGTTTATTTGATTGACATCATAAGGTTTCGTGTAGGAAAAATAATGCTAAAAATAGGGTGATAGGAGTGAAAATGAACAATGTGTGACATGCCCTAGCCCATTGGCAGATTTCCGTTTCTATCGGCAGAAACACAGATTCGATTTTTTTTTAGAGGAAAAGCATATATTATAACAAAAGGATAAATTATTACAAAATACAAACTATCCAAAATTTACAAATAAGAATCAACCACATATGGATACCTGGCACATTGCTAAACTAAAAATAAAATAAAAAACTATTGTTACTAATTACAAATTTGTAACTCTGAATTATCCAAAATGTAAAAATTATATCCGGTAAAATCCTACATATGTATAATAATCATGTCCAATAGATTTGATATATGAAATAATATCTTAATAACTCAAAAGTTTTATTTTAAAAATAATAAAGTTTCTAGATAATTCTATAGTAGTCAGACAAAATAAGAAATTATATTTATCGTAGAAATAAGTGCATAAGAGATTATGATAAAATAAAAGAAATTTCAATTCAACTACAAACCTTTTGTTAATTAGAAAAAAATCACTTTATACATAAAAAACAAATGTTGACTTTTCTGGTGAAAACGCGAAGACTCCTGTGTGAGATTATTTTTCTAACAATTAAATTAAATTGTATATAGTAGGAAGTCTATTATGATCAAGAATTAAATTATATTTAAAACTAATTTTATAAACTAAAATGATTCAAAGGCCAAAATTATATAGCTAAAAAAAAGCTTTCATGTGAATGTGATGTTTCGGAAAAAGACCACTTTTTTTATTTGAGAAGAAATTTCTAATCACATTCTTGATTTGTGTTGCGATGTTGTAGTATATGAAAATGTTCTCCATTTCATTTGTCATTGACTTCAATAACCATGACATAATTACTTGGTTATTATCAGGTAAGGTTCCCACTCTGGGCTCACTGAAACCGACAATGTATTCTTCTTTTTCTTAAAGGAAAATTTTCTTTGATCTTATCTATTACTATTGGATATAGTTTAGTCATTCAATTTGTAGCCAATAGTTCGATTAGGTTATTAATTTTAGCCATTCTAGTCTCCAATTAATTTAAGGAATGGTTTGAGACTAACTAACTAATTTCTAAGCTGATTAGGATGGTAACTATGTTTGTGTTCATAATTCCATTTATGTTTTGTAGAATTGATCAATATTAGGATGATTTTATTCATGTACAGAATGGAAGTTCAGATTAGAAATTAATGTGCTTTGGAATTTCGATCTTGCAATTCGTTAGGCTAAGAATAGTCATCGAATAGTTTATATCATTTTATGATTCTTCATTTTAGTGCATATACCTCTTTGGAGTAAGCATGAAAATCGGATGGAGATGTATATGAAATTTTCATTTTTATTTCTCTGTTTCTTATACTCATATTTATCATTTTCATATCTAAATATGATATTTATGTTCTCATCTTTATTCTTGTCATCTTTGTCAAGTATCTTGTCTCATATAAAAAAAATTATAATCTGAGTAAAAATGATATTAATTAACAAATTATTTAATAAACATAAAATTTGTAATTTATTGATTAAATTATTTTTTAAACAAAATAAATATTTTAATAGTTAAAATAAAAGTAGAATGAAACGGGTACCGACTTTACACTATTATATATAAATTGAGTATTTTTTATCTGATCAAATTAGAGTTTTGTGTCAATTTCAAGAAGAATTTAGATATTATCCAAAACTACGAGTTTATCTATAATTTGTGTTATAAAATTAGGGTGTTCCTTTCCATTCATATCCTAGATCCTAATATAGGAAAGAAAATCAAGTTCTGAAATAAATCTAAATTAGTATAATGAAGAGGGGATTATGCGTATAAAAATTCCTTAAATATAGGTATACAATATCTACAAGACTACAGCTAATGAGAAAGAAATAGTCAATAGAAAAAATCTAAAATTCAAACTCAAGTCATAACCGTGAACGAAATATTCGACATGATATCCAATTACTATTAGAATCAATCAATAATTAACTAATTCTCACGGGAATTTAGTATCAATAGAAACATTATTAAATGGTACCATTCAATTATTCTAAGGAAAATTATGATCCTAAAAAAAAGGGTAAAATAATGTTTATTTCAAAATATGTCTAAGAAAATATACATGTATCCAGGTATATTTATACAGACATGAATCTATCAATGTTAAAATATACATGTATCCAGGGTACATATCTAAGTAAAAAAGTACTAAAAAAATTCATTTTCTCATAAATAAATTATCTTTCTGAAACTCTTTCCATTCATTAAAATTTATTAAAAACATTACTTTTTTGTTTTGGTGAGTTTCACTTAGAAAAAAGTTTTTGTTAGTTGGATCTGAGATTAAAATGTGATTTGTTCTTAAAATTCCAGAGTATCCCTAAACACAAATCACCTGATTCTGAAATATTATTTAAAATAATAATGAAAATGTGGTTTGTTCTTAGAATTCTAGAATGGCAACTTTTCTTCCAAAACCCTCTCTTCCGGTTTGAAAATGCCACGCAGCAAAATTTGAAAAGCACGAAACGGTGTGGCACAGCGTGGCATTTACGTAATAAACAATAACCCGAGGGGCAGTTCAGCAACAAATACCCTCTTTTCTTCCATTTCACGCTTGCTTCGCATCTAAGCCAACAAACCCAAATATCCCCTTTCCCTTCTTCCTCTCTTCCTCTCTTCCTCTTTCACACTTCAACGTTCTTAGTACAAAGGAAGAACGAACCTCCTCGTTCTTCTCCTGCACTCTCTCTCTAGAACCGTAACCGCCGCTCCTTTCTCTCTCCTCCACCGGCAACTCCGTCGTCACGTTCCTCCTCTGCTGCGGTTGTGGTTCCGGCGATGGGACAGCAATCGTTGATCTACAGTTTCGTCGCTCGCGGCACCGTCATCCTCGCCGAGTACACCGAGTTCACCGGAAACTTCACCGGCGTGGCGGCTCAGTGCCTCCAGAAACTCCCTTCCTCCAACAACAAGTTCACCTACAACTGCGATGGTCACACCTTCAACTACCTCGTCGATAACGGATTCAGTAACTATTTCTTCTCTCTCTCTCTATGCTTTCTTCTTTGCTGATCTGTATCTGTTATTTATGCTTTTGCTGTGTGTGAAATGATTCGGTGCGTTTGCGCTGTCGTGAATCAGCGCCGTTTGGTGAAGATCGGACGGTTCTTATTTCGGACGCGTATTTAAGTATGGTTTACCAAATGAAATATGATACGTTCGATCTTCGTCCAACTTTTGATGCACGTTGTTCGATAGTTCTTGATCTGCTTGCAGAAAAGGAAACGAGAAAAGTTTACGCTCGGGATCGGTTTGTTTTTGAAATGTTCGAATCATTCCGTTGTTGAAGCGTGAATGAAAGCAAAGGACAGTGGAAGTGTGTAACTGAGAATTGGATCGTTTGCGTTGTTGTGTTCATAGACCTATCTAATAGTTTATAGGTTGTGTCTGTTGTAGTTGTTGTTCTATTGCTTACTATCGTATTACACAGCAACATTTATAATTTTAGTAACTTTATCTATGGATAGAAAGGGATAGTGAGCGAGATTTCCGCTGTTTTATTAGCTGTTGAAGTTGAAGATCAAGAATTTCTATCGCGGTTGAGATTTTGTTTGTAATCCTTGATTTGTGAAAAACTCAAAAGATTTTGTTTGTAATCCTTGATTTGCGAAAAACTGCAAACAAATGCACAAGCGACGTTGATGTGGAGAGTCCAAAAGCCTTGATGCACAAGCGACGTTGATGTGCAAACAAATACATACTTAGTAATGTATTGCAAGGTTTTGAAATAAAATAATTTGGTTGTTCTGGAGTTGGATTTGTAAACAAATACATACTTAGTAATGTATTGCAAGGTTTTGAAATAAAATAATTTGGTTGTTCTGGAGTTGGATTTGTTTTGGCTTTATTGCTAGTAGCCTCGTTTGACTATGCTTTTGGAACTCGCTGCTCTCTGTTGGTGATGCAGTTCTATTTTATTGACTTAAGCAATTAACTTCTGTTAGTTGGAACTAAGTGCTTGTTAAATATTGTAGCTTACTGTGTGGTTGCTGTTGAGTCTGCTGGACGGCAGATTCCAATTGCTTTCCTCGAACGAATCAAGGAGGATTTTACCAAGAAGTATGCCACAGGAAAAGCAGAAACAGCGGCTGCTCAGAGTCTTAACAGAGAGTTTGGGTATGTATTTGTGCTGCAAATTTGTTTTGCTAGAATGCTATAATTAATAACTACAATTTTTGTGAAATATTTGTTGTTCTGTAGACATAAGTTGAAGGAGCAGATGCAGTATTGTGTTGATCACCCAGAGGAAATTAGCAAGCTTGCTAAAGTGAAAGCTCAGGTTACAGAAGTCAAAGGAGTTATGATGGAAAATATTGAGAAGGTAACTCAATTATCATCTTATAACCCCCCCTAACTATGCAGATATTCAGATATTTTATCTTTTATGCTGTGGGTGGGTTCAAAGTGTTTTATGACTTATGAGGCTTCCCATGAGTGCTTTTTCTTTGGTAGGGATATATGGAGGGATTTGAATTTAAACTTGTCTGTAATCTCGTAAATTTTTAACTGATAAGTTGCTGTGATATTTGTTTGTGTCCTATTTGGCAGGTTCTTGATCGTGGGGAGAAAATTGAGCTTTTGGTGGATAAAACAGAGAACCTTCGCTCTCAGGTCCATTATTTGCCACTATTGCATATTTTGATCTCTTAATGATTCTGTAAATGCAAAGTAAATAGATTACTAGAGATGGAAATGAGAGCCTTGTGCACCAGGTCACTCACTCCACATGATTTGTATTTTAAAACCCACTTTTTTTTATTGGTGTTTTTAGTTATCATAGTATATAAGTAATTGTATATTAGACACAGCCGTGTATGAATTGAGTCAATTTACACGTGAACGCTAATTTTCCATCTACATTTACCAGTTTGAGATAATTTTTAACTCAATATTCTAGTAGATATGCTCTTTTGGACAGATGCAACAAACGACCCCAAATGTCAGTAATTTTTCATCACCTTTTACATTATTAGAGTTTTTAAGGAGAATTTTGTACACGTTTTTGCAAGATTACTTAGGGACTTTGGTCAGTGATAAAACCAATGTACTAAACTGCTGATATGGTGATATGTTTCTTATTAGAAGTCATTAAGTTAGGCAAGCCATTACACTATTGAATTATGGGTGAATATTGTGAAATGTAACTTTGTGTAATTAAGTTATGTTGTATTTTTTTTTCTCCATTACACTATTGACTATGCTTGCAGTGAGTATTTTGTTATAGCAATTAAATCTGGGTAGTTAGTTACCATTTTTATCCTTTAAAAACATCATGGCTTATATTTTCTGTGCCTCATCTTTTACATTGATTTTTCAGGCTCAAGATTTTAGGCAGCAGGGAACCAAGATTAGGAGAAAGATGTGGTTCCAAAACATGAAGATAAAGCTAATCGTTCTGGCTATCATAATTGCATTGATTCTCATTATTGTTCTTTCCGTCTGTGGTGGCTTCAACTGTGGTAAATGAGTCTTTCCACTTTTTCCTGGCTTCAACTGTGGTATTCCCCTCTTGGATAAGATTGTTGTTAGCACATTGCCATTTCCTCTACTGTCGACACCGTGCTTTTGACTTACTTTTTGGGATTTACATTCTTCCGACTTCTTCAATGATCAATATATGGCATTGCTTGTATAGTGTGTAATGCTTTAGTCTTTCTCATATTGTCTCCCATAGCGTAATGCTAATTTGCTATTCTCTATAGTCTAGGTGGGAGTTTCAGTATTTGGTTTTGAGGATTCTGTTTTATTTATGCTTTTTACATATTCAGAAACCAACCATTACGTAGTTGAGCTTTTTGTTACTGTATTTTTTAGTCAGTCTTGCGATAATCCCTGCCTAGTGCATTTTTAGGTACCCATATTGGCTGCCTTGTGCGCTCATTCTAATCCTTGGTGGTTTTGAATTAATTAATTCCTTTGATCTGCTCAAATTTAGTGAGGGTGTTTTTGGTTATTCTCAATTGAAGTTTAAAACCAAGCAAACCGAGGATGAACATGGTTGATGCAAAATCTTGTTTCCAAGTTTGCATGGAAATACCAAAGGGTTACACTGGTGAAACGTGTATTATGAATTAAAATATAAAACCAAGCAACCCAGCGTTAAGCATGAATTATACAAAATAGAGTTTAATCTTAGTCTAAAAATCTGATCTTAAATATCAGTTGAATGTTTGATTATACACAATGAATATCATTAAAAATTTAAACTTATTTTGGAAAATAAACGTTTTTTTCTCTCTCCTCAATCTCGGGATTTTAAGAAACCAAGCAACCCAGCGTTAAGCATGAATTATACAAAATAGAGTTTAATCTTAGTCTAACAATCTGATCTTAAATATCAGTTGAATGTTTGATTATACACAATGAATATCATTAAAAATTTAAACTTATTTTGGAAAATAAACGTTTTTTTCTCTCTCCTCAATCTCGGGATTTTAAGGGTAACAATAATGTGGCATTATAAGGTTTAAAAAGAAAAAGAAGAAAAGATTATAAGTTTAATCCTTTATTGGAGATTAAATATTGACTGTTTCGGAGGTGAATCGTGTATTCAAAGATTAGTTGATATAAATAAATATCCACGGTTTCCAAGGTCACATTTGTCTAAGCCAAAAAATATATTTAAAATTAGTTGAGATAAGAGGAAGATGTGTTTTTAAGAATAGTATATGGCCAATTGGTAGGGGTAAGTAAGAGGATTAGATTAGACTTTGAAGATTAATTGAAAAGTTTGCAATAAAAAAATAGTATATGGTTGGAAAATAAAAATTTCTTAAATAATTGATGTAATTTAAAATGGCCTATGCGGATAAGAATGCAAGAGTGAGGAAGTGTTCAAAGTATTTTATTGGTTCAGGGAAATAGAAAACACAAGTTGAATGAAGCTACCATCAAGATGTCAAAATTGGTGGGTCGTGAGACTCTGATGTCAGATGCCACCATCAAGTGAATACCCAGATGGAACAGAATTCAAAATGAAACTCCAATCCTCATAATAAATTCTTTTCGACATGATATACAGATAAGAGAACAAGATATTACATACAATTTTTAAAAATCGAATTTTAATTTTATAATTAATATTTTAAAATATTGAACAATAAAATAGTTACTTTTTAATACTTCAATAAATATTTTAATTTTAATTTGTCACAATTATCATATATAAAATAATGCGTTAACTAAAAATTGAAAAAGGTACATATATTATACAATTTAATATTAAAATATAGTTTTAACTAAATTATAAAAAATATTATTTTATTTATATGGTAACTATTTCTTAAATTTATAAAATAAAAATTGTAAAATTATCATTATTACTCAAGCTATTTTTAAAAAATGTTTGAATAATAATAATGATTTTAATATTAAATAATATTATAATTTAAATTTATGTATCAAACTTATCCATAATATTTAATCTATTACATAAAATATATGTATAAATATTATTATGAAATATATAAAATTTATATACAATAATATTATTGTCCCATATAAAAATTAAACTGATAATACATTATAATATTTGGTCTATCACAGAAAATACCTTTTTTAAAATGAGAATAGAATTAAAATTTTAATATATAAACAAGGTTGGATGAATAAGTTCTGACAAAATGAGATATCAGGATAATTTTTTTTATTGATCAAATAAAATTTTTATTTGAAAATGTGATATCAGATGATTTTTTTTATTGGTCAAATAATTTTTTTATTAGAAAAAAAGGAATACACAAGGCATATTTTCTAACATTACATAGGAAAATAAATGCAATAAAATAAATAAAACACAACCTGTCAAATATAAAGTTCAACCGTCATTTGACATGAAAGTATATTGTGAACTTAGTTGTCCAACACCATTCATACTAACTAAATTAAATACAATGGACAATTTCAAACGTACAATGTCATTGAAGACTACATTCTTTTTAAAATTGAAAAACGTAATTTTTATTGAAGTAGATAACGTGGTAAATATTCTCTACCAATAACAAAGTTCTTCCCATACCTTAGCAAATACTTCAGAGGTTAAAAACAAATATGTCTCTGTTTCTATTTTGTAGATTTCCAATAAAATTTGTTATTGTTGCATTATATTTAGAATAAAATGCAGTAAAATGATAATATCTTATTGAATACATACAAAAATATTTTGAATGTAATTTAATAAAAATGTGTGATATATAATAAATTGGTTAACTTTATAATAAATATTTTAAAAATCAGTAAAGTAATTTTTAATTCACTGATTGATAGTGCTTGCCTAGAAATCTAAATATTTTCCTGTAACAATATATAATTTAAATTAGAAAATATTTTTTATATTTTTATCTAATTGAAATTAAATTTCGCCTTAGATGAAATTTTCAAGTAACTATGAATAGTCAATCATTTTACTACACATAATATATAATTATAGCGTAAATATATTTCAAATTCCTAATATCTTTAATGATTTTTTCTTTAAGATCTAATATAAAGCAAAAAAAATAAAAACTTAAAAAACAAATTCACTAATATATCATACTTAAAAAATATTTAAGTCTGTAATTAAATAACAGTATAGAAAAACCTTTTCAACATGTCAAATGAAGGATCTTTCGGCGATAAGGCTTGACTAATAATTATTGATATATCACACAAGATGGTTGCATATTAATCCTTAAAAACGTTGAACTTGACTGAAGCTTCTCTTTCTCTTTAAATGGCCATAAACTACCAAGGAATTGATAGTAGTTATCCCCAACAACCAACTAATGTCTTTTGGGAAGAATCTGCAGGCAGCAGTCTCACACTTTAGCAGGCAACTCAATTATGGTGCTTGCTTAGCTAGCTAGTGGCTATGCCACTTTGTTTGAGCTCCCTCACTTTCTTCTAGTGACTCTTCCCTACGTTATATCCAAATGCATCTTTCTTTTGACACATGTAGCCTAAATAGTAAACAAATATCATTGACACAGATAATGACAACTGATAAAATGTAAGTGGTAGTTAACCGAAGTGGGTATATGCACTATTGCACCCATCTTTTTCAATAGTACACTCATGAAGACATGTAAAAGCTACTTTGTACACGTTGACCAGTATAGTGGGGATTATATCCTGATTCATTTTATTCATCATTCTTTTCCTATGTACCCCACTCTTGGGACAGTTGTGCACTTGTATAAAAGGGCACCCATTTAAGTGCTTCCTAACACAATTTTTGGCCTGATATACAAGTGGGGGAAAAATGAAAATATATTTTCAAACAGAAAGACCCTCGAGCTTATTATGTTCATCCAAAAGTCTACAGAACTGATACATAAGGATAATACCAGATTGTCCATTCCAATAGTTTTCCTAGCTAGCCTCAATATATGCCTGTACTTAATAATATTTGCATTAAGCCTAATTCTAAAACATATCACGCGCTTTAAGGAAGCAGGTGCTTTATGCTGGCCACTGTCCTTGGCATAGTTTTGCTGGGAACAAACAAACTATACCTATAAAATTAATCTTGACAAAACAATAGTTGGAACTTCAATTCGATCCCATGTTTTGCTATTAGGCCTCTCCCATTCATGGAAGTGTTAACTCTTGCAAAATAATCTATGCAAGAAATCTTTGGCCAATGAAAAGGAAACAAACCAGTTCACTGATTCCTAGCAGTGCCATTGGTAGCAGCTCTCTTGGAATTTCACGATGTCAGTAAAATGCATCTACAAGTAATCATGTATGGCTGGCAGAAATAAAAGTCTGTCATGACACCTATGAACTGTTAAAAATACTACCATACTAGTAATAATCCTGTGGTCTGGTCCATATCTCAGGCGACATAGGTTAGACTAAACATCCATCGACTAGTTGATTTCCATGTTGTCTATAAGCCTGACTTTCCCAAACCATGCAGCCACACAGAAGACGACAGGACCCTTGATCTTTTCCACTTTCTCCAAATTATCTTGATCAACAATCTGCAGAAAAAAAAAGTATCTAGTTTGCATTAAAGTATTAAAAAATACCTTCCATTATTCATAACCTCTATATCTAATTCTTTATAGCTTTGGTTTCATTTAAGGATTAAAGTACAAATATATTTTGATAAGGCACACAGCACATATTACTGCCAAAGTAACTTTGGCATTAACCGTGCGCTATCAAAGGAATGTGAGGATCCTAAGACAGCATCGGTGAAGGAAGATATTCAACATCTCACCTCAGCATAATCAATCCTTCCACCAGCATCAGTAATAGATTGGATGACCGCATTTCTCAACTTCTCACAATCCACCTGACCATCTCGTGCAGCTGATTTAGCTCTTAACAATGATTTATTTATTGATAGTGCCTGGAAATGATTGAAAGAAATCAGTGTTACCCATTTGTAGATAGAAGGCAAAGTAAGAGGTTTGTAACATCAATTTTACCTTATCATTCACAGATGCTTTAAAATTAAATATCATTGATGTCATTAAGCAATTACAAAAATTTGAGTAACAAACCTTTTCCCTCTCTTCAGGTGAAAGGTGTACATTACGGGAACTCATTGCCAGACCATCATTTTCCCGTGTTACTTCAGCACCTATCACTTTTACTGGAAAATCAAGATCTCGAACCTACAAGATATCAAACAGCAATCTATAAGAACCAACATCTAACAACAGTAATAACTAATAAGCATAGCATTATACAGATCCAGTAGACAATGCTAACTTCATTGATTATTCATCAGGTGACATTATGCCCAGAGATGACTCTGTCAAACATGCACTTCAGTACTTGTGCCACTAGACAAGTTCAAAGCCTAAAAAAGCTGTAAATAGGTTCTTCCAATCAGACCCTTGATAAACGAAGGTAAAATGAATCAAACTGTTTTCATAAGTTAAAATCAACTTAAATACCTAAACTTCTGAAAAAGTTAAATGAGGAAGCTTCCATTTCTCTTCCCAGTTTCATTTTTAATTCTAGGAGTAATACATTTCTCTATTTGTTACTGACAGTATGACACCATATCACAATCAGCGAGACTTAAGGGATTTGCAGTAGTACACCAACAATATGGCACTGTTTTTTCTTTTTACCATTATCCCATCAAGTAAAAAGTCAAAATTATCATCCCACTACCCACCAAACCAATACAACCGTAGAAATTATTTGGATTCATCAATGAAAAGGATTTTTTTTTTCCCTAGAACTTAATGACAGTATTCCTACCAAACATGATTTCATATATTTTACTAAAAAGACATGCATCTTCAAATAAAATAATAGACCTATAATTACTCAATCAGACAACTTTCTCCCGCTACTCCACAAGTTATCAAATCTGCAAGTACTTGTCAGTGTCCCATGTTGTGTTAGAATTAGTGCGTGTTTGAATAAATGATGACATAATTGATAAATGATTATGTATAAAATTGATTTTGGTTAGGATTATTTTATAAGTGATGTGCAGCAGTTGTTTAGAATAGATTTTGAAGTGAAATACAATATAATTTTTTTATTTAATGAAGAAGCTATTTGAAATTGCTTGAAATGAGGATCAAAAAATGAATTTTGAAGTATTGCACAACATGTAAAAAAGTATCTAAGAATGAAATTTGAAGTGAGAATGAAGCAAAAAATAAGCAGTTAAGAAAAGATTATTATTACCATCCTCTGAATAATCCTCCATTGCTGATAATCCTTTTTCCCAAAGACAGCCAGATCGGGGTCCACTATGTTAAACAACTTGGTGACAACGGTAGCAACCCCTCTGAAGAAAATGGGCCTACTATTCCCACAGAGGCCCAATTCCAATTTCTCAACCCTCACCCAACTCTCGTGCCCGGGCCCACTCTCACCACAATAATCGTACAAATTATGGGGATGGAAAACGACGTCCACGCCGCCGGGAACGGAGGTTAGTTTTTTAACGTCGCCGTCGAAGTCAGAGGGGTAGGTGGCGAGGTCCTCGGTGGGCGCGAACTGGCTGGGGTTGACGTAGATGGAGACGACGACGACGTCGCAGAGGGAGCGGGCCTGGGCCACGAGGGAGAGGTGGCCCATGTGGAGGAAGCCCATTGTGGGGACCAGCCCAATTACTTTGCCTTGGGCCCGCATCGAGCGAGACCACCTCCGCATCTCGTTCTTGTCGATGATCACCTTTGGGGTTGCTGGAGCCATTCCAACAAAATGCGAATTTCGAAAGTATTACCCAAGACCGTGGTTGAATAGGTAGGTGTTACGTATCTTTATAGGAACATAATTATTTTGTCCTGTTTCAGCCAAATTCATTCTTTAAATAAATTAATTATTTCATTTTTATTTTCCAAATTCACTACATATAAAACCATAAAGTGTGTTTATTAGTTTGAGTTAACTTGATAAACTAAACAATTTAAACTGAACCAATTAATTGAGTTTGAATTCAAATCAAATTAAGTAGAGTCATGCATAAGTTTAAATAACTAAAACTAACGGTTATCTCGTTCCAATCAAGTTCAAAAGATAAGGATCTTTAACTTAATTTGAACTAACTCAAGAGTATATATATTATATTTATTTTATATTTTTCTTATATTAAGTTGATTTAAATATATATAATTTGTTTTTTTTTATAATGTATTGTATTGAAATGTTTTAATAATTTAATTTGACTAATATAGTATATATGAAGTATTTGATCTTTTATTAGAATTTAGTATATTAATGGATTTTACTAATTTAAAATATAAAATTATTTTTTATGATTCAATAAAAAAAATTAATTTTTTAATTTTTTATCGATTTTTTCTAAATTTAAAACAAACTAACTTGATAATCATTAGTTTTAATTACAAAAAATAATTTCAACAATCTAAATCAACCCAAACAAATTAAAATTAATTGATTTAATTTTTTTCTTCCTAAATCATCTCAAACCTTTGAGCACATCATTCAAAGAAGACTGAATATTATCAATAGTTTGATTTAACTTCAATGAGCCATAAAGCAACTTTAAGGTTCCTAAGCGGTAAAAATCATGTTTAATGCTCATAGAAATGACTTTTCTTTCGCACTGGCTTTGCAGAAATTAAAAGTCTCTTTACTATAATAGTCTTTAAACTGTACTTCAGGTATGTTTAATTTTTCATTTCTATACGGATATTATATATATCTAATATATTAAATTATGAAAATCTTAGATTGGTTTGTTGAATGGGTGGATTAAAATAATTTTGTTTGTCAACTTTTTATATCTTATTTTATAAGAATAACAATATATTCGTTTTTGAAAGGGTAAAAATTACAATGTTACAGTTAATAAAGTACCATAAAAACTCTTCCCCTGTTGATATACCTGCTCTCTTTCCATATGTTATTTACTGTATTTTATGGTTAAGAATTTGTGGAATGGTTAAGAATTTGTGGAAGTTGCTCTTTTTTACGTATTTTTTATGGTTAAATTGATTAATTCGTGGGAAAATTTTGTAGATGCAGACGTAAATTGGTGAAGGTTGGTTCAACTCAAAGTTACAAATTCCATGCTTTTCCCTTAAAAAAGATTTGGTAGGAAGCACTTTCTAATTTCAATTTCAACAATATGACAGATAACATTTATTTGGATGTGGCTCAAAGCTCTTCTGGAACAATCACTTATTTTTGGTTCTAAACTTCTTCAAGTTTGTATGAATAATAACAGGCTTAGTGCTTCAGTCTAATCATTAATTTACATCATTTAATTAATTCCTCACTCTTCCAAAAAAGTAAAACCTATTATCACCCAACCCACTGTAGAAAGCTATACACAGATTATGAACTCAACATGCTAATTGATCTCTAAATGAAGAAATTTCCTCAAAAATTGGAAGTCTCTTTGATCTAATTGGGCCCCAGTCACTCATCAACTGTTCCAGGCCTTTGATGAACTCATCATCCAAGCCCAAAAGATCTGACAAATGTGGTGGAGGTAACATACATCTCAGTTCTCTCAAGAGATCTTGGGCCCGTTTCCTTGATTTCTTATCATCTGAACCTGCAAGTTTTCCTTCCAATACATCTTCAAGAATCAATTGGGCTTCTTCATACCGGCATTGCCTAATGAGGCACAGGCCCAAGTTACAGGCCTTGTTACAATCTGGGTCAATCATTTGGGCCTTCCGATACACCACTTCAGCCATCATGTAGTTCTCATTTTGCATGTAGGCCCACCCTAGGTTTCCCTGTACAATATAATGTGTCATGTCATTTTCTAAAATCAATTATAATAATAATCGTACAAGTTCAAACACAGAATCTTAATTGTAAAAAAGCTTGAAACATAGAAAGTAACAAAGAAACATTGTACATATGTATACTGTACTCTTAATTGTAATTATAATTATAATCATAATCATAATCGGCACTTAGAATCTTAAAAAGAATTTTTTACATAAATTAATTTATAATCAATTGCCATTTTATAAGTATTTTTAGAACACTTTATATTTTATTTTAAAACACTATTTAAAGCAGAATGAATTAAAATATAAGATAAAATTCTTATAAACTTAAAATTTTCTTTAAAAAATTTACAGTCGAACACCTATATCTTTCATATCATAAATACATGTCTATCTGTCAAACTTAAACTACTAAAGTTAAACAATGACATGATATATGCAATTTTGCAGAGTCATAGATATGTCATAATCCCGTGGGTTGTATGAGTGGATTTTATTGATTTGATATGAATAATTATAACTATTGTTCTACTTTTAGGTTTTCAATTTCATTGGTAATTTATTGCTAGCATCTTGAGTAGTGAGCAAACTGTGATCCTCTTTTGGGGTGAGATTTGACCATTTGTCCCTTGCCACTTTCATTTTACACTTTCACTTTTTACGTTACCTTATGATCAATAATTCTGTTTGGTAGTAAAAGTTGTTTCCTCCTCCATTCCGTTTAAGTCATAACATACTAATAAAAGTAATAAATAACTTAACTAGTAAAACCAAATTTATCAAATGATTCTTATTATATCTTCTTAATTTCCCTGTGAGTGCACTATTAAATATTAATAAGTAAAAATATTCTTTTTTATTTTCCATTTTAAAGTTAAGAAAACATTAATTACTATTTTATCCATTAACTTTCAGGTTTGAAAAAAAGTAAAAGCATATATAGTGATTGTGATTGAACATAAGAAAAAGAAAGAAGCTTCAGTAAAAGATGAAATACCAGTAATCTTGAAGTTTCTTGTTTGATAGAGACTTGGAATTTCTTGCCATGAGATCGTGCTGTCTTAGTGAGTTTCCCATTGAAGGCCTCACCTTGGTAGATCAACTTCAACTTTCGTTTCAGCAATTCTATTTGCTCATCTATTTTTCCACATTTCTATAGTTTCAACAAAAATGAGATTTAGTATTAATTTGGTTATAAGAGCCTACGTATAAATTAAGACACTTATTTATTGCACCATCAACAAAGAATAAAAAGACAAGTGTATAATTGGACCAAAAAGAAAAGAACAATCTTGCAAAGCTAGTTAATACTTAATAGGGAAATTGAACTAATCAAACAACACAGTATAAAACGACTCTTCAATTGGTTGACTTTCAAATTATTGAGAAAACTCTTCATTAGAGTCTTTTTTTTTTTTTCTTCAGATGATAACCATACAATATAACTGAAAAGGCAATATATAAAGCAATGTACAAATTAATTTAGCTTAAACTCTCAAGTTTGTCCATTATATTTAAAGACCCTAACAAATTAATTCTTGAAAGTAAGAAAATTGCTACTAAATTCCTTTAAACTGCATTACATTATATTTTAAAGGCTATGTTTTTGTACAAAATATAATTTTAAAAGACTAGATGGAAATATGTGTTTTTATGTTTTTTTTAAAAGTGTATTTTAATGTTTGTTACAAAGTTATAAAATATTCCGAGTATTTATTATTCTAAAAAATGTAATATTTCCTTGTCTCTTTGGGCATTTGCTTTACTGCTTCAACTTTCCTGGAATACTACTTTGAACTTTATTCCTGGAAATTTACTACTTGGGCATTTGTTTTACTGCTGGGTACATATCCATTATTTTTAAAATATTTATAAATTTATTTTAATTTAAAAATAAAATAAGTAGAATAAAATGGAAGTTGGAAGTGATAACTTCCATGATTCCCTGAAAATATTGTTATCCTTTTTCACGAAAACATGCACAGTAAAAAATGTAAGTAATAATACACATTTTGGGAAATGTGTATCCATGTTGAGAATATTTTTTTCAGGCCAGTACCCAAATATGAATATCACATTTACGTATTCACATTTTCGAAAATCATTTAAGATAATCTAAAATACTCTTTATGTTTTATTTTCATGCTAACTGTTGGGAATATTAAATTTTCAGAAAGTTATTTTCTAACCCCAATACAATTTCATTTTTTCTTTTATTTTTATTTTTAAAATTTAAAATATTTTTTTGGGAAAACAAAAAATAACCAAACATGCATTTTTAATATACCTAGAAATATTATTTCCATGTTATATGTTCAAAAAACAATATTTTCAAAAATAAAAAATATTCTACGAAATAAACGCCTCACGTCTCCAAAGTTAGTGGACAAATTTGGAAAAGATAAAATGCACTTTCAAATACTTATAAGCAATTTTTATTTTAATTTTTAAGAACCAACTTGTTAACGATTTGCACTCTTAAGAACCAATTTGAAGGTCTACTCAATTAATTAATGACTCATTTTATTTAAATTCAAAAAAGTATTTTTAATTATTTTTTCTAAAAAGGACATTTATTTATTAAGAAGGAGATGAGATTTGCTTCTCAAAAATAGAAAAAATATTTTCTAAGAAAAAACAATTTAGTATATAAAAATTTTATTAAAAAAAGCTTTTTCCAAAAAATAAGCTTAAATAAATGGGTCCAATATATTCATTGTCACGTTTTCTTATAAATTCAAGGTTGTAATTAAAAAATTCAATTTATAATTGAAAGGAAAAAGAGGAAAATAAAAAGAATGGACAAATATGTCAATATCTATCTTAATAATATATATATTATCGAATATTTTCTTATCGTATATATGAATAGACCAATATGACTACAAAATGACATAAATTCTTAATATTGTTTGGAAGAGCATAAAAATGAGAAATTATATATTAATAACAATAAAACAAGAGCTTAATGAGATTTATACCTTGTAAAGATCTATGAGAACGTTATCAAGGGACTCTTGGGATTGTTTGGAGCAAAGGCCTCTAAATGAACGAATGGCTTCAATGGCTTCCTCAGATCGGTCCAATTGCTTCATCACAACTGCCATGTCTTTTAAGGCACTGTCCACTTTATCCCCAGAGTTTATTGCTTTCCAAAACAATATAATTGCAGCTTCTGGGTCTTTTTCTACCAGCTTCATTTTTCAAATCACTATCATTAGCTTTGTTAATGCTACTATTTTAGATCTTTCATAAAGTAAAAATTATTTGTAGCAAGAAAACCTGAACTGTGCAACAGTGTAGTGATGTTTTATACTGTTATGTAGTCATAAACTATTATTTTTATATATGAAAGTAAAAAAGTGTGTTGATTTTTAGATCCAAACTTAGGCGAAAAAATGAAGGGCACTTTGATTTTTATTTTTTTATTTTTTTTAATGTAAGAATAGAGCCTGGCGAAACCAAGAAGAAAGAAATGAGAAAAGAGAAATCTTGGTTGTATCTGCACATAATATGTTCAAGAGGGTTGAAAATCTCTAACTAAGGAATGTGTTTGTCATAAAAATAAACTAAAAATTATGATCATGCATGCTGCAATAAATATCTCTTTCACTGAAGAAAGGGATGAGGAAAAAAGCACAAAAACTCGTGATCAGACTGAACTTTCAGAGGAATTTATAAACCATTAACTGGCTGATTTTTTTTTCCAACATTAAAAAAAAAAAAAAAAATCCAAGTTCCTTTACTTTACTTCCATAAGAAGAGACCAAGAACAAATGGATTGAAACCCAAGTTTTCTAACCTAACAAGATTCATGCTTCTTGAATCAAACAACGAAAGTGGGATCAAGAATCACCCATCAAACAAAGACAACGTGAGAGAAAATATCAATACCAAATACATATATACACAGAAGTGGTGTAATTCAGATTTCAATTATCTAAACCCCGGAAAAAAAAAATGATATAGTGATATAGATACTTTAAAGTTTTTGAAAAGCCATTGAGAAAAAAAAAAAAAAAAAACATTTGAGATGGTACCCAAAGCAATAGGTATAATTAGTTTCGGAAGATGATGTTATGAAAAATGAAAATGATATTAACTATTGAAGTTTAAAGATGTGAAAAAAAAAGAAGAAAGGGCAATTATGTACCTGGGCATGCTTAGCTCTGACATAAGGGGTATCTCCGAAAGGAAGCTTATGAAGTACATGGTAAAGGTCGTCTTTTTTTGGTTTTGAGACACTTTTGTTGTTGTTGTTGGAAGCACTTGTTTGTTCCATTTTCGAGAAACAATTGTGGATGTTAGGAATAAGATTAGACGCTATGGTGTTTGAAGAAGAAGAAGTTGTGAAAAGAGGTTGAAGTTGAAGCCATGGAAACAACAAAGGATGAGAACATTGTGAACCTGGACGGCTATGCGTCCTCGTTCCTTTTCTTTGCTGTTTGCTCAGGATAGTCAATCAACGACTATTAGCTAAGTAGTTCCCATTGGAGGACATGTGTCAGCGTGACAATCGGAATGCGCGTTGATAAAACTAATCAAATTATTTAAATAATTTACTTTAGAATATCTTAAATATATTTTCGGGTCTCTAGTATATATTAATATACTTGAGTTTAATATTTATCTACCCAGAGTATGAAAATTTTGTAAGGATAGATTTTATCTATTGATTTTCTGAAGTATAAAAGAGTGTTTTGTTATATTATATTACTTTTAAATTAATTGATAAAATTAACAAATTTATTAGATATAAAGAGTTGTAATAAATGTTAATGTAAATTTTTCTACACTAATAATGTATAAGTGTTTTTTTTTATAAAATTAACAAACTAATATATGTTTTTTTTTATAAAATTATTAATAAGGTTAATAATTAAACCCTAACAAATTCTACTTTAATTTTTTAATAAACTTTTGTTTTGTAAAGAGGTTTTAATAATTTTGATTTTATTTTAAAATATATAAATTATTTTTTTAAAGCATTTTAAAATATCTCTAAACATCTTAAATGTTTTAGGATAAGAATAAATGAAAAATTTATTAAAAATTTAACACAAAACAGAATTTATTAAGAATCTAACTTAAAATTAACATAGAAACTCTAAACTTATTTAATTCTTTCTACTATCATTTAAAGTGTTTTAGATAAATTATAATAATCTAAGGATTAATTTATGTAAAAATATTTATTCATGATATTTAGTGTTTGTTTGACAATAGTTTTATAAAACTGTTTTTAGTATTTTAGTTTTTAAAATCTAAAAAATTTGCTTAGATAGTATTTTCTTAAAACAGTTTTTGAAAACAGTTCTAGTTTTTTAGTTTTTAAAAACTAAAAAACTGGGACAGCTAAAAGTAGTTTTGCTTTTCAGTTTTAAGTTTTTGTTTTGAAAACTCAAAATATAATAAAAATATGTTGTTTTTTGTTTTTCATTAATGAAATTCTAATAAACATTAATAAGTTTTTCCATTTTTACATCTTCAAAATATTTTTTTAAATATCATTTGTCAAACAAGTTTTTTTTTCTTCCCGAAAACAGTTTTTGAAAACTCTTTTCAAAAACTATTTTTGAAAAATCTTTTCAAAAACTATTTTTGAAAACTCTTTTCAAAAACAAAATCAAAGCAATCAAGCCCTTATATTTTTCAAAGACAAAACCTGATGTTTACTCAACTTATTTGGTAGGAAATTATAACTTTATGTATGTTTCTTTTTATATTTGTTTTAATGAAAATAAATATTAGAAATCAATAAATTATCACTTGTGACTCCAAAAGACAAATTTACATTTATTTTAGGAACTTTTAGAATACAAAGATATACAGTTGTGTGGATTTCTTTTATTCAAATTGGTTTGTAATTAATCAAACCCCAAACCATAAAATGTTGACTTATGAGGCATGAATTGTAATGAAAAACATTATTTTGTTCTTTTAATTCCAAATTCAATAAAAGTACTTCCAAACAGGAGGTAATTCAATATTATTCACGAACAATTTTTTTCAAAAGCAATTAAATGTACAATAGAAGTAAATGAAATGAGATATAATCCTCAAAGAGAAAACCTCAAGGTTCTATTCTAATGAAAGCGATAAGTGCATGAATGTAAATGAAAAACAATAAAGAAATTTGCAGAATAAATTGCCTTCAAAATAGTAGGAAGACACATCTGAATATCTTCACTCCTTGTCGTATACAAGACGTATTGAGTTTAGTAAGATGTAATGTAAATGTTCCAACCATTTATTTTAATAAGAGTGAAAAATATTTATAGAGATTTTTATAATAGATACTTGTCTCTAAAAAATATTATTTTATTCCTAACAGTCATAAACCACCCATGACTCCTTAAAACCTCCAAATAATTACCCTTAATGGATAGTAACTTCCATGCATGACCTCTAAACTTTATTTGTTGACTTTGTATGAGTCCCAAACTCCTTTTAGTGTTCTTGACCTCCACATCTCTTTAACTTCTAACAAGTGTGCTCGATCTTCTAATCTTGATCCTTTTTTTATTGCAACTTGAACCTATTGGTTTTATTGTCCCTCTCTTGAGTATTGTCTTTGTTAAAGCATACTTGAGTCTTGACTTGAACACTTGGCTTCCTTGTCTCCTCTTCTTGAGCAGTACGATGTATTAACCTTGAGAATTCTCTTGTTGTCTTCGTCTTGTAACTAACCTTCTTCTACATCTCCTCGATCTAGATTTTCAAAGCCAAATTGACTTTCCCTTCTTGATCTCAAGATTGTTTCTTTTAGTACAATACTATAATGCATTGAGACCCAATAAATATAGGCATGATTTTCCATATTTATTTAACTTTATTTTCTTTACCCAACAACATATCAAATAGTTTATTTTATGTTGAATTAATATTCAAAACTGTTAGCAATACACATTAATATGCTATTTGTTACTTATTAAAAACATTAATTTTGATATGTTTCATATTTTATTTAATATTTTTTATTTTATAATTTTTTATAGATTTCAAGTTTTTTTTTTCTAAAATAATAGCTGAAATAGTTTCATTTTTTTATACCAAAATGTTAGAAACTACAAGTTTTTTCAAAAAAAAAAAATATTAAAAATAAATTTTTCAAAAAATATTTTATTTTCAATTTTTTTAAAAGATTTCTTATTTTTAAGTGCTAGCTGATTTTCTTTTATAAATTTTATTATTTATTAATTAATATATGATGTCTCACTAATTATTTCTGGTCACATAATATAATCTCTCATTCCTTTATTTCTTTCTCCTTTGTTTAGAATAATATTTAGAGAGGTTACAAAACTATTTTTTAACAATTCGGATCTGCCGGTTCGTGTAGATTTTTCTAGTTTTTTGACCGGTTTTAATTTCCGAGCAAAATGAGAGAAAGAAATAAAATATATTTTACGGGAAAAAAATAGAAAATGGAAGGAAGGTATATAATGAAAAAATGAGAGTAGGCAGAAGGAGATAACGCTGACAAAGGTGAACAAAAAATAGTTTCCAGAAAGAATTAGGAATTTAAGGAAAAAATAATTATAATAAGAAAAGGGATGTATATGTATGTACGTCAAATAATATGACAGGGTATTTAATTTTTAAATTAAAAAAATTCTCAACTAGTATTATTTAGTCTTTATTTTAAAAGTAAATGGCTTTATTAATTTTTGAAATATTGTTTAAAATAGATATCCTTTTGAAAAGTCGAGGAAAGACTATGCTAGGACTGTGAAATATAATCATGAATTATTATATACAGGTAATATCGGTTGACTTTTAAAATAATTATATTAAAAATCAAGCTAACAGTGATTTAGATAACAATGTAAAACTAATACATAACCATAAAAATGCTTTAAGCATTATGTTAGAGAAAATGTTATTTATCTTTATTAATTTAAGATAATAATATTTTTAATTATTTGTGGAAATAATGTTTGCTTAAATTATTTTTATATAGTTTCATTTTAATTTACAGAATAAATTTTAATAATTTTTATTTTAATATAATATAAAATTTTAGACTCACCTTAATATAATGGATGTTTGTTTATGAAATTGAATAATTTTTATGTAGTTGAATTTTATAAAAGTTTAATTTTTTTTATAATAAAAGTACTTACAAAAACTAGGGAAGATAAAGACATAGCACCCACAAAATCATGCCATAATGCATGTTTAATTACAGGCATGGGAAGGTTGTAAATATAACTCAAAAGACAACTCTATAGTATGTTCTAAAGTCACTAAATAATTAGCCACTTCATTTCTTTACCTCAAATTTGCCATTTGGCCAAAGTTGATAAGGCTATAAAAGGATTATGAGTTTGAACAACAACATTTGTAAACAAAATATAAGAAACAAGAAAATCCACCTCTACCCAAAGTTTCTTAATTCCTAAGTTCCATGCTTGTTCTAAAGCCATTAGTATCCTCTAAATTTCAATATATCCTAACGTGCTAGCAAATCCAACAACCTAATAATCATGACTATTCTCTTAGAACCCCTCCACAAGTAGCATTTGTGCCATGAAGTCAAACTGAATCATTCAGTGGAACCCACATTTCTGCATGATGGCCATTGTTTTCTATGAAAATCCAAACCAAAACCTTGAATAACCTCCCATAACATGAAACGCACCCTATTGATAACATCGAAAAATTGTTTACGGAAAAACTCAACATATCCATAGTATAAAAATTCCAGCTATTAATATTATAAAAACCATGTAGATTCTGCCAAATCAAATTTAATAAACTCCGGTTATGCAATTTGTTCATGTTTGATTTAGGAACTATTTAACGCAATGGCTAAATATCATAGGTTGTTTTTGGTCCGGAGAGTAGTTTTAGCAAATAATTGCTAGGATGAGATACGTATATGAATATGTACAAGAATGTTATAATTTGACTATATGAACTACCATTCTGTCATCTTAAGTGACAGGTTTCTTGCTTTTTAGGTGCAAATCTTTATTTTGAATATTGGGTTACGTTCTCTTTTCAACCCTCCATTTAGAATAGTAAATTGATAAATTTTTGTGTATTTTGCAACAAGAATCATTTTGAATGGTGGGTTTGGTACACAACTATCCCGCAACCCTTCCCCTTAGGAACAAACATATTTGTAACTAGGGAAACGCTCCATCCTTAAATTGATATCTCACTTTAAACCTATAATTAATTGTTATGAATATAAGTTTGAATCCATAAATTCATTTATATAAAATATTAAAAACATAATTTGATTAAAAAAAGTTTGGAATAGAATATGAGATTTAGGACTTGATTGTTTTAGTTTTGTTTTTTAGTTTTTTAAAAGAGTTTTTAAGAATAGTTTTCAAAAATTATTTTCGGGAAGAAAAAAAAAAACTTGTTTGCCAAATGTTATTTGAAAATTGTTTTAAAGATGTAAAAATGGAAGAACTTATTCATATTTATTAAAATTTCATTAATAAAAAGTAAAAGACAATATATTCTGCTTATATTTTGAGTTTTTAAAACAAAAATAGAAAACTGAAAAAACAAAATTACTTTCAGTTATTCCTGTCTTTTAGTTTTTAAAAACTAAAAAACCAAAACTATTTTAGAAAACTGTTTTCAGAAAAAACTACCCAAACTAGTTTTTTAGTTTTTAAATACTAAAATACTGAAAATAGTTTTATAAAAATGGTGTCAAACAAACACTTAGTTTATTATTTCATTTTACTGTGCTTTTTTTTTTTTACATTCACACAAAATAATTGGACCTTTGAAATTAATTGTCCGAGATTTTCTCCTTGCACTTCCATAGTTTTTTCATGCACCTCTATAATCCTAGGAAATGTCTAAAATAATCTTAGGTAAAAAAAAAAATTAACTTCTCTTTCTTGGGTCTCTCTTCTTCTGCATGCAGTCATTGTTAAAGTCACACTTCTGGATGTACAACTCCACACTACCCACACCTCCTCCTTTGTCTCTCTCCATTTGTAACACTCATTCGCGTTTCAACATATGTGGCAGCCATTGTTCTAATTTATGGGTTTATCAGATTTTCTTGTAAAACATGGTAACATATATTGAAATGTTAGGGAAAAAAGCAATATTTGTGTTAATTGATTTAATTCTAGAAATATAGCGACAATAACAAAGGAAGGATGATACAAATTTGCTAATTTCTTTATAAATCTGGACATGATTTGTAAAAAAATTGTAATTAAAAGTCCAGATTGACATGTCAGAACTTGTAAAAAAAATTATTTTTTTTATTGACGACATTTTTGCCATTTTAAAAAATTATGAAGGTGCATGAAGACACTATAAAGGTGCAGAGAGAAAAACTCTAATTGTCCTTGTACTTTTTTATGTTTTGGACCCATAACATGGGAATAATAAATTTTTAAATATCTTATTTGTATTTCTATTAATAAAAAAACATAATCAAATTAATTTTTAGGATCTTGTGTGATTGTCATTTTTTAAATATGTGCAAAAGATCTAACTTATCATTTTATTTTGGTTAAATTACTATTGTACCCCTTACTTTTGTCCTTCTGTCAGATTAAGACAGTTGACTATTAAAAAGATAATGTTGACTTTTGTGATTAATGATGTGACATTATTAATTTCTTAATTAAGAATTAATAAAGTATAATTAATATAATCTTAATTTTAAAATATGAAAAAGTAGATATTGGCAAGGTTTGAACCTAAGACCTCATGTTCATAGCTAAATACTTTGAGATTTAAATCAAGTTAAACTATAATTAATGTTAGCTTCAAAAACACCAAAATATGCACCTATTACACAAACCAAGAATTAAACTCAACATCTTCCAATTCCAAAACAAGCAATTATATCACTAGACCAACCACTCATATTAGTTTAAACATCCTTTCAAATTGTTTTGTTATTATTCTCGAGTATATTTTTGTTTTAAATTAAAAAGTGAATGGAGAGACATGGTGATGTATGGAATGAAATGCTTGAATTTTTTAAATGGAGACATTTTTCATATTCTGAAAATAAAAAATTAAAAACTAAAAAATAAAACTAAAATAAAAATTTAAAAATTAAAAATATATACAATATAAATTTAAAATTAAAACTAAAAGTTAAAATTATAAATTGTAAATTTAATTTATATATTTATTAATATTTTTTAATTTAAATAAATAATTAAATAAAGTTAAAAATAAAGATATAAATTAAATTTAAGAATTAAAATTTAAATTAAATTTTGAAAATTATAATATAAATTTAAATTTTAAATATAAAATATAAATTTAAAATTTAAAACGAAAAATTAAAGCTAAAATCTAAAATTTAAAATTTAAAAATTAAAAACATATAAAATATAAATTTAAAATTAAAACTAAAATTATAAATTATAAATTTAATTTATATATTTATTAACAATTTTTAATTTAAATAAAGAATTAAATAAAGATGGAAATTAGAATTAAGAATTAAAATTTAAATTAAAAGTTGAAAATAATAAATTAAATTTCAAAATTATAAAATTGAAATTTATATTATAACTTTGAAATTTTAATTCTAAATTTTAATTTCTATCTTTGTTTTTAACTTTATTTAATTCTTTATTTAAATTAAAAAATATTAATAAATATATAAATTAAATTTATAATTTATAATTTTAACTTTTAGTTTTAATTTTAAATTTATATTATATATATTTTTAATTATTAAATTATTTTGGTATTTTTTAAATTACTTTTTATAAAGTTTAGGGGTTATAAGTGAGAAGAAAAAAACAAAAGGATAAAATACGGAAACACCGATAATAATTTAGCCTTTTATTTTTTTATAGGGCATTGTTTAATAATCACATTTGTTGTTTAATTAATTGAGCTTGATTTTGAATGATAACACAAATAATTTAAAAGTTATGATCAAAACTCTTAAACCTAACTTATTTCATGTGGTTTAATTCACAAGCTGGAACATATCATGTGATATTTGCAACTTACCATGAAATTTCATTGTTCAAGTTAATTTTCACTGTAGACAACACTTTACAACTCACATTTTTGTGTCATATCAATATTTATCATTTGTGGTATTCACATTATTGAAAATCCTTTCATTGGTAACTTCACTGCATTTATCGAGTATGAAACAGATGTTCTTTGAAATCCTCGAGCTCGAACAGGTTTAATGGTAGTAAAATAAAAATAGAGAGATATAAGGGATACCTAACAATTTATTAGAAGGGAAAAGTAATGGTTAATTAATACTTGTATCTAAGAATTAGTTAACCATTAGAACCACCAAATAAAAAAACAAAGCAATTTTCATCATCACATCTGCCAAACTTTTCTGTATTCCCACCCCCACAAAATAACAACAGTTCAGCTTTACAATGTAAATAAATCATTAATTCATGATAGATCACTGTGACTGATTTTCCCATCATTTTGCTGCATGAGTAACTAAATAAAGGATCACCGTGTTATTTATATATAACATATTATTAGAATTTTTTTAAGATACCTTTGATCATTTTAAAAAAACATTATATCACGTATGCATGGTTTATCTCAGATTCTATTCAGTATTAGCATTTTTATATGATTTTCATAGTATATTTATTATCAATGTCCCTAAATGTCTAATGTTAAATGTATACCTTTCCAAAATATGATGCCTTCAATTTTAATATCATGCGTTCACGTTTTGAGGAGGATATAAAATTGTGTGAGAATATGTTTTGAGAAAGGTAAGTTAGTGCTAAAGTGACTATTGAACTCATATATTTTAGATTTGTTGAGTAATAGTACGTTAATTCTTTATTAATGTACACACTTATTCCTCTCTACACATACGAAAGTTAGTTAATATCGTTTCACAAGTATATTTAATTTGTTCAAATACTCCTTATATACAGAGAGAAATAAACTCCACATGACCTTTCTTCGGGGAGGTTAATAAAAGTAATCTCCAATTATAGTTTTTTTTAGTATTTTTTAACAAATAAATAGATTTTTAACAAAAAACTTATATTGGATAAGTGGAGGAGTATTTTCTTTTGGAACAAAATAATTTTTTATATAAAATATTTTTCTTAACATTAACATATATTTTTCACATCAATAATAATTTCCATTATAATAAAAAATTTTAAAATGTAATTAATTTCTTGATTTTTTTTTGAATTTGTACTATTTGAACAAATTTATAGATAATTTCTTATGAATGTCATGACACTAGTTACATGAACTACAAAAAGTATCATTGAAAACAAAAAAAAGTTAATTTAAAAAACCCACTTAAAAAATCTCCATTGAAAATGTCCTAAATAATCTTCACATTTCATTTCACAAATATAAAAAAGAGAGTAATTTTTTTCATCAAATAACTTAGTACTTAATTAATATTAATTAAACTTAGTATTATTAAATGTGTCTATAACGAAGCTAATCAATAAAGATAAAACCGAGATGTTCTAAGTAAGCTTCATATATTATTTCACAAACATAAAAAACAGTCTTTTTTCATCAAATAACTTAATACTTAATTAATATTATTTCAACTTAGTATTATTAAATGTTAAGGAAGCTAATCAATAAACAAAGATAAAACTTAATTTTATAATTATTCTTTTCGTTTTATATGTTGTATTATTTATTACTGTTATTTAATGAGTAAATCATATGTTAAATTTTTAAAAGTAAAATAATAATAATAATATTAATAATAATAATGATGATGAATATAAAGTTAGTGATTAGCTCTAACACAAGTGCTTCTTTAATCAAATGGCCTTCTTCTTTTTCTTATTTGAATAATGAATATTAAAAGGGTCCAGGATTAAATGCTAATAAATTTAATTTATTTTTAAAATTAATTGATGAATTTAATTTATACTAATTTATGGTTTGATTATCTATAAAAAATTAAAATATTAAATTAACGTTTCTATTGTTTTTTCACGTAAGAAAGTCTATATTTACTTTTTTCTACTTATAATAAACTTAAATAATTAATACACGTTGTTATTATTTTTACAAGTTAGGAGAAAGATAATTAACCATTAGAGTATAAGAAAATTGTTTACTTTAAAATTATAATAATATTGTTTTAATCGTGTATGTTTTATTTGTTATTTTATATTATCAATACATATAGCTAAATATATTTTGATAATTTATTAATAATTATTTTTGTTTTTAATTGATATTTATTTTACAAAATATTAAATTTAATCATGAAATAAAACTTAAAAATTAAAAGTTTAAGATAATGTTTATTTTTTAAATATATTATTACTTACGTAAGAAAAAAATTACACAATATTTTCCAGTAAAATGAATGAAACAAAGAAATCAAGACAATGAAATTTAAAAATAATTTTAAATTATAATTATTTTATATACTTATCATATTTTAATAATTGTATTGATATTTTTAATATAATAGAAACGTACAGAATTTTTAATTATTATAAAAAATATTTAATGTTATTATGTAAATAATTAATAAGTTTAATTAGTATTTACTCTCAGCTGTAAAATATTTTACACTTACGTTTAATCATAATCATTCATTCATGGTAAGTTTATTGACCTTACCCATTAATATTTTACAAGTCATATAAATGAAGAGTTGTGATCAAATATCAATGTAAATTTACACGGTTAGTGTATACTAATTAACCTCATAATTATATAGACAAATAAATATATATTTTGTATAAAAATTTCAAATATATTAATTTTTAAATAATTTTATATATAATTGATTTTTAAAAATCAAATCTATCAAATGATATAATTGATCAATTAGAGTTAATTAATTAATTGTAATAAGTTCCTATAAAACTATCTTATGTTTTTAATGATAAATATTAATTATTAATGTGTTAGTAGAAGATTCAAACTTACAATCTATTTCTCCTTTTTTTTAAGTTTAATCAGTATGCATTGACAATTAACAAAGTTTTACATAGTCATTGAATCACAATCCTTTATTTATAATAAGTTTGTTGACTTTAATAATTAATGTTTTTAGAGTAATATAAATGAATGAATGTCAATGTAAAACTAAACTTCTTTCTTTGTTTACTTGTGAACTTTTCCATTAAACATATTTACTACCAATTCTAGGGAATGGTATCAGCAAAAAACCTGAATTTTTGTATGGTTTGCGGGGACTCTAGCAAATATAAAAGGCCAAAAATGCAGTGATTTTTAACTTTAAGGATCTCACTATTCAATAAATCGTCAAAGCTACTCAACTAGTTGTATGTGAATGATGTCGCAAAACTAAGCTTACAGCACAATCATTTGTAGAATGGATTATAAATTCTTGGTTTTGTATACATGAGATGTGAGTACTTTTTTTTTTTTTATTCTTTTTTTTTTTTGTTTCGTGTGTCATTTTCTGTCACCTTATATTGTAATGCATAGAAAGGTATTTCTTGTACTTTTCGCTTTTATCAATATAAGCTTTTTCCTATAAAAAAAATATTTATTAAAATAATATAATTAAAATAATATAAGTGTTGAACTAACCTATATTAACGGTGTAGATTTGGTGTAAGTCTTTAGACCTACATGTGAAGGGATAGTATCTCTTTATTAACTGCTATTTATTATTAAATTACAAGATACAAGCAAAGCTTATCCTTTTTCCCCCTCACACCATTTTAGGAAGAAAAAGGGTAGAGGAAGAATAGGCAACAAGAGAAGAAAAAGTGCTATTTGCAAGAGCCTAAACCTAAGACCAATACACATAATAAGAAAAGTTACATATATTAACATGCTAGTTGATCTCTAAAGGAAGATATTTCTTCAAAGATTGGAAGCCTTCTAGGTCTATTTGTGTTCCATTCATTTAGCATATCATCTATCCCTTTCACAAAGTCATCATCAAGGACCAAATCATCCATAAACTCAGGTTGGGGCAGATTTGAACTTAACTCTTCAACCAATTCCTCAGCTCTTTTTCTTGATTTGATTTCTTCAGACCCTGGAAGCTTTCCCTGTAAAACTTCTTCAAGAGTGTAATAGGCTTCCTCATAACGAGATTGTCTCATAAGACATAAGCCCAAGTTGCAAGCCTTGTTGGCATCTGCATCTACCATTTGGGCTTTCTTGAACACAACCTCTGCCATCATGTAGTTTTCTTTTTGCATGTAGGCCCAGCCCAAGTTTCCCTGCACCATAAATCAATGTATTGAAATCTAATTCTAGGGGGAAAAAAGAAGAGTTTAATTTATAGTGAAAACTTTTGCACCATCAACTCATTATAAATTGAAATTTTAATTTTTATATTGTAAAGATTTTCAAATGTATTATACATCATAATTTATAATTTAATAACTGTATAACAATCAATTGTTAAATAAATGATACTTAACTGACCATTGAAGAAAATTTAATGTGGGAAATTAAGATGTATTTGACCAATTTTGGCCTAATTGCTGAGGAGTCACAAAAATTTAATATTGGCCTAAATGATACTTTTTAATTGTTTGATTAAATAAAGGATACTTAATTGGCTATTCAATTTTTTAATGGGAAAGTGTTAGTTTTTTTTTTTAATTCATTTTTTTTAATATGTGAACTTTATCATGGATCATTCTTATAAGAGTTTAATTGGTATAAAAATTTTTACACTAACATTCAATCATGACTTTTCATTTATGTGACTTTTAAAGCAGTAATAAGTAAAGTCAACAAATTTACTACGAATAAAGGGTTGTCATCGACTGTCAGTGTAAAAATCTTTACACTAACAGTGTATACCAATTAAACTCTTCTTGTAATTCCATTCTTTTTCTTTTCTCTTTGATACTATAATACTTGTGATTATACCACATACAATGCATTATTTTCTCATTCAAATGATAAAAAATTAAATTAAATTAAATTTATTTTTGGTCACCTTTGAATCTTGGAAGCCCTCAAGTCGAGAGACCTCACTAAAAGTTCACTTATTATATAGTCACGCTCTCTACATGTATAAAAACGTATTATTTTATATTAGGATTGTGATTAAATGATTATATAAATTTTGTATACTGTCACATTATACCTGACTTGTTTTCTCTTTTGTTATTGTTAATCCTTGGATCAAGGGTCTATAATCCTCTTTCCAATGAAAGTTAAAACAATAAAATAAATATTTTTAAGATATGTTATATAGCACGAGATTTTCTAAGAGAATTCACACCATATTCAAGCTGACAACAATAATTTCAAATATGAAAAGCTAACAAAATGATCAGCATTCATCAACAATGCTATGTATAAACCTAAGACTTGAATTATGTTTAATTAGAATTTTTTTTAGAACTTTCATGATTTGCTTAATTTTATATTCTTTAAATTTTTTTCTTATGAAGTTTCAATATACATGTAAATTAAGGGGGGGAAGTGAAATTGGAACAAACAAACGACAATAATTTAAGTACCAATAATCTTGCAGTTTCTTGCTTGATGGAAACTTGGAACTTCTTGCCATGAGAGCGTGCAGTCCTCGTGGTCTTTCCATTAAATGCCTCGCCTTGGTAAATTAGTCTTAGTTTTCTCTTTAACAATTCAATTTGCTCTTCTATTCTTCCACATTTCTGTCTTCCAGGAAAACTAAATCAGATTCATCTTATAATTGTTCAATTAATAAAAAATATCATTAATATATATTAATTACTATATCAAACAACATCAACCAATCGATACTTTACCATATCTAACTTTATAGTGCTCAATGAAACCAGAAGAATTAAGTATTGAACAATTCCAAATGAATCTTAATTATGTGTTTATCATGAAGCATGCATATATATACATATATATATATATAAAGAGAAAAATGTTGAGTTTTATATAGAAATTAAATCATAATCTACCATTTATATGAATTTTAAAATATTATAGATAAAATCATCAAACTTACCACACATAAACCAAAGGACCATAATTTAATGTTAGTCACGGTTTATGTATAAGTATTAAACTTACTGTTTGTGCATAAGTATTAAAAGATTAATTGGTATATACTTTTAAAGTAAGTGTAAAGATTTTTACACTGACATTCAATCATAACCCTTGATAAATTTGTTGGTTTTACTTATTACTGTTGAAATTAATTGTGGATAAGTATCACACAATATCTAATTATCATTAACCGACAATATTAGATATGATCATAATATCAATATGGTTATTTATCTTTAACTGACAATATCTTAAAATATCAATATGGTTATTTAACTGGGATTACAGTGAGATTGACTCTGTGATGGGTTAGGTCAATCAGATAAAAAGCCCAATTAAGAGAGGTCCCTGACTACCCTGGGGGGTTATAAATTTGCCATCCCATTAAACAAATTTACACATCAGAATTGTTCTCTACAATAACCCCTCAGAAGGTAGCCAGAAGAACCTCTAGAGTTCTGTTCAATAGTGCTCATGGATATGAATGCCAATTCAGGTACACATTTATTTTCATTCTATTAATTCAATAGCATGATTGACATACTATAATTTGTGTCTAGTACAGTATAATTCAGAAAACTACTTTATACTTTCATCAATTACTACTTTAAAATTCACATAAATAAAAAGTTATAATTAAATATCAATGTAAAAATCAGTATATACTAATTAAACTCAAGTATTAAACTAATATAAAATATAATTAGGAGAGTTCATAATTCAAAACAGGTGTGTTTACCTTGTAAAGGTCAAGAAGTACATTATCAAGTGACTCTTGTGAGTTTTTGGAACAAAGGCCTCTAAAAGATTTTATAGCTTCAATTGCTTCTTCAGATCTATCCAACTGCTTCATCACGACAGCCATGTCCTTCAGGGCACTATCCACTTTATCTCCAGCATTTATTGCCTTCCAAAACAACACTATAGCTGCTTCTGGATCCTTATCAACCAACTGAACTCGTATGCATTTGTTCGAAGAAAATAATAATAATACGTATTTAGCACCAAACTATAATTTATTTATTCATTCAAATATATATATTAATTAAAACTATTCATATATGAAGAAAATATTGTCCATAGGTTAGGCTAACTAGTTATAGCTGTACGTTTAAGTTGGTGTTTACACACTCAAGTGAAAGTAGATCTGATGCTCAAACAAGATTACCAAATCACATATGTTAACCATTAGTAAGTGATAATCATGTATTAAAGATTAATACATGAAATATAAATGTATATAATGATATTCAGATTTTTTTTTTTCATCTCTCTCGTCTTTTGGTCACTATAATTAGTCTTGCTCACAGTCAGTATAGTATTTAGAACTAAACTTAAAGAAAAAGAAATAGAATGTTATATCCATGATCCAACTAGTACAAAGGAAATATAATCCTAGAGTTCATAAGATTTTATGAATCTTAAGAAGAACCAGATCTGAAACATGTGTTGGAAATTGAATGTAGGGGTTATACTACTTCAGTTTATGTGGGTGAAGTAAAGTGGAAATGTTTACCATTTCAACAGTAACTCAACTAATACAGTAGTTCATTACATGTCCATGTTTCTGAGCATGTTCATGAAAAACAAACAGAGCACATTAGTTATAGCATGATTCCATACATATTGGTCCATTCCGAATAACACTTTTTTTCAGTAAAGCACTAAAAGCTTGTCTATTTCGACACCAAAATCTGTCTCACAGCCCCACAAGTTAACAAACAGCATCATACACTTTAATTATAAAATTATTCTGAAACAAACCATTAAATTCTAACATCAAACTAAGAGGAATAAAGATGGTGCAATTTTCATGTATTGAGCTATAAATAAATTTCACTTACGTATTTAAGATACGAAATAGATAGAAAAGTGGAACAAAATTGAAAAGGGTAAGCATATACCTGAGCATGCTTGGCTTTGACATAAGGGCTATCTCCATAAGGCACCTTATGAATAACATGATAAAGGTCATCTTTCTTTCCATTGGAACTCTTCTTGATAACACTTCCTTCCATATCTCTCAACAAACTTGCTTAATTCCTCTAGTATTTAGGTACACATGGACCTTATGAGTTATGAGTTGGAAGAGAGAGAGATCTCAAATGTGAAAGGAGGGTCTAATCTCATAAAGAGAAACCAAAGACATAGGAGGATAATATATACAAGGAATCTTGAGGCACGATAGTGTGAATCTAGATGGGAGAGCGTCCACATTCCCTTGTGCATAGTCTCACACACATAACAACTAATCATGTACCCCTCAAGACGAATTGCCAAGCACCACGTGGCATTTTATATTAAATATTGCTTGACATGTCCTTTTGCTTAGAGTAACGGATAGAGTGCGAAATTCGTACTACGTTCAGCCACCCGGATATATACTCTTGAAATCAAGATTAAGCCTAAGTGTAACTTGGAGAGACAAAATACAGTTACATTTTCTCTATTTCTTTACCAAACAAAGTAACAAAGAAAGAAAGTGTTATTGATTTCATGGTCATTTTTCACTAAAAAATATGATAAAAACTGCAAAAAAAGTATCCTTCCATGATTATCTTTGATTATAAGATGAAATTCATATATATATATATAAGTAATTTTGTAATTGTAATATCTTTAATTTATAATTTTTCATCATTTCTAATGATAAGAATTCTTTATCTCTTATTTGTGTTTCAGTTCTAGTTTCCACCAATATAAAAATGTCATGTTATTTAATGAAATTTTTTTTATAATTTTTTTATTTTTAATATAATTCAATAAATGACATGATGTTTTTTAATTGATAGAAATAAGAAGTGAAACACGAATGGGGGGAGATTTTCGTCCCTTCTTAAAACTAGTAGGAACCTAAGGAAGGAAATTGTTGTTTTTTTTTGTACTTATAGGAATTGAACACAAGTATCAACGAGTTTATAACAACTCTTCCAGTATGCTATCTGAGCTAGACCACCCCCATGAATAAGAAAGTTATTTGCTATTTCTTTTACATATTTTAAGCAAGTAATTAATTTTAATAATAATTATGCTGCATTTATCAAAAATTAAATTTTGATATATTATGAAACATTAAATATTAAATTTAAGATATTCACTTTGAATATCTTAAAAAATATTAAATATTTATGTTATTATTTTTATTATTATTTATCAACTCATATACCATTACTTAAGATAGAACAACCCCCAAGGAAGGTACTTGCCATTTCTTTTACAGATTTTAAGCAAGTAACTAATTTTAATAATAATTATGTTGCACTTATAAAAAATTAAATTTTGATATATTAGAACATATCAAATGTTAAAGTTAAGATACCACTTTGATATCTTAAAAAATATTAAATATTTATGTTATTATTTTTATTATTAATTATTTATTATAAAAGTTATATACTTGTATGCATTAACTCACAATTAATTCTACTTGTTAGAGGATGACACTTTCTTTTAAATTAATGTTTAAGATATCAATGATTCATTTCATATTTTATATCAGTTTAATTGGTATACAATGTCAATCTAAAAGGATTTTTCATGGCGTTTCATTTATGTAATTTTTAAAGTAGTATGAGTAAAGTCAATAAATTTACATGAATGAAGGATTGTAATTAAATGTCAATGTAAAAATCTTTATAATGATAGTGTATACCAATTAAACTCATTTTATATTTAACAAACTCCGTGTATATTTTATCTTCTCTTACTTTTCATAAATGTACATTAGATAAAAAATTAATTCTATCTATTTGTGTTAATTTTTTTACACTTATTTAGAAACTAATTTAAATTGTAATATTCTCATTTAATAGTATACTAGAAATTAAAAAACAAACAAACTAGTAAACAACACGACTAATTGACTTATAAAAAAAAACAACACAACTAATTGTGCATATATACAATTGCTATGATAATTTTATGATTTAGCTTTTTTGATAGAGTTTAATTAGTATATAGGTTAGTGTAAAAAACTTTTATACTGACATTCAATCATGACTTTTTATTTATCTAACTTTTAAAGTAGTAATAAGTAAAGTCAACAAATTTACCATGAATGAAGGGTTGTGATTAAATATTCGTATAAAAATTTTTACATTGACTGTGTATACCAATTAAACTATTTTTAATATATATAAATATAGGTTATAAATTTATTTACAGTAAAATATATTTTTAGTCTTTGTAAAATTTATAAAATATGATTTTAATCATTCAATTGTTTTTATTTTCCTTTTAATTTTAAAATATATCAATTTTTATCCTTTGAATAATTTTAATGAAAATGTCCAATAAATTAAGTAACATATATGTGCATATGCACAAACAAAATAATTTAAATTCTTTTCTCAAAAATACTTTAAATTAAATTTATTTTAATTTTTTTACGTGTATATACACAATATCATTAACTAGAGAAACCATATTTAATAATATCTATTGATTAATATTTTTCAAATACTATTTATGAAGAAATCATGTTTTGATTACCCTCCATGTGCAAAATTTATTGGGTTGACAACACACCATCACCAATGCTAGTTGGAGAAATATCCAAGATAATAAATATATATATATATATATATATATATATATTTATTTGTGTTAATTAGTAAAATATAAATTTTATTATTCTATTTTTATATTAGTTATAACTCTTAATTTATATTATTTTTAAAATATCAATAAATAAAGTTAACAAACCTATAGAGTTATGATTGAATATCAGTATAAAAGTTTTTACACTAACCGTGTATACTAACTAAATTTAATTTTAAATTACACCATTTTTAGTCATTTAAGTATTTTAGTAGAAATTTATAAAAAGAAAAAAAAAATATTTACATTGTGTTCGAAAGATAAAATATATTTCATAATAGAGGAATTAAAATAATACAATCTTTTTAAAGGGCGTATTTAATATATTGAAAACATCATAAGAAATTAATATATATATATATATATACCCTAAAAATAAAATAATTATAAGGAAATATACCTAATAAAATAATCTTTTATCGTTTGAAATGGAAGCACAGTACCATACCATTAAATTATATTTGAGTATTCAAAATATATATAAAAAAAAAAATACACATTATGTTTTTAAAGCAGTCAGGCGACTATAAAATAACTTTGCATAAAATATATTTTAGGTTTTTATAAAATTATTAATATATTAAATACATCTTTAAATTTTTTTTGTGTTATTTTGTTTCTTCTATTTTTTATGTATATTGCTTTTGATCTTTCAAAATAATTTTTAAATATTTTTACCTCTCTAAAAAGCACTATCTAAAATACTTGAAGGCTAAAAATAATATATTTTAAAACTAAAGTACCAAATAAATAAATAAAAAATTGAGTACATGCTTAAAATAATATTTTAGGGCCTAAAATATATTTCAGCCACTAACTTTTAATCTTAACAAATGAACTAGATTTATAGGTTTATTTCTCGCAATAAAAAATAATTCTCCCTTAATATATTTCCATCCATTATATTTGTATAAAAGTCATATTATAAATAGAGTTTAATTTACACGGATATTTTATCATAACTTTTTTATTTATTGTAATTTTATTTAATTTACTAATCAGTACTTTAAAAGTCATATAAATGAAAATATAGCCAAATTCATTGCACTTGATATTTAGAATATATGATTAATCATACTTTTATCAATTAAAAACAAAAAAAAATGAAATAAATATGAATGCATGTATTTACAAGAGTTTAATCATTATAAAGTAACACTCTAATGGAATAATGTTCAATCACAACTCTTCTTATTCATTTATATGACTTTTTAAAGTATTAAATGGTAAAATAAGCTTACCATAAATGAATTATTATAATTTACTTTCTTTTAAGAAATTATTATAATTTACTAACCGTGGGTTCATACTAATTAATTAAAGAGGTTTAATATTTTTATATTAAAACAATAATAATTGTGATTTAATACTCAATTAGTTGTGTTTTATTTCTTTTATTTTGGATTAATTGAACCTTAGACGTAACATGTTCATTTAAGGTATTATAAAAAAATATTTTAACTAATTAAAATATAATAAACAAATATAGAAAAAATTAACAATTTGATCAAAATTATATATTTCTTAAAATAGGAAGATCAAACATATCTGAATTAGGGGACCAAAATTGTAGATTGATATAACAAAATAGGAATTTCAAGATTGTATTTCAGTAAAAATTAATTAACTTTCCTTGTTATTTATTTTAAATAGGCTAAGGTTTTATTATTTATCTATTTATTATTTCTCTTTCTCTCAATTTTACATTTTAAGTAGAGAGTCGTTGGTTAGTATTTAAGTATTTCCTGCTTTATTGTAAACTTATAAAGTTATAATTGAAAGTATTTAACTATGGTATAAACTTGTTAGAAGAATACGCAATATAAATATATGGTAACTTAATTAAAATAAATTATCTATAAATAAAATACAAGATTTTAAATTTAATTAAATATATTAAAGTTTATATAAAATATTATATACACATGTCCATTTTTATTATTTTATAATTTTAACTACTTTGATAAATAATTTTACCAAAAACTTATAATTCAATAAGCTAACTTAAGAGTTCAATATAAGGTAAATTTGGTAGTTGAAGGAAGGAGGCAAAGGGAGAAGTAGCTAGTTAGATTTTTTTCATTAACAAAAATTAATCACTAATACTTGTAAATGAAATTAAAAGAAAAAATCTTAACACTTCTCTATTTCTATTTCTAGTTATTAGCTTTTATTATATAGCATGTTGCCAAACAATATCCTTTATGATTATTAATTAAGTCAAACCTAATTTTCGTCCTTCACAAAATAAAATCTAAACCTAATCAAGTAGAATTTTTGTCAATTAATATGATTTATAATTCTATATTAAGTAACTTCTTACGTGGTAACTAGTAGCTAAAATCATTAATAACTTGGTTGATTTTATTTTATTTTTTTTTAGTTTTTGAAAAGAGTTTTAAAAAATTATTTTAAAAATTATTTTTTAAAAAAAGAAGGGAAAAAACTTATTGTTGTTTGAAATTAAATTATTTTAGAAATGTGAAAAAAAAATTGTATGAAAATAACGTTAATAAAAAGTAAAAAATTACCTATTCTCTGTGTTTTAAATTTTCAAAAAAAAATATAAAACTGAAAAACAAAAATACTTATAATTGTTTTCTTTTTTTAGTTTTTAAAAACTAACAAATTAAAATTAATTTTAAAAATTATTATAAAAACACTAATCATACAAATTTTTAATTTTTAATCAAATACTAAAACATTAAAAACATAAAGCCAAACTATCACTAATACTTAAAAAGTCAACTTACATAACTTTTTATCCTTAAAGTTTTACGAAAAATCACTTTTATTGTCTTTGAAATTTACAAATATTTTTTAAGTCTCTAAAATTAATTTGTTTTTTTGTATTAATATTATGCGTTTATAAGTTTCGTGAATTTTATTATATGATATGTGAAATTGAAGATTAAGGGGATTAGGATTGAGGAGAAAAATAATTCACGAGTATAAAAACGTGTTTTTGGTCACCAATTTTTTAACAACATTAACTAGAGAAAAAAGACTAAAAGTTAATTAGGGATTAAAAAAATATTTTTTTAATTTTAAGGACTAAAAATAATTTTTTGTGAAATTTTAAGCATAAAAAACTTATTTAATCTTAAATATTATTTACACAAAAAACATACAGGTGTACATCGCATCCCATTCAATATTATTAGAAAAATTAAACTTACTAAAGAAACAAATTCAGTGCTAAAATTAATGTTATAAATATTTAATGATGAACTTTAGTGATAAAATTTTAATAACAATAATTTTGTTTCAAAATCATACAAAAAGTCTAGTTTTTAGGTTAAATGCATAATTTAATCCTATACGTATTGTAAATTCTCAATTTTTTTCTGGTACGTAAAAAAAGTTCAATTGATCCTATACGTGCAAAAAACAAAATACATGTATACGTTCAATGAAAAAGAAAACTTATCAAATTTTTGTTTTTTAAAAAAAAAACGCATTATTAATTTAGTTCCTATAATTTTTTTTAAACACAAAAACAAAGAATTATTCAGCATCTGGGTAAAACGTTATAATATATGATTATGCCTCCCATCAACGTACATGTTAGGAAGTAAGTCTAATTTTAACCAAACAATCTGACTAATTGTACTAGCATTTAAATAGAGAAGAATATCTAAGCATGAAATTAAACAATTGATGACACAAGTACTGGTTGATAAAAATTTTTTATGATTTGTGAACGTGTTAAATAGAAGTTTTTGTAGTATTAGATAAAGATCAACTAATAAAGTTTAAAATGGATCTCTTAATACTTACTATCGTAGATTATCTATGGTATGTTATTATTAGAGCTTTTATTGTAACCTTAGTAATAGTTTTTAGTCTTTAGTATCTATTTGGTATATAGAAATATGTGACTTAGTTATGTCATGTGATATATTATAAGTTCTATATATATCTTTTGTAAATGGTTTTCAGATATGATACATTCATGTCAAATATATTTTTATCGAGGCCTTGATTCTCTCACGTTTTTTAAATTATATTTTTAATATAATTAATTTGAAATTATTTTTTAAAGTTTTAATATTAAAGTGTTTTTTATGAATTTCATTTTAATTAAAAATAATAATATTTAAATATTATTTTAAAATATTTTATTTTTTATAGTTTATTCTAAAGATAATGACATTTTTAAGATAGATATTTTATTTATTTTTCACAGTCTTCACTCTACATCGATGAAATAGTTCATTTTTCTTTTTTAAATCTAATATTGGAGTATCTTTTATTATTTTTTTAATAGTTGTTCCTTTTATAGTTTGCTATTGCTATTTTAAAGAGTATAAAACATAAATTATTACGTTTAAAATCTAATTACCAATATTGGTTTGTACAAGTGGTAGGATTTTATGTCTCTTTATCAAATAGTTTATCATGCCTAATTCTTACAAATACTATTATTTAAAAATATTTATGATCAAACATTTTGACTAATGTTTTATTTATATTTATTTGATTATAATTTATATAATAATTAAAAATTATTTGTTAACAATGGAGCAAGCTTATTGCAAATTACTTATTAATATTTTTAAAATTATAATTAAGAAAGTTATACTTTGCTAAAAAATAAACCTAATATGTTGTGAATCAAAATCTAAATTATAACTTAAAGTTTTTCGTTTAAGGTGGCTTTCTATATTGAATTTAAAAACTTTGAAAATTACAAGTTTAGTTGATATTTTTTTTAAAACTTTTTCTTTTAAAATTTTAAAAAGTTATTATAAATAAAAGATGAATCAAAAGAGTAAATTGTTTTATTTTATCTCATGGAAACGAGGTGTAATAATTGGTAAATTGGTAGAGCACGATAGGATTGTAGAGAACGGTGAAACTACCATGTTACTATGTTAGATCAATGACAAATATAATGATGGTCAAATGGCGACAATAATGGTTATTGTATTGGTGAGAGAGTGACACTAACAATCGAAGAGCAATGATAATGACATCTATGACAATGATGGTGATGATAAGTGTAGTGTTAGAGTGATAATTGTGAGATTATGTTTTTCAGAATAAGAAACCAAATCCAAAAATCTTTTTTATTATTTTGATAAACAATGTAAAAAAAGTTTAAAATCTAGTTAACATCATTTTTAGTTTCATTTTTGTTGAATGCGTTTTATTTTGTAAATGTATTTTAAAACCAAAAACTTCAACTAAAAAAAATAAATTTATATTACAAGATATTTTTATACATATTTAATTACAAGTCATTATTTATATGACTTTTAAAATGGTTATCGGTGCTCTATCTCTAACCATAAGACAAAATTGACTTATTTATACTTATTAAGAAAATTAATAAATTTAGTTAATAATATTAAATATGTCTGCAAACTGATATTTTCCAAATTTACCATTAATTTCATCTTCTTCGATTTAAATAGTAGAGGAGAAGAGAAAATTAATAGTAATATTTAATTATATAAATTGAAATTAATAAGAATAATTCAATAAAAATACTTAATGTAAAACATTTCTTTTATAAAAATTAGAAAATCTTAAATCATTGTCCGATAAAAATGCACAAACAAATCTATCATATATATATATATATGGTTTGATTTGTTCTGTAAAGTTAATATTATAATTATTATTATTATTATAATTATAGATAAAGAGGAGAGATTTACTTATTATCTTACTCATAGTCTTGATAATTTATTTTTTTAATTATTTATTATATCATTAAATTTAAATAAATGGAGGTAGAGATTAAAAGTAACTTTTTAAACTTAGTTGTAGTAAGTGCAACCATCTTCATATATATATATATTAAAATTTGAAAATTAAAATAGTTAACCTTAAATAGAGACGATAATATATATATACGTGGATGGAACTTATAAGAAAGAAATAGCATGGATAGAACAGAAGTATGATATTGTTGTTGAAGATAGTGATAAGTAACAAGTGTAGTCCTTTCTTGCTGATCTAGAAAGGTGTGAGGAATGGATGGCACCAAAAACAGAAGCTAATGAATCAAAATATCAATCTGCATATATATAAACAACATTCGCAGTTTCAAAAGTATCTAAGTGAGTTGGCATTTTCTTGACGTCACCAGATGCAACCGAATCTGGACAGGAATCAAGCTACATTCACTTAGATGCATTTTAGGAATTGTCAGCTGCAACTCTCTGCCAAAGAGGTTGATAGATAATACACGTTTCATAAAAATCCAAATCATTCGATGAATCATGAAAGTTAATTGACTCTATTGTCAAATATAATTTGTTGATAATATAATTTAGATGTTCATGAATCTCTATGTAACAATTATGATTTGTATAACCCTATGATTGCCTAATATTTGCATATTATATATTTTTCCCACTGTAGGACTTTAAATCCCATGTTTTTGCCGACTGTTGTCTTTTCCACAATTGATGTTCAAGCAAAATGCCACTCGATACATTGTTATAGGATTTTCTTATTCATAATTCTTTTTTTTACATATAACAATGGATTTGAATAATTTATTGAAAAGTACATCATGCAATATGATCGTAATAATTACGACTAGCTTTAAATGCATGGTGTGAATTTAAATTTTTTTTATAGGCAAATTTTAATTGTTAGTAGGTTAGAGAAATTTAAATTTAAAGCTTCTTTCTTTCTCATCTCATAAAGTTACTATCAAACCAATTTTATATATCTTGCTTAAAATTGATAGGCAAAATGAAAGTGAAACAAAGTAATATCTTACATTGGTTCCGTTTAGAAGAATTTATTTACAATTTATTTGAACTTGTTTTATCATATAAGTATTTATCAGGTGTTTGGATAAATTTATAAAAGCATTTATATAGGTCCATAAGTTATTTTAAGCTTATTTGAATAAGCTATCTAGGATATCTTTATGAAAAAAATTGTGTTAAACTTATTGAAAATTTGTATTTCTTTCGACTCACACCTCTCACACTATTTTGTCTCTCTCATGATTAAAACTTGTTACTAAGTCTCTCCCGCCTCATCTCTCTCTTCTTCCCTCTCTCTCGCTCCTTCTCCCTTTCCCCCCTCTCTCAATCTCTTTCTCTCTATATATATATATATATTCAAACACTTTATTTTCATATAAGTGTTTTTAAATTTATATATCCAAACAAAAATAACTTATTGAATTTAAGAATTTATACTATAAATTTTTTTAAACGAGATTTTACATTCCTCTAATTTAACGAATACTTTATTTTCTTATTTTTAATTTTTTTTATAATCTATAACCCGTTAAATGATAATTATAACTACTTTGAAAACTTAAATTGGAGTATTACTATGGTATTATGGACAAATATTTTTCTTCTTGAGTAACTGTTCCTCACACGTGAATGTCATTTCCATATCTAAAAGTGAAACTTGATTAGCTTGGCAAACATATATATAACATAAGTATGTGGATAAGAATGAAATAGTATAACAAAATAACCTTAGCTCATCGTATTCTAAAAGAATGCTAGTTATTTACAACTATTCAGCTATTTCTATAATGGAAAACTGACTTTGCAGAGTGTGCATTGGGGCCCATTTCTATAACTACATAATGATGTTTTTGGCTGGATTGAACTCTTTATAGTTATTTTATTCCCTCAATTTTACTTCATTATATTCTATTTTTCTAAACATGTTCATGAAAAACAAACAAAGCACATTGTTTTAGCATGATTCGATACATATTGGTCCATTCGAATAACACTTTTTTTAGTAAAGCACTAAAAGCTTTTCTATATAGATATCAAAATTTATCTCATAAGCGTCGGTTTGGTTTTGGAAAAAAAAAATCAAAATAATTAATTTTAATTAGTTTGTATTAATTTAGGTTATTGTATTTTTTTTTCTCTAACCTAAACTAAATCGAACCAATAATAGTTAGGTTAATTCAGTTTGAATTCGGAGAAAATCGATAAAAAAAAAATCAAATTTCTTTTCATTGAATCATAAAAAAAATAAAATCGAACTACTCAAATCCATTAATCTACTAAATTAATAATTTTATAACAAAATATCAAGTGTTTCATATATACCAAATTAATCAAATTAAACTATTAAATCATCCTAATACAATACAAAGAATGTATATATTTAAAGCAACTCAATACAAACAAAATATAAAATAAATATATAATAATACATATACTTTTAATTTGGTTTGGATTAACTCAGAATTTTAATGCAACACTCAAATTTTTATAAATTATTATATAACTTATTGTCTATTATATACAACAAATGTATATTAAATATATTTGATAATATTATGACTAATAAGACTCGTGCTATTTAAAAAAAATAATAAATAAATATGTATTCTAAGAAATTAAATTAAGGCTAATTAATACAATTAGTAGATAAATAAGAGACTTACTATTATAGTAAAAAAAATATTTTTAATATTAATATTAATACTCTAATTAATTTGCATCTTATAGAAAAAGAAAGAAAAAAATAATGAAAAAATGACAAGTATATATATATTGGTTGAAAGGTGAAGTAAGGAAGTAACGTTAAAAAAAATGAATGAAATGGAATAAAGTGACAGAATTGAAGATCATGGTTGTGACAATGATTTTACTTAAAAATAAATGAAAACGTGCAGAAAAAATAAATAAATAAAAGTTTGAGTAAATTTTTGGTAAGTTTGGCGGTGGAAGTGATGTGAACAATTTTGTAGATATTTGTAGAGAGGTAGTTGGATTAAAAAAAAAAAAAATGAAATGATTATATCTATGACGATGGAGATACATATATAAAAGAGACCAATCTGTTTAAGTGGGAAGAGGACCAACTAACTCCTTGCTCGGTTACAGAAGTCAATGTTGTATGTGAGAAATCTATCTTACTTCCACTTAGGAAAACAACACACTGCAATAAGGAAAATAAATAAGAGTCCAATACTTGTTTGCCTTATTGGGGACTACCTCATTGAGGTTAATAAAAAGCACCTGTTCCGGTCAATAACCTCAAGTTTTGGCAAAGAAAGAAGAAAAATGTAGCCTCTTCACTTCACAAGTTTCCCTCTTGCAACACAATTCTCATAGGCAAAGATAAAAAAGAAAGGGAAGTAAGGAGTAACACTTTTAGAAGAGAATTAACAAAGCTTTGAGAGAAATAGACATGTATCTTCTTATTTAATTTTATTTATGAAATTTGAATGACTTTAATTTAAAGTTAATTTTTATGTTTATATTAGTTTAAACATATGAGGTTAGGAGTTATGAAATTGTTGGATGCTAAATGGATTTTGATAATAGTAGGAGTAAATCTTAATTTGAATAATTAATGTTGAGAAATTAATTTTATTTTTTATTATTTCATGATGAGAAGAGTGATTTGATTAGAGAGGTAGATGAGAGTAAAGATGAAAGTTTTGTAAAAGTTTAGATGCTTAAAAATTTAGTGATAATATAAGAATAGGAAAATATAAAATTAGTTAAAATTGAACTCTTCAAAATTTTGTGCTATTACTATAAAATTATGACTTGAGACGTAGAAATGTAATTTTTCCTTAAGCATGTCACCATAATTGTGTTTTCTACTAGATTGTGGGTTATGCCACATATGTGTAGCTTACAAAAAAAATTATTATTTGGAACAATAAATTTAATATATATTAATAAAATTCTATATAATTTGTTTTAATTAATTAGTATTATCATAGAATTGAGTTAAAATTAGAAATAACATAGTTTAATCTATAAAAAGTTTTAGAGATGGATGAATACGATATTAAAATTATCTATCTATGTGCTCCTATTGTAATATGAATTATACATATATCATTTTGCACTATAATGCATAGTGCATCATATGATTTTGAGTCAAATGAAAATAGTGAGAATTTTTGCGAACTTTATTTTATATGAATTACTGTCAAGGACAGTTGACAGTAAAATACAAAAATGATTTTGAAATAATATTTTCGAAACTTAAATTTCACTATAAAAAAAGAATAACACATGAGATTAAAACAAGAATAAAAAGAAGTCTTATGATAAGAAAATTTATTTATTTGAATATCTTGTTATTCATGATAGTGAATGGGGTTTGAGCTAAGTTCGTATACAGGACCATATGGTCTAGGGAGTGTATAGGTATTGACGATTCCCTATATGATCAGTTCTTATTGGTTCTGTATCTGGGTGACCTTTCGGGTACACTGACACCTTCTCACTTCTGTATACTGATTGGGTTTAGTGGGGTGTTACCGAATCACCATACAAGGTGATGGTAAGCTCTGACTTCACTAGACACCCAAAAAGGAAAAACTCCATGGAGTACCGAGTCAAAATGATTTTCGAATTGTTTCTTTTAGTCAAAATTTGTGTTTCATAAGCATTTTGCATCTCTTATAGACTATTTGATATTGATGTTATACTATTTTTAAACTTGGTTACTTTATTAAATTTCATAAGTGAAATTAAATATCTGATTCGTACTCAGACGAAATGTCTGATCCATATTTCCCCTTTAATCCTAGGGGTTTGATTATGCAGAAAAATACTAAAGTGCTTAACAGAGAATACTTGATGCAACCAGATAGGATTTTGGGAGTATTTTGGAAGTCATGATGTATTAAAATTAGTATTTTGTAAAACATGGTCTTGCTAGTTTATTTGTAATTTGGACAACTTCATACTTATTAATGTCACTATTATTAATCCAATATGTGTTTCTGTATAAAATTACTCCAATATATAATAATAACATTTATGTATAAAACTAAGAAAATTAGAAACTAAATTAAATTTGTAAGGGGGTTACATTTGAAGTGTTAAAATTGTGAACCAAATCGAACATGATAGGTTCTCTCGATTTGGTTCAGGTTTAGAACCAATTAAGTGAAAAAAACAAACCAAATTAATTGGTTCAATTTGAATTGTTGGTTTCGTTGGATTGACACAGACCGATAAACACCCCTGCCCACGAGTTAAAAAACAACATCATACACTTTAGTTAATTATTAGAAACATTTTGAATTATAAAATTCTGAAACAAACCATTAAATTCTAACATGAAACTGAGAGAATAAAGATGGTGTAGTTATCATGCATAAAATGAATTCAGTTGTGTAGAAAAATTGTATGTGAGACACAAAATAGATAGAAAAGTGGAATCAAATTGAAAAAGGTAAACATATACCTAAACATGGTTGGCTTTGACATAAGGGCTATCTCTATAATTAAGGCAAGCATTTTGACCTGCATAGGATGATTTTGACCAAATATTATTTCTTTGGGTTTGTTTTTGCAAAATTTACCAAAATAATATGGTCTATTAGTTAACATCGGTCACGCCATCTTACTTGGCATGACCAACACAGACTCATATGCCTGTGAAGATGAAACACCAACTCAGTTGATGCGTACCTGCTCGACTATTTGACCAGTAACATCATAATGCCAAGCTAGCAAGGAATGTTTGGGTTCCTAAAGCTGTAAGTTGGACATGCCATTTGAGTTGGCATATCTTACAGGAATCATATGAAAGCTCTTTCTCTTCCCTAAAAAATGAAAAGTAAAAAACGAAACCAATGTGTCAAGAAGAAGAGAGAAAAACAAAGGTACCTTGAAGAACAACACCACAACCACCACATTGATAGATAGAGTAATGAGCTAGCTCCAAAAGAAGATTTTGACACTTTAGACAACACACCAATCGTACCTTGGCTGAATTAACATGAAACACTAAAGAAAAGTGACTAAGCAAACACCATCAACAACAATAAAGGAGAAGAAATGTTGAAGCCCATGAGAAATGAAATGAGGCTTAAGGAAGGGGATGTTTGTTTCTTCCTAAAGTAAATGCTTGGCTTCTTGGAAACAAGTTGAGAAAGGGAAGAGTCGAAGGTGGTGATGTTGTTAAACAACGTTTTCCCTTCACAAAGTGAAAGCAATATGCTCAGAGTGATAGAGAGAGAAAGTAGTATGCCTAAACTCGATATGTCATTTCTTTTACAACATTACTGGTTGGACAGGCGGGTAGGGACACACTATTTGAGTTGGCATTTCTCTTCACGAGTAACAGTAAGTTCATACTAATCACGCCAATTAAGATGACATCACTACTGTTAATTGGTCAGATGATACCATTTGGGTAATTTTTGTGAAAACAAGCCTAAAGTGGTAATATTTGGTCAAAATGATCATTTGTTGGTCAAAATGTTCCTTAAGGCACCTTATGAATAATATGATTCAGGTCATCTTTCTTTCCTTTAGAACATATTAAATAATTTGTAAAAAGTAAATATACAAAAAAAAAAAATTCAACCAAGAAAATTTTGCAAGTTTAACTTAATGAACAATAGTTTATAATATATTTTAAAAATATTTACTACTAAAAAATAAGCCTTTTATATAGGTTATTTTTCAATTTTTTACATCAATAATTAAAAATCTATGTTATAAAAGTATCTTCGTTGATTTTGTTTACATGATATAGCTATATAAAATGTCACATTTTTTATTCAACATTTTCAAAATTAGGAGTAGTAAAATTAGTAACTAATCTTGGGTTAAAAGAGTTACTTACAAATTAGCTAAAAACAATTCTGTAAAATATATGGTAGCATAGGATAAGTAGTTGGTTAGCTAGAAAAATTTTAGTTGATTAATAGCTAATTTTGTAATTTGAAATTACTCTATAGTTAATTTGTATTAGAATTAATTATTTTGTTTCTTACGAACTATATAACTAGAATTTTTCTTTATAGTTTCATAGCTCATTCATATGTAAAGTTATCCTATATGTATAGTAACTTAAAAATTATTTTTTAAGTTAATTCCTAGCTAATTAATAGTTAAATTGCTCATAAAAAATTCATAATTAAATTAATATATATATATATATATATATAAAATTCTTAGCTAATTTAATTTACTTAAAGTTATAAGTTATTTTTTATTCATCTAGGCATTTATTTTTCAAAATATGACAATCCAAACAAAATAATGATAAACAATTTTTTTTAAAAGAAAGTCTAAAATTTATTAATAAAAGCTCAAGCATGCAAACAAAACACAAATATAATGAATAGAATTTGTCAAAAACACCATTTTGTAAAAAACACTATCTTGATAAGTTTGTTTTTTTTATGGAGAAGATTCAAAATCAATTCTACATAAAAATTGATTTTGAGTTAAAGCAACTCAGTACCTATTTGGTTTCACGTTTGAGAATTAATGGTAACTCAAAATTAATTTAAGAGAAATTTTTACATTTTTTATTTTATGTTGAATAAAAATTAAGAATTGATTATGAGTTCAAGTAATTTAGAGTATCATCTGTGTTGGATCATGAATTTTATACTAAATTTTACTTTAAATTTATTTTTATAATAAAAATATCAAAATATAAATTACATAATCTCAAAATTAATTTTAACCATAATTGCAAAATCAATTTTGTCAGCTTCCATACAAACACATAATTAAAAGAAAATTTTGTGTTAGACATTTCATTCCAAACTTGTTATAACAAAAACATTTCATTAACAGCCTGATCTTTTTTTTTATAATTTTTGAAACTTTTCTATTTACACCTTACATCTAATAAATACACCCAATTTTAAACTGCCCATTGTGTTTTTTAAAAGTTGGTGGAATTATTTAAAGTAAAAAACTTACAAAAATAATAAAACAAAAAAAAAAAAGGTGTCAACGATGTGAAATCTCAATAGCAAAAGGAGGGAGTATATATAGCAGAAGACCAAAAAATCTTTATGTCCAATTATAAACACAAAACGGGTCGGGTTTAGACCGGTTTTGCAAAAACCCTAGACCCATAAAAGTGTTATTATAAAGGTTCAGTTGCATATTTCACCGCCTGGGAAACCCTAATTTTGGTGAGGTGAGTGAAAATGGCGGTACCCTTACTCTCCAAGAGGATCGTGAAGAAGCGCGTGAAGAAGTTCAAGCGCCCACAGAGCGATCGCAAGATCTCTGTCAAGGTTAGTAATTAGTAGTAGCCATGAACATCTTCTTCTTGTTTTCGCATATGTATTTTATTTTTTGAAAGTGAAAGTCAATCAAGTTTTGGTTTTTGAGTTTTATTTTTATTGAAATGATGATTACTATTGTCGCCCCAGTCTTAATTGGCACCTTACGGTGTAAGATAGTGAATCACATTCTTGTGTCACCCCCTTTTTCAATAATTTTTTCTAGAAATTAAGTTTTAGGATTAGGTTTTGGATCCCGATTTTTTTCTTCTTGAAAGTTTGTGAATTTTTTGGTTTTCATGTAATGGGGGTTTGTGTGTGCTTTGACATCAGTCTTGATAGTAACTGTATCAAAAGTGCTGATATTTTTTTGGTAGGAGGGAGCTTAACCGAAGCACCATGTGTGTGTGTTTTTAAATGCAATGAGATATGATGATTTTATTCCATCAATTCTGTATTAGAATGAATGATGAACAAATAACATGCACTACCATCTGATCTCTTGCATTTTAATTTATTTTTAAAATGTGATCTTTAATATCGTTTTTCCATAGTATGTATTGTACTTGTGCTTTTATAAACTTTCAAGTCACGATTACCTAATTTGGGGTATATTCTTTTTACCCATCCTAAATGCGTGGTTTGTTTTTATGTTAAGAGTCTAATACTGTGCTGCTATCTGTGATGAGTTTCCCATCATAATCTGATTAATCTGTGATTATTATACTAAAATCACCATCTTTCGGCTGAGATTGCAGAATGGTGTTCAATGCTCATTTATTTGGCTGTATGTTCCTCACCCCTCCTAAAATATTATTCCTGTTTTTGCCTTTATATCATTGTGTGTTCCCCTTGTTCTTTTTAATGAATGGTTCACTAACTATTTTCTTGTAAAGTTGTAAACTATATTTACCAATTTGGAGTAAAACTATCGTTTTTGTTTGGAAGGTGAATAACATTTTAAAGTATGTTGTTTTGCTGCCAATTCATTTGGATCCTTAGGATTAAGTGTTAAATGATTTGAAGTTTGAAATTGGTTCCTTATTTTTGCTTTTTTTTTAACAGCCAAGCTGGCGAAGACCCAAGGGTATTGATTCTCGTGTTAGGAGAAAGTTCAAGGGATGCACTTTGATGCCCAACATTGGTTATGGTTCAGACAAGAAGACCCGCCATTATCTACCAAATGGTTTCAAGAAATTTGTTGTACACAACGTGAAGGACCTGGAACTTCTCATGATGCATAACAGGTAAACATTTGAAATATTTCACGCCTACCTTTTTGTTGTTGGTTGCATAATATGCTGAATGTTTTTTTCTTTATTGTCTATGTTTTTCCAGAACATACTGTGCTGAGATTGCTCACAATGTATCCACAAGGAAGAGGAAGGACATAGTTGAGAGAGCTGCCCAGCTTGATGTTGTTGTGACAAACAAAACAGCCAGACTACGCAGCCAGGAGGACGAGTAGATCCTAATATCGGAGTAGTTAATGATTTGTATGGATTTTGTTTTTTGTTACTTTCTTGGTCAAAACTTTATTGCATGTCATACATTTTTTATGATATTTAATTGTCTTTGCTGTTGCAAAATTTTCTACATCAATCTTGAGTCTATATGTTGTTCTAATAGAAGGCAATTGTTTTTCAAAGTACATGATGGAATATGTTCATAATCAGTAAGACTAGCTTATTTAAATGATTGTCTTGGCTTAAAATTGACATGTTGTTTGGAAGTAAAACAAGTAATCTCCTACATTATTTTCACTCCTTTAATTTGAAGAATACTCTACTTTTTTATCTATTTTTGTTTTACAGTTAATATCAATGGATAGACGATAATTATAACTTTTGAAGACTAAAAAGGGATTAGTACTATTGTATTATGGACAAACATTTCCTTCTTCAGTAACTCTAAAATGTGAAACCCGATTAGTTTAGGAAACATAACATGAGATTAAATTTAGAAAAATGTATCTTCATAAAGGAACAAACATAATTGTGACAAGTGTTAAATAGTAATTGACATGAGAAACTAACAAAACATAAAAGAACAAACAATATTCAAAAGCTAGCTTATCTACTAGCCATTCTCGTTTGTTTTCTTCAAAGGTCATTTGAGAAGGTCAAACCTTTTCAGTTAAAGAATTTGTATCAAACTTGTGTACTATAAGCAAACTTTGAGTAGGTATGTTCATCTTTGAACAAGCCATCAATGTAATAATAGTGTATTGATAATGAGCAATCTCCTATCTATTACGCGAACCAAGTACATGTTGAGCTTCATTATCAAGTTATCCAGAAGTTGGGCTTCCTATAGTTGTGACAAGTAGCTAAGACACCTTTGCGGAACTTACAAAGCAGTCATGTTGCAGTCAAAATAAACTATCTAATGGCAAAGGTTTTAATGAAGCTAAAGAGTTGGAATGATGATAAACTTATAGGTAGGCATTTTTAAATGATATAAGTCTTGGGTAAGAATCTACAACACACTAGAACATCCTTGTTGATGATCCTTTACTTTGACAGCAACTAGGATTTTTCAAACAATGTGATATCTCACACCGGATACATCCTTAACCTTTCCCTTTTTATCAAGACTACAGAGTGTTTTTGTAAATTATGGTCAATATCGAATATATAAGTTGTAATTTTAAATCCAAAGGTTAAGCGTACTTTGCCAACTTTACTTAAGGTATATGGTTTAGAATTAAGGGTATATAAGTAATAATTTCAAATCCAAAGGTTTCAAGTTTATTCTAACATTTGAGTTGAGGTCAATTAAAGATCATTGCCACCAAGCTAACTTCATCAACAAGTTGCTTGCAAAGATAAAGGTTGAAGACTACCTATTCAGGATCTTTCATGTTGACAAATAATCCACTACCTATTCTGGACCTTCCCTGTCGACAGACAATCCAATAGTCATGGAAATGGTGTCATAGTCATCCTAGAAAGACCAAGAGGGATAATGTTGGAACAACAATCTTTCATGTTCAAATTTCAAGCCATTAAGCAATTGGCAGGAACCTACTAGACAAAGGATCCATGGTTGCTCAAATACTTTCACTAGGTGGTGAAATTGATTGAAGGATGAATTATATTAGCCATCTAAATGGAACACATCCCACAAGAAAAAATACCCATGATTGATAATAGGATTGTTATACAACAATATCTCGAGACTTTAGCACTTGCTTGAAGACTTATTGGAATCGAAGAAGTTGGAGACAAAAGCACCATGGTATGTAATCATAGCAGGATGTATGGTGAAGTACATAATAGAAGAAATACACAAAGAAGTGTGCAAAATGCACTTTGGATGGAGATTCATAGCAACAAGGTCTAAGAGTTTATTCAAATAAGTTAACTTGTTAGGTCTAAATGACTTTTTAAATGAATTAAAGTTTGACCATTTTAACTAATACACTTTAATAAATGTCTTGGTTTAATATACTTTATAAGAATAGTTTGGCTTTGCTAGGACCTAATGTAGGCTAAGTTATGGGTCTCTGTCAAATGCTAATAGTTAGGATTGACAATTACTCATCTTCTTCACAAATGATTTGAGACAAACAAGGAGTGTTGTCAGTGACATACACCTTTAAAAGATAAGTTATTTGAATGTGTTACTTGTAGTGATTATTAGATTTAAGTTTAATAGGAATAGTGGATGTGGTAATGAGTTCCACAAGCGAGTGGTTAAGGGAAAAAATGGGAGAATAAAAAGAAAAGATTGTAAAGTTAGCTTATACACATGAAAACTCACACTCACCCATGCACACAACTACAGCACACACATAGTTGTCACAGGCACACACAAATGCAAGGATATATGCGCGTAAACATGCATGCACCCACTTTCACACATGGAGAATGATATGTGTACCATTGGTGAGAGGAATACCACCCGTGGACATCTGCTTACATTTGCGTTTTCAACCCTATGTTGCTTTTTTCTTCCTATTCTCTCCTTCCTTCACTCGTTGAACCCTACGCTGCTTTCACCTTCGTTATTCTTTGCTTTCACCGCCGTTCTTCCGTTACCGTGTTCTCTATTTCCTTCTTCGTCAAGCCTATTCTCTCCTTCGTTCTTTGTTTTTCTTCAACCCTACGATGGCGTTTGGTTCCTCGTTCTTCTTCAACCCTACTACGGCGTTTCCTTCGTGGTTCTTCTTCAACCTTACAACGGCGTTTCATTCGTCGTTCTTGTTCAACCCTACTACCGCTTCGTTCTACTTCGTCACCGTTCGTTGCTCCGTTCCTCCATTGCTGTGTCTTTGGTAGATCGTTTGCGCTTCTGCCTCCGCTCCTACGAGTTTGGTTACTCTTCCTTCTTGGTAAGATCGGTTTCCTCTCAGAAAAGTGAGACTTAATTTCTAGAACTATGACTTTGGTCCGCTGGAACTATGACTTAATTTCAATAAAACAAAAACAGAACAGAGAAAGCAACTACATGCATGTTTGGATAAAATTTTTTAATGTACTTTTGGATGGTCAACATAGTTTTAGAGAAGGATATGTAAATATGGTTAGACTACAAAATTGTTAGCTTAGATCACTATTTTTGCTATGTATCTTCATTGGTTTGTTGATGCATTATGTTGTGGGAGCTGACATTCCGTTGGGTTTCAAACTTTCTGTGGTTGACAATGATTTTTGGGTTTCCTCAATGGTGTTTTTGCAATTGGATTCTTCAACATTCCAGAGAAACCTAACCAGTTTAGTGTTGGCATTAGATTCAATTTCAAGTATATACCATATAGCCAACAAACTATGGTGTGGATTGTTGGTGGTCATGACAGTGTTGGGAACATATCCTATTATTCCTTGTGCTAAAAGAAGGTACTGTATGCTAGAAATTGGAAATTAACTTTTATTCCTTGTTCTTTATTTTGTGCTAAAAGTGGTGACTTCATTTGCTTTTTGTTACTTTAGATAGATATTGTCAAAGTGTGGTGTTAGTGGGACAGATATTGCTGTAATGGATGGACCTATGTTCTCTCTATTCCACCGTATTATAGATTATAGTCTTTTAACTGTAATAAATAATCGATTTGAGAAGTTCATAACCATTTTTTTTCTAATAATGATACATAAAGCATTACATTAGTTTGTGTCCACTATTAACAGAAAAGTTCCATTTTTATTCTTTAATTTGTGAATGGTTATGGTTAAGACCACATTGTATGAAATACTTTTTGTCATTCGAAATTGAGTTTCAATTGTTATTGACCTTTTGTTGTATTTGGGGTTTACTGCTCCTTGAACCTAAGAAAAAGGTTTGTGTTGTGTTACATTGTGATTTTTACCAAGGTTTAGCCATGGGTTCTTCTCACAATGTTGGAAGGATTTATAGGTTATGGTCTTCTGCTACAATGGGGTCTTTTTTCGTCAAGGATTAAATGGAAACATTATTTGTGGTGAAAGAGCTTATATATACACACATCAACCCATGAAAACAATCGAGGAATGGTTTTTTAAAGATGCCCTAATTGGAATGTATGTTTTTTTTTTCATTTTATTTTACAGAATTTGTTTAGTTTGTGATGTTAGGATGAAAAATTCAATAATTGATATGACATGTTTTTGTAGGGCGAAAACTCATGCAATTATTTTAGATGGATGGATGAAGATGCACATGATGGATCCGAACAAGACATTAGAGATGGGACTGAGCAACAAATAAGGAGGCAATGGAGAAGTTATTGAAGTTAGAAAAGAAGCTTGATTTGGAGAGGAAGAAAGGATACATTATGTATTATTTTTTGGTTATGTGTTGGATAATCACTTAAATTATGTGCACTGTGTTGTTTATGTTCATAATTAGGAATTAAGGTAGGTAATGTTAGTTGTCAGCAATTTAAATTTAGGGGGTAAGTTGTAGGATATGTTAGTTTGGGAGTAGTATGTTGGAATGAAGTGAAACACCCATTTGATGATAGCTAGATTGTTTTGTAATACTATGAAATTGTGTTATGTAATGTAATGAACGACCCATTTGATTGCAAGGTACCTGTTGCCAATTGTTTATAAATTTGTTTGGTTTGTTGATTGTTTGCATAATTGCAATTAACAAGCAAAATTGAAAGATTCAATTGTGCAAAATTTTCGTTGTGCTCTGCATCTAATATTTTACCCTACAAGTGAACTCCATTTCAATAGTCCTCGTATTAGTTAAGTTATGTTGGTTACCATGTCATATTTTAACTTACCAGAAAAATGTGGCCATAAGAAAAAATTTGGAAAAATGTGGTTAACCAGTTGTTAAGGACTAACCAGCTGAAAATTTTCAGAAATATGTAGTTAACCACATGATATGCCCAGTTAACCATTTATTTTGTACTGAGTTAACTAGTTAACATTGACCCTAAAATTTTGAATGCATTTGTCCTTGTTGGCCCAAATAATTCGAAACACAATGTTTTCTGTATTAAACTAACTATGATTGAGTAGTAACTAAGGTCACTTAAACTGATTTGGCCCCATAACCATTTTAAAAGTTTAAGAAAAATGCAGTTAACCAATTATTATATACTGAGTTAACCACTTAACCTTTATTCTGAAATTTTGAAGGAATTTATCCTTGTTGCCCCAAAGAATGTGAAACATCATGTTTTCTCTATGGAACTAAGTCTATTTCAGTAGAACTAACTTGAGTGAAAGTCATTTGGCCCCATTTGTTGAAAAGTTTCAGAAAACTCCAGTTAACCAATTGATATTCCTAGTTAACCACTTATTTTATACTGAGTTAACCACTTAACCTCTATTCTGAAATTTTGAGGGAATTTCAGAGTTGTTGCTCCAAAGAATTTGAAACACCATGTTTTCTCCATGAAACTAAGTCTATTTCAGTGGAACTAACTTGAGTGAAAGTCATTTGGCCCTGTCTTGTTGAAAAGTTTCAGAAAACTCTAGTTAACCAATTGATATTCTTAGTTAACCACTTATTTTATGCTGAGTTAACCACTTAACCTCTATTCTGAAATTTTGAAGGAATTTCAGAGTTGTTGCCCCAAAAAATGTGAAACATCATGTTTTCTCTATGGAACTAAGTCTATTTCATGTTGTAGTGTTGACTAATTTATGCTATTTATCTTCCTCTCCCTCTAAGACTAGTAAATTATTAATGTGACCAATTTTTTATTTTTTTTTGTAGTAACATCTATAGGGACTTAGGAAGACAAGATATAATCCAAAATGGAAAAGAAAAGTATATTAAAAGAACAAGGAAAAAGAAAAAAAAATAAAAATGAACATGCCCAATTAATTTGCAAACATGGTTAGGAAAGGTTTCGAAACTACATTTGACTTTTGCTCGTCGAGGATGATTGGCTTTTATTAGAAAAGATTAGCAGCTATATTATTTGTTTAAATTATACTGGAGGACTATGTTTGTTAATTTTTGCTAAGGGTAACTGTAAAAGTGTCTAGTACAACAAAACAAATATAATTGAAAAGTGCAGTGTCACTTGAATCTAAGTACGCTATATTTGTGTCAAACAATGTTGGATAAATTGTGTATCTAAGTGTAGATTATAAGCTGTCTAATAGTTTATTGTCTCAATCATATGAAGTGAATGAATGCTTATGAATGATGTTAGCCTCCTTCTCTAAAACTATGTTGAACATCCATAAGTATATTAAAAAATTTTATCCAAACATGCATGTAGTTACTTTTTCTGTTCTGTTTTTGTTTTGCTGAAATTAAGTCATAGTTCCAGAAATTAAGTCTTAATTTTCTGAGAGGAAACCACTCTTATAAAAAAGGAAGAGTAACCAAACTCGTAAGAGCAAAGGCAAAAGCACGAACGATCTACCAAAGACATAACAACAGAGGAATGAAACAACGAACAGTAACAAAGCAGCAGTAGGGTTGAACAAGAACGACGAAGAAAACACCATAATAAGGTTGAAGAAGAAAGAAGAACCGAACGCCGTTGTAGAGTTGAAAATTTTTTTACTAATTAATTACTTTAAAAATTATATATAAAAAAATTATAATTAATAATCCGTATAATACTCATTTATAAGTATTAAATTAACAGTTCAACTCAATCTAATATGTAAGTTGTGATCCGTAAAGGTTAAGATATGTAAAAAGCTAGAGTTTACATATTAAATAATAAATAATTACTACAACTACTTTTCATAATTCCGTCAAACATTAGAAGATATATAATTCATCTGTTACAAATAATGCTTAAAAAATTTGTTTGCCTTAAAAAAAGATGTTTTAACTAAAACTTCATTATTTTTACCTATAATTTATTATTATTTTACAATATACATTCCAGTACATCCTGAGTCTCTTTAAGAACAAATTACCTTGTCGCTGGCCTACAATATGAATCATAAGTCATTCATGCATATAAACTTCACAATTTACTTGTATATGTTATATATGAAGCTGTACAAATTAAAAATCGTATATACTTTGATTTACTTCAACACATCAGGATTATCAAAGAGAATAACTACTTTTTGATTAAAATAAAAACCATATATAAACCAGATACAGATAAAAATATGGTGTTGGCAACCATAAAAGTTGAAATGAATTACAGCAATCATAAAACCAAGAAGCTTTGCAACTAAATCTAAAGATGAACAAAATCTTGCCCATATCAATTTCATGACAAAAACCATAAAATACTGCTTAATAATGCTGGATCATGAGCATCATCACACTATCAACACAGTATTCTAAAAACATTAACCCCACTGTCAAGGCAAGCACTTAGCAAGAATGACAATAGCACCCTTTGCAATCATGCCTGGTTGCCACCACCACCTCTTGTACGTCCCCCCATTCGGCCCCTGCCGCGTCCATAACCCCTTCCTCCACCTCTGCCTCGTTCATAACCACCACCACCTCGGCCACCTTCATAACCACCACCTCTTCCCCCTTCATAACCCCCACCACCTCTTCCACCTTCATAACCCCCACCACCTCTTCCACCTTCATAACCCCCACCACCTCTGCCACCTTCATAACCCCCACCACCTCTGCCACCTTCATAACCCCCACCACCTCTGCCACCTTCATAACCACCACCACCTCTGCCACCTTCATAACCACCACCACCTCTGCCACCTTCATACCCTGCACCTCCTCCCCTGCCACCATCATAAACAGTACCTGCTGCAAAATTTGACAGTTTAGGGATCAGATTCAGATTGAACAAAGGCAACTGAACAAGCTGGATTTTTCCAGAGGGAATATGAAAAGGCTTAAATACATCCAGACCAAGAATATAATTAAATTTTATTTCCATAGACAACAGAAGAGAATAAACCCAGGACAATAGTTCTTCATATTTCACACCATAGACAGAAGATCTCTTAACATTCATGATCATAAAAATTGGGAAGAATAAGTATTAGTTAACTTACCACGATAACCCCATCCTCTACCCCGCCCACCACCTCGTCCACGATTAGAATACCCACCATTATCTGTGAAGAACCAAACACAATTAAAAAGACTAACCAAAAAAAATAAATTATATAAACATCTAAAAATAAGACGAACAACGAAAGTACTACAACTCTGATCAGAATGCATACCTTGATAATTTGCATAACCCCCTTGGTAATATCCGTATCCGCCTTGATAATTTCCATAACCACCTTGATAGCCATAACCACCCCTTCCCCAATTCCTTCCTCTACCTCTACCCCGACCCCGACCTCGACCTCGTCCATACGAGTCTAAAATAAGATATTAGACGTGTTAAAAGTAATAAATTTTTAAGTTTTAACATTATGATGATTAATTAGTGTAGTAGACATAATCAAGGTCACCTTCATTTACAGCATTATAGGGAGCTCGTGCTGGTTTTATAGGTTGCTGCAGATAATTGGAGTGTGGTTTTGGTTGTTCCACATTACTAGGAGCTTGATACCTATAAACAAAATCATATGATAAAATCTCAAATTCGTCAAATCAAACAGTTCAGAAAAGTATTCCAAATACACTCTGAAAATTTATCTCAGCAGGCCATTATAACATGCAATACTTCAGCTGAATAAAAGGATAGAAAATAAGATCTTAAGTTTGTCGAAAACTCACCCAGGAGATGTTTTGTTTAATTCTCTACTTGATAAGGTGATTGAGATCATAGAGACATGTCGAGTCATTTCCACACTGCATTAAATGTCAATGTTAAACAACTTGGTCACCAAAAAACACAAAGATGCATGCAAGTAGATTAAAACTTACGGTACAAGACCCTCTTCAATCGGTTCCCACACATCTGTTATGCTAACTGAGCTGATGCCAGTATCTTGGTGTAGCCTGGAAATTCTCTTCTGTTTAAGGAGATAGAAAGCAATTCACAAAAAATCAATTTCAGCTATCATTTATACTAGATTTATTGATCTGGGAACTGCCCAATTTTTACAATCAATTACTTTATGGTTATAAGCAGTTTATCTGTATGTTTAACTCTTATAGGAAACATATGCCAAACAACCATTTCCATAAAATTCAATGAAGATTCAAGAGGCATAGGAGGAACATCTTGCAAAGAAATTTAACCTTTAAAATCTCTGCAATAGCAACTGTCTTGCTGATTGCTTGTCCCATTGCCTTCAAGACAATCTCTTTTGCATGTTTTTCCTGTATAAATTACAACAAAAAAACAATAAGACAGCATCATACGCAAGCATATCATTACCAGTCTCTTAATGATGTGCCTATCATGAATAACATTAAAACATGCAGGGAAAGGCACATATATAATAGGTTGACTTATTCATGAATTATTAATTCTAAACTAACAGAGTACCAAAAAAAACTCCAACAACAGATTTATTAAATTAAAGGAACCAAGCTCATTTTTATCTAACCAGTAACCAAGACAATCTCAAGCTTCATATTTTTAACAAGCCAAGAACAAACTTTAAATTTGATTCATTTAAATAACTGAAGCTCGAATAACAAGCTATTTTCCCAGACCAAAGTTAAAGAGCCAGGCATAACTCAACTTGATTACATCCCTAGCACAAACATATAAATGTGGAAAAAGTGAATATCATATGCCATGTTAACAAAGTAATAAATAAGCATATACTCAATTTGCTTACATCCCTAGCACAAACATATAAATGTGGACACAGTGAATTGTATCATATGACATGCTAACAAAGTAATAAATAACTTAAGAGCATATACATTAGAATCTACATGTGAACAAAACGTATTAATTCACAATAGCAAGAATAGAATCACATGACACTGGACCAAATAAATAGAAAATGTTTAAACATGTTTGCAGATGTCAAAACACATTCATAATTAAATCAATATTTCATAGATCTAACGCAAATTATGCAACATGATAATTATACAACTATATTAAACAATCCGAAGCTTACAAAACAGAGTTGGAAAGTCAGGAAATTGCCTCAATTTATAGAATGGGAAAACAGCACAAGAAAACATATTCCTTTCTGGCCTAGGTGAATTTTCAAAATGATTGTAACGGACCATTGGGGAAAAAGCCTTAGCAAACTAAAATAGCATTTTTCTATCAGTTTGGCAACACACTCTGTTGGATCCAATGAAGCAATTTAAAATAGCTTATAGTATTGTGGAATCTCATCACCACAATATGCACAGCACCATCATTATTATAACAGGTTTCTATATCAAGTTCAGATTGTAGTTGCAGCACTGCTTTATTGGATGGAATTGAACAATTAGACAGAAAATCTATATATGTTAATGGTTCGTATTAAAAGTGTTAAAAAAAGATGAAAATGTTGAGTGGGGTGAGTATAATACAGATAATATAAAATTGGGAAAGAATTCAGTCAAAAGAATACAGAATTAGCACCTATTGATGAGACATGAGAGGATAATAGCAACTCATAAAAGAAAGCTAGGTAATGTGAAGGGATGACCTACAAAGATCCCATAGCTTAAAGTGGAATAAATGGTAGTTAATTAAAATGGTTTAAAAGGCCAAAAAAAAACACTAGGAGAAATCATTAGAAAAAGGCCCTAACAATTTCATTTTTGTGAATTTGGTCTGTTATAGAGACCAAGTGGGATAATGTTTGATCTACATAGCCAACCCCATCAAGTGGGGTAACATTTGGCATAATGATTTCCAAATTCTTTTAAGCACCCCTACTTCTATAAGATAACTTCCTAAATCATAATCACGTGTCCTACCTAATTATGCAATGTTCACAAATATTCAATTTCAATATACACAACTACAGACCATCATTATCAATGGTGGATGGTGGAATAAGGCGGACAACCAAAAATCCATATAAACATGCCATTGTAGCCTATGGTCCTGTCATAGCAAGCTTCGCATCACAAATTGCCTACATGGTTGGTGAAAAATCTGCCACACCATTCCACCATTTAACAACAATGGTAAAGACATTAAAAATTAACAAGATTGTTAAACAGAATAGCAAGGGTTGTGTAGCCAGACATAAAATAAAAAGAATGAGACTAGCAAGCTAGGCCAGAAGGGTACAAGGGCAAAAAAAGTTTAATTGGACTGTGTAAATTTCTTGGTTGACTTTGAGTCGCAGTAGCAAGGAATTGCAGTGATCACTATAGTGCAAAACACAGAAAATGCAGGTAATAGCCAGAAATGCACCCATGATCAGTGGGCTGGATCTGTTGAGGATGGATGAGGTGATAACAAGCTTGCTTCACATGTGAATAAGGGTGGAAAACGAACAGAGTACAGCTTTGGGTTTATTCATGCCAAATATTCCGGGGCAAACCTAAAAATATTAATAAAATAATAGAGTAGGAATAATCAGAATGGTGTCAAAATAGGCCTTTTCCGTCATCAAGCAACAGCTGTGCAATAGCCACCAAAGGTTTTGTAATTTGCACGATGGGCAAGATGTCAAAACACCATACCGCAAAACACTGAAATGGTGCTATTCCATGTAAGACTTAATCATAATCTATAAAACCATAGTACATATTTGCCCACAATTTTTCCACATTATTGGTAATTGCCAAACAACCACTTTTCCTATCACACTGAATAACTACCAAATAAAAAAAAAAAACATTTCATACCATTACTGTAAAAAACACGCAGAATGCATGCATCAAGCCACATCCCCAATCTATAATTACCCCAATGTAACCACCATATTTGTTATCATCATAATAAACCAAGACATTGAAAAAAAGACATATACACCAAATAACGAAACAAAAAACACAGCATATTCCAAAAATAAAACTAACTTATAAAAACAGACACAAACCAACGACTTCTATAGTCAACACACAGAAAATGCATGTTATCCCAAAACAAACATTTCTCCAACACGAGAACAATCGCAAACATAGAATGCCACCAATCACACGCCAAACCGCGGCAATCGAAATCCCCACGCACCAGCATTCAACAAAAAAACAAACCAAACCTCAAAACCTGAAAATGCAACATAAAAATCAATACGAAAACCCAATCAAGACAAAAACCAAGGGCTTCTGATTGTCCAGAACCATCGAAACCGTAAAGGAACAACAAAGGACCTGAAGAAGAGAAGTGGCGTATGTGATGTAGTTGCGAATAGCGCCTTGAGTAGTAATCCGGATCTCGTTCTCATTGATTGGAGACTCGGGCTTAGGCTTCTCCACTTTCTGGTACCTATCCATGGCTGAAGAGAGAGAAAATGAAACACTGAAACCCTAAAGTTAAAACCCTAGAGGAAGGAAAAGAACACAGGAATAAAAGGGTAAAGTGTTTTCTTAAACCTCAGGGTCCGAATTATGCTTAGGGGCTGTTTGGGCTATTATTATCATGCCTTCTTCTCATCTTCTCCCCCCACGCGCGTGGCTATCACATACGGCTGTGATTCCTTTTCTGCGTCTTTGAACAAAGAGCTTTTTTTTTTTTCTTTTAAGCAGATGGGTAAAGCAAGCATGGTACATGTGCTTTTCTTTGTAACACACATAATATTTAAATGAAAAAAAATTGTCTTCATTTTTTTTTAAAAAAAATATATTTTAGTCACACTAACCTTTGGATTACTTCTTTGTTCATTTATATTATATGATTTTAGGCATGGATTTTGTCCACAAAGCTTAGATGAAGTTGGTTACAATTTTTAGTTATTTAATTATAAATTTATATCTGTATAACTTTTAAAATATTTATTTTCAAAAATTAATAAATTTATCATAAAACATAAATCGTAAACTGTTATTTAATTTTCTTTGTATGCACAAATTATACTCCATTAAAGATTGAAATAACTTACAGAGATAAAACTCAAATTTTTTAATGAATGAGTATTAAGCATTTATAAAATTGTATATAAATTTTATCTTTTTTTTAACATAAGTTTACTGATTTTACTTTCGTAATTAATATCTTTTTTACCTATACTTATTAATAAATAAAAGAATAATATAATATAATTTGGTATACACATTTTTAGCTACTTCTATCCTTTAACTATTTTTTCAGCTTATTGTTCTAGAAACGTATTATAAATTTATAACTGAGTGTATAACTTCTATAAGCTACACAGAAATATATGATAGAATTGTGACATGACATACTATCATATTATATATCAAAATTGACTTGTCACTTAACTTAGATAATGAGATTTTATATAAAAGTATAAAAGAAAAAATAAGGTAAATTTTGTAAAAAAAATAAATTAACGTAACTATAATATGTAGTTTGATTCCATTTTTTCGGAGTTAAAATTTGAACTGAAACCCAGTAAAAAGAATGAGCTTTTTTAAGTTTAATGTTTTTTTTTTTCAATTTGACAGTTCAAAATGGTTTGGCTTTGTTTAAATACCTTCAATTCCAAAGTATTTTATAATACACTATTTTCAGCATATTGGAAATCATGAACTGGAGCCTATTTCACTTTTTAATCAATGAACTATATTCATGATTTTGTCGTTTCAACTCCTCAGTATATTTTCGTTAAAAATTTTAATCAATAAAAGATAATTGGTTTGTTAAAAAAAGTGTGCTACCCACTTTTTTGTGGTTAATTTAAGTAATAAAAAAAATCTACTATAAATAAAAAATCATGTAACTTATTTGAACAGCACTATGTTTTCTAACTTAAATTTATTAAAAATAATACATTTTTTTTGTAGGCATTGCTTCTTATTTATGATTTTGTAAATTTTAAACACTAACTGATATAAATAATGTGTCAGGAAAGATCTGAATAAAATTTAAACACATATAAGTAAGCCTTGGAAAAAAATGAGATGTGTTAACGTGTTGCTGATAAAACTCCTGCTAAAAATATACTGATAATTTAAATTCAAAGAAAAAACCTTTAGGACCTAGGTTAATTTTATTTTTTTAGTTTTTAAAAAAAAATTAAGAATAATTTTTAAAAAATATTTTTTATATGAAAAGAAAAAATAAATTTTTTAATAAATATTGTTTAAAAACTGTTTTGAAAATGTAAAAATAAAAAACTTGTTTATATTTACTGAAATTTTATTAGTGAAAAAAAAACAATTCTAATTTTATTTTAAGTTTTCAAACTAAAAAACAACTATACCTTTTGAATATTTAAAATGAAACGTAAAACATAAATAAAATTGAGATTTTAAAATCTAAAGTCTTGACATAAAAGAAAACTTCCATATAAAAATAAATTTAATAACAATATAATAAATAATGATAAATTAGAAAAAAAAGAAAATATTTTATTAATAACAATATAACAATATCTTATTAACATCAGGTACTTACTTTATTTTCCTTTCTCTCTCACCTTACTTGATATGTGGAATTTTTATTCTTTTTTTACAAGAACGTGAAATATTTTAATTTGTGGGAACCCTTCCTTTTTTCAAAGCTTAACCATGTGTTCCATTAATTTTATTTCCTTAAGCAGATTTACATCTTTTTAAAGGAACCAAGTGGTAAATTTTCAGGAGTGGAAGCAGGCTCTTTTTATCAATCACTTGGAAATTAAATTAATTATTAAAAATGAAACACAGTTTGTGCCAACAAAAGATTGTTTATTTAAGTGGCAAAATAACATAGTATATGTGCACTTAACAATGGTAACAAATAGTAAGCAATGTATATAGAGGATAAAATATGTTCTTCTTCCCTATAACATTTGTCAAATATTAAATACATTTTATAAATTTTTTTGAATTATTTTCTTTTTTATAAAAGTTAAATATTTTTTTTGTCTTTATTAATAATAATGTTGATGACATTGATTACCTAATAAGTAGATTTGAAAATTAAAAAATAAAATATGTATGGATCACTTATTTATTTATATATATATAAATAAATAAATAAATAAAGGTGATTTATATCATTTTGGCCATCTAATATAAATAGTTCTCTAATAATATAATCATCAAAATAAAACAAAATCTTGTATCAATACGTACTAATAATAGACTTTCTTATACAAACATAAATCTTGTAACAAAATATTGTTTCATTGCAACCTAACTAGCGTATAGATCTACCAACAATAAAGTTTTCAATTTTTTAATTATCCAAAATTAGTTTGCACCTTTGTTCTTTTGTGTCTTTATACATGTGTATTTAACCTCAAATGACTTTATTTAGGGAAACATGGATATACCATATACAATCACTAGATGCACACTCAATAATGATCCCCTTTTTTTCTCATTTTTTACACACCGTAGTTTAAAATCCTTCTTGTACTAAAAAAAATCCTTCAATACATTCCTAAAAAGGGTGACATTTAAAAATAATTAGCAATTCCAAACTTAATCTTGTCATGTTTACCTAATTCAATTCAATTTGTTTCCTATGCATCCCTTTCTCCTTATATATTTCTTCTACATCCTCGTTCGAATGCACAACACCAAACATGCAAACACATATACCTCTTCCTAAAAGACCATTGATATGATCTTCATCAGTCAATTATGCATAATCACAAAAAAGAAACATATTGATTGTCTTCTGCATCATCATTGTCACTTGACATATCATGAAAGTCTTTTATTGTTATTGTCACTGGCAAAAACATCATCGACCACCATAGATGAACTTTCCTTATCAACATCATCAATAGATTCTATCATAAGTTGATTTACACTTTCATAGACAATTTCATTGACTAAGTCTTTTAAAGAATTATGTATAGTATGTGTTAAAGGCTCATCCACATTCTAGTTCAAATATTCTTTCACATTGTCTGTGCCAACCTCATTCACGATCTCATCCACACTCTCATTAGTAGAGACATTATTTGTTTAGTAACCATAGGTGCAACTATCTTTGTAATTCTGAAGGGTCAATAATCTCCATTCGCACACCAAAACTATAGAATGAAATGATGATGTGACGCAGTTTAAGTTCTTTGGTAATGGCATTCGTATCATTTGTTGCTTCAAAGACACCGTACTTGTTAAGCTCCACCTTATGTACTATATTTGGTTCCCCTCTTATCCCCACAAAAATGAATTAGCAACTTAATATTTACAACTTTGGGACCCCAAAATCAATATATTTATCCATTAATTATCTTCCTACATGTAGATAAGAAACAAACATTTGTTAGGACTACATTACATCTTTACAAAAATAACTATTAATAAATGACAAAAAACACATGCATATAAACCAATAGTCTACATAAGTATAGTACACAATGAAGCATAAACCCCACTTTAACAACGATACAACAACACAGAAGGTCCATAAATAACAAAATAAGAAATTACTATAATAGCAGCGTGACAGCATAAAAAAGTTCATGAACTACAAAACATGACTTTAGCATAATGCCAAGAAGACAACAACACATAGTCATGAAAGAAATACAATTGAAGTAAAAAAAAATGCTTTAAAAAGGGTGAAATCATATTCAAATTATCAAATAAGATTGAAAAGAACTCGCCTTCAAAACCTCAAGACACTCTAAGAATAACTTGTGATGAAGAACATGACCAAGCAAATAACAACCCTCAATGCACTCACCTTTTTTGCACTTTTCCATTTCCTACCCTACAAATTACCAAGCAAAACCCATGAACTCATTCCTTTCTGAGAACCACGACTTTGTAAGCATCTTCATCACTTTGCACCACATCAAACTTCTATGGAGTTTGGCGATGCACAAAGAAGAAATTCGTATTTTCTTTTCAAATCACAATAGAGAAATATAAATCGTAGTCACAAAATGATGGGGTTTCTAACTGGGATGAGAATGATTGCAAGACCAAGTTAAGTGAAGGGTTATTTGGTATTTTCATTTGAAACTAACAAATTAAGGAACTTGTAATGTTTCTCTCTTTGCATTGTGCATTATGTCACACAACATGAGAATGTTTCTCATGCTTTTGTGGTTGTGCCACACAACTATAGGTGAACTCTTATTCACTTCCTCTTCCAATGCACCTCTCACATATTTTTAGGCATAATCACACTATTGGGGTGCATCTTAATGATAGTAATAAATTTTTAACTTAATTTTCAATCAGGCTTAAACATCGCATTATGAACACTATTTATAGTCCTTTTAGGGAAAGAATAAAAACTTTTATGTTACTTACACCATCAAACATATGTAGAAGGAGAAAAAACAAAGACATTGAGCTCACTTATAATCATAAAAAGAATGATAATTTAATAAAATCAAATAAAATTTATTAATTATCTTTCTATCCTATCTAAATTTTCTCAATTATTGGAAGAATGTTTGCTTGAGTGAGAAGGGTTTTGCTTCTCTTCATTCATATTTTTTCCTTTTTCCTTCCATTTTACCTTAACCAAACAAAGTATAGTTGTTTAATTTTTCTTTAACTTGTTGTCATAAATTAATGATTTATTTACATTGCTAAATCATGCTATAAAATTGTTAAATTATGTTATGTATTTATAACCTTTTCGAATTTTGGAGTGTAAGCATCCAAATAAGCAATTGTGCATATCCCCCACCCTCTATCCTAAATTCCATGAAAATTGTCAAAATTCACTAATTATAAAATAATAGATTAAATTACATTTGGCATTTTCTCTTGTTTTAAAATTTTAGGATAAATAATGTTTTACGTCTTATAATACTTTTGTCTCTAATTTTGTTTTAATTTAGTCCTCTAAAATTTAAACCTAATTTTAGAAGTCCTTATTTGTTATTTTACTAAATGGTAATTCAATAGATGGGATTATATATCGTTATAACAAAACACTGTCATTTCTAGGTGAACTTACTATTGTAAAGTCAATAGTGCAAGCACTACCCACATATGTTATGCAGAAAAAATTGTTACTTGTCGTAGTTTGTGATACAATTGATAAGCATTGTAGAGACTTTGTGTGGGGAGACTCTAAATCAACAAAGAAAGTTTATTAGATGGACTGGGATCAAATATGTAAGCCAAAACATATAAGGGGTTTGGTTTGGGTCTACAAACAACAAGACGAGTCAATCTGACTCTTATTACAAAGTTTGCTTGGCATTTGCTCAGTAGGAGACATGCTACCTGAATTTAAACAATTTGGTCCAAATACAAGTTTGGTGAATCTGTCAAGCCTATCATCAACAACTGCAAAAATGGTACTAACTTTTGGAAATGTACTAAAGGTGCATGGCAGAATGTCACTACTAATGTGCTTTAGCAAATTGAGAATGGTCAGTATATTGAGTTTTGGTTTAACAATTGGGTGTCTGGATGGAGACCCTTGATGAATTGGTGCACATAACAGGCCAGAGCGCATTTGACTATTCCTTTGGAAGGTCGCTTGTGGTATCCTACCCACAAATGATCTAAGATATACCAGGCATATGACACAAAACTTAACTCACCCCTTGTGTGGCCAATATAGAGAAACGATTATTCACACTTTACAAGATTGTAAACATACTCAAAACATGTGGAAACAGTTAAGGGCTTTCAGTATCCAAAATTTCTTCTCCAACCAGAATTTTGACTATTGGATTACTCCAAATCCAAAAGGGATGAAGATTGGTAAGTCTGTCAAGTGGTCTCAAATGTTTAGTGTTACTCGAATCTGGTGGCAGTAGAATGAGTACATTTTCCAAAGATGCAGGTTTGTCTGAAGGATGTTGGGATGCAAGTATAACCAGGTGGTATACTTTGTTAACTCCCTTTGCAAGGAGCTCCAACACATTCAACAGATGCAGGTTTGTGTGAAGGATGTCGGGTGCAGTATATTGATCCAAGAGGCATTATTGCTTGTCCCCCAAACCCAAACAACCTTAAGATTATTGCAATGTTGTTGTTCTCAGCTCTCAAAGGAAGGCGACTATTGATGGAGTGGTGAGGGACTCTAGGAATGCATTTGTAATAGGATTTGCACTTCAGTTGACTTCTATGATGCTGACAAAGCTGAATTGCTAGCTATTCTACAAACGTTGACAATGACTTATAAAAATTAGTTCCGCAACTTGGTTATTGAATCATATCCCTTAACATGATCCAACTTCTGGAAGAAAGTTGCACTATTGATTATGGACTTTATCCCCTAGTTGACCAGGCCGAAGGAGTGGGAAAACATTTGTAGCCATGATTTCATTCCTAAAGAATCAAATTTGTTAGCTGATAGATTTGCTAAGTTAGGTTTGACAATGGATCTAACAAATATTGTGTTTCATTATGTCCCAGATTCCATGTCTTCTTTGTACTTAGCTTATTTAAATTGTATGATGTCTCCTATATAAATTAAATATCTCTTGGTGGACATTGGCCCATTCTATTAAAAAAACAATAAAAAGACATTGTTACAGTAATACATTTTATTAAAATTGAACATAGTGAAACTACTTTCTTATGTCACTACAAGAATTTTCAAGGTTTGCTAAAAATTTTAACTACAAAAAAATTGTAACTATTTTAAAGATAATTAACTATGTATTAACTACCAATATGCTTTTTCTAGTTAAAATTCAATATTACTATAACTTAATTAGAGAATAGGTATAATTTTTTAAAAATCAGTTATAAATTAACTAGGACTATTTTTGTTAGTTAATTAGCTACTCATTGATTGCTATCATCAATGTTATAGTATTTATAAAGCTAAATTGTGGTTAACTCTTTTTACTAGAGATTAGCTACAATTTAGCTCCTAGTTTTTGTAGTTAATTTGAATTTTTTTTTGTAGTGTGTGAACATCAACCAAAATAAAGCTAGAGTATAAATGCTAATTTCTCAGGCTCCATTATTGCTAAACAATTGAGTTCTACAAATCCAAGTCAAAAAACAAGTTTTAATGTTCCAACTAAATCATTTCAAATTGTCATAGTTACTAATTTTTTAAAAGATAAAATTAATATTTTATAAAGACTTAAAATATAACTTATCGTGAAATTTATTTTAATGTTTTATCTTTTAAAATATTGATTATGGAATTTTTACCTTTTAAAAGTGGTTGAATTAATACTTTTGAATCTTGTTCTCAACTTTAGGATACTATTTTGAAATACTTTTTAGTATTTATTCAAGATGTGAAAATTGTCCTATTATGGGTTCAAAAATTATAGAGCGAGTTAATAAGTGGACTTTTTGACACACAAAAGGGTAAAAGAGGGATGAAAATTACCAAAATAGGGTAGTCAATACAAAAATTACAGTTATAATATAGTTTGACTTAAACACATCTGGTTATGTTTGCGTCAATTACGTGTTAAGAGATCAAACACGCCATAGAGATTAGCGTGTTGGGAAAATGAATTATTATTTATTATGAGATGAATAAATTATTATTTATTACGTGAGAATAAATTATTATTTATTACTTATTACATGTTGGGAAAATTAGTTATTGTTTATTATGTATTGGGGGAATCAATTATTATTTATTATATAAAATATTATATAAATTATTTAATTAATTTGAAATACATCTAATTTTTAGTTTAATTATCTTTATAATCTTTTAAGTATAAAATTATATAACTTATAAATTATTTAAATTTTATCCTTATAAAACTGAGTTATTTGAGTTAACTAATTAACCCCCCAAGTCCACCATGACCTCTTACCTCAACCGGGTCAATAGCCGGGCCAAGTCTGATTATTATGTGTACAATATTAAATGATATTTCCTAAACCAATCAATTATAATAATTAATAATTATTTTATATTTATAACATAAAATAATATAAAATATCTAGTTTATTATATATTTTTAAACTAATTTATTGTATATCTACATATTATAATATCTAAAATATCTAATTTATTAGACCTATAAAATTATATCCCTTAAACCAATCAATTATAATAATATGATTTGTGTATATAACTTAATTAAATAATTTATATATTTATGTATATACTCATAAACACTTTTTTGTGTATATATATATATATATATATATATATATATATATCATTATAATATCAAAATTAAAAATTGGTTAAATTTGGTAGAGGAAAAAATTTTGATTTTAAATTTTAACAACTATTTTAAAATAAAATAATAAATGAATTAAACTGCACTAAAAAAACTTACACAACCCATTCAGGCATAAGCGAGACATGAACCTATGCTGCAAATAATAAATAATAATTTATTCCCCAAACACGTAATAAATAATTGATTCTTCCCAACACGTAATAAATAATAATTGATTTTCAAATAAATAATAATTGATTGTTTGGTGAAACATCTAGTTGAACTACACTATAAGTGTAATTTTTGGGTTCACTACAACATTTTGGTAATTTTTCCTTGTTGACCCTTTGTGTCAAAAAACATAGTAATTGTTGTAAACATGTAACATGCAAGAAATATAGGCAGTTTTTATGGAGTCTTCCATAATTTGAGAGGTATTGATACTATTTTTTTAACCCATTGTAAATTTTATTTTTATTTTTTTTATAAATTAAAATAAGTTTTATTTATTTATATCATTAACAAGAAAAAAGAAGTAAATAAGAAAAAAGTGATGGATTGGTACGGATTTAAAAACCAAAGATTTTATTTTGAAAAAATATAAATTAAAGTAGTTGTTTTTAAAGGAGTTTATAGTAAAATAATTTTTTTAAAGAATTTATGTATAAATAAATAAATAAAACTTATTTTAATTTATAAAAAAATAAAAATAACATTTTTAATTTGATTGGTTAAGAAAAAAAGAGTATTCATTTCTCTCAAATTACAGAGGTTAAAGGAGACTCTCTGGTAAATACATGAGAGTATTGTAAGCATGTAACTCACGTTTGGTAGAAGTGTTCGAAATTATGGGTTTTAAGCATGTAAAAGCATACAGTGTACTACTCTCAACTTATCAACAAATAAGATCATGGGTTTTAAACTGATGTGGTTAAAGAGTGTTGATACAAAAGGACACCTATATTTGAGTTTTCTTTCTATTTAAGGATCTACTAGATTGTGATGCAAGACATAGAAAGAAATACATGACAACTTGGATATGGTTTGCGGGAACTTGCTTATTTGGTTGGCTAGAAATTCAAGAATCAAGAATGAAAAGTATGGATGTGAACCAAATAATTGAAATAATGCATGATAAGGATTACATTTTCAGTTTTCAAGATGGACAATGAACCAAATAATGCAACTATTGATAGGAAGGCTTAAAGCATGGAGGGACATGAAAGGACAGGAAATATATTATAGCGATAAATTCTATTTCAGGAGGATTAATTAATGGAGTATTTGTCAAGCATGAACATGAAAATGAAAATTTACTCTATAAAATGAGATAAACGTGCTGAGTGTGATAGGTTTAGAAGGTACAGAATAATAGTTGTATGCAATTAGGTCAAATAGTGGAAAAGCAATGTCAAGAGCATGTGCCATATGTTGGGAACAAGGCACTAAAGGCGAGAAGAGAGAAATAAACAACACTAAGAAGTATTTGTTTTGGTGCATTTGTAAACTTTACATAAGCTTGCTTATATAGCAAAGTAAAGAACACCATCTCACAATACTAAGCAATGTGAGACTAAAAATCAAACTACAAAACTTAATCAAACTACAAAACTAACAATTCTCCCACTTGGAGTTTGATTATCACTTATTGTAGTTGCCTTCATCATCAATCATTCTTGAAGGCCAGTTGAGACACTGCAAAGCCTCAACTTCTCTGTTGTGACAACCTTTGTCTTCAAGCTCCCACTTGCTTGCATCTGTGGTTTGACGTGCTTCTGAATAGTCTTCAGGCTGGTGCATGTAGATCTCCATGAAGAAATACAGTCTTCACATCTAATTGCTCTAGGTAGAGCTCCTCACTAGTCACAATACTTAACACAGTCCTGATAGTATTGAGCTTGACAACTGGAGCAAAGATTTCAATGTAGTCAACTCCTTCTTTCTGTTGAAATCCTTTGACAACCAGTCGGGCCTTGTATCGCTTGGAACCATCATGGTCTTCCTTCACCCGATACACCTATTTATTGTGAAGTGTTTTCTTTTCCATAGGTAACTTAACTAGTTCCCATGTCTGATTGGAGATCAAAGACTTCTTCTCGTCTTTCATAGCAAGCTCACACTTGTCGGTGTCCATGGTTTGACAAGCTTCCATATAATCTTCAGGTTCCCCTCCGTCAGTCAGCAACATGTAGTCTATATATCTCCTGTTAGGCACATGGGGCTGAGAGGATCTTCTCAATACAAGAGTTGGAGTAGGAGGTTCTGATTGCTCATTGTTCTCTTTATTTGATTCCTCTGGCTGAGGACTCCTCAATTTAGGACTTTCTGGGATATCTTCCACTTCTACATAAACTGGTCCACTTGTTTCTAGGTTGCTGGTGCCAGTATTATGCATGTCCTTGTACATCACCTTTTCATTGAAGATTACATCTCTACTGCGGATCAACTTTTTGTTTTCATCATCCCATATGCGGTAGCTAAACTCATCTTCACCATAACCAAGGAAAGTACACTTATTTGATTTTGGGTCAAGTTTGTTTCTGCCTTGATCACTGATGTGCATATATGCTACACAGCCGAAAACTCTAAGATGTGATAGTTTTACCTCTTTTCCGCTCCATACCTCTTCTGGTATCTTGTGCTCCAATGGTACCGATGGACTTTGGTTGATCAAATAAGCTGCTGTGTTGACTGCTTCTGCCCAAAACTGTTTTTGTAAGCCTAACTGCACACACATGCTTCTGGCTCTTTCAGTCAACGTTCAATTCATACGCTCTGCTACACCATTGTGTTGAGGCGTACCTGACACGATTCTCTCCATTCTGATTCTGTGCTCATAGCAAAACTTCCTGAATCTAGTGTCTACATATTCACCACCATTGCCACATATGAGCTTTTTAATCTTCAATCCTGTCTCATTTTCTACCATAGCTTTCCAAATCTTGAAAGCTTCAAATACTTCAGACTTGTGTTTCAGAAAGTAAACTCATACCTTTCTGGAGTGATCATCGATAAAAGTTACGAAGTATTGCTTCCCACCAATGGAAGGGACAATCGTTGGTCCCCAAACATCAGAATGGATGAGCTCAAGCCTCTCTTTCTTTGGGGTTTTTCTACTTGTCTGAAAGCTGACTCTCTTCTGCTTTCCAAGTATACAGTCTTCACACATGTCAATTTCTACTGACTGAAGACCTGATAATTTTCCTTTTGAGTGCATGACTTTCATCCCTTTCTCACTCATATGCCCAAGTCTTTGGTGCCATAGATTGGGACTTTCATTTGTTGCAACTGCAATCCAATAACATGTTCCTGCTGTCTTGTAAAGAGTACCACTCTTTTTGCCTCGAGTAATTGTCATCGCACCTTTTGAAATCTTCCAATCATCACCATGGAAGATTGTCGTGTAGCCTTCACTGGCTAATTGGCCCACTGAGATTAAGTTCTTAGTCAGGTCGGGAATATATCTGACATTTTTCAATTCCCATACAGACCCGTTTAACTTAATCTTTATTGCACCTTTACCTACAATTTCACATGACTGCTCATTACCAAGGTAAACCTTACCAAGGTTTCCAGGAACATAATTCTCGAATAGTTCCTTTTGTGAGATAGCATGAAAAGATGCTCCAAAGTCTAATACCTCTTTATCTTCAAGAGAGCATATCAACACCTCATCTTCTCTTGAGGTGGAGGCAACGTTTGCTTCGCCCTTTGCTTCTTGACTATTCCGTACACTCCTACACTGGTTTTTGTAGTGCCCGGTTTTCCCACAATTCCAACACTCGATCGTCTTCGAGTTTTGGGAACTACGATGATTTCTGGACTTGGATCGTCTCTCCTTTGATTTGTCGCCTCCGCTTTCTTTGGTTGAACTTCTTCCTCTTGACTCTGTATGCAATACTGAAGAGGTTGATGGTTCACCCGACTCTCTCCGCCGGATCTCTTCACTGAGAACCAAATTTTGAACATCATCAAATCTTAACTTATTCCTTCCCGATGAGCTACTCACAACTGTGACCGTAACATTCCAACTTTCTGGCAGGGAAGACAAAAGTATTAAAGCTCGTACTTCCTCATCGAACTCAATCTCAACTGAACTCAACTGGATTGTAACAGTGTTTAGTTCATTGAGATGATGTGCCACCGAAGCACCTTCAGACATCCGCAGATTGAACAATCGCCTCATCAAGTGAACTTTGTTTGAGGCTGATGGTTTCTCGTACATGTTGGAAAGAGTCTTCATGAGACCTGCTGTCGTCTTTCTTTTGCAATGTTGAAAGCAACATTACGAGATAATGTCAATCGGATGGCTCCGAGAGCTTTTCTGTCTAGAAAGCTCCACTCATCCTCCTTCATAGCTTCTGGTTTCAGGCCTGTGAGAGGTTTTTGCAAGCCTTTCTGATACAGATAGTCCTCTATTTGCATCTTCCAAAAGCCAAAGTCCGCACCATCAAACTTTTCAATCTTCATCTTGCCTTCGTCTATTGTCATCGCTCCTACTGCTTTTTGAAGAAAAGCCCCCACTGGTTCTCTAGACTGAGATCCCCAAGAACAAGAGAAAAAATCTTTTCTGATGTGGAAGATCAGACACAGCTGCAGCCACAGGGCATACTAAGAAAATTTACTTTAACCAAATCTTTTCTGATTCAGAAGATCAGACACTGCTGCAACCGCAGAGCATACTAAGATATGAGCTCTGATACCACTTCTTGGGAACAAAGGCACTAAAGGCAAGAAGAGAGAAATAAACAACACTTAGAAGTATTTGTTTTGGTGTATTTGTAAACCTTACATAAGTTTGCTTATATAGCAAAGTAAAGAACACAATCTCACAATACTAAGCAATGTGAAACTAAAAATCAAACTACAAAACTTAATCAAATTACAAAACTAACACCATACACTATAGCAGCCAAACAGGTTACCTAGCTATCATGATTTTTACTAAGTAGGTGGAGTAATTTCTTTGAAGTATTTTTTGAAAATGGCATGATGTTTGTGTTACAGAATTAGAACAACACATTTTTTTAATTAGTTGGTCGATGGGGATAAGTGGTGTCTCAGTTTGTGAGAAAAAATATAATTTTCAATTAACTATATTATATAAATAAAATATTCTTATAAAAAAAACTTACCATAATATAAATGGGGGTGGTGGGGATATAATTTTCAGTTCACTGCTGGCCATTTGACACCTGCATTGACTCGTTAAGTCATAAACCAAATGAGGCAGCAAAATGGAGAATGAAGTTAGCTATCAAGTGGTAAGAGCTTGCATGCTTAATTTCGCATACCATTTTGCTTGAATAGTGGTATACAAGGAGGATATGTTTGCAATCTGTATCACTTTCACTATTCTAAGCAACATTTAATTAAATAAATATTTCATAGTTGTTACTTTAATTAAAAAAAAAAAACAACAAACAAACAAACTATCGAATACAGGTTGTTCATATCATTAGGAAAAATTGTCATTTGTTATTACCCATGCTTTGTGACAATTAGACATTTTTATTTTTTATTTTTTTTGAAAAAGACTTGTGACAATTAGACATACAACATAGACTTACTATCAATTGCAATATACTCTTTAATATACTTTTTCTGGCACATTTTTTATTGTTAGTTAAAATATACAAGACTCATTAGATAAATGAGATTCATATTTCTTATTTTTAATAAATTTAAGTTAATAATAAAAAATGTGCTAAAAAATAACATATTAGATTCCTAGCAGTTTTCTTTTCTATTACATACTTCATTACAACTTCTGCTCTAGCCTGGTGTGAATGATGCACAACCTTTTTAGTACAGCCTCATCTACATACTATCATCTGCAGCAAACGTTTTCTCTGAATGAGCTTTTTCTTATTTTAGCAATCGTGTATTCCATTTGTTTTCTGTTGAATTATATAAATTACAGAGTCACTTGATTGCCAATTAGTATACTTCAGTACATTAAGAAATAATGAATTCACGACAATGACACCGAATTCTGATAAGGGCTTCATGAAAGCTCAAGCAGTTAGAAATTTTCATGCAATACTTTGGCGTTATAACTAATATGAAACATACATGCAATCGTCGAAAGAGTTAATCAAACAAAAAGTTGGTAAGATAAATGGGATTATAAATAATTTGATTATCAAAATGCACTCACTAATGATTGAAAAAACAAGAACAGAATGCGAAACAAACATGATGAAAAGAACTACAATTATGATTGACATAGTGAGAAGTAGAAAACGGAAGGTAATTGAAAAGACCAATAATGGTAATGAACTCGTAGACAAAAGTAGGCTGTTTACATCTCCAATCAATCAAGAAAACTTATATTAAAATCAAGTCAGAACATATTTTATGTTGAAAATTAATTCAAGTTCAACTATTCAATATATATAGAAAATAAACCACAATAGTATCTATCAAGGCAGACTCCAAAAAGTGTGTTTTAATCCACCCGGGGCATACTAGATCTCCCATCAAGATTGTTTTACTAAATATAATCTTGACCATTTATTTCAATTGTATGGTCAATATTTTGTTTTGATAACATGGAATAATTTCCTTAACCTCCCCCATGTTTATTACTTCCTGTGCGTGAGATATGTTTCTCCCTCCCATTAATTACAACACAGGATATGCACTATAAACTTTCAATAGCAAAAAACCAAACTCTGCTACCTCTTCTCAGCATTTTGAGCTCCACACATCAACATCAATGACATTACTGCCGTATCCTAAGCACCAGAGTAGCCTCCATATTAGTTCTCCTTAGCTCTCCTTTTACTTTGCTAATGCTAAGTATCCAGACTCTACTCCACCTCTTCCTAAAAACATGTCCCTGCATAACTTCCTACAGCATCAGCACTTCAAGTCCAATAAGTCTGGTGTTTTAGTAATAATGTGGATAGAGATTGGCTAAAATACAATAGCTTTTGACTAAAATACATATGTTGGGTCAATGTTATCAGTGGGAGATGGCAGACCATGGAAGTTTACCACCATATGATGATGGCAGATGGTGTTGCAGGAAATGACAGACTAAAAATTAATAATATATGTATATAAACATTAACAAAATAGTAAATATAAATTAAGAAACAAATAAAATAGAACATATAACAGTAAATATAAATAAAAAAACTATAAAAAACAATATAAAAAAACAGTAGAATATAATAATTTACTAAATAATATTTCAGCCATTTCAGAATCTAAATAATATTTGCACCTCTGGAGCTAGCCCTTGAATCAGTTAGTTTTGTTTAAATATTTTTCAGAATGTAAATAAAATTTTCAGAAAGCAAAAACAACTAAAAATAATTTTCAGAAGCAAAATAATATTTTCAGGATGTTAAAAATAATGTTTTGGTAACTAAATAATAATTTACTAAAACAAAAACAACTAAAAATAATTGAGAAAAAAAACAAGTAAACATAATTTTCAGAAGCAAAATATTGAAGACTAAGGTTTTGAAATATAAACACAATAATTAGAAACCCTTGGTAAAGACTATAATTTTGAAACACAAAGTAGATTTGATCCTTCGAGGATTCAACAAATTAATATTGATAGTAAAGGGTATAATACATAGTCACCAGGAAAGTAGGAGTAATTTCAATTAGCTGCACCTTCATATGTTTTTTTGAAAGAGAACTTAGGTAAGTTTTGGTTAATTTGCACTCAATAGAACAATTGGTAGTTAATTAAGTTAATAGAATCTATATTGCGAATTCCCTAATCTTAGATTTCATTTTATAAACTAACTTTTCAATATTTAATTACTTGATCTTTTTACAATTCAAATTTTAAACTCTTAATTTCTTGAACATCAAGCACTATTGTAGAAACCAGGCATGCCAATGTAAAGGACATAAATAAAGATGTATCGAGTACATAACCCATGGAGAATTCTAACCTATAAACTTATAAATGTTATGCTATCAGCAACAGTTAGTCCATCAATAAGTGCGCAACTAATTTTATAAGGGGCCAATTAACTAACTACACAGCAAGTACATTTAATTGCGTCAAGCAAAAGATCATAAGATAATTGGAATTATAAATAATTACATGATCAAATTGCACTTACACATTGTAAATTAAAAACAGAACCCAAATAAAAAATGATAAAAAGAACATGCATTTAATTTACTTTCTCGATAAAAAGGCTAACACAACCATTTGTAAAACAGTACATAACAGAAAACAAAAGCAACTTAAATGCTCCCTGAGAATCCAAAGATGGTAAAATCAAGAAAAAAAGGATACCTAGTATGAAAGACCAGGTCGTTGACGTTCTCCTAGAATGCTATGCAGTGAAACAGGTGAACAAAAGCTAACAACTTTATGAAACCGGTTCATGAGTGATGGCAATTGGGGCACTCTCCTCCATACACACCTCCCACTCTCCCCATCAATCTCACACACACAAGCAGGGTACATCCTGTGGAAATCCTCGTTGAAAACATATATAAGATCCCCCAACCCAACACACTTCAAGCTTGCAAATTTATCCTCTTCATCACCATCAAACAAGCTACAAAGCAAATCATGTGGCATCACAGCAATCTGAGTAAACCCCATGGTCCTCTCATCAACCTTCCACAGCACAAAGGAAGAAGATGCATGGGGAAAATTGCACACCCCAGCAAGCACAAGCATCTTCCTACAAGCAACCAAGAAGGAGAACACAACCCCATGTGGCCTGAGGGTGTGAACCTCACTCCAATCCCTTTGATGCAAGTCAAAGGATGAAACAAAGCAAGAGTATATCCCAAAGACATAAAATTTCCCTTTGAAGAGGGCAGAGGAGAGGGAAGAAGAGGAGTTTCCTGATCTGAAATCAGGAGGGAGAGGAGGGCCAACCTCCCAAGACCTCAAAAGAGGGTCATAAATTTCAACATCCAAACGGTCCTCTATGTCAACAAGGTTCCCTATGAACTTGACCCCACCAACAACAATGAACTTGGGGTCACTAAAGTTGAGATTTTTACCATCATGGAAGACACCCAAGAGAGGATTTATCCTGGGAAAGTGGAGGGGAGGGGTGGGGTGCCAAAAGGGGTGGAGGATGGGGGTGTAGAGGAAGTTGGGGGCAGTGATGAAGAAGAAGGAGTTGGTGCCAACGAATGAAGTGTTGGGTTGGTGTTGGTGTTGGTGGTTTTGTTGTGGGGTTGGGAGGAGGAACCAAGAGTTGGAAGAAGGGTCAAAGGCAAAAGATTGGTTGTTCTTGGAAGAGATGTTGTGGATTCCATGGAGGAAGAACCATGGCTGATTGGGGTGATTGGAGAGGGTGGAAAAAGAAGAAGAGCAGATAATAGAGTGCCATAGCTTGCACACAGTTGAAGCTCTGATTAAAGTGGGGATTGGGAGAAGGGACAGGATCAGCTCTATGAGATCTGTGCTTAGTTTTGTGATTTCTGTCATCATCAAATGTTGCAACTGAGAAGGGAGAAGAAGAGGAAAGAAGAAACTGTGCCTAAAAAGAGAGAGAGACTAATTGAGTTAGTGGTTGAAGAGAGTTGATGGTGCCGTGTGTTGAATTCTAGTGACACACTTTACCATCATCATTATTTTTGTGACGGGTCTTTCTTGCATGCATTTGTTTTTTTAGGACAAAGAGTTCAGCATTATTTATGAGTAAAGCTATTTCTCTTTATTCTCCAATTATTATTATTGCGATTTTTCTTTTTCTTTTTTAATGTTCATTCATACACAACGGATGAATAAGATTATACAAACTAAATTGTTTTGATTTTTGTTTTTGAATCATAACAAAATGGAGGATTGGTCTTAGTATTCTTTTAGATTCCAAAATAATGGAATAAACTAATCTAATATATTTACATGTTTTTGTTATTTTTAATTGTACCTTGTTAAATAAAATTTCAAATGTCGTATTATACTTATATTATTTGATATTTCAAATGTCGTATTATACTTATATTATTTGATACTTATATTTTTTTTATTATTTTATATATGATAGTTTAGTTAAACATTTAAATAATTATATTTATGAATTTTGTTAATTTGGAGTATTTAAGATTTAGATATTTTGAGATAAATTTATAAATTAGTTTAATCTAACTTAATTTTGTGTATGTATTAAATACTTATGTTCTTTAAGATAAGAGAAGGAAGAGTAAGTCAATTAGTAATATGTCTAGTTCACTAGATTCTACTACTTACTTTTTCAAGTTTGTTTTACGAAATAAGTTTTTCAGTCTGCCTTTTTTCTCGCATTTAAGGGGCAGTCAACCCTAGTTGGATGATGACGTTTTTCTTGTTTAAAGGATTGAACTTAAATGCTTATTTTGACTCTAGGAGTTACTAGGTCAGTGTAATCAAGAGTAGTTATTTCTATTGTTCATGCTCCTCGCTTTCTCCAGCAGAGCACCTTTTATCTACAAAGATTCATTCTATCTACACATAACGCGCTAAGGATAGTCCCCCAGAGGGAAAAAGTGTCACTAGCCCTGCAAGGAATGTAGCTAAATTAACTAGTGAGTGATCCTCGGGTGAGAAGATCTTCCTCTGAGTGGATATATAGAAGTACACTATGATGATCTAGAGGAATGTGTGGTTTACCCGTTAATCCATGAGATTAGTCAGCTAAAGAGCAGGGTTATTCTTCTTCCGGGGAGATATTGCTCAACCTTACTGGACTTCCATAACAATTAATGGGTATAAGCCTCAGATAAGAGAATTGTGTGGTTTACCAATTAATCAATGAGATTTGTCGTCCGTCATTTCTAATCTTGGGCTTACATTCTTTATTTAACAAGAGTCCCCCTCGGATAAGATAATTGCCTTGACACAGCCAAAGAGGAATGTGGTTCTCGTTGAGTTTTTTTTTTTTTCCTTTGTTAGTAAAAAGGGTGCGAAATGCTTCGTTTTTTACGATGTCAAAGCTCACCTCTTTAGGGAGCCAAAGAGTCCACCCAAATTATGTACTGATTCGCTCACTTTGTCCACCTTAGTCTTTCCAGGTTGGCTCCTTCTTGGAATGACTAAAGTTTGACCAAGACTGGTCCCTCATAGTTCTTTTGCCTTATCTGGCTCATAGATGGCTCTTGGAACTAATGGTTAACCATTTTTACGCGAGACCATTGTTTATTAAGAATGAGGATTTTCCTCGACTCATATGAAAGTCTTTATGAGTAGCTCTCTCAGCTAGACCGGTGCTAATAGTTAAAGTTTATACTCCTTTTTTAGGCCTTCACCTTAGTCCAAAGGTGTGATTATGTAAAGACGAGAAATAGTTACAAATAAAGTCAAGCTAACTGACTCATAACCTTGAGGTGAAAAGATCCATTCCTATTTTGGGAGTTACCTTTACATTGACATTCAAATAAGTTGCAGTCCTATCTTGATAGTTAACTTCAAATTTCAATGTCCGATCTTACCGTGAAAATAGCGAAGTCCAAAATGACATATAGCCTCATAAAAAAAAGAATGAAAAAAATGAGTAAAAGTGGAGTTTTCATCCACCTATCTTAGTAGTCCCAATATACTTTTTAACCAACCTAGGTAATAACCCCCCTTATAGCATTGTGGTAAGTTTTCATTTACTTCTTTAAAAAACTTCTCTTTTCCTTTATCCGCTAGCCAACCTACTTTTATTTTGGAATAAAATTATTATTTTATTTTTTAAAAAATACTTTTTTTTGGTTTTTTATCAAATTTCAATCGAATCAACTTAACTATCATTGATTTGGTCTGATTAAGATCATACAAAATTAAAATTTAAAACAAACTGAACCAATAAAAATAGTTCGTTGGAACTATTGTTTACACCAAAGTAAGCAAATAAGAAACTGACCTACAAACACCTTACTTTTTTTTTTATCCATTATTATAATCATTGTTTTATTTTTAGGTGCTTTTTTCAACTTCGAAAATAAGATAAAAACATATATTTAGTTTATGATTCTATTGGGGTAAAGTATGTTTTAGGACATTAAATAAAAATTTATATTGTTTAATCTATTAAGCTTTGCTCAGATGTGCCAATAAAAAAAACAACTTTGTTCAAATGCAAGAAAAAAATGAAAGAAAATGTAATAAAAAAATAAAAAGAGATAAAATAAAATAAAAATTAGAATCGTAAGATATCAGTATGAAAAAAAAAATATAAATAGAAGTTATTACACGTAAGTTACTTATACATTTATTATTTGGAAACACAAATTTCCTTGGAATTGGAAGTATAAATTTCCATTCCATTCTTTTATTTTTTCCTGTCAAGGAAAATAGGTGTGACTCACACCAATTGATTACATCTTCCTTTCCCTTGCTTTTTTTTTTTTTTATGTTAAACTAAATAAATATTTTTTTCTCTTCATTTCTATGAATTTGTAACTTTTTACTCCCCATTTTTTATAAAATTGAAATTAGTTAAATTTTGAAATTAAAGAATTAATATTGCAAATAAAACCTTACAAAAAATGAAAACAAAAGATACTTTTGAAATGTTTCAAAGAATTAAAATATCTAAATATTATTTAAAAATAATTAATATCATTTAATTTAAAAATAAATTTATTTTTTAAAGTTATCCTTCGTAATCGTTTAATTTTATATTGGTTTTAAATTCTTTAATATTATTAATTGAAATTAATTAAATTCATTTTTTTATTTTTTGATAATTTATTTATTTTTATAAAATAGAGTGGTTAATAATTAAAAAAAATATAATTATTATACACAATTTCCTCATTTATTAATTAAACCACATGTAAATAATCATGTATAGTGGACCGGCGCTTAAAGTTAGCCCAACAAAAATAAGGTTCGGGTAATTCAGATTTTAATACATTTGATATCAACTTGTAATATGTGGAGACTAAAAAGGTAATTTTGTGATAGACTAAAATAAAAATACTCAAAAACCACCCTTAGGATTGTTAATTAAAGAGGTTATGACAACTTATCGTACTTGCTTGTTTTGATATCCCATTATTAGAAGGAGGGAGAATAAAAATTACTAAATGATACGAAAGACCTAACCACTTGATTCTAAAGAGTGATTTTCTAATGACGATTATTGTTCAACTTTAGCGTGAATTAAGTACGTTTCTACTCAATTTCCTGATGACCCACGTGATAATTTTTGTATTATAGATGACGATTTGCATCTACGTATTGTCCTCTCTCTTCTTATCTTTTCATTCCTCTCTCAATCACCTCTGTACTCCCAAACAATTAGCAAGTCTTTGTTTTTCTTTTTTTAAATATTTATTTCATAATAGTTTTATAAAATTATTTTCAGAACTTTAATATTTAAAAATTAAGAAAATCTTTTGGTTAGTATTTTTTTAGAGTAATTTTTAGTTTTGATTTTTTTATTTGTAAAAATTGAAAAGGAAAACAATTAAAAGTAATTTTACTTTTTAGTTTTGTATTTTTGTTTTTGAAAACTTAAAATAAAAATGACAATAGTTGTTTTTTATTAATGATATTTCAATAAATATGAATAAATTTTTTTTATTTTCACATTTTCAAAAGAGTTTTTAAATCAACACTTATCAAATAAATTGCTTCTCTTATTTTAGAAAATAATTTTTTAAATGTTTTTTTTTAAATTAAAAGACAAAACCAAATCAATCGAACTCTAATTATTCAGGAGTATTGTTCTTGGCCTATTTGAAAACTTCTAATAACCCATAAATATAGAAAAAGTCTAAAATACTTTAAGTAAAAAAATAACTTAACTTCTCTTCTTTGTCTCGTGATACCTCTTCTTCGAACTTTGTGTCCTATACTTCTTTCTTCTTCCTCCTTCATTATTTTCCTGAAGTTCGTGCCTTCTTGCACCTCTGTTCATCTTCTGTTTGCGATTGTCGTCATCCCTATCTCGTTCGTCACTCATAAACTTCTCCTATTCTCATACGGGGTTTGTTCTCCACAATAGACAACTGCAATTTACAAATTTTTTTACAAGTCTAGACACTCCTATATGAACTTGCAAAAATATTGTAATTACAAAGTCCAGACACTCCTGTCTTGACTTGTAAAAAAATTGCAAAAGTTTTTACAAGTCCAGACATGAGTGTCTAGACTTGTAAAAAAATTTGCAAATTTTTTTATAAGTCCGAATAAGGGTGTCTGAACTTGTAAAAACTTTATGTTCACATGGTCAAGGCCCAAAATTAAAGTCCATATACTAACAACAAACGTAGGTCTTCAAGGTTAACAAATAAGTGAGAATTTCTCCCTGCAGCCCCATAAGTTCTACCTACACCTCCATAAAATTTTAAAATGGCAAAAATGTCCTTAATGATAACATTAAAAATTTAATTACCGCATGTCTCTTTCTTTTCCTCTTTCATTCGCACCTCTCTCTCTCATTTAACACCTCTCTCATTTGCTTTTCTCGCATGACTTCATTTTTCTTCTTGTATTTATGTTCTTCACATTTACATTTATTTTGTTCTTCTTAGTTTATGTTTGTGTTTACTTTCTCTTAGGTATGTTATGGAATCAACTTTTTTGCAAGTGTAAAAACTTATTTAGTTGCACCTTCCACTAAAAAAAAAAGTCAGAACATATCTCAATGTATTTTGAAAATTATAAATTAAAGTTAATTAAAATTTTAAATAACTTTGACGATAAAATTTTAAAAAATATTTATTTCAAATTTAAAACAATATTTATTTCAAATTTCAAATTTGAAACAATATTTATTTCAAATTTTAAAATAAATTTTACAAATAAACAAGAAAATATTAAATATATTTATATATTAATTTTTTCAAGAAAATATTAAATATATTTATATATTAATAAATTATAAAGATAAAAAATCTATTAACTACTAACTAAAATTTTCTTTAAACTTGTATTTTTTAAGATTCATAATAATATTTATTTAAAACAAATGTGTATTTAAAACTAAATTTCAAAATTAATAATAATCAAACGTAGATAATTATATACTAATAGATCAGTTTTTAATTTTTTTTAATAACCAATAAAAAACATAAAACATTATTCTCTAATGGCATGTCCTTAAAGAGTAAAAAGATTTCAAATTTATTTTACTTTCCAGCAAACAGCAAATCATAAAAACATTCAGAATATATTAATATTTTTTTATTAATAAATAAAAATAAAAATCAAAGTAGGTGGGAATAGTTACCTCCAACTACTGGAATTGCCATCTATATTCACATGAGAAATTTCAAAAGTACAAAATTGCTTGTTTGTTTGTTTGGATAGTGTAGAAACGTTTTAAGTGTGTGTCTGTGAGTGGTAAAATATGATCGGAAAAAGTGTGCCTTTGATGCGCATAACTTACGTGAAAATGTGAATAACGAATTAGACGTAATAAATACATGTGGCTACTACTGAATTCGATGTAAATCCAAACACGCTGATATGGATTTACATAGTCAAACGTGTATATGGCTTTGATTTTTGGCTTTTGGTGCTTTTCTAAAATGTACTTTAAAATCTCTAACTTTTTATTATTAATAAATATATTAGTTTGAGTTGTAGGATTTATCCAGCATCAAACACGTGAGGGGACAAGAATGAAAAAAAAAGTTATGAATTACTTTATCAACAGAATTAACATACTAATATTTAATATAATTATAATTTTTTAATAATAAAATTCATATATAAAATAAAATTATGAATTTAAATCCTCTTTCCTTACAAAACTAAACAATTAATATTTACTTATAAAAAATTTAATGTATAACACAATATAAAACATATAATCTTTGCTAATTCTAGGCCTTCTAGAGGTTTCTAATCTTTGCTAATTTTATGTGCCTCCTCTACCGCCTTACATAATCCTCACAAGTCACGTCTTTCGGAAAATTTCAAGTAACTATTTTCATCTATGTAAGATCTACACATTTCTAGAATATTTTACTTTATTTTTTTTCTAATGACACTATCATCAGGGTTTTATAACAATTAACGTATGTGTTTACCCAACTTAATTAAACTCCTTGACGAATATTCTACTTTCATTTTGTTGAAGCTTTTATAATTCTTATTATTTCTTGAAATTTACATGTTTTTAGTTGAATTATTCAGAAATGTGAAATACGAGCCATCCAAAGAAAAGTGTAGAAAAATCATTATCCAGTACCTTAAAATCAACTAATGAGCTAGAAGATGGATATTACACACGACCAATAGTAATTTAGATATTAGTGAAACTTCAAATATGCAAAATCTTCTAGAAACAGTTCTAAAAACTATAGTACAAAGAACATCCAAAAAAGCTAAGTGGTGTTGTGACAAAATGAATAGAATATATCTGTGACATGCACGTTTAACTTTTTCTGGAGGGTGGTGGGGGTGGTAAACGATGTGACACAACATATGATACTCTCCATATGATTATCTCAAAATATTTTGGGTATGTGGTCCATTCAATAAGTATTTCAGGCATCAAATCTGATTAAGTAATCAACATTTTCTGAACTTAATTCACACTCTTGTCCTTGCCTAATTGAATGAACTAGTTAAGTTCCAATCCCAAACGTCTAACAAAAAACCAACTTTCAAGTTCATGCATTTCATAACATTAATGTTTGTTATATCACTAAAGAATTACACACGACTACTATACTAATAGCATATACATGGCATTAAACTTTCATTTCAGGTAAGTCATGAGGCTGATTATTTGAGATTTACAGTAATAAGTGGTCCCACTGACTGGGAAAACCATCTACATTAATTAGGTCAGTCAACAAGAAATTAATTTATACCCCTAATAATGTAGATGCCAAACATTCTCATGTCATTCACATGGCTTATGATCTGTTTGATCACCAACTAGCACATTCAGATAATTAATTACTGATATTACATCTCCTTACCTTGCCTCTTGATCTCCCTATCTGTAGTTAAGTTACATAAAATCTCTAGAAATATCTTATAGAAATCATGCATGAACATGACAAATTTTAGAGCATTAACTTGTGATGTTGATTGCCAGCTAACACTTCACCACACATGTAATATCAGATATAGCCTCATTCTTTTCATAGTTCCAGCACCACAACTGCTCAATAAACAAAAAAGATGGTGCAGAAAAGATTAGTCAAACTATAATGAGTATTTGGATAAAGCTTATGATCTCAGAATAAAAATGAACAAAAAATAATATAAATATGTTGTGATCCAGTTTATGATTTTAGAATAAAATATAAAGATGTTGCATACATTCAGAGTCTGTGGTGATCCAGTTTCCTTTTCTACTAGTGTTGTTATGGCCAGTGTGTTCAGGAGGGATGGATATAGTGGAAGTTGCAATTTGGTTTTGTGCATGTTTTGATGAGGAAGCTATTGAGATAGCTGAGTAGACAGAGGAAGTGGTGGAGCAACTTTCCACATCCCATCTGAAACTAATCTTGGGTGAGTCACTGCAATTTTGATCATCATCTGGAACTGTTTTCAGGGTTCCACGCCTTCTGAACATTAAAACCTGAAAAGAATTTGAAGATAAACTCAAGTGAGAAAATCAGAACTAAATAAAGATTAAAGATGTGTTTGATTTCTATTTTTAGAAACTGTTTTTAGTTTTCAAAATGTGACTAAACAAGGTTGTTCTGACAACTGGTGAAGAGTGGTGCAAGACACAGAGTAGAATGGGAAATTGAGGAAGAGGCTAAAATAAGATGAAAATTGGAAAAGATGAGAAAACAACTTCTATTTTGTTTTGTCTTAAAATTTTTATAGATTTTCAATGAAAATTTGATTATTGAATAGTGTGAAATTATTTTAGAAAATGATTTTTAAAATCAAAATGTGAAAAGAAAATCAAATGTTCTCAACCTATTAGCAAAAGTTTTATAGATTTCTCAATATAAGGTAGCTGTTAGATCATCATGGTAATACAACGACACATAACAATAGTATAAAGGAATTATTTCATGATGCCCCCTTGTTCTTCTATGCCATGTATCATAAGCACATGGTTGACAACCATAAAGAGTTTGAAAATTATTTTACCTTCCTGCCATTGAAATTCCCTCCTTTCTCTGTCTTGGCAGAAGCAGCCCATCTAAGCAGCTCTTTCATTCTAGACATTGGCTTTTTCTTCTGCCCTTTGGTTTCAGTAGCATCACATTGGTCATTTCTTTCAGCTGAGGATGACAATGGTACCTCAGTTATGGGCAAAACCTTGTTTCCAACATGGCCAGCTGAATCAGCCTTGTTAACAGTTCCCACTTCTCGAGATGGTTCTTCCTTCTTCATCTTCATGAAGTACAAAAATTGTTTTCTATTAAAGCTCCCTAATCTCTTTAAGTTGAGCGTGCTGTAAAAGAAAGCTTTTGGAATGTCTTTTCTATACACAAAAGTAAATATCTTAAAGTTCTTGCAGCCAGCTGGCGTGCTCCATTTGTTTCTTCTTGTTCTTTTATATGATCTATCACGCTTCAGTGGATTCACCTCTTTCTCTTTAGCATGTTGTTCTGAAAATGAAGAACCTATATTTGCATTAAAACTGTCTTCAATTAGAATATCAAAATCAGATAATAACAATTTTATGTTCATTTCTAGAACACGACCAATAAGAAAGAAATGATTACTAATAAGAATCGAGAAAGTTGTAAAAATTGTAACAATTCATCTTAATCTTACCACTGATATCTTCCCTTTTGGGAGGGAGGTTGAAGTAACTGCTCTTTCCTTCTTGTTCATGTGCCCCTCTAAAGAGCCATTGAAGAATCTACTATCACACACCAAAAGAGGTATCAGCTTTTGATATGAACAATGCATGCTGGAGATTCCACTATATATATTATCATCTCATAACAATCATACCTGCATGCCTACAGTGGATACTTTGTTCCCACTTTCTAAAAAATATATTTTTTTGTCCTTGTTTGTGGGTCTGTGTGATGACTGTATCAGTCAAATGAACAGGTTTGCAGATCTATCTGTGCTGTCCGGATGCCAAAGATTCCTGTCTAGTCTATGAACCCTTTGGTGAGATAAGACAAACAAAATTGCAGTGAATCTAAGAATGATGGTGAGACAACCAAGCTTTGAGTGGGGAATAGTTGGCTTGTGATTCGTAGTAACATGGGGATTAATGGCTTATTATATATAACATGATCAAGTGGCGCACATTAAGATAACAAGGACTTGAAATTTTTAATTAAGAAAAAACATGTTTTCAGTTCAGCCTCTGCGGCAATGTTCTTGGCCATACATTTTTATGTGTCTGTGATGTGTTTGGACCCCCATCTTGAATGTGCCACCAATTGGAGATTACTTAATAAGATGGTTTCACATGAAGGTGGAGAGTTAGCATGGATTTTAGGCTTTTTTCTTTAACCAAAATGCTAAAGTAATTTTCGCTGCCAATGTGAGATCTGGTTAATGTTGCTTGAAACAAAACCTTCATACAATAGAGTACAAATAAAAGGATGAAACAATCAATCATTCAATGTCGTTTGGTTGACTCAATCATTTTGCGTTTATTCAAGCAAGATTACTTATTGATCCCAATTATAATTTCATAATGTATATCTTTTGAGCTAGCTCAAGTATCAAGGTGGCTGTTAAGGCGTACGAATCAATATTTCTTGCAGAGAAATACTAATACCTTATCTCATTGAATAATGATATGCACACACTTCAATAGTTCACTAATAAAAAATTTAATTAATACTTATTACTTTTTATTCATATTTTTCTTCCCAGCACATTCTATTATTTATTATACTTATATTATATTTCTCTCTCTTCTTTCTTCCTAAGTAGTAAACTAGCAATTGATGTTTGTCTATCTTTTTTCTTCTTTATTATTTATTGAAATTCGTATGGGTTCACCACTTTGAGAATAAATGAGACTCATATTCTTTTTAAATCGCTAATAAAAAGATATTTATTTGAATATACATGAATTTTAACAAATTATAATACTATGTTGATAAAGAAATTATTATAAGATCATGTAATTTTGAAATATACTTACATGACATTTTTCTAATTTTAAAGAGTTTAAAGATTATGTGTTAACCAACAATACAATTAATTATAAATTATTGTTAGTATGATTTTTCAGATTATTATTATTATTAAAAAATGTGTATGGGTATTTCTTGTTGTTTAATTCCATGCCGCATGATAACACAACATGGAAAAACATTGGATACTAATCACAATAATAGGTAGAAGGAAATTTTCTAAACAATAAAGAAAATATCTGTGGAAGAAGGGAAATAAAGGATAAGATATTTTTTAAAACTAGTGAGGTAGAGATAAATTAATAGATGTAAGGCAAACAAACAGAAGGAGTACTTTAAAATGAAAGTGCCTAATATTTTGGGGGGGCACATGAAGTAGAACATATATAAATGTTGATTAAGAAACGAAATTTGTCTGCACATGATGCATGGTGATGATGATCCCATTCAAAATGCTGTGTGAAGGGAAAAGTAACTTTAACATTTGTATATCGCAGTTAAGCATGTGGGGCTTGCAGAAGATAATTATAGCCAGCGGTGAATTCATGTGGGTACAAATTGGGGAACCATCAGTGTCACATCACATGGGTGACATAGGCAACATAATTTAAAAGTGAATTTTGGGAATTGCCACCACACTCCCTTACAAACCCCGTTTTCTTAAATGCTTCTTTTCTTCTTTTTATTTTTTACCCTATGTGTTTGTGTTTCGACCTTTTAGCTAACATTTCATTTTTCTTTAGCTTTCATTTCATGGACCAATTTTCACTACTTTATAATAATTTTTTCGGTTGATTACATCTTTTATCTCTCTCTTTTTTCTTTTTTTTTTTAATTTCTAAACAAATTTTTTAGTATCTTTAGTAAGTACATTTTTTTGTATGATGTACCATACACTTGCCTACATTAAGTTGTCAATTCAATAAGGAAACTTATTATATATATGTAATTGTGTTTTTAATCCTTCATCCATTCAAAATAGTTTATCATAACTAATAAAATATTAAAAATACAATTATAAAAACAATTACATGTGATCTAATAAACTTTTTATTATGTGACAAATTATTATACTGTTAACGTGATTGTTATCTCATAAAATATACTACTATTTGATAATAGAAATTAAAATTATTAACAAAGAAAAGTCTAAAGACTAAAATGTTAAAAATTTTGTTTAGGGATTTAAATGAATTTTGAAAAAAATTTGAGGACAAAAGCACATTAACCATGCATGTGTGGATTAGCATATGTAGAATTATTTTAGTTTAATTAAGACTTTAATATAAGTGAGTTAAATACAATATATTTATAATCTATAATAATTTTTTTTCTTTTCATTTTAAAATTAAAATAAAGAAAAATAATTATGTAAGAGAGTATGTTGATATATTGTAGTATTTGTACCTGCCTAAAGGGACTAAAGGTAGAGAGTACTCTTTCCTTTTCCTTTTGCTCCATTACTTCCAAGTACCTTCTCCAAGTATTCGGTGGTTCGATTCTTTAAAGGACGTTTAAAAACACTTCGACTTAAAATAACAAGAGTCTGTGTATAAAATATTTTGCAAAAACTCTAAATACAACTCTTCCTTTAGAAAGATTGTTTACATTACCAAATAATAAATGAGAATGAATAATATTTTATAAAGAATCTAAACCTTATTTACAAGTATATTTGTGGTGTGGTTTAGTTACTTTTGAGTTTAAAATTAGTATGAATTAAACAAAAAAAAAGTATGGTGTAATTTAGTTTATTTTAAATTAATTATAAAATTTGAATTAAATAAAATCAATCTCTTATGAGTTTGATTTAGTTTTGTAGCTTGAAATTTTTATTGTTATATATTAAAAAATATATTAAAAGGTTTATTTTTTACATTATTACAAACTCAAATTATTAATATATATAAATTAAGATTTGTTTTTCAAGATTTAAAAATAAAATAAAGATTCTTTTTTTGGAGTATAAGAAATATTTCATCCTAAATTTAAGAAGACTAATCCTCAAAATTCTGTGATAATGTATAAAATTTTATTTATTTTCAACAAAATTATATAAAAGTAGCAGCTATTAAAGTTAAAGTATAACCAATTAATTCATTTAAACATTACATTTTAGTGTTTTAGTGATTATTGTTAAATTGTATCCAATAAAATTAAATCAAATAATTTTGTTAAAATATTTATTCATCAACTAATATATATTAATTAAATTTTAATTAACTATTAAGTCAAGATGTTATAAACTTATAAAGTAATGAGTAATTCTTGTTGTAAGTAAAATAATGAGTAATTGTATATATTTTTTTAAAAATTTGTTAAAATAACTAAAGATAAAACATTTGATTTAGTTTGCTTTGATTTCAACATTTTAACATGTAAAACAAACTCAACTATACAATTTAAAAATTATAAAAATCAAATCACTATTTTTTACTGTTTTCGACTTTTGCAATCTAATTTTCCGTCATTTTAATTTAATTTGATTTTGAACACCTATTTATCTATATCGGAAGTCCTATTTGTCATGAATTTTTGTATTTTAGTACGACTACGTTGATTTTCATCCAAATCATTATTAGCAATTATTTGAATTCGGGTATCGTGTTTTATTTTTTTATTTTTATTATTTTTTATAAGTTATTTATTTTTTGGTAATAAAAAAATTAAAATTTATTATTTCTCATTTTTCATAGACTTTGTTATATATGAATTAATGGCCTTGGATACCAATTATATAATCTAGTCCTAATTATTGTTATTGAATTAATGATCTGTGTGACCTTAATTAGGTTGTACTTATAGCTTATCTATATGATTCTTTCATTTGGTAATTGGAATACATGAGATCCATGTCACTTACACACTTTCCTATTGGCTACTGCTATTCCATGAGGACAACTCGACTCATTTTACTATAGTGTTAGAAATATTCCTTCAGATTGGTACCTTAGTTTTAGAGACATATAGTAATAAATTAGGATAATTAATATTTTAGTTAACATTAATAAAATTAATTTTTAGTAAAATTGATTTTGAGACAATAAAATCTATATTTAAATATTTTTATTATAAAAACAGTTACAAATACAATCACCGTAAAATTATTGATTCAACATATAAGTTATTCCAAGTTATTTTAACATAAAATTAATTCTGAATTTCTCCCTAGTAAAAAATATCAAAAATGGAAAGTGTATCTAAAATTAACTCTAAATCAATAATTAATTATTCTACTTAAAAATACCCAAATTGGAATATAAATATAAATATTCCATCAAAAGCACACTAATCCAAATCAATTGATTCAAACTTTATTTTACTCCAAATCCAAATATAACTAATTTATATGAACATAAGAATGGATGATTTAAGTAGAATAGAGAGAAAATAATAAATGAACTCAAACGTGATATTATAATGATAACTTGATAATTCCAAATATACTATAAAATAATAGCATTATATTTTTCGATAAATTCTCTTTACTAATTTATAAAATTAAAGAAAATATTATATGTATTATTTTGAAAATATAAAATCCATTCAGTTTTTATTATAAATAAATAAAATATAATAAAAATTTAGACTTACAAATTACAAATGTTTCTATAAAAATATAATTTTTTAGAAGTGTTTATATAAAAATTGTAATAATTTTTTTAAAAAAATTTAATTGTTTCTATGAAAAAAATATAATAATTTTTTTATAATTTAAAATTATTTTTTATATAAATTATAAATTACCTTTTTAGAAAAAATAATTTTAGAGACTTTATTGGCCGGCAAACCCGAGATGGATAATTTTTAAAAATTAATTTATAATCATTTCATAAAAATAAATTGATTTATCATGCTAATTTTAGTTTATGAAAAATATTATTTTTATTTTTTAAAAGTAATTATGTTATAATTTATAACACCGTTTTGTTTGTTTTTTTTTTAATTGAGTAATGTGGCACCGTTTCAAGGAGGAGAAAGGAATGACGCAGACAGACTAAGTTGAGCCATGCACAGTTAGTATTATAAAAATAATTTGATTCCATCAGTTTGTTGAAACCTTTTCAACACAAGCTCCATCCAATCCAACGCAACACATTCCTAAATATATTAAAATGAGCTATTTTCCTAAGAATTAATTAATTTAGAATAAATTGTAATTTTTTATTTTCTAACTTTTTTATTTATAATTTTGTCATTTTTATTTCAGTTCTCACATTTAAGAAGATTCATAATTTTAATTTAGCCCTTAATTTTGAATGCTTTATTTATTTTGTTTTGGTCCAATTTAACTTTAGGTTAAATATATTCATTTACGATGGAATAAAATAATTTAATAATTAAAGTAGAAAATCAAATAAAAAAATAAACATATGAAATTAAGTATTATACCAAATTTAATAATTTTTTTAAATGTAAGGATTAAAACACCATTTTTCTTATCATCGAAGCAATTAGGCATGATAACAGGAAGAGACAAAGACAAATATAGCATTCTCATCCACATCTATGTCCTCATTTTTAATAAGTATCAGGCTTATGTCTTATCTTGTTCTATTGGCTATCGGGTATACTCGTACCTCCAAAAAAATTATAATAATTTTTTAAAAAAATAAAAATTTTGAATGTAATAATATTAATTCAAAAGTCGTCTAATAAATTGTAATTTGTAAATTAAATGTCAAACATATTTTTAAGACAAATCTCAAACCATTCTTAACATCCCAAATTTGTAAGTTGTGAAGGAAACATAGATCTAAAGGGTCATTTGGTTTGAAAATTAGGTTTAGTAAATCAACCATAAGAATTTGGGATATTTAAGTTATTGAAATAAGGGCGGGATGGGGACAGGTACGATAACGAGTGTAACTATCAACATGGTTGCTCCCTCAAAGGGAAAAGGACAAGGACGTAACTACCCAGGAGGGAAAAAAAGCTAAATTAACTAGTGAGTTATTTATTGATTCCACAAGCAGCTTTTTTATTTTCTCAGCAAGAACTAATCCTTATCAATGGTAAGCTAAGCAAGAGGAGAGAGGAAACTTCGGGTGAGGGACACTCTCATATCATAGTGGTCAAGAAACTCTCTTGTACTGGCCCGATGATAGCTATTAAAAGGCGTATCGACAAAGCATCAAATAATTAATTAATCTTTGACTCGAGGGGGAAGGACAAGCAAGTCAGTATGTATATCCCCATCATTATTCTCATCTCAGACTTAATAAACCAGTATTTTTTGTATCCATGTCTAGTCAAATAAGAAATTCCCTATCAATTTCAAAACGGATTCAAGGATTATCCACAGATATTTGTTTATTTGTCATCTCTAGATACAATGTATTCTATTGTAAATGATATTGTAAGTATGACATATCATAAAAATATCTCTTATTCCATTAAAATGATATAATATCTTATTATAATTATTTTATACAAAAATTATAGTATTAAGAATCAATTATTTTATAAAGACAACTGTAATATAATATTTTTAAAAGTATAAAATAAGAGGGGTTACAAAGTTGGTAAAGAATGAAGATGAAAAAATGTTGGGATTCAAGGGTTAACGTTATTAATATCAAGCATTAGTGATTGATAAGTTTGAACCGAATATTATAACTAAAGACATAGTTAGTTTCACACATTAATACTTTATCTCAGTAACATAGACATGAAAATGGTTTAAGTTTTTTTCTATCTTTTATTTTCATTGTAAAGAGGTAAGAAAGTAAAATATTAAAAGTTATTTTTTAAATACATATTAGCTTATTTTTTTATTTAAATAATTTTAAATTTTAAAAGCATTCAAGAGATATAAAAATATAATTAAACACTTTTTTAAATATACTCATAATAATATTATGGGTAAAATATGCTTTAGATCCCTAAAAAATTCTTGAAATACTAAATACATCATTTAAAAGTTTTTCATATTTATTTGATAATTTTAATTTTAAAATACATCACTTTTGATTCTTCAAATGTTTTAAATAACGGTTTTTAAAAAGATAAAAAAATATTTCAATGACATTTAAAAGATAAAAAATAATATATTTAAAAAATAAATAAATTAAAATAATATATTTTAAAAAATATATATTTAATATATCGAGATATTTTTGAGACCTAAAACATATTTTATCCTAATATTTTTAAAATGAGATTCTTGAAAATGAAACACGAAACCTTGAAATAAACTGCCAATAACGAAAAATGATTACTAGGATAAACCCAACTTTTGAAGGAGCTTACTAAAGAAATTAAAACTTAAAATTTGTCAACCTAATGCTCTTTATGCAAACTGTGCATTTTAGAAATACAATAAGATGCATAATTACAAACGTTAATTAAAATACCAGTAGATAACATCATGATAAATTAAAAATTTATTAAAATTTCAACTTATAATTTAATTTTCACTCAATTATAACTGTTTTATGTTTTAAAATACACTTTACTTTAAGAAAAAGTACCAAACTTTGCTTACATAAGCTTGGGAACTTTCATTGACAGAGGATAGTGGATATACAGAATCAAAGCAATACGTTCAAATAAAACCTCTCTCTCTCTCAGAGTATCAACTTTTTTGATCTAGTACATTCAAACATTTAAATATTAAAATGTTTTGATAGCTACCCTACATCACAAGATCAGTTCAGTTACTTTTCTAAATCACCACTTTCTTCTTTTGTCCCTTTCATCCTTTTTATTTCATTGCCTTTCTAGAAATCATAACCATTTTGGAGCATAGCCTCACACGTGTGACAATGTTTTAGGTGAAGGCACTTGTTTGGATTTTGTCATGATATCCCAGCAAACAAAGACACAATGTGCCTCATAAGAATTACACAATATTCTCAAAGCTTAAAACAAACAATTTTTTAGAAGAGATAAGGATTGAACAACATAGTCACAAATCACAATACAACTTATACATAATACCAATATCAACTGTGCAACAACCTTCCAAATCACCCAGATGTTTAGTGTTCCCAAGGCTAAATGCCTTTACATTTTGAAAACATCCTTCTAGAAATTTTCCTTGTTTCAATGAAACTTGCGTTTAAGGATATCAGCATTTTTTCTGAACTTGTTGCTTCAGCATACTCTACTGGGTCCAAAGCTGGTACATAGGCCTGAATGCATGCTGATCAAAGAATTCTAGTGAAGAACCAAGTGGATTAACTAATGACAAATTAAAAAATTCAAGTGATACAAGTTCCTGCCAAAAAACTGAACTATGAATATTACCAGGTAAATGATGGCAATCATCTTGGTTGATCTTCATTGGACCTTGTCCGGGTCAAACGTCGACGCCTCCTTGGCACAGGAGATGCAGGTGATGCATCTTCCCCTGCGTCACTAAATATCCTAAGATCATCCTCAACCTCATTATCATGAAGACCCAATAAATTCTCACCCCAAAGATAGCGTCGACGTTCAGATGAACGACGGTGCCTTGTCCATGCATTTGAATGAGCTCTTGGTTCTCGAACAATTTCAAATGTACTATCCATCATCTGAAACAAGATGGTGGTGGTTAACCAAGGCCCATTAGCATTGCCAATGTTGCCTTCACGTTCATCAGATAGCCTACCAATCCCTTCTCCGTTCTCAAGAACATAGTCCCCAACTAGTACTGCTCCTGGCATGGCAGATTGAATAGCACTCATAATATCACCATATTCTCTCTGGCGCTCAAAATGTCTCCAAGCCCTTTCTCTTGTAGGATCAACGTTGGATGGACGAGAAGTAGGATGAACTCTCCTTGCGTGCCTGCGCAATTCCAGATAATCACCTACAAATGAGCATGAGTCCCTTGAGCAACTTCTCTTCTTCATGTTCAGATAATTTCTAGCCTCTTCAACCACCTCCCAGCTCAATACTGTGCCTCGACATAAAGGGCATTTCAAGTTCAACTTTGACTCAGACGAATTATCTGCATCAAAATCTTCAAGCACAGGCCTGTCCTGCAAGTTCTCAGAATCAGCAGTTTCTAAAATTCCTTCATCATGTTGGTCTAAATGCCTACTTGGATCTTGGGCATCACCCTGTCTTGATCCTTGTGCAAGTCCAACAGACAATAGAGTATTAATTTCGTTTTGATGGAGTTCATTGACATCATGCATGTCAGATTGCATAGTAATGTTAATATCAAAACTATTACCAGAATTGTTTGTGTTTACTAAAGAAGTGGGTAAATTTTGGTTCTCCTTAGAATGGTCCCTCATTTTTTTAAATCGGTCCAGGCAATTTGAATGTCTATAACTTGTATCACAAATGTAAGATCTGCAGCCCTTCTCATGAGAGCTGCAAAGGAGGAGAACAGCATTATGTGGATGGTCCATGCAGATAGGACATGAAACTTCATCCAATTCTTTGTGAAGGGCATGAATATCTGAATCACTACATAATCTTCTCTTAACACCAGCCATCTTCTTCACACAGTGTTAACTACTCAACATATTGAACTAATTAGAAAAGGATGCAAGTAACCAGGTCAAAAGATTTTCATTTTTTCATAAGATAATACAAACAATTTTCGATATAAGATTAAAATAAAAGAACCTGGTCAGCACACTAGAAGAACAATTCTATTTATCTAGGATTAAAGAAAGTTACATTAAAAACGTAACAAACTAAAACAAGATGTCATAAACTCCATATGAACAACTTAAGTTATTTTATATTTCGTCACAGACATCAATTATAACATCATATTGGATTCAACCAAACAAATTTAACTAGGAAATCAAATCATCATTCAATTAGGAAAGGACCTATACTAGAATGGTGTCATTGCTTAAATCTGAACTAAAACTAATTCGACTAGGAAAGGACTATGACAATCAATCTTATCTGCTGAAACTACACCTTGTAATTTAAATCTTTACAAAAATCTGAACACCAAAATGTTATAACTTTCAATGTAATGTCACTTTGCTTTAGTGACTATTAATCCACTACTTCTTGAAGCAAATGCCATATGATAAATGAATAAAATATAGGCTTTCTGGTCCACTGAAAAATCCAGATTCCTCGTAGAAGAAAATTAGGTCTCCTCATTATATACAGATTTTCTCATAGAATAAAACTAGGTATCCATAAAAAAAACAGTTTTCAATGACAAAAATAACCAGCAAAAAATTATTGATGGAAATATGAAAAAGGAGATCCATACAAGACAGGAAATTAATTAGTTCAAACAAATATTTAATATGGACAATGCAAAAGGCATTTTTCAGAAAGGAAATAAAGGACATGGTTGAAATAATATGTGGTATTATTTGCTTATAAACTTACCAAGGCAATAACCTCTAGCTATATTCCCTACCAGAGGCTTCTGAGGTTCAGTTTGTAATTATAAGAACTTTAGTTGACTTCACAAAAGAATCAGAGGGGCAATCACTCATGCAATGCTCCAAAGTACGTTAGAAATAATGAATCAATGTATACAACAATCTTGGACAAATGTATAACTAACGGACACTTCTGTACAACAGAATCACCAACAAGCCCCAAAATCTGCGGGTACACCACCAAAAAGGAAGAAAAAGACTATGTTCAGCATCACAAGATCTCAATCCAATAAATTTCATATCAATTAAATTTTAAATCTAGGAATCAGCAGTTGGATATATAACCATATAAACAGAGAAATAAGGACACTTCAATCAAGCCAATTCATCAACACAACACTATACTTCAAATACAATGATACTGGGAAAGTTTGATATTCTAGGTTTCTAACATGTCATTGGTGAATCACCTAATGTGCTAGATCACAAGTAACAACAAGGATTCTGTGATCTAGGCTCATCAATGAATCCCATTTATATTGTTTTGCATATAGGAACATCATACAAAGCAATGGCAGTCTGCAATAGTGTAATTCATCCTAGAAGAGGATAGGAGTGGAACAAATATTATGAAAAAGGATAAATAGGGAAATGGGATTTTGTCTCATTATTTGAGTAAAACTCAAAGATTAAGCAAGAATACAAGATAGTAACTAGAAAACAAAAGGACTTCCAAGAAATATCGTTACAGAATATCCTCCCTAGATATATGATAAGTGGCTAGAATTATTTTCCCGTACAGCATGTTGGTATTATCACTTGGGAACTGAAAATTTCAGGAAATTACTAAGGCATTATGGTGGTGGGTTTTAAATATGGAAGTCAAGGTGTCTTATGCCATAGATAATAGCTACAAGAAAGTGAGATTAGCAGGGTAAGCTGGAATTCTTCCCATCCAATGCAACCAAGGTGCCCACATTACAGCTACTTAGGATCATCAGAACAAATTTTACGCATTCAGGATGCCTGTTCTACATACCCTTCAGAAGTCCAAAAGCATGGTAGTATTAAGCACTACCACAGTCATATAACCAATCAAATGGGCATGATCTCAACAGAGTATCAAATTTGATTCTTTGGTCATATATTATATATCAAGTAGAAACCAAAATAAGAAAAAACATACATGAAATAAATATCAATAGCAAAAGTCTATACAGAAGCATCAAGCCACAAGAACAACAAGGAACCACATAGTTGCCCAAATAAGACAACTACTAAAAAATTTATATAGATAATCAAGCAAACTAGTAATAATTTCCAAGAAAAATCCTCTGTTTCAACAACAAGCACGGAAATTGTAGAACATTCCAATTGAACTCAATCCAATCACCAAATCAAACACAAAAATTAGAACCAACTGGGTTGAAGAAATAAAAAGGAATCCCATAAAAGATTGGGGACAAACTACGTTCAAATTTCCAAAACCCAATTAAATCCCAAGGAAAGTCCTGCATGGCAGGCACAAACCCCAGATCAACACCAATCACCACACCAATTCAAAACAAACCCTAAACCTAACCCCCAAATCCAAACCCTGATCAGAATTCAATAACCATAAAACAATTCATGAATTTTCATGGGAAAATTAAAATCCACAAACACCACAACACAATCAACAAATTGAGAAAGAGAGATCAGCCCCAATTAGGATCCAGAAATATAAATTGCAGAAAGTAAACCAGAAAAATCAAATCTTTAGCAGAACAAAAGGTGGGGATTTACAAAAAGGTTGATTTTTAATTTTTATTTTTTTCCTTCTTCTTCTGGAGTTGGTATATGCAAGAGATCACAAAGGATGCTGAGAACAGAGAAGAAACAAGACACGGAAGAAAATAGAATTGCAAAATAGATGGCTTTATTATATATTTATGTATATTAAAAATTTAAAATAGAATTTGGATTTGGGACGAACAAAGATGAAAATGCAGCGTGCACCTATCAACAAGGATAGTGATTCACGGGTCCGAAACACATTTTGGGCTAAATCCTGGGTTTAAATACTTGCGTACATGAAATTGGTAGGGTACGTATATACAAACAAATATGGTAGATACATGTGCATCTATTACTTGTTTTATCAATATGTATAAAAATTACCTGAAATTTAATCATAATCTTTGTATAGTTAAATTTATTAATTTTATCTATTAATACTTTAAAAATTAGATAAAGAAATATTTGTGATGAATTATGTGCAAAACTTCAACTCTTTTACACTAAATTTTTAGGTGTTAAACTAAACATATTTAGGTAGAGTATAACTAGTATGTCATGACTTTTAGAAATAGTTTTATATTAACTTTAATCTTAGTTTTTTGTTTATATGATTTTTAAAGTATTAATGGTAGAAAATAATGAAAAAGGCTATCAGATAACAATGAGTGGATGGGTAACTTGTACTTTCTTTGATAGGTATTGTTGTTGGTCCTAGGTCTGGTAGCCAACACACTTACTATAAATGAAGAGTTATAATTGAATATCATTGTAAAATTTTTTAGTAATATTAAAAATAATGACTTATATTAAAATAACTCAAATAAAGATATTATGTATCTCCTACATCATAACTTAGTCTTACCTCTACCCTTAACATCACCATATCCCCATCATTGTCGGTGTCGCCACAATCGTTATGGTCACTACTATTACCATTATCCCACTGTCGCTGCCACTGCTACGGTCACAACGGCAACGATGACGGTGATGACATTGACGACGGAATGGTGGGTAATAGTTGCAATGGTGATCACAATGGTAGTGACTGTCAACAACGGTTGTGGTGGCAGTGACACTGATGATGGTGGAGGGTAAGGGTGATGTTGGGGGTTAGGATGCGAGTAAGTTACGTTATATTATTTTTAAGTAAGTTATTTTAATTTGAGTTATTATTTTTAATCTTATGTTTATTATCTATTCCTCTCATGACAAATATTTTTCTTACTGGATACACTTCCTCTATATATATATATATATATATATATATATATATATATATGTAAACTTGGGTTGCTAATAAATTTATAAAAACTCATGTCAAAAAAGTGAAATATAAATAAAAAATATAAAAAGCTTGGTTGTTTATAATAATTTATAATTGGAGCAAAATTTATATAAAAATATGAGTTTTTAGGCTTGATATGATGTGATGGAATGCTTTTAAAGTTAGATAAAAATATTAAATTGTATTGTTATTTATGATAAGTAGTATTATAGATGCTCTAAGATTGTGTTTGATAGTAAATATGTTTTTTATACTAGGAATCATGGTTCCTAAAAATGTTGATACTTGAAAATCATAATTCTTGGAAATGCGTAAAATATGTTTGGTTGTTTTAATATTTTTTTAAATTAAAGATTCTCGTGTTTGATTATATTACAACTTTACTAGGTACATAAGAATTTCTTACAAATATAGCAAATTAATTTTATTAAATATTTTTACTCCAATTTTATGATAAATACAACAATTATATAATTTAATTATAGAATTAAAATAAATTTACATATAAACCCACAAAGTTGTACTAGACACGGACCACAACTCACGGCGCTATCTTTTTTGTGCTAATTCAAAACAAATTACAAGCTATATTGAAAATGAACAATAGAACTGTGAACAAACCGCACAACATTGTGGGTGATATGCAAGTGATTATTTATTAAAAAACATTAATAGATAAAAGATCAATTGATAAAATATTAAATAAGGGATCAGGTATAATTGATAAATATTTGTAATATCTATAAAAAATATTAATTAATAAAAAATTAGATAAGATATTCAAATTTAAATAGAGTAATAGACAAACAAGGTAATTTATATAATTATAAAAAAGGAAAGTACAATAATTTTATGTAATTAAAAGTTTAGAGAAGGTTAGATTCCCACCCTCCTTAAAAATGTTTTCGTGGAAAAGTAAACCAAAATTGAATATTGGAATTATATTTTCCAATTTTTTTTTTTGAGAAAGCAAAAAAGAAAAGATAATAACATTACTTAATCTATGTAGTTTGCACTCATGACAAGTTTTTTTATACCATTGTGTAAAACTTACAAATTTTTCTTAGTTTTTAATTATATGATTCACATCTAATATCTATACCAGTAAGTTCTTGGGACAATTGAAAAACTCATAAACTTCATGTCATAACCTCTTTCTTCACTTAAAACGAGATGATTCTTCTTGTATAAAATTTCTTATTTATAGAGAAAGTATCATAATTTTAATGTGGAAACAAATATTTAATCTATAAATAATATATTTAAAATTTAAACAAATGTTAAAAATAAAACAATAAATTTTTCTAAATAATCTCTAGAGATTTAAAATAAAAATAATTTGAATTGTTTTCCCACCATCTTTCCTTCAATTAAAATTTTAATTTCATCTTTATGATGCTCGTCACAATATATTCTCAAAGCCTTTGGTAAATGTTTCTATTTTCCCCATATATTATGTCAATAAGCTTTAATGATGAACAAAGATACTTGTGAGTTTCTAAGGTCTTGCCTCCTAATTTTTTCTTTTAAAATTGGTAATATATTTTTTTATGGTTTGTAATTTATATAATATTTTAATATTAATTAAATTAATTAATTTATTTGGAGAGGCAATAATATCAAGTGTTATTGTTCACACAAAATTTTATTATCTTTTAATAGTTTTTGTTGTAAAGATAATGAAATTTTATATAAGTATTCTTCTTTTTTTATAAATTTTTAAGACATTATTAATTTTTCTATTTTTTCACAATATATAAAAATATGTTTTATTTTCTTTTCGATAATATATTCCTTCTATATTTTATTATTGTTAAATTAAAAATGATAGATAATTAAATTTACTAGAATTATTAGCCTTATTTTAATATTTAATGTAAATTTAGTTTTAGTCCTTTATTTTTCTTTTAGTGTGGTTCTTTGATTTTTTTTTTTTGGTTTTAATCTCCACTGTCAAACTATAATTTTTCTTTTATTCTTTAATTTTAAGTAATAATATTAATTCGACCATTTTTGCCGTTCATGACTTAATACATCATTGGGAATTTCAAGGGATAGTCTTATATAATACTATAAGAGAAACTACGCTTTTAATATCTTTGTATATTCAAAATAGTATATATCAAACAAATTTGTAAGTAATTAAAAAAACAATTTACTTAAAAAATTTATACGGGACCTTTTTTGTCATACTTCCTAATAAATGTATGTCATTATATTGCTAACATCATGTATTTTTTAAAATTAGAGACTAAAATCAAACAAAAAAATTATTTAAATGACCAAATATAAGATCCTGTTTTTTTAACAATATATAATAAGTATGTGAAATAAATAAAATAGACAATTAAATTTAATTTAAGCATAATTAATGGATTAATTATGAAATATTTAGTTTTATTATTTATGTGGAGATTTATATTTTAGATTGATGAATGTGATTAAAATTAAGTACGTTTAAATGATGGAATATGAAAAAGTAAAGTTTAGTGAGGCGAAGAATGATTATAAATGAGATTCTTTTATATTGAGGTAGTTATGTCGATTTTACAGAAGTATTTTGAAAAATCTATTATCGGAAGGGGATGAGAGTACATTTAGCAAACAAAATTTACTAAATACACCCTAACGCTATATAATTTATTCTTCTCCCCTTTTTCTTTTTTTCTTCATTTTTCTCTGACTATTTTCTTTCTTTCACTGCTCATCCATTCTTCTTCTTCTTGCATGGTGAGCTTCTGGCTGGTGGATTCCAAAGAAGTGCCCATCGAATTTTATGTTTTTGATTGTAGATTATTATAGGTTTGTCTGATCTATTTCTTCAGACCTTTTTCCATTTATTTTGGGTTCAGTCATTCTCTTTGGAAGAGGATTTTCTTTAAAAATCCTAATTTCTTAGGTTCCTGTTTGATTTAAGATTCTTGGTAGATTTTGAGTGATTTCTTCGGTTGAATTTCTCTTTCTTCATTAAATTTATCTTTTAAAGAAAGAAATAGGTAAGAAAAACTGAACTGCTAATTTTAATTTACGGAATTACAAATTTATGGACGTGAAATCAATAGAATTTAATTAATTAACCTTTTGAAATGAATTTGATTATTATGTGGAATTGATTGTATTGGTGAAATCGATGTTTTGCTATTGATTTTTGTGATGATTGAAATTGTGATAAAATGCATATTATTGTGATGTATGATGATGATATGTATATTGAATTTGATGAATATAAGTAGTTATAGGAGATAACTTACCCTTGGGTGATGTGCATATATTTATACACATGTGATGTGTATTCAGTTGTGGTTGCTTCTAAGATTAATGTAATTCGGATACCAGATATGCAAGTGAGGGTAATATGTTTTACATTATTATTTTGGCACCAGATGTGCAAGTGAGGGTGTACCCTTAGGATGTACCTAAACAATAATTGTTTTTTCATAAGGGTCAGATAGACTCTAGACAACAGAATATTCTAAAACTTCAGTTGGTTGTTAGATGAGTCAAGTAGACACTAGACACCAATTGAAAGAAGTCTTTGGCCACCTTGATGTTTGAACTAAGTGTTCTGGAAGATCTGTGTCACGTTAGTACATGGTATTGAATGCTTATACTCAGGAGGAACATAAGTGTAATTGATTGGTTGTTATATTCATTGTGATGAACGTGCTTTGCACCGGAGCAAATGACGGTGGTGGTTTTGAGAAATAAGAGGACCAAAATTGATAGCGTTTAGGATTTGACTAGAAGTAACCTATGTTTTGGTTAGATGTTAGAATATTTTGAAATCTATGTATTTAAGTAGTAAAAAATAGTATAAAATCGACAACTATATTATGGAATATAATATAATGGAATTATAATGTACTGAAGGAATGACATGATGTAAATGTTTTAAGTTGAATTTGAAGATTTGATGTATGAAATTTTGTTTAAGTTGTTGAGTTGTGAGAAATATTGCAACACTCTTGCAATTATGCAAATTCTTGTTGGGTGATAACTCTTGTCTAGCGAAAAGTTATCTCTGTTGATGGATTTAGTGGCTTTGTGCCAATGGCGAATCTCGCCCAATGTAAAGTCGTCCCTGTTGGTGGATTTATTGACTTTGTGCCTAGTGAGAAGTCTCGCCAATATGAACCTAGAAAACAATGACTTTTCATTTTTTGTAATGTTTCATTAATTTAGAAATTAATGTAACATGTAATTAATCATATATGATAATTGCATGATAATGAGTATTTAATTTTTCTTTAGGAGTTATGATTTTGAATAGCCACCTAATTCTATAAATAGAGGTTGAATTGTACTCAAAAGATAACCATTGGATCACTGAAATTATAATTGGGTTTTTCTCCTTTAGTAAGAGATGAATTTCTCTTTAGAACTTCTCAAGGAGTTCTTCCTTGTGGCATTCTATTAGACTTATCAAGAGTAAATCACCACCCTTGTCACATACTTATCTTCCATCCTTGGAGGTGACGTCATATATCCCTTCATCAAACAATTTTCATCATTTCCATTTTCTTGTTTACCCAACTCACATTTTTTTATTAGCTTATTACCTTCCAACCTAGATAGATCCGCAAAACGAATCTAACCCCTCTGAATTCACATAAGTTGGTATTAGAGCTTCAACACTAGATTTGGAACTGTGGTGAATATTTTTTATACAAGGCGTTTAATAGAAGGTCATTTGTGTTTATTTTCAGTTGATGGACGAAGTTATAACAACGTGGTAAGCTAAAGATGGGTGAATAAACTCAACTTACCAACGAGTCTTCATCCTAGGAAAACTAAGTTTAGATTCATTATTGGAAAATATGTGGATGAAGTGACATGCGATATTGCTCCCTTGGACTTATGCCATTTTCTTTTAGGGAGGTCTTGGTTGTAAGGTAAAAGGATAAATCCTGAAAGACTTTCAGTTTTTTTTGTGCATGAATGATGCAAACTTAATTTGAAATTTCTAACACCAAGCCAAGTTAGTGATGATCAACCTAAGTTGAAGGAGAAAATAGAAAAAGAGAGAAAAGAAAAGAGAAAATTAGAAAAAGTGTGAAGAGGAAGAGAGAGAAAAAAAACGTTAAAATGAAAGCTGCTAATGATTTTTCTTCTTTTATTGATATTTTGAATGCACATGATCATGAGAATACAACCAGAAATTGCCATATGTGAGAATCACTTTTACCGAGTCATTGTACATCTAGTACATTGTTGAAGTTAAAACTCATGAAGAAAATGCACATGTCTATTTAAAAAGAAGAATTCCTCTTGGGTTTAGAAACCAAAAAGGAAAACTTCTTTTATGCATAAATTTTTACAAGTTACATTTAATCCTGGAGGTTGATTTTGTTCATTTTAAATTATAAGTGAATAAAATTTGTAGAAAAATAAAGTCATAGATTCGAGGACAAATCTTTTCGAAGAAAAAAGAATTTAGGTATCTTACTAGACAATCATTGTCGCTGGGCGAAATACTCTGATTCCTCGTTGAACAACCTTACTCGCTTAGTGAGAGTGAGTAGTGCATGTGTTAAGTGTATTATTTGGTATTTTAATATATTGAGTTTTATCTTTATTGTTTATGATTACATGGATGAGTAGTAGCGAAGAAAATATTGACATTTATTTTGAAATGTTAAACCAAATTAACAAATTTTAATAGACAAAAAAAAAACTACTTTTCATGGGATCAAAAAGTTTATTACACCATGTAAATATAAATTTATTATTATTTTTTTAAAAAAAAAGAGTCTCAACAAAAAAGTGTGAGCTGAGAAGCCAGAAAAAGGGTTTGAATAGAAAAGAGAGGTACGGAGGAGATGGAACCTTACAAATAAGAAAATGTAGGATTAAGTGATGTTGAAACATTTGATGTTGAAACATTTGATGGTATGAAAATATGCATATCAAAGAATGACATTTTTTATCATAAGGCTAAAAAAAAGCAAAAGTGTTAGAGAATATTGAGTGAAAATGAAAGAAATGGTTACTAAAAAACTTATGAGTTCGACAATGATATGATCATATAATAGTTGTGTTCTATTGCAATTCAACATACATTCTAATACTTATATATTGAAAGGTTTTGACATCTAAATTAGTAAATCTCCCCGTTCTAATACTAGATTTGAAGCTTCTGTTGCATGAATTTATTTAAATTATATATTATCTAAATTAATATTTGGTTTTTTTACTATATTTGCATAGGAAGTTATAAAAACATTTAACTATATTATAAAGACAAACTTTATGCCTAATTTTATTAGTCATTATATATATGTCTAAATTATATATTTAATACTAGTAATTTCTTTATGCTTAATTTTATTAGTCGTTATTTCTTAAAGACAAGCTTTATATATTGAGTTTAATTGGTATATACTGTCAGTGTAAAAGATTTTTACACTGACATTCAATCATGATTTTTTATTTATGTGACTTTTAAAATAATAATGAATAAAGTCAATAAATTACCATGAATGAATAGTTGTGATTGAATGTCAGTATAAAAATCTTTACATTAACAGTGTATACCAATTAAACTCTTATATATTTATAAAATTATTATTTATCTACCGTATTTTCATAATTTTCATACTATATTTTCATAATTTTGAACTGATTTACCCTATAAAATGTTATCTACTGTGACAATAAAAAAATATTACATACTATATTTTCATAATTTTTTTATTTGTATACTGAATTTTCATATATTACGAATTAATTACTATTTTTATTCTATAACAATTACAGAAAGAGAGCATTATTAGTATTGAAAATAATACACTATTACTATATTATATACTCTACAACTGTAATATCTATGATACATAATAAAAAAATATTATTTTTAATAAGGTCTAAATTTATAAGAATAAAAAATCATAAGATGTTATAATGCTACGAAAAAAAATAATTATTCCTCTGTTTCTCTCCTTCCTACTATTGATACATATTATTTTATTATTATAGTCTATTTTATATAAAAAAATATTTATGTAAAGTTGTATTGAATCTATTAAACAAAACTAGTTTTAATTTATTCGAGCAGCAAATATTTTCAATTTAAAAAATAAAAATTATATTTAACTACTTTTTAATCATTTGACGATTAAAAATTAAATGTAGAATGAATAAAATAAATTTATTTCATTACAAAACTAATTAGGCTTTTGTTTAACGAGACTGTTACAAATTTGTTTTTAATCATAAATTGAATGTTACGAATTAAAATCATTTAAACTTTTACATGAGAAATCCATTTTTTATTAAATATAATTTATCTCTATTATGCATTATTTTGGCCTACTACGTCAATGGTACTCTTAATAAATAATTAATTATGTGCACTATGTTAATTAGTCTTAATCAATAATTATGCAACACGTTAGTTAGTTATTCTCAACCAATAGTTATGCATCACATCATAATTAATTAATTAATTTAATTAACTTTTAAAACAAGAAATAAATCTATTTATCTCATAAATTATACCATGTACAAATCACGTATAATCAAATTTATATTAGGATTAGAGTTTAATTATTAGAAATCATAGTAAAAGTGGAGTTAGTCTCTATTATACATGTATAATTTTCTTACATTCAGTAACCACTTAAGAGAGAATAATACTTTAAGAATGAAATTGCAGGTTTAGTTGTTTTATTTCCCATTTCCCATTTGCAGTTAGTTTCCTTATCAACGTGTATTTCTTAGTCCTTATCATAGGGATTACATTCTCATCTTTAACCTTTAAAAAAACAAAGGAAGAAGAGGATACTCACATCAATAAAAACAAATATTAAAATCACTGTTGTCTGTATCCATACTAAAGACAGTTTAAAATTTCCTATTTTTCCTTTATATATCTATGGCCAAAATGTTCAACCGTGCACCAAGTACAAAAATTTGATAGATCTGATGAGCAACTATTATACCATGATCTTAACCTCAGCTTGTACAAAAAAGAATAAACACATGATGAGATCATAAAATAGAAATCACACGAGACAATAGGTAAGTATTGTGATAACCCTATAAGCAACATCAATTCCAATCTTTTCTGCTTCTTCAAAGACACTACTGTATAGTGAAAATACAACACCATCAAACATCACTGCAGAAAATGTGACTTTGTTTCAGGAAGGACCACTGGATCTTAACTAATATGCCTGACGATTCCTTTTGCTTCAAGGGACGCAAACATAAATTGGAAACAAGAAATTGAGTCACGAATGAAAGTTAAAAGCAATAGTACCTATTCATAAATAATCATATGTATGGTGTTCTTGATTTGTCTTGTATTTGCTCACACATCCACTTGTTTTTAATTGTTTTCCAACTGAGCTCGAAACTTTCATTTATCCTTCATGCAGTTTTGTGAACTTTACTTGTTGGAGGATATTTCAATGCATAAGAGAATAAAACTATCATATCATCTGCAAACTTATGAGTTTTTGAGTAACCATGTTTTTTCAACTTTAACTCAATATCCTCTAAACACTTTGTGTTTCTTTTAGCTTTGCGATCAAGAATGTCATTTTTGAATGCCCATGCATCTCTTTCTACCATCAAACGCTTGAACATCGCCTAACATTGCGTCTTCTTGCGACGCTCCATCTCCCACACCTCTCTCTTTCTCTTTCTATCTGAACTCTCTTTCTTGTTCTTCACCTCACACTCCTCTTTTGTACCACAAGATTTGGATGGTATGTTTGTTACTTTAATCCATATTGTCTTCGCATAGTAAACCTTTTTATTCTTCAACTCACACACCTTTGAGGATATAATTTTTGAATCTTTTACTTTTTCGAATGGTTGGTTTAAGGAACCCAATAAAGACACTTCACTGGAATTTTAGATATCTTTATAATCAACTTTTTGTAGAATTGCTCTCTTTCTACCATTATTTTTTACTACCATTATTTTTGAAAATCGATGAATGAAAGGAAAGCAAATAGCGAGAAAGGAGTGAGTAAATTATAAATGATGTTAATAGATAATATAAATGCACGAGGAAATATTATATAGAAAGAAAGATTAGATAAATTTAATCTTTAAAATATTATTCATGAATAGGTATAAAAATTTTATCGGAAATTTTGAAATGCATAAAAAATTATTTTTAATTTTAAAAATTTTAATATTAAAAAATATGAATTCATATTTATAAAGATTACAAATAGGTATACATATATTATTTTATCAACTTTTTTATAAAATATATAATTTATTCATGTATAATAATAATAAAAAATTTTATATCTTAATTTCTTATAAGTTTATATTATGAGAATTTTTTTTATTTTAAATGTTAATTTTTTATTGTTAATGAATATTATTATATTTTATTGATTATTAAAATTTAAGCTTAACTATTATGATATATTTTATTTATATTTTTTTTGTGTACATTAACTGTACAATTAATGTTTTACCTTAGTCTTAAAGTTTATAAAATTATTATATTATATTTACTTGACATGTTGTTATCTATTATTTAATTATTATTATTATTTTATTAATATTAGTTCAACATCAGTTGAACTAGGGAATCTTCAACCATTCGTTAAATAACTAGTCTAATTTTTAAAACATTTATTAATACTATATATAAATAGAGCATTTCTAATTTTATAATTAATTATTTTAAAAATATAATTTTAACTTCTTAAAATTAACATTTTAAATTTATTCATATATAAAGTATAAAAATTTCTATATAAGAAATTAATATATTTAAATAAAATCTTAATATTTTACAATATTTATGATTTTTATTTAAATTTAATTTACATTGATTACATATTTTAAAAGTTTTTTAATTTGTTTTTAAGCTTTAAATTCATAACTTCAACCATCTATTTATATGAAAAATAATAACAAAGATGGTTTGTATTATGAAAATATTATTCAGCGTATAGAAGTTTTTATCTATTTTAAATTTTATAATTGTTAATTAAATTTATTTTATAATTATTTTATTTAAAGAAATATTTGTAAATCATCTTTAAAATTTATTTTATTTAAATAAAATATAGTATTTTGAGATATTGTTTTATTTATATTATCAGTGTTAATAACAGACGAAAATCACAAACAGAAGATAAAGAGTAATTTTAATAAGGATTAATGTCTATGTTCGAGATTGAAATAGATATAATACTGACATAGGTGTTATAGAAAATTTAACTTTTAAACTTTAATCATCTAAATGGGAAAATAGTTTGGTACATATAACCAACAATCTAGTTTTCCAGCATAATTTAAATTTTATTTATTTGATTAAATAAAAATAGTTTTAAAAATTAAATATTAAAAAATAACATTATCTTTTTGTCTCTTTGTTCGGTGATAGATCTTGACACAAAATTTTGAAAGTGTCAAAATAAATTTAATTTCATATAAATTCTAAATTAAATATAATTTTTAATATTTTATTTAAAATAGAGATTTTATTCCTATTTTTTTTTCAAAATTTATAATTTTGGTTCTCTTGTTTTGAAATCTATTATCTTTGATTTTTTAAAATTAAAAGTACCTTACATTTAGCAATTAACTTAATATGCTTCAAACTCAGCGACATAGCAGTATAATATGAGTTTATTTGTTTATTTCATTTTATAATCAATGTCAATTATGTTAAAAATCAACATTTTCTGAAATGGTCAAAATTGAGAAATTTACAAAATTGAAATTATGTAAATTTTGGTAAAAGGAGATAAAGAATGCCAAATATTGAAAAATAAAAAAAAAAATAAAAAATACATTTAAGCTAACCTAAATTTTTTTAGTGATTAAGCGGCGTAAATTTTAAGTTGTAAGGATAACACAAAAAAAATCTAATGTGATATTTGATAAATCTACGTCACAAGATATTTTAAATATAACTAATTAAAAACTTTTGTTATATTTTATAATATAATAATATAACAAACTTTTAAAAAAAGTTAGACTCGGACAGTCTCATATATTGTCATTCTCAAAATTATACAAATAGAACTATGAGTGTGGTACAAGTATAAACATTTTAAATATTAAAATACAAGAATTTTCTTGTTTTACACTCATTTAATTTTTTAAAGAAAACAAGTTAGCAAATTATAACTATAAAATTTTTAAAATACATCCAAACTTGCCAATTTACTCTTAAAGTTTAGGTAAGTGTAAATTAGCAAATATTTATAATTATACAACTTTTAAACTTACATCTTCTTATATTTTAGAAAGAGTAAGATAGAAAACTATATATATATATATAAATTTATTTAAATAAACTCAAGGTATAAATTACTAATTTATTTAAAAAACAAGTAAATATAAGTAAATAAATCTCTAAAATTAATATTTTTTATTAATTACATTTTATTATTTAATACCCATATATGTAATTATAAAAAAAATAGAATAACCATGGTTGCCATTGTTTTTTGTTAAAGAAGAATCCTTCATTAATTATTGGTGGTTTGCGTGTTGGTTTTCCGGATAGAAAAAAAGTCATACACAAGAGGAGCAATTTAAATTGATACAAAAACACATAAAAGAAATGAAGATAAGATGAAAGAGAAATTCATATCAATAAGAAATCAAGAACCAGATGAAGGTGAAAAGTGATAGATGCAACCAAAAATATCAAATAATAAATTATTGTATACATGTTGTTCTTGATTTGTCTTGAATTTGCTCAGACATCCACTTGTTCTTAATTGTTTTCCAATGCATGAGAGAACACAACTCTTATATCATGAGCAAACTCACAAGTTTCTAAGTAACCGTGTTTCTTCAACTTTGACTCAATATCTTTTAAACACTTCAGGTTTCTTTTAGCCTTGCGATCAAGAATGTCATTCTTGAATACTCATGCATCTCTTCCTACCATCAAACGCTTTAACATCGCCCAACATTGCATTTTCTTGCAACACTCCATCTCCCACACCTCTCTCTTTCTCTTTCTATCTGAACCTTCTTTCTTGTTCTTCACCTCACACTCCTCTTTTGTACCACAAGATTTGGATGAATTGTTTGTTACTTTAATTCATATTGTCTCCGCATAGTAACCTTTCTTATTCTTCAATTCACATACCTTTGAGGATATAATTCTTGAATCTTTTGCTTTCCCGAATGGTTGATTTGACGAACCCAATAAAAACACTTCACAGTTTTCTGGAATTTTAGATATCTTTATAATCAACTTTTTGTGGGATTGCTCTCTTTCTACCATTATTTTTGAAGATCGATGATGAATGAAATGAATGCAAATAGAGGGAAAAGAGTGAGTAATTATAGATGATGTTAATAGATAAGATAATTGTATGAGGAAATATTACATAGAAAGAAAGATTAGATAAATTTAATCTTTAAAATATTATTTATGAATAGATATAAAAATTTTATCCGAAATTTTGAAATACATAAAAGATTATGATGTGATTCTGATCAATGTTAGTTAAAATAAAATTTTAAATATCACGAATATATTTTTTAAATCAAATCTAACAAAACAATCAATTACTCAAATATCAAATGAACAGCACAATATCCGATTGCTATTCCATAATAGATTTTTTAAAATAAAAATTTCATTTTAGAGATACTAGTGTTTTCCATTGATAATTAAAAAAAATTAATTTTAAAATAAAAGTGAAAAGGATGGATTATATGAAATAAAATCGAAAAAACAAAATCTTAGAAACATTCTCGTTAATTCATTCGAGAGGGAAAATTTTTTGGTACCTAGAATGGGAAATTTTGTGGAAAAGATTCGATTTCTTAAGATAAAGTAGTTATAATCTAATAATCTGGACTAATTTTTTTTTTTGTATAAATATAAATATGTTTATTTTAAATCTTTTTATTTATTATGTTTATTTAAAATTTTTTATAATGAAAATAAATGAAATAAAATTATTTCTTCAGAAATGATAGGTAAGAAACGAAAAATAAATATTTGTTATGTACGTTAAATAAATAAATTAAGAAAGATATACGTGCATGAAACTAAGAAAAAATAAATCTTAAGACATGAAATTAATTATTTTATTTATTCTAGTTTAAAATATTATCAAATTAAAGAATATGTATTAGAAATAAATATTTCCCTTCTCCTTCCCTTCAAAAACTAGCAAAATTTACTCATTATTTTTACGTGAATTTTAATGTAAAGAAGAAACATATATTTAAAAGTTATACTAAGGTATCATTTAATTCAATTTATTTTTACCTTTAAAATTATTTAATGGGAAGATTGGTTAAGCAGTATTTATACTTACAGTTTTATTTAATGAATATAAATTTATTAAACAATAAAGAAGAATAATTTATCTAATAACTTTTAATTTTAAAAATAAATTATAAAAATTAAATGAAGAATTATTTATACTTATTTTTAAATCTCTATATTTTTCATACATTAGACCAATCGATACCTAAAAATATGCTACTAATATTTAAAGCACTATTCGATTTTCTAATATTTAAAGCACTTTTATTATGATTTCTAATAGTTGAAAAATTACATGTATAATTTTCTTACTTCAGTAACCATAAAAGAGAGAAAATAATATTTTAATAATAAAATTGAAGGTTTATTTGTTTTATTTGCCATTTCACATTTCTGTTTTGTTATATAGAGGGGACAAATACGTTTCACATTCTCATCTTTAAAAAATGAAGGAAGAAGAGGATATTCACATCAATAAAAACAATATTACAATAACTGTTGTCTGTATACATATTAAAGACACTTTTCCTTTCCTATTTTTTATATATCTTCTGACAAAATGTTCAACCATGCACCAAGTACAAAATTTGATAGATCTGAGCAACTCCTATACCATGATCTCAACCTCAGCTTGTACAAAAAAGAATAAACAAATGAAGATATCATAACTAACACAAATCACAAGAAACAATAGGTAAGTATTGGTATAACCCTGTAAGCATGTCAATTCCAATCTTGACTGCTTGTTTAAAGACACTACTGTACAATGAAAATCCAGCACCATCAAACATCACTGCAGAAAATGTGACTTTGTTTCAGGAAGCACCACTGGATCTTAACTAATATGCCTGACGATTTCCTTTTGCTTGAAGGGACATAGACATAGATCTTAACCTGCCAGTTATCTCTGTGAATGATGGCCGGCTTTCAGGGTCAGGTGACCAACACTCTTCCATAAGCTGCCTCCATTCAGAATCACACCGTTCAGGCACAGGAGGTCTAAGAGTGTTCTTTACAATACCCCCTACATGAACATGCCACGAAAAGAGATGCAAGTCAGTAATGGAAGTTAGCAAGCTACCACTATTATTCCAGTAGCATTAATCAGTAGATTAGGAACATCTGCAAGGAACTATATCTTTGCAAAATTAGCATGCAATAGGGGCAATTAACAGCTGTAATAGGTAGAGCAGGGCATTCTCATCATTTTAAATTATAGAAGATATATGAATAACAAATTCCCAACATCCAATAATATCAAGAATAAAATATAACACAAATTTAAGAAAACTTATATTGTCAACGATCATGCATCCTCGGCACAACTGCTCTCCTAACTTATGTCCACCAAGTTGATAATTTGATATATTTTCTAATCCTCTTCATCAAGTTAAGTCCTTAATAGTGGTAACAATAGTTTCTTTCATACTCAATGACCTTGTCTGGTCAATTTTAAAGAGCTACATGCCTAGTAAATTTTGTGGAGCAATGAACAACATAGAAGTCAGAAGAGTTTCTCACAGGGATTTCTTGCAAACAGTTTCATCCATAGTTTGAGTCGAAAGTTCTGAAAATACCAACATCGGTTGAAGATAAAAGAAAAATATTCTACGCCTTATATATCCTCCAATACACTTGGTCAATTTTATAAGGTTTTTCTGATAACTGGGTGAACCAATCTCTGCATTCTAATACTTACCAGTCTACTAAACTACTATAAGGAACAAAAATAATGAAATGCAAATTGACCAAAGCAAACAAACTACCAAAAGTTGCGACACTTCATCATTAAAATGAATACCATCTGGTCAGGCATTAGTCATACCAGGAGAACAACAAATGAGGTATTCAACAAAGAAAAATTTACACTTATATATCCTATAAAGCATTTCAACCATATTGTTACTTGCGCACATGTACCATCCTTATACCATAAAGAATCACATTAAAACTCCATACAGATATCAGTCCAAGTCAAGACAAAATATAACAGAAAGTAATGCAATCTCCTACAGTAATAAGATTTCAATTTTCTTTATGTTACATTTCTACCACAAAATTTCTTGTCTGATAAAATAATTTAGCTCTCCTTTTAAGGTATAATTTTGTTGACAGATTCTTACCAATAATGGCGCCACAATGCATATCAGCATAAGGTTCCTCTCCTGTTAATAACTCCCACATTGAGATGCCAAATGAGAAGACGTCAACCTGTCAAAGTCATTCCACAAGTTGAATGCCTGCCAAAAGACTCATTGGTTCATCTGTAGTGCTAAATTTTATAAAAATGGTCACCAGTTACCTTTTCAGAAACTCGACTGCTATTCCCATTCAACAGCTCTGGTGCCATCCATGGAAGGGTTCCTCGCACACCTCCAGATACAAGGGTGTTGCGTTTAATTCTTGATAATCCAAAATCTCCAACCTAGTAGAAAATAATCAAACAATGTTGCACAAGAAAAAGTATGTCAAAAAAAGTAAGACATTACACAAAATTTCATTAAATCAGACTAATATTGTCTTTGATGCACAGGTTCTACTTTCTTTCTACCCGGGCTTTTGCCTACCCCCACGTATTTACAAAAACAGAAAAAAAAAACCACGTAAGTTTAAAAAAAATCTCACTCAACAAATCCTGCGCATGTAGAAGGGTAAGGACGTGACACAAGAGCTTGATACAGAGTTGGAATTAGCCTTTTCATTACAATGCCCCCCTCTGGCTGAATCGATTCTGCTTCACTTGAAAAGAAATCTCATCCTTGCGTTTTTAGAATGATAGTTCTCGAAATCTTCCGTTCCTTATAAAAAGACGATATAAATTTGATTGATTTGTTGAAACCATTATAATTCAAAATTTAGTTGATATGACCAAAAAATTGAAAGTATAATAGCTTTCAAATCCAACACACCAAGCCTGCAATCTACAATATTCTAAGAGACTTTGGCCTTTTAAATTTTTGTTTTTCTTTTGTAGAGTTTCATTTGCAGCCTCCTCAAGTAGTGAAGCTTATTCCATTCAGAAGTCCACAATTTTTCTTCCCTCCACATTTATTGCTTCACTTCCTTCTAAAATATCGTTGGGTACTAGAGTTTTTTGAAAACAAAATGCCCCAACAATTTATGTCTCAAGACAGTACCACAACCCCATGTGAGTGATCTTTAAGTATGGAAAATGCAGTGCAAAATACCTTGAGCTGAACTATAATAATAATGAAGAATGGTAATAATGAAGAAAGTTGGTTGGCAAAGATCAACCTCCATATCACTTAGACTGCTATAGACATAAAGGCTTCAATTTATAAAGTGGCTTTAATTTATTTTGGGTGCAATATTTTCAAAAAGGCTTTTGCATGATCTGGCAAGCAATTTCATGGAGTATATCGGTGAAATCAGAGATCAACCCACAGTAACATTTTCCTCAATCAGAGCCTTGAACAGTGTAATGAAAGGAGTTTTCATCACCTATTCACCTTCATACAATTCATCATTCCCAAGATAACTTTCCAAATTGTTCAGAATCTCCTTAATGCTTTGCATATCTCGATCTGTGGAGAGTCAATGTCCATGGATATTAATTCAAGTGCTTCTTACCATGTCTCTAGTAATAAGTATTTTTTTCTCATATGTCTTTCCCTAAATTCCCTCATCTTCTCACATTAGCTAATTGGTCCAAAGCTACATCTCAAGGCATTGGTCAAGTTTTTCTTTCTCACTCCTTACATTTAACATCTCTTCTGTATGTTCAGTTATGTTTAATGTTAATTCTTTTATCATATAGGAGCGTGGTTTGGGCAGACAGATTTAGCTGAGTGACACACTCACTCAAGCATTATTTTTCTTTCACAAATATGACACATTGGCCTTAGATATCAAATTGTGGATTACTAAGCAAGACTACAAGACCTACCTCACAACCAAAGGTGACTTTGTTTCCATGCACTCTAGGTCACCAAAGAATGGATCCCAACTATGTAACATTTAGAAATCAAAGATTCATCTCTTCTTGAAGAAGATTTTTTGTGCTCACATCTCTTGAGACAATTTGAGAGAAGGCCAAGGTTCTCGATACCAATAACATTTGAGTTTTCCTTTACATTACCCCTCAAAAGTTTGAAGGCCTCATCTTTGCTTCTTTAGAGAATATCATTGCATGATTTCAAAGAGTGATTTGCTGCTATTGGAGACATTGGCATAGGAATTTGATTAACATAGAACTTTCATGTTGTTGGTCCTCTATAGTTTGATATACCTCCTCCTCCTCCTATGATGCACACTTTAATCCTAGAGTTGTAGTCATGATCATACGTGCAATCAATGCAACAAATTGGGCCACACCATTGATAAGTGATGCACTTTCTATAGCTACCCTCTGAGTCATTGAATCATTCGATTTTGAAATGGCTTGTTGAACATGAGGGCTTCGATTCTATTGCCTTTGCAATGCACCCTAATAAATCCTGTGCTTCTCTTTTGTAGCCCATCAGCCCTAGGTCTTGGACACGAGTTGGATCATATATTTGACAGTAAATCTTAATTCACCAAAATTTCTACATTTGGTTATTCTCTTATAATTACCTTAGCTAGTGGTTTCAAAACACAGTCCCACGGACCTGTTCTCTCACTTTTTTGTTCACTATAGATTTTATGTTTTATGTTCAAGCTTTCTCATTTAACTTGCTTTCCATTAGTTGTTTTATTTGTTCTCTTGATGGTACGATATCTTTTTCGATACTCAAATGTTAATAGCAGGTTCCTTGCTAATAGGAGATCCATTTTTTGGTATTGTGTATTCATTAGTGATAACTTAATATCCTGAGAAAGTAAGAAAAAGAATATATTTGAAAGGTTAATCCCTGAGGCAGATATTGAACCATGACATCAACTACTTACATGAACTCATTTGAACTCAAACAATTGTTTCAAAAGCTCAAATTTTGGGAGGTTAAGTGGGGGGACACCCATTTGTGGTAAATAAGCTACATACCTTAAATTCTGTATTTCATAAGACCAAAGGCGTTGAGATTAATTTCCATTTCATTAGAAAGATGTTATACAAAACCAAAAACATAACCATTTTCACTAACTCTTTGAGACTTGAGAGGTACCAAGTTTATATACAAGACAACTATGGTGCATTTGACCTGAGGTACCAAGTTTATATACAAGACAACTATGGTGCATTTGACCTATACGTTCCAACTAGAAGAGAGTGGGAAATTATTTAAATGGTGTCAAGAATCAAGATTCATTCTATAGGATGACCAAATCTTGTACTTATGGTAATCTGGATATTTGTTGATTTGTATTTAATATCTTAGTGCCCATAACATATGGAGTTCATCATATCACTTTCTTGTTCCTTAACATCAAAGAAGTTGAAACTTGACATATGAGATTCTTACCTTGCATATGGGTCGTTGTGGATCCCTTAGATTGACAAGCAAATTGTCACATTTCAAATCAAAATGGACGATATTTTTTGAGTGCAAATACTCCATACCAAAAGCTGCATCCATGGCAATTATCATCTTTTTACGACGATCTAGTAATCTGCAGAAAGAGTTGGAAATATACATGCATAAATAACTAATTCAAATATTACATTTAAAGAAAATTAATGAAATTAGAATACCTGTTGTTCTTTACAAGGACATGTCTAAGGGAACCATTAACCATATACTCTGTTACAGTTGCTAAGGTTCCATCAGCCCCATCTGGTACTATTCCATAAAATGCAACCACATTGGGATGGTGAAGGTTGGAGAGAATCTGTGCTTCTCTCCAGAAATCTTTTGCCTACCAAAGCCGTGAAACATTGTAAGATACATGAACATAGATGACTTTTTCTTTCAATAGAAATGAACAGGCATAAATACATAACGAAATAAAGGAAGAGGAAAAGGGAACGAGGAAAGGAGGGTGGAAGAAAGTGCAAGTGCATTTGGTTTTAATCCTACACTCATCCCTCCACTGTATAAGAATTAACAATAAACATTTGTGGATAAAGATGTAAATATGTATATTATTAATATATAACATGGTGTTGTGAAGAAAAATGTACTGAATACTTACCAACCGTTCTTGCTCAGAAGACCTCCCTGCAAAGCAGCTCCTTTTTATTCTCTTTATAGCAACATCTGTTCCCCGCCATTTTCCATGATAAACAGTTCCATAGGTACCAGATCCTAACTCTCTAAGTTCTTCAAGATCAGCATTCCTTATTATCTGAATTGCATAGTAGTAAAATTCAGTTGTGGGATAACTATATGATATAATGCAGGAAAGCACTAGGAAACTGGAAATTATTTAATGTCACAAACACATCAATGATTCTTTAATGAAAGAAATACATAAAAAACAAACAAACAAAAACCTTTCCTCAGGTTTATTTTGTAGCAAAAGGCAGAACTTATTTTTATCAAATAACTAAGAAGGGAGTTTGGACCTACTGTTTATCAATAACAATAGAAACAGTTGTGTTCACTGTGCATTTGATTCTCTTCTAATCATTATGGCATCATAACTATTGATTTCATATATTGTGACAAAGTGGTCAAACAAGGAGAAAAATACTTACTGAATTAGCAAAGGTCATAGTATTTAAATCAGGATACAAATTGTGTATTGAAAAACCTATTTTTTGAATTGTGATTCTAAGATTCATAATCAAAATTATTAGTTATAAATTGTTTAATTAGTAGTTAACACACCATAAAGCAACTTAACTAGAAGTCTTATAAAACAAACTTACAAGTTATATATGAGTTTGTGAGGTCTTTATTTTAGAAAGATGGAAACAAAGCAATTTAATAACTATTCAATGTGCATGCTAAATGAATAAGCAACAAATAAAGTAGTGGAATAATAAAATAGAATAAGTTTAGAAATGCTATTTTAATTCCTTTTCATCTAAGGATTTAAGCTTGTATGATCAATTTTTTTATGATTGGTAAAAAAAAAAAAACTAATAATGATGAATCATTCAATCAAGCGAATTGTAAGATTCATATAATTCATTCATGTATCGCAAGATACAAAACTAATTTAGATACCTCTTAAGATACGTATTGATAGATAACTAAATCGTACTGAATCGTAAGAATTGAATTGTGAATCGTAAGATACTAATAACTTGGCAAAGGTTGCAAATATTGCATGTCAGGCAACTTAGGAAGAAGAAAAAGTGCACCTTACTACTCTACTACAAAACTGTTAACCTCTATTTGAACTGTTGACCAACCAATCAATGAGTATATAAAAATATAAAATTATTTCATTTGTGGAAATATCTAATCAAATAAGATTTTAAGTATCAATAATTCTTAATTGGCACATTTATGTGATCTTGAAAGTAGAAGTAAAAATCAAGTGGAACATTTCAGCAATTGTCAACCTGTAAACCGTAAATGCTAGCTTCCATTTCTGCTATCATGGCATCAGAGAGGAATTCATTTTTGTCTGTTTGATCATCATTAAAATCCTGTAAATGAAAAAAAGATTCAGCAAGCCATAAAGAAAATATCATAAATGCCTTATTTTAATTTTTTCATACCTCAAAGTTAGACTCAGGGATGGTGTTCTCAGCTTCCGTGTGAAATGGGGATACAACAAAACTTCCAACATCATCTGAAATATTTGGACGAACAACACTAGTCATGTCTTCTACAGTGATAAGTGGCTCCACATGATTTTTATCACTGCACCTCTTTAAAATTTCTGATTGTTCTGAAATGTTATCTTCAACTTTTGACATTCTAGAGGCAGAGTGTTCAGGAATAATCTGATCCACCCTTTGACCAGTGCTGATAATCAAGTCATCAAGAAAAGAGGGTGCCTTTTTAAGGGACATAATATTGCTTGAATTATCCAGGCCATTCATAGGCATTGGACAAAGATCATCATGATATGCAGCAGGATACAAACTTCCAGAGTTTACTGTTGGGTTTTCTTGAAAACCGGTGGCCATCTGATTCTTCAACAGATGAATTTGTGAAGCTTTAAGAGAATCTGGGCAAATGGACACCTTGAACATATGATCTCCTTGAGAACTTTTGTTGCAAGAGCCTGCTTCACAATTTAAAATTGAAGCATTTAAATCAAAATTTCTGGTTAATGAAAAATCAATCCCTTGTTCACCATTCAGACCTTCAGCCAAAGCACATTTGTTGTGATCACAAGTCATTTGGTTTGTGTCAGGATCAAACGGGGTCTTTCCCACAAGATTATTTGGAGAAAGACCCATGATGCCTGATAGAGAAGGAAGTATACCGTCACAAGGTACCTCCCAATTCTTTTGCCTATCAATCTTAGCATTGCGGTTATTAGCCGGGAAGGAGTCCAAAAGATGCAATTCAGTCACATGGCCCGTATCAGTGACAGTTGATTTACCCTCATGAAGCTTGCTATCCTTAGGAATTGGATTCATTTCTTCAATTATCTTCATCCTTTCTAATTTCGCAGAATTTTCCAGAAAATCCTTTGGAACATAGCTGAATCCACTCGACACAGGATGATCAACAAAGTCCTTTTTTTCAGTTAAAATGCTATTCATATGAACAGGATCATTCATTCCCAATGATTCATAGTATGGAGAAGATATCAATTCTTGCCTTTTCTGAGGCTCATTTGACTCAACTTTTGATGTTGTAATTTGTATTTGAGGATGACAGAGAATGGAATCATGCTGATGCTCAATCAGGTTCCCTTGTGAGACACTAGGGAATAACATAGAAGATAATTGACACTTTTCAAGGTTCAGGGAGAAAGATTGACCAAATCCATTTTGTGAGCAGTAACCAGACCTGGCTCCACTTTCACACAACTGTGGATCAGAAAAAGCATGGGGCATCCCATGAATCGAGTCTGTAATTCCATAACATTCACCCTGCTGATAGATTGGATCATTCAAGAACGAAAGAGGAATTTCAGAATAGATTCTTCTTTCCCTTTGCAAGGACCTTTCACCAAAAACTTCATCACTGTAACCATCACTTGGATTAACATATACAGGAGTCACCAATTCCTTTCCAGAATTATAGTCCAAATGCCCTCCATTGAGGTTCTTGGGCTGACCAACATCACCATGCTGATAAGGATGAGTATCACTTGACAAAGTAGCAGCTACTTGTTGAGGGTATCTGCAATCAGTAGTGCTTATACAGGAGTACTCAGAATGTAGCTGAGCAGTAGCAAATGATGCATTGCTCTCAATACTTCCCTGACATGAGTTGTTACCAAGCAATTGTATATAACCTGTGCTGGAACCTGTTACCTGCATTGGAGAGGGAAGCATTGGCAAGGGTCTTTGAAAATTCAGGGAATCATTCAAAATTCCATCTGGATTTAAACCATTAATACCATCCCAGATCTCCAAAGGGGAAGAAGCATTTAGAGTTTTTGGTAGAACTGGAGCAAAATTCAAATCTGTCCCCAACTGATTGGATTCATTTGTCAAATTTAGCCCACCATTGTTTGTCCTACTAGGTTCTCCCAAGCCATTTACAGCAACAACATATTGGTAATCCGGATCACTCTGCTGAACAGCACTAACCTCTGTTGATGATATCTCATCAGATTCACCCAAAGGAACTAAAAAAATTCTAAGCTTTTGAGAACCTTCATGCCTTTCAAGCCCATGGTATTCCTCCTTCATATTTTGAAGATCTTCATCAGAGGAGACAGATATTAGAGCATCAAGATCCTCCCCTGGAAGCTGGTACTTGATTGTGTGAAGATGATTGCAAATACCCAAAGTCTTCTTCATAAGCTCTTCCCATGAAATATCATTTCTGATAGATATAATGTGGGTGTCTCCCCCTACATACCTAAGTTTCCCATCACTAGGTCTTGGTAATATTTTTCCACCAAAGCTGCAGAGAAACTTCATTTTCCTAGATGGAGAATCATCAAAATTTCCTGAACCAGAAAATCCACTGAACTGAGAAGCTTCATATCTGTGAAGGGGTGATACAGCTGATGTGAGACCAGACTGGTCACCAACTGATTCCTGAACAGCCTTCCTCAACACATAGTCACCCTTTCGAATTTTGTTTAAAATGCTTGCAGCTCCATTTTCCATCTCCTGTGACTGTTTTATAGAGACAAAGTCAGATATATCAGAACTCTCAGAATTCATTCTCCTCAACCCCAAAATATTAGTAAGATCTTCGTATCTCACATGACCATTCTCCCTATTCAACCCAAACACATTCTCATGATTTCGAGGTATCTCTGGTGAAACAGGAACCCTTCCAGCAACAATTCCATCACGACCAACATTCATAGAAAATTCTTCCCCTGCCTGGATAGCAATATTATTATTATTATGTACATGATGTCCTGTATTTGAAACACCACTGGATAATTCTGGTCGGGCATGTTGAGGAAACTTGTTAGGATCCTTACCAGCATTGGTACCTAACAAGTTTCCTGTCTTATTTAGTGCCATTTCCTCAGCTACTCAAGCTGCTAATTCTTTTCATAGTAATGATGCTGTAGAAAAGCCAAAAGCGTAAATGGCTGATTAAATCAGGAATTCATGTCTATTTTCTCCTTCCTACTGACACCCAAGTTCTCAATTTGAAGGACCAAATACCAGATCCACTATAACTAAAACAAAAAAGATATATTTGGTTAAGCAGAACAGCAGCCAGAAACCACGTACACCCTTTTACGACCAAAGAGAGGAGGACCACATCTTCTAGCAATTAAACAAATAAACCAACAAGGAAACATAAATTCCCCACTATTTCCAATTTTATCTTGCTGCACGTACGCAAGCCAACCAATCTTGAATTATTCACAAGGCCAAGAGTATCTATGAGAAACTGGGTATTTCAGACCCAGTTCAAGCCGCAAAACCAACATTCCTTCAAAAAGCAACATAAGCAAATCAGAAGCAACAAACACAACATTTCCAATCCGTGCATGCATGAATTCAAGACAGCTATCAAACTATCAATCAAAACACAAAACTATCCAACTTTTAAAAAGTGGACACCCAAAGTAACAAAGAACAAATAGAAAACACTTCCAAACCTTCCATGCAAGGGCTCAACAAGGGTTACTAATCAAAATCCAAAATGTTCCATGTCTAAAACCTGAACTCGGCGTTAAAAAAATTCTGATTAATAAAGGGAACACCAAAGGCAACAAAAAGTAAACATTTTCGAGCTGTTCATGCAAAATTCCACATGGGCATCAATCATAATTTTCCAGATTAAACAAATGGGCACTCCCAAAAAAAAAGCCTTTTTTTTTATAACAAAAAAAAAAGTCACAGAAAAACAACAAAAAAAAAACTACCCTTTGATGAACAAACTTTAATTTGGAATGTTCCACAAGAGCCGCAATTGAAGCAAATACAATCGAATCATAGCAAAGAAAGAGGAAAGAAAAAGAATTGGATCAAGGAATTGAGAAAAGATTGAAAGAGGGGGGAAAAGGGTGAACGTAGCTTACGCATGAAGGTTCATTTTCTGCGTTGGGAAAGCAACATTGGCGAGAATTATGACATGGAAGCCATAACCACGAAACCAAGTTTGGATCTCACAAAACCCAAAACACACATACTCTCTCTCTATGTTCGTTGTTGCATATTCTTGTTCCGACGTGGACACATTCTTTTACTCTGAAATTTTCTGGAATGACAAACAATCATCACAGAATAATAAAATATTTCAAAAAGATACCGAGGGAAGAAAAATAGAAGAAAACATAAAAACAAAAAATCGCCCCCAAAAGACTCTTTCATGCCACCCTCCACTTTTTCTCATCATATTTTATTCCCCAATTTTCCTTTTTGTTTTATTATTATGTTGTTTATATATGTCCCTGCTGTTAGGTTTTTCTCACTCCTAAACTTTATTCTCATCAAATTTTATGAGTAACTAAATTATTTTTGTAATAATTTTATTAAATTTAATTATTATTATTTTAAATATTATTTTGACTTAAATGTAATTATGTTCCTCCAATTATTTAAAATATTTTTTAATTTAAAATAGTCAATTGTAAAATGAAAAAATAAAATCATGATCTAGATTCTCAGTTAACAAAATATAATGAAAACTTAATTATATGAGACAAAATTAATTGATTAATTCATTCATGTCATAGTTAACATTAATTTAAAAATATTTAACACTTTTAATTTGACTAAATGGCTAAAAATTATATATTTAAGAGATTAAATGTTTTTTTTAAAATAGAAAAAATAAAATTGCATATCTTAAAAATAAATATTAAATACCTTGATTTTAAAATAGAAAAATTATATATTTAAAAGTTAAAATCACATTTAAGTATAAATTATAATTATTAATTATGAAAAATAGTGGCAGTGATGATATTAATACATAGAAACTACACTCAAACTTTATTATATTATTCATTTACAGCTATGATGTCTGGCTTGAGTTTTATTTTAATAAAAATATAAAAATTGATATATTATAAAAGAATGTGTGGCTGGTTTTTTTTTTTTTTTCGGCCATGGTGAACTAGAAAAGCGAATGGGCGTGTGAGAGTGATGATGTGTCCTTCTCAAAAATTAAAAATGGGTATTACGTGCTTCCCTCCAACGGGATCATTCTTTTAACGTATACACTTCTTTTGTATCATGCTGCATGCTGGGGTGTCTTGCTTCTTAAGTCACTTTCATATTTTTCTAAATTAAATTCAGTTCTCTCTTTTTGAAAAGTTAATACAATTTTTATTTATGATTAACAATATCATAATCATTCAGTTTTGAATTACTCCTTTTCAACGATGCATTTTGTAGAATTCCAATTCAATAGATGTGGTGAATCTATTAAACTTTCTTGTTAAAATAGATTAAGTGTATATAACTTTGTGTGATCTCATGTGCCATATACTAGCTTTGTTTTTGTTAATCTTTTCTTGTAGAAGTTAAAGACAGTGTCAAGTGATTTATAGCAACTCATCCACACACACTGTTCAACCAACTGAGATAGACTTCCTTGACATATATACTAGTTAATCCGTAATCAAAATTTGAAATGAATTACAAATTCCTTATGGTTATAAAGCTCTTCAACAAATGACACAATAAAAAAGTATAAATAATACAATCAATCCTTTAAAAACTATAAAATATTAAATGTAAAGCATGGCTTTTTAATTTTTTTATGGAAACACTTTTAGGAGAAAAATGATAAAGAAAAAAGTTAAAACAATTTTTTCATAAGTTTTTTTAAGTGGTGTGTGCAACTTTTTACAAGCTAATTATTAGAAAGTCCCACTTTTGTTTAAAAAACAAACTATGTGAAAAAGTTTATGCATATTATTAAATTAGCTTGAAAAAAATCTTACATCTTTTTAAAAAAAAACTATGAAGAAGTTTTTTTTTTTACTTTTTTATATATTTTATTCTTCTAGAAGTACTTTTGGAGAAGCTTACTTAAACATGTCCAAACTAATAAATGATAATGATATAAATATTGTATTAAATACACAACACCAAAGCAATGTATTGCATTCACTAATTCTAATGTTCTTATGCACACTATCAAGAGATAATGTTATGTCAATATATGAATCGTAATAATGCACTTCTTCCATGTGAAAGACCCCTTCTACCAACTACATCATATTTTATTCAAAAATATATCATGATTACTAAAAGCATCTAGAATTCAAAAGAACAAATGTTTCTGCATTTGAAACCTTTATTGAACTTCTGCCTCTATGTATATAGCATCTTCAAATAAGTAGTCATTCAATAATAACTATGTTTATCTTCATGATTGAAATTTATGTCCCTTCTTGTTCATTTGGGTGACTATTGTTCTCTGCTTGATATTTCACTTCATGTATGTCGTGATTTCTTTTTTAGTGTTGTTGTCGGTTTTTTTATCTACAATTTGTTTCCAATGTTTATCGAAGTCTTTTTGAATCAATTTTATGAATGAAAAGAACTAGAGAAAATGAAAGAAGATAACAAAAGAAGTTATAGAAAATTTGTAGAAGTAAAAGGAAATTGAGCAATTAAATATTATCATTTCCAACAACTAGTTTTTAATAATAATTTTGTAAGAGTCAATTTGATGCAATTCACCCAATAACCACTTCAAAGCCTTTTTTTTCAAGAGAGGGTCTAGGATGGATAGAAAAAGGACATGCCAAATATGAAGATAGAAGGTCCAACTTCTTGTTGAGCTTGTGGGTATATGAAGCCTAATTTTTCTTGTTATAAATAGTAATTTTTTTTTATAACTATTTGTAAAGTTGACTTTTTAGGTTGACCCCCCAATTATAGGTCACCCTAATTTTGCAAGGCTTTAAGGGAAGGGTAAAATATGTTATTTGCTTTAATTGGGCACTAGTTGAGTTGTGAAGCCCAAAGAGGGTGAGAGAGGGGTTTTTTTTAAGTTCATCACTCCATATTTCCTATTTACACTCCTTCGTCACTATTGAGTATAACTACTATTTAAGTCTCATCTCTTTACTACATGCACCCTATTTTCACATGTTTTGCACAAAGCATGTATCTAAACACAAGGGAATGGTAGGTGCATGGAGTAGCTTGCTTAGCATGTCACATTTAATCCTGGAAAGGTGGCCGACCTTGGTTAAAAAGTCTTGTATCTCAAGATTCACTCCATTATACATAGTTTTTTCATTAATCATATAATCATTTTTTAGATTTGAAAAAAACTTATAAGTTGTATATTTCTCCTTCACTTACACAAGTTTTCTAGGAGAGAGAATATTTCTTCTTCATGTATTTCATCAAGGAACACCTTCTTGTGGCAAACATCTATCTAGGATAATCTTTAACATATGAAAGTGACTCCTCTATGTTTTTTACCTTCTTCATCTTCTCCATTGTTGAGCACCAAGATTGTCTTCTTTCTTTACTCATTTTATGTGTTGTTTTCTTTCATTAGAACTTATGATAAAGTGGATACTAAGCCATAGGACATTTTCTATCATGGTTTCACAGTGTCAATTAATAATTAACATAAAAGTTACATAATTAAAAATTAACTTAAACACTCCACTAATTAAAAGAGTGTTACAACATAATTACCAATTAAAATAAACCTACAAATCCTACTTCAATAACAAACTTTGGTCAAGGAAACTACTTTAAACGATAAATTTGGATCGACTTAATTTCTTATATAGGAAATTCAATGAATGAATTTCATTGAAATAAGAAATATTTATGGCTTAAACAGCCAGTGGACCTCCTTAATTAAGAAAGTCAGGTCAACACACCCCTACTTATGTGTTGGGCTTCATGGTAGTTTATGAGTTGACTTCATATCTTAACAAAACTAACATGAAATTAGAAAAGTGATAGTTTTACTTAACATTTCTCTACAGGTTAGGGATGGAGAAACAGAGGGATGGGATGTGAACGAGCCCTCGTTCACACCCTCAAGGTTCTAGCATACCAATATAGATACCTACTAGAACCCCTAATTAGATAGGGTTGGACTACAAATTAAACTTAACTCTAATGCTCATACTCAATTCTCTAATAAGGAAGTAAGTAGTAAAGGGATCTCTCTCTTCCACATCAAGAATACGAGCTTGTTCTACTATAGATCTGTAGAGACCTTACAAATAATTAAAGCTAACTTACAATATAGTAACTACTCTCTTTGATCTTTTTATAAGGAACTTTGGACATAAATCACACAGATTAATGAAAGTAGTTAAATTTTAATTTTATTAGTTTTTTAAAAAGTCATTAATGTACAAATTTTACCCTCTCTTAATGCTCTTGAAAATTGATAAATGAAATATATGAGAGTTTAAGAGATATAAGAAAAAACATTTATAAATGACTTCTCAAATTCTTCTAGAAAAAATATTCATAACCTTTATTAAAAGAAAATAAAGAAAATAAAAATAAATTATGCATAGAAATTATAAAATGGCTTATAAGAAGGTGCAACAATTGTTTCCAAAATTATGTCTTATAAAAAGGACAAGAAGGAGTAGTTATTAAACTTGCGCAAAATATAACTACAAACAATTATGAGTTTCTTGAGTTGATCTTCAAACATGTTAGATGTGTCCTTCATTAAAATTACATCCAAGACACTTATGTTTTTTGTGGCATTGAAAGAAATGTTTGAGAACTGAGAATTTTCAACTGAAGGAGATACATTATTTTTGCATGAAATTCATTGGCTGTAGTAGTAACAAGAAGGGACAAAAGCAAAAGAATGTTATGAGTTTTGTTTAAAGGAGACATTTGGTAATTTTGTATTAATTTTGATAATGTTACCAATTAAATTGATTTATATATGTAACAATGAAAATTTATGGATCTTAGAAATTAATAATAAAGACATACATTTTAGGAAATGATTATTATATTTAATAGATTTAAGGATGACCTTAAACATTACTAATAATAATTGCCCTACATTAGGAGTTAATATGAATGACTTAATAAGATTTATATGGAGATCCAAGGTCCAACATGGACAATGACCCACTAAGTCATACACATGGGTTAAGAAGAAGGGGGAAAGAAAAGTTAGAGAGAAAAAGTGAAAAAGAAAAAGAAAACTAGAGAGAATGAAGAGAAAAAGAGATAAAAAGCAAGTAAAAGTCAAGACCCTTTGTTATGAGCTCATATTCAAGATGCCTAAGGTGAGTGCTTTTCCTTAGTTTTTTCTTGAGTATTCCTTTAAGGTTTATTTTTGTTATTTCTAATTGTTTTCATCTTTTTTATACTATTCATAAGGCTAAAAGAGATAATGAATTTGTGCTATTTGACTTGTAATCTAGAGTTTTAAATTATGGATCAATGTTAGGAAGCGTTAGGGATTGTTATTGATATGTCTATAAAGCTTGTGGTTGCCATGGTTGTTAGATCATAGATCACAATTTTGCAAAGTTGTTAGATCATTTAAGGGAGTTTTGCTTGCTATGTGCAATGTAGTATGAGAAATAAGCAAGATGAATAGTTTTGAATGTATCCAAAACAATTTCATTAGAGAAAGTTTCCTTAATGAAAGTTGTGACCTTAGACGTTATCTAACTAATGACATTAGTTTCACTAAAAAATAAGGTCCATAGCTCAAGGTATAGTTGTTTAGTAAGTAAATGTCAAGTTGTCAACATTCAACAAAAATTCCCCTTGTTCTTAATTTTATATATAGTATACCTCCAAAATAGGTCTCGTGGTAGAAATAAAATTTGTAGATAATCTTCTTATCTTTCAACGAGGTAAACAACAAGATATGACTAGTATAACTCTTATTTTGATACTTAAGGTAATAGTTGTATATAGTGAGTATGATTGCATCTCTTCTAGTATTGATGTTCGTTTAAGGATAATGTATATTTGATAATCATTATTGATAATAATGATTTGTTACAATAAAAGTAAGATAATTAATTATTTATGTAACAAGCTTGAGTACAATCTCTATAGAAGGTAGGTAGTATAACATCCTTAAATTTATATATATTATTTATTATTGATTTAACCTTGTGATAAAATTAGAAATTTAAAATGTAAACTTTTAGGAACTTCAATTAAATCAATTTTTTTTAAAAAAAATATTACTTAAAAATGTAACAAATTTTGAAATAATTTCAGAAGTCCAAAATATATGTTTTTTTAAATAAAAATAAAACGAGGAAAGAGTTGTAATCATTTCAAATTTTTTTTAAAGTGTAATAAAATATTCTAAAAAAATAGACTTAAAACCGGTATGTACATATTAAATAAATTTTGAAGTGAAAAAATCTATAAATTTAGTTTAAATATAATAAAAAATAATTAGTGCAAAAATAATCAACAAAAAAAACTACATGTTAAAAAAGACAAAATATACTAATAAAAATAAAATAAAAGCTGATAATAAAATAAATAATAATATGCATAAAAAATAATAAAGATGAGAGAGAAGAAAAATCTAGGCAAGGGTATAAGGATAATCATTTAAAAAAAATAATAATGAAAGAGAAGAAGTTAGATAACAAGATAAGGATAAGGACAATTATTAAAAAAAATGAACCAAAGGAAATGGGAAGCTTTTCAGACAAAACAAGCCTTAAACAGGCATGTGTGATAACTCTGATATTCTCTTACCTCATTTATCACTTAGCCTTAAACACTTTCTTCACTCACCTTTTATTTCTTCTACCCCTACACTCTTTCTTTTGTTACATCATTTATCACTCATCACTCACTTCAGTTTTTTTTTTTCACCCACTTTTCGATCTACTCATCACAAATTTAAAATGTAAAGTTACACTTTTTCTCAATTGAAGGAAGGGAACGGAAAAGTTAAGTGTTCTGCAACTTTCTTCTTTCTTTATGGATTTCAGCCTTTCAAGTAAGGGGAGAAGATTGAATTTTAACTAGTAAGTTGTCAAAGTGAGTTAATAGTAGAGAAAAATCTCGTAATCTCTCTTTAACATGATAACTAAAATTTTCATTGAAGGGTATTTGATTTTTACATAACAATCATTTTTGCTTATTATTAGTAATAGGAATTAGTTTTAGATTTTTTTTTTTACATATATATAGAAGCGATTTATATAGTGTTTATTTTTTTTGTAAAGGCTATATGGGATGTGGTGCGTTTCTTTTATTATTAAAATAAATATTTATATACGATAAATTGTTAGGTCCACAGACCTTAAAAAGTAAAGACTAAAAATTAATATTAATTAATTTTTTAAAAAGAAAGTTATATATATATATATGGTAAATTAATAAACTAAATAATAATTATATTTTTAGTGGTAAATATTATGAATATAGTTTAATATGTTGAAAAGTGTCGAATTCATTAATAAATAATTATAATAATAATAATAATAATAATAATAATAATAATAATAATAATAATAATAATAATAATGAAACAAGTGAAAATAAGAATGAATTAAATATTTTATAAAATTTAAATATAAATAGAATAACATTTAAAATGATTTATAAGTAATTTTTTTAAAGTTTTGAATTATTATTCTTGACAAAAATAATTAATTAATAGATGAAAAACCTAAAATTTATTTATAATTGTCTAAGAGACTATGATAAGGAAATTGTGAATAACCATATGGATGATATTGAAATTTATATTATGATGTAAATGGTGAATACGTTTTATTATGATAAGTTTTGTACCCTCAGAGAAAGGGTATGATGGGAAAAATGAAGAAATTTTATAGTATTTTTTTAAAGAAATAAAATAAAATAAAAACTTATATTAAAATAATTTTTTTTAGATGCGGGCTTCATGTGAATTTTATAAATACATATTTAATTTATATTTATAAATATATACTATTATCAGATTATTAGTATGGTGATTATTTAAAATTGATAATTTGATTGATCATTATTCTTATGGGCAACTGATAAAGTATACGACTCTAGTTAAAAATATAGAGAATGATATCATGAGATGAGGTGATAAACTCCCAATTATCTCCCCTAAATATATGAGATTAGTAATGAACCTCACATGCATATATACATTTAGAAAAGATTTTAGATTCTATTTCATTTTCTTTCGTAATATAGATTATCTTAAATAAAGACTGTTTATTTGTCTGAAGCTCTAACATTACACGTTGTAATTTCAAATGTTAAAAATCATAAATGTCTCACTCCTTTATTTTGTTTTATGTTCTTTGTATGGTAAAATTTTGTAGAGCAATGGTAGATGACTCTCCTAGGGTTTGTGACTATGTTGAGAGTGTCCCTAAATTACAGTAATAAGAGATTATGGACTCATGATATTGATTTTGGTTTCGATACTTTCACAGGAATAATTACTATTTACTTTATGCCCGTTGACCCTACTAGTATGGTTTCACCTGCCTCTGTAGATTTACATGTGATATTGATTTCTCTTCCTGTTTCTAGCTATGTGTGGATGTCTCCACCCCTTTCTAATGATGTTATGGTTGATGTGTTGTTACCATCTATGGATCAGCATTTCCAGTCATCATCACCTACTAGTGTATTCCCTAGTTATCCTTTATCATTATCTTCACCTAGTACTCATTTGGTTTCCTTATTATATTGGTTGGACACTTGGATCTGCAACTGGACCTTTTAAAGCACGTGGAGGATTGGAAGATAATGATTATGAGGTTGATAACAAAGTCACAGGAGTGATCTGCCTGAGGGATCACAGTAGGAAGGATAATGAATATATACATATATATATACATATATATATATATATATAATGACATAGACTAATTGCTCTATTCAATACTTTCTTCTTTTTGACTATATTATAAAGGGGAAAAGTAGGATCATACATTCTTTAATGTATATATTCTAGTCAGTTAGTAGTCAAATCTTTTTATATTTTATACATTGAAGTAACATTATGATAGAGGTATGATAATGTTACATGTAGTAAGTATTGTTGGCTACAACATGTTAATTGTAATTTTATGATATCTTCTTTTAAATTTAGAATACAAGAATATATTCATATATATATATATATATAACCATATTAGGATAACTATTAAGAAGGTTAATTTATTAAAACAATTTAAAATAAAAAAAATGGTGTTACATTTAGTGGTATTAGAGTTGTTCTTTCTTGTGAAGCCTGGGTTTGGAACCTGGCCATTTTTGTTGTTGTGCATTCTTGCATTATCTATTAATTAAAGTGATGTAAGATTATATGCTTTTGTAAAAGTGTATACCTTGTATGTAGAACATAAAATGTTTATTTATTTCAAGAAAAGATGGCAAGAGGACCTCAAACTCCTGATCATGCTACTCAATATCTTCTAGAAAGAATGACTACTATACTCGAACAACTACAACAAGATCACCAAAGAAAAGCTTAATCTGTTGCATATAGGGGATTGTTTTCATTAAAAAAAAACAATCCACCACAATTCAAGGAAGGTTTTGATCCTGATGGATCTCAAAATTGGATAAGTGAGATTGAGAAAATATTTGTAGTCATGACATGCATGGATGTTCATAAAGTAACATTTTCTACATTTATGTCAATAGGAGAAATTTAAAATTGATGGAGTTATACTAGATAATTTCTTATAGCTAAAGGGAAATTAATCATATAAGAAGTCTTCAAAAGAAATTTTCTTGAAAAATATTTTCTAAAAGATATGAGAAAGCGAAATGAGGTAGAGTTTTTGAATTTGAAGCAAGAAGGAATGATTGTTGGTGAATATGCTGCTATGTTTAAGGAATTGTCTAAATATTGTCCCTACTTCAACGAGGGAGTGGATGATTATTCTCGGTATTCTAAGTTTGAAAATGGATTGAGGCAAAAAATAAAACAAGTTGTGGGTATTTGCAAATTACGCATTTTCCTACTTTGGTGAATCGTTGTAGAGTCTATGAAGAGGACACCAAGGAAAAATAAGCACAATGGAAACTTTTTGGCCCACAAAGAAATAAAAAAAAAATCGTAACAAAAAGAAACCTTATCAGCACCTTTTCTATTCTTCTGGTAGTTCATCTGAACAAATAAATAAAAAATTTTCTACTACAACTCAAAATTTTAAGATTGCCTCTACTCTCAAATGTTACTAATGTGGATGACCTCATCTACTTAAAGCATGTAACCAAAAGCCTACTAATTGTTACAATTGTAGAAAGATGGGGCATTATATGAAATATTGTTGGTTATTGGGAAAAGAAAATGGAAATGGTAATAGGAATGATAATCACAACAACAAAAAATAAAGAAGTGGGAAAATAGAAGGTTATAGGAAAATATTTACTATGAGTACATGGTATTGAAGTTGCTCAGTCTGATAATCTAATTTGAGGTAAATGCATAATAAATGGATGTCTCTTAGATGTATTGTACAATTTAGGCACAACTCATTCATTTATTTTTTTATGATTGAGTAAAACATTTAAAATTGTCTATGTCTTCTTTACCTTATTATCTCATTATTTCTACTCCTATTGATGATCATGTTACAACATCTCAAGCTTATCTAAATTGTTCCATTTCTATAGAAGGCATGACCTTTCTTGTAAAATTGATTTGCTTACCTCTATCTCATTTAGGCATAGTTTTGGGAATGAACTGGTTATCTTCCAATCATGTTCTTTTCAATTGTCATGATAAAACTTATATTTTTGAATCTGTGTCTAATAATCTTGTTGAACCTTTAAATTCGAGATTTTTCCCTGCAACCAAACTATTGCTTCTGAAAACAAGGAAGCTCAAGCATATATGATCTTTACTTCTTTAGAAGTAAAGGGAAACTCAAATATCAATGAGTTACTTGTCATTTGTGAATTTTCTGAAATCTTCCTTGATGAAATTCCTAAGTTACCACCTAAAAGAGAAATAGAATTCACCATAGATTTGATACTTGGATTTGGTCCCATTTCAATAGCACCTTATAAGATGTCTCTTTTGGAATTGGTAAAGTTGAAGAAACAATTGGAAGAATTTTTAGAGAAACAATTCATAAGACCAAGTGTTTCTCCATGAGGTGCTCCGATATTATTGGTAAAAAAACATGGAAGTATGAGATTATGTGCGGACTATCAACAATTAAACAAAATTACTATAAAAAATAAGTATCCCTTACCAAGAATTGATGATTTTATGGATCAATTGAGAGGAGTCATGGTATTTTTGAAAATTGACTTAAGATTTGATTACCATTAAATTTGAGTTAAAACAAAAGATATTCCAAAAACTGCATTCATAACATGTGTACATTTGTACAAAAAAAAATATTGCTACAATGTCATAGTAAAAAGTTAAACATTCTCTAATCATGTACAACATTTTATGAGTAAAATTAGACATGTGTCATAATAACATTCATTCTTCTTAGTGTTATTCTTTCAAGATTAATGTTTGTAAAAGTTAAAAGTGACTTAGTAAAAAAAGAATACTTGAAAGGGTACTTGTAGATATGAGTGACAAGAGGTAAACTTGTATTGTAAACTACTTGAAAGGATACTATTTTCTTGCATGTATTTTTTGCTCCAAGTTGTTTTTATAAAACTATTTTTCAAAGAATTAGACAAGTATTCTTGTTTTCACATCTATTTTCACACGTCTAATCTGTTTATGAAAACCATAACTAATTGCAAAAATCTTAAGTTCTATTTAAGACACAATTCAATCTCATTTAGTGTGATACTTGTTATTTCAATTTTCGCCTCTCTCACATGGTCATCAAAACTCAATCCTACCCTTCTTCATTTTTCCCTCATTCTCTCACACTCTCCCCATTCAACTAATCTCATTCAGAATCTCCCCTGCAACTGCCATTAAATTGTCGTCACCCAACCTCCCTATAGGAATTATTGAGCATCATCACCACCCAACCTCCCACAAGGGCCACTATGCCTACCTCATATCTATAGTACCAAACTAAAAACAACATAAAATAATATGAATATCACATGAAAAGTAAGTCTAATGAGCAACCAAAAAAGAATCCTATTTCAATTTATTGGTTGTTCGATAAATTTTATTTCCTCACAATTTTCACCGTCTTTGTGATTCTTTTTAGTTAGAAAATGAGTTAAATTTTATTTTTTTGAATAGCCATTATTTCATAAAGATATTTTAATTTAGTTTAAAATATAAAAGCTTGAATTGAAGTTTTTTAAATAGATAAAGAACAAAATTAAATATAATAAAAAAATAAGATTCAAAAATATATTTTAATCTATTTCCTATCTATTTCAGCTCTATTATATTTTGCTTTGGTATCTTTTGTTATCTACCATCAATCCAATAATATACTAACTGATGTATGAAATTATAGAAATTGAAGGAGAAGAAGAGAGCACTAATGAAAGTACATATCTATTAATCCAACACAATACCATAATCCAGGAATTTCTAATTTCTATTCCCAACCATCAGAACAAACCCACACACACAACAAACCCCACACGTTCAGAAAACCCAGATTGCATGCCTGTTAAGTGTTAACCATTGGGTTCCAAAGCCAACCTCTCTCACAGGCAATTCCTCAAACACTTGGTGTGTATCCTACCAACCGAAGCTTGAGCAAGAAGGAAGCGATTCGGGCAAAGAAATTTGTGTGGAGGTGAGTGGGGTAGTTGAACAGTTTGAGGGAATGATCGAAGAGGGTGCTCTGGAGTACATGCTGATGGCGGGTGGTGATCCAAAGAACATCTTTTTAAGCAACACAATCTTAAATGTGTTATTGTTAGTTAGGATGGCATAAGAGGACAAAAAGAAAGAGAAAGAGGGATAAGGATAAGAAGTACTACCAACTTTCAAGCCATCGTATATTTATTTTAAAAAGTTTAATTGGTATATATTTTTAAGGTAAATATTTTAATACTGATATTCAATAACAACATTGATAAATTGGTTGATTTTACTTTATTATTTTAAATCACATAAATAAAAAATTATTTAAAAATTAGTGTAAAAATATTTTACACTGACCGTGTATACCAATTAGAATCTATTTTAAAATGTTGAATTTAGTTCTAACTATTATAAATTGTCACAAGTTGTCCATTGGTTTAGTTTTGGGATAAAAAAAATTAAACTAATTAATTTTAATTGGTTCGAATTGGTTTGGATAGTTAATTTTTTTTTCCTGATCTAAACTAATGATAATCAGGTTGGATATGCAGAAAAGTTATCAAAAAATTAAAAGATTATTTTTCATTAAATCATAAAAAATAATTGTATGCTTCAAACTAGTCAAATTTATTAACACATAATACTTTTATAATACAATATCAAGTAATTCATATATATCAAATGAGTCAAATTAAACATTAAAACAACTCAATACAATATAAACAACAAATTGCAAAGTTAATAACTCAATACAAAGAAAGTTAACAATGCACTACCAGCAAAGTCCAACATATCTAAAATTATATAACATAAATTACTAAATTAAAAATATAAAATATGTTTAATAATATATATACTTTAGGTTTTGTTCAAGTTGGATCAAAACTTTAAAGTGCTGAAATCGCAAACCAAATCAAACACAATCGGTCCTGCTTGGTTTGGTTTGAGATCAGATCCGATCAAGTAAAAAAATGAGAACCAAATTAATTGATTTAATTCGAATTGTTGAATTCATTGGGTTGACCCGAACTTATAAACACTCCTAAGTTACTATAAATTACTAGTATGAATTTATTATATTTTTTTCACCACGTATTCACGAGAAGAATTAAAAGATTATTCTTCTAAATCAAGATCAAAGGACTAATAAAAATATGTTTATATTTAGAGAATAAAAAGAAAAATAATTCAAATTTAAGAAATTAAAATTTATTTATTTTTAAAAGCAATTGAAAATGTACTTAAGTCTATTACGTCTGTTTAATTAACTTTTTACTATTTGTAAAATAATAAATATTTTTTATGAGTTTAATACTTATACACTGCTAGTGTAAAGAATTTTACACTGATATTTAATTACAACTCTTCATTTATATGATTTTTAAATAAATTTTTTGTCCTAAAGTTTCAAAAAAAAAATACTTTTAGTCATTAAAATTAAAAAATATTTTTTTAGTCTCTGATTCACTTTTAATTTTTCTTCTTCAGTTAACTTATGGTGAATTTCAATAACCAAAAATAATTTTTGAATCTTAATTACCAAAAGTAATTTTTTGTAAAACTTTAAGACAAAACTTATGAACTCTTGACAAAGTCAATAAACTTACCATGTATATAAAGAGTTGTGAGTGTATAAATATTTTTTTTTCTATAAGTAAATGTTAATTATTAGGTGTCAGTTTTTTCAATGAAAAAATTTGAATTAATGACATCTTCTCCTTTTTTGAATTTTGTAATTAGACTAACCTTATAACATAACATTTGTGTACTTCTTATTTTACTATCTAAATTTCATTTTTTTTATATCTAACCTTTTTTATATTTATAATGGGTACATTCTGTTAATATTTCTCCTTGACTAATAATTTTACTAAAAAATAACAGAAATCCTTGTTTTGAATCTTCTGAATATTGTAAAACTGTGGACAAAGACTATACATACCAGTTGAAGTTCATAATAAGAAGAGCTCAGATAAATTTGAGTTCTTTCAAAGCACACTTATACAGGGATGTTTTGATAAGTCCCATTATATTATTGGAGGCAGGATGTCTCCATTCTTTGGTGATACCTCCTATAGACAGGTTTTTTGCCCTGTCCCCAACATTAAACTCCTTCATAAATGATATTCAGACGGATGTCTCCATTCTTTGGTGATACCTCATACAGACAGGTTTTTTGCCCTGTCCCCAACATTAAACTCCGTCATAAATGATATTCAGGCGGAACACATGCAGGTGACTCTACAAATTACTACTTCACCTAGAAGTATTCATACTCATGATAGTTCACCTACTCATGTCATAAAGTTATTTACTGAGATAAATCTTGAGATTCATACTCTGACTCTATTAGAGCATGATTTACTTAAAGAATTATCCTTAAATAAAGACAAAGCATACCAGTACAATCTCTGGAAAGCATACATTGATCCAACTGAAACTTCTCAAAACAAAATTCTGAGAGTTTTATACTATTGAAGAAAATCTCGAACACAAAATTGTATTGAAAAAAGATAATGGGTAATAAATTTCACCCATTTCCAATTGAAGCTAATCTTTCTCTTGTCAAGCACTTCGAAAAGGAAAGGTTATACAAAAAAATATATGAAGAAACAGGCTATTATGATCAGAATACTCCCGGACTGTCATCTTTCCCATCTGACTGCTAAAAATTGTTGAAAATTTTAAATAATAAAAGTAAAATATCTATTTTAAATAAGTAGTAAAAATTAATTAATTTTATTATTTATTACACATATAATGTCCATATGTAAGGGATTGTGTCGTTCAAGAGTACTTCTTTCAAAGAATGAGAAGCAACCCACTAGGGTTTTTTTTCGATGATCAGCAAATCCACTAGAATTGACATGATAAAAGGTTTGAAAAGTATCTCTGAAGTCATAATTATTAATTAAGCTCTAACTTTAGTGTAACCGCTATAAAAAAAAAAAAACTATAAATTTAAATATTGAATCTTTCTACTCCAGTCCTATATTTAAGAAAATACTTATTTATTAATAACAACCAAAATAGTTAAATCTGTTAATTATAACTAATAATATAATAATATTTCATTCTTCAAATACAAAATATATCCTATTAAGTGATAATTATATTTAACAACACTATTCATAATTTAAAGAATAATTTGAGCAAGATTTATATTACATATAATTCAGTAAATACATCTACTCTCATTAAAAATGATGAATACCTCATTAATACACTAAATAAGATTATGGAAAGAAATAAAGAATTAAGTATTCTGTATGAAAGTGGTTATATATTTTCTATATTTTAAAAACATTTATTCCTTATATTAATGTAGGTTATTTCTTTAATTGAGATTTAAAGAAAAACGCATGATTGTTTTCGTTAAATGATCATATTACTATTAAATAAGTTTTAATCTTGATAATCAATTATTTTCTATATATAATTCTAACCCGTTTTAAAATTCTCAAATTCTTAAACTTAAAATTAGTCTCACTGACTAATTCCAAGTAAAGTGAGTTATCACCCTGTTAGATTAGGAAGCCAAAAATAAATATGAAGAAAGAAGAGTAAAAAAATATTTATGTGTTTCACCACTCTACTACTTTATTTTAATTCATATATATATATATATATATATATATATATATATTATATTCCTTACTACTTTAGTAAACACTCTATCAACAAGATCCATAATGCTTTATCTTGATGTCGAAAGATTTTAAAAAGAAAATATATACAAAAAAGTAGGAGAAAAAAATAATTAATAAAAAAATACTTCTTCCTTCCTGAAACGAGTATTGTGTGTATGAAAAAGAAAATATTATAAAATAAATATCTATTTAATTTTTAATGTAATATTAATTACTTGTTTCATTAATAATCTTAATAACATGGCTTTAATTTTTCAACATATTATTAATAAAAATTAGTTTGCAAAATTAGAATTACACTATGAGGTAGATGAAATATAAAATTAAAAGCTATTTAGATTAAATAGAGTAGAGAGAAGTAGGTTTTGTCTTGTTATTTGGGTTATGAAAGTTGCCGAGTGTTGTATACGTGGACAAGTAGTGGTGCGTATGGTGGAGAATGCAGAGAATATAAACAGCCCATAACCTGTTCATATGTTATGAAATTAAAAGCCAATGCAGATGCAGCCAGAAAATACAACTATTTGAGCAACGTACACACAGTCCCAGACGTGAGAGTGGACTCATTAATCCTTCCATCAATGTTGCCCGTTGGAGATCATCAATCTCCTCATCTTTCTGCTACTACTCTGACACTTCCATCACCAATATCATTGCCTACCACATTCCATTATTTCAAGACCTAACAAAAACAAAATCCCTTTTGCATTTCCATTTTCGATATTTGAAGCATAATGATTGATTAATCATGGTTAGATATATTACGACCACGTTTTACTTTGTTACCAAATGTCTTTTCTTTTTTTTTTTTTCAAAACCACCCTTAAATTGGTCTTACCAAGTTTTTCAAAATAATTTGTTTAAAAGATCAATTACCTAATTTCTTATTACTTTTTTAATAATTGAAAACATCTAAGTACTAAAAAACAACACAAAAAGAACTTCAAACTTCTAAATAAATTGTAAGAAATAAAATTACTACTGTACTACATTGGATATGTAACGAGACAAGTCCCGATGAAGATTAGTGACATGTCTAAAGCCGTAAATCCGACAAAAGAAAAATGTGGACCGAGAGTAAAAATCCAAAACAGAGCAACACAAAGTGCTCATAAACGACCACGTCGCAGACAAGTGGGGAACTGTCCTCGAAAAGCCTTACGCATGTTTATGATGAAGAAAGTGAATGGTGTCAGGAGATGTTAGGTTAGGAAAATGGAATTTCTCTCATCTTATCTCTTCTGCTCCCAAGCCCATGCACCTAATCACTCTCTTGCACTGTATTTATGATTCTTTGCTCAGAGGCCTTTCACGCTTCACAGTTCATTTTCAGACCACTTCGAAATTCCTTTCATCAGTTGAGACTGCAACATCCCAACTCATATCAGTTGTTCCCTGCTTCTTAAATACCCCCTCTTACCACACTATTCTCTCCTCTGTCACACTGCTGTACCATTTGTTCTGATATTCCTCAGGTAAAGTCTACGTATATACCTAGTTTTCGCTTATAAAATGTACAAATTCTGACGTGTATTTGTTTTTTTCCCATTTCAATTGCTTTCTTGGTTTTGGGGTATAGAGATGGCAGATGAGGTGAAGATAGCCAAAGTTGGAGAAAGCCAAAGAGAAGGTTCATCAAGAGTTTTTCCATGTCTATTCTGTTCAAGAAAGTTTTACAGCTCTCAAGCTTTAGGAGGACACCAAAATGCTCACAAGAAAGAAAGAACAGCTGCAAGGAAGGCCAAGAGGGCTTCTGAATACTCAACTGTTTCCTTCCCTTCCCCATTGCCAACCCCTATGGTTTTTGCCCCAACCCATATAGAAATTTTTAATCCTTCGGTGTTCATCACTGCCCATGCACCAAAACTCCGTTATCTCCCAAGCCATCAGATTTCAGAACAATTTGGATCAAATTGTACACCTAGATTTGGCAATGCATTATTTTCTGGGGGAAGTTCAAAAAAAGGGTTTTGTGATGAAGGAAAGAACACTAACTTGAGCTGGGGCGGCACATCTCAACATATACAACTGATAAGTAACAAACAAAATCGAGGAATTTGGAATAATGGTACAGAAAAAGATCAAAAGCTTGATTTATCTCTCCATTTGTAATGTATAGAGTATAGACTGGAAATGAGAAGGCGCATTTTTCTGAGAGCTAGGGAACTGCGGGACTAGTTTTATTGGGCCAACTGAAAGTTCTAGTCTTGGTATGAAATAAAGCTTTTCATTTTTCGGATTCATAATTGTACCTCACATACAAAGCAAAAAGCCTTCCTTTTACTTTGGTTGCTATTGCACGAATTGATGAAAATAAAAGTGAACTTTAAAATCAAAACATATGATTCTATCGAATTGATGAAAATAAGAAGTGAACTTTAAAATCAAAACATATGATGCTATATATGTATATATATATTCACTTTTGCTTTCTAAAACTAAACAGGTACATCCATATATCTAACAAATTATGCCGTCTGCTTTGAACCTAAAACAGAAAACTCACGGCAACTGAAATGTAGCTCTTATTCTGTATAAAATCAGACATGCAGATTCCTCTGCATTAATGAGGGTGCGGCATCTTTAGAGCTCACAACTCTGCTACTCCACTTCAGTGAATAACCAGTATAAAGCACACTTGTTTTTATACTACCTCAATTTGCTAATAATTATTGATGCACTAGTATAAAGCATAGCAGAAGCAGAAAGAAACAAAAATAATTATTAATGCTCTAGGTGTTGACTATCACATATAACGTATATTCCCAAAACTTATAAACATCATGGTACCAGAAAATATCTGTATGGATCATATGAGTACATTAAGATTTCTAAAACAAAAATCATATTCATAGTGAAACTGGTGCAGAATGACCCAATGATAAAAAAACAGAAGGGTATGACCCAAAAAAGCTTACAAATTCCATTCAACTTTCACGATTGTATTTCCATATGATTAATACACCATGACATCCATCAAACAATACTCAGCTCCCTTGGTACTTCAGAATTCCATCATTGCCTTGAAAACAAAGCATATGACAATGAATTAGACATACTATTTCAAAAGTTATATGATATTAGGTACCTGACTGGTTTGGTCAGTGACACCAATATTTAGTGATGTAAATATTAGTGTACTAGTTCAAGGAGATGAAAAATTGAGGTAAGTGAAAACAAATGAAAAATTGAAGTAAGTGAAAACAAACAGGTGGTTTTATTTTTATGAGAATTTAAAAAAAGTCTTAATGTTTGGCAAATGCGGTAAATATGTTATAGACTCACTTTTATGGAGGATTGTAAATGAATTGCACCCTTTAGCATCAAGGGTACAAGAGCAGCTCAATTAGAGAACAATACAAGCCAAGGAGAAAGTTAAGAACACATTCTTAAACACTATTTTCAACACTTCATCAATTATTATATGAAATCTCATGTTGGTCCCACTGGATATCGTGGACCTACTCCATATTAGTAAGGCTAACTAGAGTTTCATTCAATAATAGTGTTATAAAGAATGTGAAAGGTGTTTCCAGTATTTCTTGAAAGCCAATGAAATTATGCAAACAGTTAAACTATATATTTTAATTATTTTTTAAAAGATCAAAATAATTGACATGTGTTCTGAAACTTTAATGCAATTTAAATGTTAAATGAGATTGTGAAAAGTTTTAGGATCCATATGGATAAATTTATACCAAAATATTTCTAAGATAAGAAAATAAGAAGGAAAAATTTAAAATGTTTATCCATATTAAAAACAGATTTTAGAAAACCTAATATGATAAAACTTTACAAATTAACTTATAGATATTTCTTCATTTTTTTTCTTATTTTCTCTCTTAGAAGTACTTGTGAAGAAGTTTATCCAAACAGACTCTTCCTTATTACCAACAATCCCCTTCACATGATAAATCAATTAATGAAAGCCCTTTTGAAGGAAATAAAATTATATGCCCTAGTTCTCATACATAACTAACATTCATTTTTTCCTACCCACTTGCATGCACAATGAAGTCTCAAACCTGTATCACTTTAGACTGCTTCTTTCTTGCTTACTGCTGTTATGACTTTGCTCTACGTAAATTAGCGTTGGAATGAGATAGAATAGGAACCCGTGTTCGGATCTTTGACTGCTTTGAAGTTGTCTACACTCATCCCAAAACGACCCAGAACAGAATTGCCCATTTCTTTCAGTTTTCCTGCATCAAGAAACACTTCTCTGTCTAAGCAAATATTGATACCAATATATACTGATTATGTGAGTCGCAAAATCACAAAATAAAGTACATCTGCACACTCGATGTGTGACTTAGGCATCCTATTCTTGAAGACTTGGTTATTTCTGAGGCACCGACCACCAGCTATAATACCAATTGATAAGCACACCCAAGCACTAGGGGAATCCACCCTTAAAAAAGTTACTTGTTAAGAGGGAGTATCAAACACTTTATACTCCACCAGACAGCCCACATTACTTGATGTAGGACTTAGGCACCTAATAATACCAAAGTCCCTATCATATTATACAGCCAACACTTCTATTTCTCCTCCAAGATTCTCAAAACAAAAAATTATATCTATGTCCATTACAAAGAATACAAATCAAATACTACTATGAGTTCTCTAGGAAGGCAATACATGACTATAAGATGAAGTGCTGCTATTCAGCAAGCTGGGATGCCCAATTCATCTAAAGAATCATAGACTCAAGATCAAGTAATCAACAAATAGATCTTTCAATCATATGAGTAACCTAATGCTTGATAATATCGTAACACGGTATTTATATTTGATATAAGAATTTCTTTCAGAGAAGGTCTTGTTAGACTAAGCAAGATTTGCAATCTGTTTCAACTATGTCAACCATTTGAGAATTTGAGAACAAGAAGTTAATGCTAGTTGCTAAGAAAGGGCACATAACTAGATGTATTATAACATACAACTACAGTCCTCAATACATGACTGGGACATATATACACACAACTAAGATAGGAGAGATACTTGGGGAATGGGGATAAAACCACACACTTTTCTAGCAAGTGTAAGTATCAATAGGCAAAGAAAACACAAATACAGGTAATGCAATGAAAGCAATCCTATGCACCACCTACAAAAAAAAGATAAAAATATTAAAAAAACAAGATAAAGATAAAAAAGACTCACCAATCATTTCTTCCTTCATCTTTTCCCGTTTTTCTGCAGCAATGGGTTCTAGTCGCCGAATGGTTTTCCTTGCTTGATCATTTGAAGGATCAATTTCTAAGATTTTTTTCATATCTGCCAATTATTTTTGAAAGGAATATAAAAAATTTTAAAAAAAGAAAAAAAAAAAAAACTGGTTAAGTTTACAGAGCTGGTTATGAATGCAGATCAGAAGATGAAAGTTTTTAATAATCAGAATGCTGTTAGGATGCTACATACACAGTCGTGTGCATTTATTACATTAAGAACCAAAATAAAGGGATAATTAATAACCTCCCTGAGGTGTTTACTCATTACACTTGACGCATTACATATTTCAGAAATTACACCCCCCTTAGTTAATTAAAAAGAGCAATAGAATAGGAACCCTACATAAGGGACACGTAGAGCTAGATGTGACAAGTGCAAATCTCAGAGGAGGCTAGTATAATTACCCTTCACTCTATTATAGAACTTGAACTCACCAGCAATGGCCTCTTCAAAATGCTCAAGCTTTTCATGAGCTTCTCCTCTTCTTATCAAAGCTTTAACGTACACAGGATTCAATTCTAATGCTTTGGTGCATTCTTTAATTGTGTTATCATATTTTCCCTGTGAATATGTTAAACAAAAGCAAGCAAACATAACAAATGGGGCACAAAAATTATGTCAGCATAAAAAATGCTAGATCCCATAGATTTATATAGGGGAAAAATTATCAAAATGTAGCCAAGTATTATTTAAAAATTGAAATGAAGGTAAAACAATTCAAGAATAATGTATCTACTTCAATTCTTATAGTCTTTGCAGTTTGCTTTAACAGAGTCCTTCTTGATTGAAGCAGATTGGGATCAGTTTATATTCAGATTTATTACATTATGGACTAATAAATATGTAGATACCCAATCTAATTTGGGCAAATTAGTGCCTATCCACAAATTTAAACTCTAAAAGAAACTAGATTGATGCTTGTAAACAAATATTTAACTGTTTTTAAAACATGAGATATTGCTTATGGTTAGGTCATAGAATAAAGTTCACATTTCCTAGGGTGTCTAGTTTCCCTTAAACTTGTTACAAGTATTTTAAGTTATTACATACGTGGAAGATGTGATAATAAATGCTATTCCAATTAACAGGATTAGAAAAGGCCGTACCAGTTTCAGAAAGCACACACCACGGTTTGAATGGCATATTGATCGTATTTCAACAGACGAAGGCATGTCTGGTGCTACTTGTAAAGCAAGTTCATATTGTGATAATGCCTCTTCATACTTCCCATCTGCAAAAAGCTTGTTCCCTTCTACCTTAGCTTCATTTGCTTGATCCAATGCTTTCTGTCAGATAAACCAATAGCACTCACTCAATAGTCAATAATCTCTTGCACAAGGTGATTAATATATACTAATTTCATAATTGAATTCCAGTGTCTACTCAAAATACAAAATTTTTCTCAGCAGAAATTTTAGCCATATAACATGGAAATAAGTAATTAATCACACAATTGACCCCATGAGCCAAGAATAAATCAAGAGGAGCTTTAGTCACACATTCTTTAACACACTCACATCATACACTCTCTATTACTGATTAAAATATATTAAAAACTTTAAAATCATGGGCTGAGACTCATTACATAAGGAACAACTCTTACACAAATTTGTGATTCTCAATAAATAAATTTCAGCAACTAATTAGAAATTAGACCAGATATTACTTGTAAAGTTCGTATTTGTGGCAAAAAAAATGTCTACAACATTTCAATTTAATTGAATTCATTCTATAAAGAGCCAAAAGGAAATATTGCAGCAATCAGAAAGACCTAGAATCAAAACCGCTAATTTCGAAACCGAACCTGTCTCGATTCTTCGTCATTGACCAGGGCATTATTCTCGGATGATTCGGTGCTCCGAGGAACATCGTGCTCGGTCTCTTGCTCCGTCTGTTGCTTCTGCTGGTGTTCTTCCTGGATGGCCGCGGAGCCTCCACCTCCCTCGCCGTCACTGTCGAGATCCGCGTCGCTGGCGGTTTCGAAGCCGTCGGAAGCGTCGTTTCCGTGGCCGGCGCCGGCGTTGGAGGGATTCGCATTTCCATGTTGGCTCTCTTCCTGCTCTATCACCACCATCTTCTGGAAAGTTCGCGGTTAAGGACTTGCTTGTTTGGAATAGCAGGAGCCAGAAAAGAAGCGATTTTTTGGAGTAGAAGAAATGTGTGAGCTTCCAGGTTCTGAAATACGGTGTTTGTAATGCCGACTTATGGGTGTTTCCAGAAGGAGCCAAAGCATAACGCACCGTTTTGTTTCATGAATGTTCTTTCTTTCCCTTCACTTTTTAACTTGGGTTGTGGTTGGTTGAATTTTAATTTTAATCTAATAATAAAGATCAGAAATGGAAAAGTCATTGGGAGTTGTAAACTTGTTTTTCTTTTATGCGTTTTTTAAAATATTCCTTTCTCACATACTAATTTTCATCAAGCTTAAAAATAATATTCCATATCAAAATGTTTGTTGAAACTTCAAAACTACTCCAAAGTTTTCAAAAATAGCATTTTTTTTTAATCCTTAACCATGCATTTAAAAGGTTGATTTTTTTGTGTAAATTTGTTTAAATTTAGAAAAAATAATTGTAAAATAGTTTTTTTTATGATAAGTGTTTAAAAGAAAATTAAAAGGAATGCTTATTTTAAATAGTATCAATTTTAATAAACACATTATAAATAAAAAATACTTATTTTATTAAATAATTATTTTTTAATAAATAAATATAAATAACTAACCCTTTAAACTTAGTTATTAAAAAATTACTTATTTTAATAAAATAAGTAGGTTTCTGTTTTTTAGTGTGTTTCTCTAATTAGTGATGGAAGTAGTAGTTTATTTTATGGAAGGTAATAGTTTATATTTAGATATATTGTTATTTTTAATTCTTTATAATATTTTTGAAATATTAAAATTTAAGTTATATATATATATAAGGCACAGTTGGCCTAGCTTAATTTTAATTTAAAATAAAAAATTAGAACTTAAAAAATAAGTATAAATTGTTGTTAATTTTCATTTTTCTAACTTATAAACTTCTTTTAAATTAAAGGTAGTTGACAAAATTATTTCTTTTTATTGTCTATTGAAAAATTATATCTATAAAATAAAAATATTTATAAAATAATTTTTTAAAAAATTTAAGTATAAATATTATTTGATTGAGTTTCTTCTTAAAAATAACATTTAAGTCAAAATAAGTTAGATGGAACCCTAGTTAAATATTATTTGGACAACATCTTCTTAAAAAGAATTTTTAAGCCAACAATAAGTTGAGTACATAAGAATAATTGATTGACATAGATAAAAAGGGTCAAGAATTACCTTAATTGGTAGGACATGTTGGCTGTTATGGTTAACCATTTAGTTGATATTAAAAATATAATAAAATATATAACACATATGTTAGGAAATAAACAAGAAATATATATCTTTAAAACAAATTATGTATTCAATTAGGATATAGAGTAATTCTTTATGAAAAAATCTCTTGTATTCCACCAAGATTTTAAAAGATTATAAAATCATCTTATGCTTTTCAACACATCTCATGTTGTTAAATCTCACTTAAAATCTTAAGATTCTTTTATATTTATTTTTATTTATTTATTTTTATTAACCGAATCAACCACTTGTCACATAATTATCGAATCACCATCAAACTAACATTATTACTAGAGATGACAAAAAAATCTGCTCCCGCAAATACCCGTGAATAAAACCGCAAAAATATTCGCACCGATAGTATAAATGAGTACCGTTACCCGCGAGAACGAGTTTTTTTCTACCCATTCCTTAACGGGTACGGGTACGGGTATCATAGTACCCGTACCCGCAGGTATCCACTACCTGCTAAACTGAAATAATATATATATATATATATATATATATATATATATATAAAAGTTAAACAAGATAATATTTTTAGAAAATAAATCAATTTAAAATATTAATTATCAAAATTCATTGATATCAATCTTATTTTTTTACGAAAATTTCATAATTAATAAAACCATTTATTATAAAAATGTCGATAATATAAAATAAATATTTTATTTGTATTAAATATTTTCTTATAATATATTGTATTAATCTACTTTTAGATCTAATTAATCCTGTTGAAACTAGTATAATTTTATTTCTAGATTTTCCAAAAAATAAATGATTTATTTGATAAATCTTCTTATAAAAAAAATTAATTTTAATTTTTTTTTTAAAATATCCATGGGTACCGTGGATATTAAAAAAACTCACGGGTATTTCTATAGCGGGTACCCTGCGGGTTTTTAGTGGGTAACGGGTAGCAGGTCGGGTAGCGAGTAACCACTACCTATGCTCGTTCCGACCCGTTGTCATTCTTAATTATTACTAAGGCCCATCTAGGGTGTTGTTCATTTCTTTTTTTTATTTATTTTGAAAATAGAAATGTGATTGACTAAAATGATTGTGATTTTTTTTTTCTTTTATTTCCAAAAGTTTCTACCCAATTAGAAAATAATAAAAATTAGTTTTGAGATTTTTTTTTCTATTTGTATTGAACCTTATCACTCGAACCACCACTACAAGATAAGAGATAGATTTAGTGAAATTGAAATTTGACAGCAATAATCTAAAACTTGAAACAAAAAAACATGTTTTTTATAAATTTGAAAACTTGAACCAAAATTAATTTTTGTTTTTATAAATTTAAAAATTTTAAACCAAAACACCTAAAAATATACTTTTTGAAAAATTTAAAATTTGTGTGTATTTGAAAGAGAAATATAAGATAAGTTTGTTGACTTTATCAATAAAGGGTGAATTCTGATTAAATGACAATGTACAATTATTTTACATCTGATAATGTGTGAGTTTTAATTTCTTTATACATATATATTCAAAATTATATTTTATATTTAGTTATAGCTTGTTAAACTATTCATGTTTATAAATTAAAACCTTGAGAAAGTGTATTTGAATTTTGAAGATAAAATAATTGTGAATTTTTTTATATTTAATTACAACTTGATAAACCATTTAATTAATATTAAAATATAACACAATATTACATATGTGTAAGGTACAATTCATCACTTTATAGATTGAGAATTAAGATGGATCAACTTATATTATTCATATACTTAATTTTAATTTTTTATTGTAGATTGGTTCAAATTACTGTATTAGTAACTTATGAGTCTAATTATTCATTCTCAGCCAAGGTGAATGACTTGATAACTTTTTGAAACTAGGAGTAGTTGGTCCCGACACAACTGATCGGCTAACCTATCATAATTTTGATGGGATGACTTAAGGTTTTTGGTTTGCCAGTCCATCGTTACAAATAATATTTTTATAGTATTAATTATAATAAATTACTTATAATAAAAATAAAACAACTTATTAACTTAGGAAAATGGACTAACTAAGTGAAGGTTTATTGAAATAACGCAATAATGCAGGGAGGTAAGTAAATTATATTTAAGTCTTTAATATTATAAACTAAAAAAGTATTGGATTTCACCAATTTGTTAATTAAAATAATTTACTAAGTCGTTATGTTATGATGATGAAGATGCAATAATAGAATAATGCAAGGAGTTGAGCTAAAATTTTATTTTATATTATTAAAATCAAATTTATAAAAAAAAATAAAAAAGTTGATGAGACAATCCACTAGTCCACTTTTCAAATGGTCACTATTTGAAATGTTAGTTCAGATGATCACCATTTGAAACGTTGGTCTTGTGAGTCTTATACTAGAACAACTGATATTTTTAGTTCTTGTGTGAGAAAGAAATAGTTGATAGGAATAAGCAAATTACATCAATGATAGAAAAATAAAAAAATTGGTCTGAAAAAAAGTGAAAGTTGTCGTATTAATCACTACTAAAAACAACCTTAAAATTATTTTTTTACTATACATATTCCTATTGTAAATAAGGTATTTGTGACTCTAATTTCACATAAGAATTATGTTTGATAAAATTTAAAAAATGCTTACTATTAAAATAGAAGTCTTTTTGGCACTATTTTTATTTCTTAGTAAGTGTTGATTTTTTGTAAATTTAGGATGACTATACTAGTAAGTTTTAATTTGTTTGATTTGTAATTTGTTAATGTCCTGCCTATAGGGTAAAATGGTACTTTTTTCTTAGTTCTTAGTCTTTTATTCTTTTATGATGTATATTGAAAAGGTAGGATAACTTTCAAAGATAATACAATGCTCTGGTAAGGCAATTATTCTACCCAAAGCAAAAAACGAAAGTATATAATATTGAATGAATAGTAATTTATTTCGATATCTGGTAACTTATTTATACCTATATGATTGTTCTTGGAATCTTGAGTTTTATCAAGATTAGGTAATAGAGGTAATTCAATTTAAGTGAATGATCGTATCTTGGCAATGCTAATTAGCATTATCCCTTAACAACTAGCTTTTTATATTTGGTAGTGCACTTTGTGCCTGTTTGGTCAATGTTGCAATCAAAACACTCATGGAGTATTTGGTATGACCTAATATCTCCTAAAAGTCATCTTGTTATGCAAAAGGATCATGGGCTTATGAATACTTTTCTTTTACCTCTTCGATGTCAACTTTGATTGAATACCTGCGAATATGCTCGTTACCAGATGTTTAGCTTTTGTTATGTTTGGCCTCCTTCAAAAGGGTTCGTCTTTCTTTATGTCCAATCCTCTGGAGTTTGCATATTTATCCACTTCTTAGATATATGCATGTACAATTAATAATTTAATTAAGATTTTTTTTTTTGTTTTGGCAATTGTTGATGAGTAATATCTAACTCCTTTATCTTACAAACTTCAAAACTTTATCAAAGTTAACAAATTTATCATAAATAATATTGTTATTAGATGATAAGTGCATGAATTATAATGAAAATGAATTTTCATCCAATCTTCCAATTAAAGGGTGCAAGCAACAATTTGGACCGGATGAAAGAGTAATAAAGAAGGGGGAAAAAGTCTTAAAGAAGGGTGATTGAGACAAAAATTGACGAGTGCAAGGAGAAAAATGGTAGGGTTGGAGTGTTTAAAAAAAAAAAAGCAAAGGATTGAAGAAAGTATGGATATATTTTGGCCTTTTCGAAAGATGAAATTGAAATAGGAGTGAGAAGAGTAATTTGGGAGTGTCAATAACAAGGTCCTCGTTATTTTAATAGTCATGGCTTATGCCATTTGGGCTCTTTGAGTAGCCCATTCATCATATTCTTAGAGATAATAATAAAAAATAGAAAATTTCTCATACACCCCAATAACTTCTCCCTGCACTTTCATAATTATAGAAAAAATCTAAAATACTCATAATAAAAAAATAACTTAACTCCTTTTTTTTTGTCTTCTAATACCTTTTTTGGATATCTCTTCTCTAAGCTTTGTGTCCTATGTCCTTTAAACTTTTCTTCAATCTCCAACCAATGAAAATTTGCATCAAACAGTACTCTAGCTTTCAAATACTCAAGATTTAGACTTCCAAAAAGGAACGCAATGAGATGCTTACTTTATGATAAATGAACATAATTCAAAATCATGATTTTAAGTGGCGGAAAATCAATAGAGGACAACATTTCAATTTTGATGTTGTTGATGTGGTTCAAGTTGAGAATGACAAGAGTTTTGCAGTAAAGTAGAGCAAGAGGAAAACCCATTGAAAAATTGAGAGATAAGTGGAGGCATTGAACACTGCACGGAAAAAATTTTTTTACAAGTGCAAACAGGTGTGTTTGGACTTGTAAAAAAAATTGCATTTTTTATACAAGTCCAGATAGGGATATTCAAACTTGTAAAGAATTTTGCAATTTTTTTACACATACGAACAGGGTGTTCAGACTCGTAAAAATTAAAGTCACTAATTAAATGGAGAAAAAAAAACCAAACTAGAAAAGCAAACGAGAGAGAGATGCAAACGAAGGGAAGAAAAAGAGACACGTGACAATTAAATTTTTACTATTTTCATTAAGGACTTTTTTATTATTTTAAAAATATATGAAGATGTAAAAAGAACTTATGTGGTATAGGAAAAAATTCTCTAAAAAGTAAAGCAACAAATAAAAATACCTTTGTCATTTTTCTCTAGATGACCAATCTAATTTTTAGAGCATTAAAGAATAAAGTAGTTGCAGTGGGTTTACGGAGACAGCATAGAAATCCAAAAGAGTCATGTAAGATGGGAAATTCTGATCACATAACATATAAACATAAAGTCGTTACATAATAAAACAAATACTCTATTTTCTATTCATTTTCTCCTTCAAGAATAAAGATTATGTTCAAACCCACAAGAACCCGTTTTAAAATGGATAAAAACACGCAACACACACGGAAGGTGAGAAAGGTGATCATGTGCATGCATTGCATTTTAGGTATAAAAAAAATCATGTGATGTTTTTGGAAAAGGATAAGATGTAGAATTGAGTTGGAGTCACGATGTTTGAACGAGAAAGAGACAACTATTGATGCTATTGCTATTATTATTTTTCCAAAGGGCTTCTTTAGAAGTTTTGATTGGAAGGAGAGAGATTCATTCATTCATAATTGAAGTTTGTAAAGAGATATGGCTTTGTTCACGTCTCCACGTTAGCCATGCTGTTTTGGTGCTCCCTAACAACCCAATCATCTACGAGTTCTAACATGTATTTGAACTTCCCTAATCCTTATTTTTAATTTTTAAATATACTAAATTCATGGCATTTAATGCTTCCTTTAATCAAGGAACTTGCATTTGAATGACCACTTTGGCTACGGTTGTAAACACTTGAAATTTATCTCCCAAAATCTATAAACAAAATAAAGAATTTTAAAAATATTATTAAAAAAATTGAAAAAATAAAAGACCACGACAATATATACATGCAAAAATATTGAAGACATAGTTGTCAAACTTATTATATTTTAAAAGTTTTTTTTGTCTTAATCTTTAAAATAGTTCGTAATTATACAAATCCTTCTGCACAGAAACAACTATTATAAATGAATGTCAACTTTTTAGAACTTCAGTTCGTTTCTAGTACTAGAGAAATCTAATTAAAGAGAAAAACACAATTCTTGTGAGACCCATAAGATAAGTAGGTCTTTAAGAATTATGTCTCTTTTTCTTTTAATTAGATGTCTCCAGTATTAGAGAGGATTTTTGTATCACTTCTAACTGTGAAAGAATTAATTCTTCATTTAAAAATAATATGATGTAATTAAAAGTAAACTTTATAAAACTATTTAATACTATTTGAACAGAGTAAAAAAAAAATTGATATTGTGAACTATAAAAGCAAAGAGGAAATGATAAAGTTTGAAATTAAATATGATTTAAGTCGTATGGTGTTTATTCTACTTAATTTATTTTCTTCCTGCACAGGCCAGATCATTAATTCGAATGTTCATTAATTTTATTATACTAAAAAATTATGAATATTAGTCATGTATAAGTGTTGTTTAAATTAATGAGCAAACGTAACAATGAAATGTGACTTTGAAAGCACACCCTGTGAAGGTAGAAGAATATTAGCTTGCAACCAACAATTATCTCTTGGCAATGTGAGAGTGTCTTTCTCTTTCTCTTTCCATAATCAAACTCTTACAATTGAAGATGACGCCTACCCGGTGGCCACATGAGATGTTGGATTGCAGTATATACAACAATGAAAAGAAAACCAGCTAAAAGAATAAATTAGGAAAGAAGCAAGTCAATATATTAACCAAGTTCTAAAATAGACCAATGTCTATCACCATTACGGAACACATATAGGCACAATAAATTAAGAAATTTAAATAAAAATTAATACATGTAAAAGAATTTATATTAACTTACAAAAACGTGTACTATATAATTACAAGTTTTATTATAAATATCTTAAAAAGTTATAAACTATTGTTGTGATTTGCAATTAAAAGACAAGTTACCAAACTGTTTTATATTGATATTGTCAGAATTATAACTTATAGATACTACTATTTTTTCTAATTCTATATGAAAAATTTAAAACCGTTGCATATATAATTAGTGGTGCATTGTATTTTTATATAATTTTTTTAAAGGTAAATGTTAGTTGTTAGTGTGTTAATTTTGTTAGTGAAAAGATTTAAACTCACGACCTATCTGCCTCCACTTTATTAGATCAATCTTATAATTCATTGTGTTTTTATATAAAGTAAATAAATTTTTATTGTAAGATATATAATATATTATACACTAAGTTCATATTGCATCATGTTTCATAATAAAAATCTTACGTTTGTTATATAATTAAGAATATCATGAATTCAAAGTCTTAAAATATTTTTAGAGAAATATATTATTAAGCTTAATTAAAATTTATTATGTAATACTTTTACAAATGACTTTTATCTGAATCTTAAATGACTTAATGGGAGTAGGAATAGTAACCAGTCGTGACAAACACAAGTAGTGATTATCGGTACCGACCACTGCAAAACTTCGCTACTTGTCACTCGCTAAAAACTTGTCAAATACTTGTTATAAAAACATTCAGGAGTTTTTTAAATATTTGTTGATATCCACGGGTATCTAAATACTTTAAAAAAATGTTCTTTTAGAAAAATATTTTTTTATAAGAAATTTTATAAAATAAATATTTTATTTCTTGAAAAATTTATAAATGAAATTAAATTATTTTCTACAAGATTAATTAAATCTAAAATAGATAATATATATACAAAATATTTAATACAAATAACATCTTTGTTTTACATTATTGACAGTTTATAATAAACAATTTTATTAATTATGAAGTTTTCATAAGAAAATTATGGATATCAATGAAATTTGACAATTAATATTTTAATTTGATTTCATAAAATTATTATCTTTTTCAACTTAAATACATATAGTATTTTAATTTAGCGGTAGTGGGTACTCACGGATATAAATACTATGATATTCACACCATTAAGAAATAGGCAAGAAAAAACTCTTACCTGCACATAACCGGTACCCATCTTTACTATCCATGTGAGTATTTTGACAGATTTGTGGGTATTCGCAGGTGTGAATTTTTTTTCTATTCCTAGATGGAAGTGGTTTCAAATTTTTTTTATTTTAAAATATATTTTAAAAACAGAAACATATACAATAGAAATGAGATTGTGATTTAGTTTTTTAGTTGTTTTTTTAAAATATTTTTACTCAATTCCAAAAATAATAAAATTTAGTTTTAAAATTTATGTTTTTGATTTTATTAAAGCTCTTCAACTATATTACTCTAATCCACCTTTAATAATTTATCATGATCCACAATCATTAACCTCTAGTCATCAGTTGTTCACCACCTTCAATTACTGATAATTATCTGCTACCTCTAACTTCTGTCGATTGATACCTCTAATCTAGGTCCACCTTCAACTCTCTGTCACGGTTTGTTTTTATAGAGCCTCTAAGTTTCTATAAAAGTAACAGTATTTTTTTAAGAAAAAAATGAATGTTGGGCTTCGCTACCTGGGCTTGTTTCCAGACTACTATACTATTGAACAGACAAAAAGGTGCGACTCAAACAGGTGAGAGATGCAAGTCTACATTAGTCTACAAAAAGGTGTTTGTTTAGGTAAAACAGTAGTCGAACTAAAGGTAGCACTATAGTTGATCCAGATTTTTTTTTAAATGAGAAAATGAAATAAGATATGCTTAAATATATTTTTATACATAAAAAAATTGGTACATGAAAAATAGTCTCTTTCATATTGTAGTCTTTTAAATATTTTTATTTTTAATTTGGTTCTTCCATTTTTTTTATTTAATTTTAGTCTTATTGTGAAATAACAATTTTAATTTTAGTCTTTACTTTTAAGTAACAATATTAATTAAGTATCTTTGATATTATAATGATTTATCATGTCATAAGAGAGTCTGAAATGGATAATTATGCATAAGTTTTTTAGGATAAATTATGTTTTTTTATCTCTTTTTAACACATATTTATAAATAATATTAAAAATACATTTTTTTCAAATAATTACACTAAATTATCTTATTAAACTCCCAAAATAGTAAGTCATTATACTATTAATATAATTATTTTGTCCTAATTAATACTATTTTTTAAAAGTAAGAGAATAACACTAGAAAAAGTTCTTTAAAAGATCATAATCAAAAGAAAATTTTTATAGCATTAAAACAAAAAAGTGTTATTTTTTAAGGAAAAAAATTATATGAGTTTAATTGGTATACATTGTTGTAAAAGTAAAGTATTTGTACACTTACATTCAGTTAAAACTCTTTTCATTTATGTGACTTTTAAAATAGTAATGAATAAAGTCAATAAATTGACCATGAATGAAGGGTTGTGATTGAATATGTAAACATCTTTAAACTCAAGTTATATAACCCAATAACATATAATAATTTGAGTTTAATTGGTATACACTGTTAGTGTAAAAGATTTTACACTGACATCCAATCATGACTTTTTATTTATATGACTTTTAAAGTAATAACGATTAAAATTAACAAATTTACCATAAATGAAGGGTTGAAATTGAATGTCAGCAAAAAATAGTGTAAATTAATTAAACTCTAATAATTTTATAAAACAAAAATATTATATTCTTTTTTTATGTATTAATTTCTATTTTGGTCTTTAAAAATGTAAGTCCTAGAAATTAGTATGTTAATCCTTTTAATGCTTAGGTGGCATACTGAGAACTAAAAACTAGTTGTTACAATATTTTTTATTTTTCCTTTTCTCTTATTTGAAATATTTATTTTCTCTTTTCTCCATTCCTTACTCGTTTTACACGTTCAAACCTTATTAATTGTAAAAAAAGTTATGACGGCTTTGTCATATCCTTAAATTATCACAATTTTTTCCTCTTTTCTCCAATTCCTATTTTTTTCTCATTCAAACTTTAATTAATTAAAAAAAATTATGACATCTTTTTAACTGTGAAATAGGGGTGTTCATTGGATTGAGTGACTCATTGACTCCATCCAATCCAAAATGATTGGGTTAGATTATTTTTAGATGCGGTGAAATCCAACCAATCAAACCCAATCTCCTACTGGTTGAGTGACGGGTTCAGTGAGTTGAACCCGAGACCCAACCCAACCCAAAAATTATATTATATTATTATTATTTAAATTAAAAAATATCTTTAATAATTTAATTTATAATATTTTTCTAAAGTTATTGTTGATTAACTAAGCATGTTTCTAAAGTTATAACAATAAAATGTCTTGAACATGTTACTAATTATTGTTAAAATGTGTTATGTCAATGACTAAGTACATGAGTTTTTAAGATTTAGACCAATGAAATTCACGTGTCTTTGAGTAAAAATATTTTAAACATTGGCAAAATTTAGATAAAATATTTTGTGTTGAAAATATAACTTAATTAGAAGCTACAATAATCCTACTGACGTAGTAATGTCTACTTATAGATGTGTATGTTATGACTTCTAGAATTGATTTTTATTTAATAGTTTATTATTTATTTTTATGTTACAACTTCTATTTTTTTTTAAAAAAATAAATCCCAAAAGATATATAACAAAAGTTCTAAACATTTAATTTATTCCTTAAAAAATATTTTTTAAAATGGTAACTCAATTAACCCAACACAACCCGTTCAATGGCAAATTGAATTGAGTTGGGTTTAATAATAAAAAAAAAACAAAGAAAACTCAACCCAACCCAATCCGATGAGTTGTGGTTGGGTTAGATCTTGTGTTTGCCTAATTCGATCCAACCTAACCCGTTAACACCCTTACTGTGAAATCTTTGAACTCCCTTATGAACCACTAAACACAACCTTAAAATACCTCTAATCAAGAGTTTAACACTTATGTACTCACAATGTAAAAGAGTTTTACTTTGATATTTAGTCAGAATTCATTATTTATATGTCTTTTAAAGTATTAATTGGTAAAGTCAACAACCTTATCATATATAAAAGATTATAATTAATTGTCAGTATAAACTTTTTATACATACTGTATCTAAGTGTTTTTTTTTTCAATAAAGTAAATCAACTTGAAGGAATGCTTAAAAATGCAAGGAAAAAAGCTTAATTCAAAGCTTATTTTCCTCTTCCTGTCTTCATTCCTTAAAATCTTTCTATTCAATCATCAAATTAACCTTAAAACACTTCTAATATATACGATTAATCTATACTAATAATAAAAGGGAATTTTCCTTTTAATGTTCCCTTTTTAAAATACTTATTCTACCCTTATACATATTTGAAAATTAAAAAATAAACTACTTTATCAAGGAAGAGATTTGAACCGACGACCTTTACCTCAGCAAACATAAATTTTGTCACTAGATCAGCCTTATAATTTATAAAAAATAGTACTTTAAAATATTTATATCCAATATCCATAATTGTTCTACTATCAATAATCTATACTTTTATCTTATATATATATATACACACACACACACACATATATATATATATATATGTATATATAGGAGTGTATCACATGAGAATGATATTTTTATGTGAGAATGGTAAAAAGATTTTGTAGCCATCCAGATTTAAATAAAGGGTTTAGATTAAAGGAGTTAACTTAAAGATATCATGTGTATCATTAACTATAGCAACCTACCAATAAATAATATTCTTCTTCCACCATGACATCACCATTGTCACCACCATCACTACCATTATCATCACCACCGCCCACCACCACCATTATTACCGCTACCCTCACCACTACTATTGTCACTACTGTTTTTGCCTTCGCCACCATCATCACTATTATTGCTACTGTCATCGTCCCCGCCACCACCGTTGTCGTCACCATCACTAGTGGTGGCAACCAAAGTGGTGGTGGTGACGACAATGGTGGTGGGAGTGACAGTGGCTGGTAGTGACGATGGTGGTGAGAGAAAAATATTATTTATTGGTGGGGTAATATGGTGGAGGATGGATGTGGTATTTTTAAATGAACTGTTTTAATTTGAACTCTTTATTTAAACATGGATGACTACTAAATATTCTTATCATTCTCTCGTAAGAACATTATTCTCATGTAATATGTCCCATATATATATATATGGAGGAGGGATTCACTTACTCAAAGAGTAAGTTTCTTCATCTTAACCATCCATTTTCTTGAAATCTAATGATTAGGATTAGTTATTCATTACAACCATTAGATTTCAATAAAATAAATAGATAAGATAAAGAGTAAGTCTTTTAAAGTTACTCTTGTAGTAAGTGGTCCCTCCTCATGTTATATATATATATATATATATATATATATATATATATTATCTATTAATAAAGGAAATTCCCCTATTGATGTCCACCTTTCAAAATATCTATTTTATCCTTATACCTATTTGAAAATTAAAAAATAAACTAATTTGTCAAAGGAGGGATTTGAACCCGCAACCTCCCCCTAGATCAACCTTATAACCTCAAGAAAAAAATTACTTTAAAACATTTATATCAAATATATATAATTGTTGTACTATTTATATACATATATATATATATATATATATATATATATATATATATATATATATATATATATATTGTATATTATATTATATAATGAGATATGACGTTTTGGTATTACAGAATGGGAATAAGATGTTTTGGTATTCACATTTTATGACTATTTTACCCCTCTAAATATTTTATGACTTTTCTCACGTTAATAAATGCATATCTTTACAAGTTCTGTCTTGTTACAAATGAATCTTCCTTAAACATCATTAGTATATGTATACCTTCAATCATAAATACACATTCACAACAATACGTTGAATTCTATTCAAACTCTCTTATTTCTCAATTTCCTCAAATTTATTGAAAATTTGACATATTCATTGATGATATGACATGTTTCTATCATGTTATCACAAACAAATATAAAAATTAACAAAATATATTTCAAAAATACTAAACTAAAATTATTTACAGAAAATAACATAGTGAATTATTTATATTTTATCATGTTATTACAAACCATATTAAATTAAAATTTTAAAATTGTTATAACATATCAATATAAAATTGCGAATACAAAGGAGTGATAATGCTTGTGTTTTCGCTAATAATATATAAATCTATTATGATAAAGTAAAATAAGTTTAAAAAATATTAGTCGTTACCTCTACTAAGGAATTAAAAGAAAATATTAAAAAATCATATACTCAAAGTATTGATTAGTATTTTGTTATGATTTTGAATTAGGTTTATATATAATTTTTAACAAACATATTTTTAATTCCTTAATGGCTGTGAAAGAGACTGGTTAGCAAATATTCATTAATTTAGTGCTCAGCAGCTTTGATGATGGATTGTAGCCTAGTCAAATAGAATTATTGGCCGTTTAAGGCTGAGATTAATAGGTCAAATTGAGCACAAACTTCAGTGCCCTAATTCCCAAACTCAAATCATTACCCACAAATTAAGGCCATGTACTGCCAAAGCCTCTAGTATTGGCCTGCAATTCAAGACTGCGAAAGATTATACCAGTAGAATATAAAAAATCGCTATTAGTTAACGAGTTAAATGAGAATTTTTTAATAAAAATAATATATAAGTGGAACTGAAATTTATCTAATTTTGTATATTTTAAGAAAATATTTTTTTATAACTTTTTAATCAGTCTCTTAAAAACATTAGTTGGAATTTTCCAAAAATAAAAAATGTCTATTTCCGTGATATGTGATATGAATCTAATAGTGCATCACAGTGTTAAACTATGGTTGAGAAGATGAAATCGAATGTGAATTTCGTTCAAAGTCAATATCATAACAACAACATCACTATCACATGTTTAGTACTTTAGAGATGATCTTGTCCCCTTAACTTTAAGTGGGGAGTAAAATTGGAAGGTAAAGAGTATGACTTTTGCTGGGAGATTGGTATTATTGAACTCTGTGTTAACTTCGCTTCCTCTGTACTTGTTATCATTTTATAAGGCTCCCAAGTCAGTGCTGAAGACACTCAAGAGGATGCAACGTACTTTCTTATGGGGCGGTAATGATAGTCAGTCAAAAATTGCATGGGTGAAATGGGAAAAAGTTTGTAGACCAAAAGATGAGGGAGGGCTAGGAGTGAAGTGTCTGGAGAAATTCAATTTGAGCTTGTTGGCAAAATGGAGGTGGAGAATATTAACAGATGAGGCGGCTATTTGGGGACCCTTGTTGAGAAGTCGGTACAAGAAGGCAGAGGGTTTTGTGGTGAAGCCCACGTCTTTTGGCCAAACATCGCAGTGGTGGAAAGACATATGGGCCATTGATGGACCAAATGCGACCCTGCTTGGATGGTTCAACACGCGAATTAACAGGATAGTAAGGTTTGGAGGGGGGACGTTCTTTTGGGAGCAGAGGTGGCTGGGAGAGACAGCCTTCAGTGAACTTTTCCTTAGATTGTATACTCTGACAGAGGATAAGTTTATTACTATTAAGGACAAGCTCGATACAGAAGACCATCTATCATCATGGAAATGGGTCTGGCGGAGGGAGTTATTCGTCTGGGAGAAGCAATTGTTTCGGGCTTTACAGGAGGCGGTAAGCGAAGTAGTATTGATCGACTGGGATTTAGATGTGTGGGGATGGAATTCAGGAGAAGGGGGGATACTCAGTGGCCGAAGGATATAAGGTGTTGAATGAAGGAGTATCTGATATAGGAATCAACGTTGTCGACTCCCAGGATCTACGTAGGCTGTGGAAGCAGAAGCTGCCGTCAAAGGTACTGTTGTTCTCCTGGAGATTGCTAAGGGACAGATTACCCACTGTTGAAAATCTGCTGAGGAGAGGGATTCAGGAGCCGGTGCTCAATTCTGTCTGTGTGTTTTATAATAATGGGATAGAGACTAAGGATCATTTATTTTTACAATGCCCGATTATTCAAAGGTTGTGGTATAAAGTTCTCACCTGGGTAGGGGTACCGACACTGTTGCCACAGGATCTGAATCAACTGTTCCTATTATCCTCTGCCTGGGTGGTGGGAACGAGGAAGGAAAAGTACAGGTATGTCTTCTGGACTTCAGTATGTTGGACTATTTGGTTATCAAGGAATGAAGTTATTTTTCAAAGGACAAATGCTGAAGCCCTTGATATGTTAATGTCCATAAAAATATTTTCTTGGCAATGGTTGTTGTACTCTTTTGGTTTCAAGGCAGGGTGGGTATTTTCTGACTGGTGCTTCCAACCGAGATTATCTATGCTGAATATTAAATAGATTTATAGGTTACGTGGGTATTGTAATACTATACTATTTGTACATCAGGTTGAAACGTTGTGTTTCAGCTTCGTATAATAGAATAAAATTTTGCTGTTCAAAAAAAAAAAAAAAGTGGGGAGTAAAATAAATTATCAGTAAAATTCTCAAATAAAAATGCAAATAAAATTTAAGAATAATAAACGAATATTTTTTTCACAAATTAAAATCAATTTGCAGATGATTTTGCATATTAGTTTATTAAAAAACTGGTATGAAATTTATGTATTATGAAAAAAATATTTTATTTTCTTCTTAAATAATTAATTTTAGGAAAAAAAATCACTTAAACAAACCCTATATAACATATAACGAGTTTGTATATTGAAATTAAACTTTAAAATATTAATTTTATAAATGACTAACATATTTTTATAAATGAGACTATATATATATATATATATATATATATATATATATTATAATCACGTAATTGGTAGAAAATATTCATCAACTTTATTAATAATTAATCTTCCATAAAAAAATAAAATCTAAGAACCTTATTTAAGAGAGATAAATCATAATACCATTTGGACTAACAAATTAAGATGAAAATCTTTCCTAGTCCAATTTCATATTATCTTTTTTTTCATAAAATGTTATGTTATTTAATTAATTATTTTTATAATTTTTTTATCTTTATATAATTCATTAAATAACATAATAATCGTAAATTTACATATGTAAAAAGAAAGGGCAAGGGCAAAATATTTTCATCCAACAAAATATTGGTATAAAATATATAATTAATGATTACTTAATAGTACTTCATCCCTATTTAGGACGTCAAAAGTGGCCAGCTTTGACAAATGCATTAAACCATTTACCATAAAATGCTCCACGCCTCCACCCCACTACAACTAATGCAAACATAAATCACCTTAAGCAATCCTCGTAGATCAAGTACACGTCGCATAAATGTATATTCCATTTGGACACGTAATAGTATGCATATGTTGATTGTTTCTGTGTGTGCGAAGGGATGTGATGTTTCAAAGTTTTTATATCTTAGCAAGAACATCGAAAATAAAACTTTATTTAGTCAATCGTGGAAGGTCTAAGCAGATGTTAAATGTGGAGTCAGTTGTTGTTGGAGTATCTGGATTACTAGAAACTAGATTGTTTTTGAAAGAATAAAGCTGGAGTCGGTAGACATTCTGATGACGATTAAGGTTATCTCCTGGAAATGGTTGTCATACTCCTTCGGGTTTAATAAGGGCTGCGTATTCTCGGATTGATATGCTAATCCGAGACAGTGTTTATTAAATATGTCTTAGGAGGATAAGTATTTATTAACAAGCTCCAACAGGAGTAGGAGAACGATGTCGTTCGTGCTTTGTATTATAAGAAATCCTTGGTTTCTTTTTCGAATAAAATATTAGCTTTTCAAAAAAAAAATAAAAATGTTAAGTGTGGGAATGAACCCCATTCTTCATTTCCTTGATTAGCAGTGAGCAGCATCATATGAATTTAATTTCTTCGTCGTACGGTTGGAATTGTCACCTAAACTAATCTTAAACTAAACTATAAGCTAAAGCTAGTCAATTTAGCAAATAATTTTTAATTAATGTCTCAGCTTAGTTTTATTAAGGCTTGTTATTTTCCTAAAAATGTAAACACCAAAGACGAGAAACAAAAGACATATTCAGACTTCAGATGGTATCACAGATGCATTATAGAAAAAAAACAAGACGACTTTTTAATTTTAAAATTTCATGATTAGTTAAAACTAATTAATTTTCACTTTTAAATTAATTAAATAATATCTTATTATTTTTTATTAGATTAATTCAATTTCCAAATGAGGTCACATGTCTTTTATTTGATTTAAAATGGTCAAGAGATAATTTAAGCCTTTAATGTTTTTATGTTAAATATATTTATTTATTGCTGTATTTTTTGTTAATTCAATTCTGCAGTTTTCATTTTCTGAATTTCAATCTTCATCATGTGAAATGTCAAGCTCACATGCAACAGTTTCTTCTTCGTGGCAATATGCATTACGTGTCACATTAATTTCATATAATGATCAAATGTTGATTAAGACAAGTAAACTGCTTAGGGCCACCATTAGAATTTGAAACATTATTATATAATATATAGACACATAACTTCCAAAGTAACGGGGGGAACATGAAGGATCGAAGGGTAGAATAGCTTGAATTAATAATGGCACCGGAACAGATTGTCAGAGGTGAGGAGAGGTGGACGGAGGTGATGAGAAGAAAAAATGTAAACAGAAGAAAGGAATCTTTAACGAATGAAGCGAAAGCAAACAGACGCACAACTTCGATTTTTTTCACACATTTTCCAGAGGATTACATGGCAAAAGATATATGGGAGATATTCGGTAGGTTCGCCAATGTCCAGGAGGTGGTCATTCCGAACAAGCGGAACAAGACGGGACAAAGGTTCGAGTTTGCTCGGTTTAGGGATGTCGTCGATGAGAAAATGCTGGTGATTAAGTTGGACAATATCTTTATTGGATCGGAAAAACTATGGGTAAATCTACCACGTTTCGATTCACCAATGGAGCAGAATTATAGACAGAGGAACACGGGGAGGGACAATTCAGACCATTATACACATCATACAGGGGTGCGGCAAACGGGGCAATACGGGAGCCATCACGGCAACAAAAAATCATACGCAGCTGTCGTATGTGATCAAGAGGGCGTGAGGACTACAGAAGTCAGAAGAGCAGTAGAAAGGAAGGAGGAAGCGCCACCGAAACTGGTCTACACGGCACACGAGAAAAATGTGAGTCGGCTCCGGAAGGCGTACGTGGGAGAAGTCCGAAAGAGAGGGACGGCTTTTAAGACGAAGCTTTTCTTACTGACTCATTGTATCTACAACGTGAGCAGCATCCCCATGGGGGCAAACAAGGTTCTGTTGGAAGTAGAAGGGGATGAGACACTACAAGAGATTATGGTAAAGAAGAAGCTGTGGTTCGACCAATGGTTTGCAGGGATTCAGGAGTGGGAACCCGGTTCGGTAGACACAGATAGGAGGGTCAAGGTGAACTGTTATGGGGTACCCTTACATGTATGGGAAGTAAATTTTTTCGCTACTCTAATCGCCCCTTTCGGAGAGTTGTTGAATGTCGAAGAAAATACTCTAAAAGAACACCGCTATGATGTAGCGCAGTTGGTGGTGTCTAGGAAGGACATCAGGAGGCTCGACGCGACTGTAAGGGTGACTATAGACGGGAGGGAGTTCGATATCCGGGTGACGGAGATGGAGCAGGGGAACGAAATGAAACACAGCAGTGACAACTCTACCTATGGGTCTGAAATGAGTTCCTGTCCGGGGACGGAGTTAGATGAGTCGGAAGAGGTGGAGAAAAGGCTGACCGAGCTGAGGCTCGAGATGTTCGAAAATGGAACATGGAAGGACAGGGAGGAGGCACACTTCCGGGACGGAGTATACGGAGGCAGGGACACCGGGGCCGGCCGAGTTCAGGAGGACAACGAAACCAATCGGCCCATCTCACGAGGACGGACCTCGCCGGAAATGGGGAGGCATGCATGTCCGGTGGTCGCTGCTAGTACAGAAGAATCTGACAGGGATGTTCAGGAGAGCCGGACCGGGGAGCTAACAGTGAAAGGGACAACATCCCATCTCTCCCGCCAATGGGAATCGACCGAAGGGGGAAAGGCGCAGGCAACCGGGAAGGATGGCAGGGTCAGAAATTGTGCAAAAATGGTGAAAGAGAAAAGTGGCTCAGAGAAAGCGGATGCTGAAAGTGTTTCATGGGAGGAAAATGGGGAAGATGAAGAGGTTAAGCGGATGAGGCGTGGGAAACAGGTGCTGATGGCGTGGAGCACGAGACCTGACAGCACATCACCTCCAACAGTGCAGCGGGACGCGTGGCAACATCAGGACCGTTCAGGAGGGTACCGCCCCGAAAACTGAGACACGCGTCTCGAGATTCCCGTGCAGCAGGCACGCGGCGCCTCGGGAGCTCCGCTGTCCGTTGACCGAGACACGCGTCTCGTCACTCAGACGCGGCAACTGCAGCTGGCAGGCGGCGCCTCGGGACACGCGCCATCCGTTGACCGAGGTGCGCCTCTCGTCACTCAGGCGCGGCAGGAGCAGCCGGCAGGTCCAGCAGCTGCGCAGGAGCAGCAGGCGCAGCAGCAGGCACAGCAGCCGCAGCAGGCGCAGCTGCCAGCCTCGGGAGTCGCGCAGGAACAGCCGGCGCAGCCGGCAGCCTCGGGAGCTGCGCAGTCGCAGCTGGCAGACTCGGGTGTCGTGCAGGCGCAGCAGGCGCAACTGGCAGCCTCGGGAGTCGCGCCGACCATGGAAGTCGGGCTTGACCGCGCGGAGGCCCAGCGCGCGCTCTCCTCCGGGCCGAGCTTCATTCGCGGGAGCCCCGATTGGGCCGGGGCCAGGAATAGTGCGCCTGAAATTTTGGATGCAGTCACCATTTTCACTACTGGACACCGCAGGAAAGTTTCCAGAATACAATTTCGTAACCAACATAACGAGGCAACCACGGTGAATAATGCTTATCAGGAAAATGACTCGATTTCTACACTACCATATGATTACAAGAAATGGGTTTTAGTAGGTGGAGAAGAGGTGTCCGGAGGAGGGGAGGGGCAAAGGAGAATGGTATCAATATGGAAACAACTAAAGAGGAATAGTACGGAGGAGGGGGAAGTAACGAGCCCAACGCAACCAAATGAGCCTAAGCCAGGTGAACGAATTATGGAGGATGCAGAGGAGAAAATATGGAGGGCCATGACGGGAATCGGAATATCGGGCCAACAACCAGACATAGTATATATTCAGGAACTACGAAATATGGAAAGGAGGGACAAACAAGAGCACGAAAGAAGGGAGACGAGGAGTAATCAGTATAATTAAATGAAGATTCTGTCTTTAAATGTGAGGGGATTCCGGGATCGGATTAAGCGAAGAAGAATAAGGAGACTGCTAAAAAATAATGACATCGATATTTGTCTACTTCAGGAGACAAAATGCAGGGAGTTAAAGGAGTGGGAGGTGCAGGAGGTTTGGGGGTCGACGGGGTGCGAGTGGAAAAGTTTACCGTCTACAGGACTTAGCGGAGGTTGCCTGACAATCTGGAAGAAACAATTGCTCGAAGTCGTCTGGGATATACAAGGGCAAGGTTTTTTGGGGATCGGCTTCAGAGGAAAGAACTCCCCCGCAACAATTTGTGTGGTTAATGTATATGCACCATGCACGCTTCAAGGCAAGAGAAAGGTATGGGATGATCTAATGATGACAAAGCGAGGCTTTCCGGAGGTCAAGTGGGCGTTGGGTGGAGATTTTAACGCTGTGTTGGATAGGAGCAAGTTTACAGGGAGATCAGACTATCATTCAGACATTGAGATGTCTGATTTCAAATTCTTTGTTCACTCCATGGGGCTCCTCGACATCCCAGTCATCAGAAAATGACCAACGTGGATTAGTCCGAATGAAGAGTCATCGAGTAGGTTGGACCGGTTTCTATTTTCCACGGATCTGATGGAGGAGTGGGGAATCATAGCACAAAGAGTGGGTTCTAGAGAGTTCTCTGATCACAGTTGGATAATCACAGAAGTGAAGTCTCAGAATTGGGGTCCTAAACCGTTCAAGTTCTTTGATCATTGGCTACAGGAGCCGGGATTCAGGGACCTAGTGAAAAACTTCTGGGCAGATCACCATGGGCAAGGTTGGCGGATGTACCAGCTAGCGTGCAAGCTGCAAGGTTTGAAGAAGACGATTAAGACATGGAAACAAGGCGACGGGAGTAAAGACGAGAAGTTCTTGGCTGAGAAAGTTCTGGAATTGGAGACTGCGGATATCCACCTAGGCCTAGGAGTCTCTGGGAGTGATAGCCAGAGGCAAGAAATCTTATCGGAGTATTGGGGAAAGGCAAGGCGCATGGAACAGTCCATTTTCCAGAAATCTCGGGTAAAATGGGCTCGTCAGGGGGACAGGAATACAAGCTACTTCCACAGATGTTTTAAGGAGAGATGTTATGCTAACTCTTTGCTGTCACTTACATCTGATGAGGGGTGGTTGGAGGGAGTTCAGGATATCCGGCAACACGTGTTCAACCATTTCTCAAGGCTCTTCAATGAGGATAGACAGCCGAGAACTAACTTGGACGGGGTGTCTTTTAATCAGTTGAATGATCATCAGAGGCAGAGCCTAGAAGAGCCTTTTTCAGCGGAGGAGATAAAGGAGGCAGTTTGGGCTTGTGAGGGTGGTAAAAGTCTGGGTCCCGATGGTTTTAGCTTTCATTTCTATCAATCATGTTGGGATATAATAGGGGAAGACGTGGTAAAGGCAGTTCAAGAATTTCATCAGTCAGGCGCTCTCCCAAGAGCAGCGTCATCGTCATTTCTTACGCTTATCCCCAAGGTGGCAAAGCCGGTCAGGTTAGAACAGTATAGGCCAATCTCCTTAATGTCAAGTATTCACAAGATTATATCTAAACTGCTGGCATTGAGAATGAAGAAAGTCATGGGGCACTTAATCTCAAAGTGTCAGTCAGCTTTTTTGCAAGGCAGATCAATCCTGGATGGAATATTGGTAGCAAATGAAATTGTGGATTGGGCAAAACGGAAAAAGAAACCATGTTTTCTGTTTAAGGTGGATTTCCAGAAGGCGTTCGACTCGGTAAATTGGGATTTTTTAGATTATATGTTGGCAAGGATGGGGTTTGGGTGCACATGGAGAAAGTGGATGTTCAGCATCGTGAGGAATAACCAGGTTTCAATTCTAGTTAATGGAAGCCCGACAGAGGAGTTTAAGCCGGGGAGAGGATTGAAGCAGGGAGATCCACTATCCCCTTTCTTGTTCCTTTTGGTTGCTGAAGGTCTAGCCGGTTTGTTCAGGTCAGCGGTAGGGAAGGGGGTGTTTAAATAGCTCAATATTGGGGCAGCGGCAAAGTTCTTTATCATGCAATACGCAGATGATGTCTTGATGATGGGGGAAGCTGATCTGAAATCAGTGTGGTATTTGAAGGCCATACTCCGGGGGTTTGAGCTGTCATCAGGGCTAAAGGTGAACTTCAGCAAGAGTCAATTTTTTGGCTTAAATGTTGAAGCCTCATTTATATCAGCAGCAAAAAATCTTTTGAATTGTTCAACCTCTTCACCGCCATTTAAGTTTTTGGGGGTTCCGGTGGGAGCGAATCCAAGGAGGGTACAAATGTGGGAACCCATTATTCAACAATTTCAGAGGAAATTGGCATCGTGGAGGGCGAAACAAATGTCGTTCGCAGGAAGGTTAGTGATGATAAATTCAGTATTGTCAAGTCTTCCGTTATACCTATTCTCCTTTTACAAGGTGCCTAAGAAAGTCCTAAAAGTCATCACTGGTCTACAACGATCCTTTCTGTGGGGTGGGACTAGCCAGGAGAACAAAATTGAGTGGGTTAGCTGGAATCAGGTGGGTCGTCCCAAGGAAGAAGGGGGTCTGGGAGTGAAGTGCCTGTGGAACTTTAATCTGAGTCTGTTAGCAAAGTGGAGGTGGAGGCTATTAACAGAGCCAAATGCAATATGGGTCAGCTTGCTGGAGACTAAATATGGATCCACATATAACTCTAATCAAAGGCAACACAATTTAGCCTCAGCTTCGTAGTGGTGGCGGGACTTATGGGACATTGATGGGCCTAAAGCAGAGAAGCCAGACTGGTTTGTGGATAACGTCAGGAGAAAAGTGGGGAACGGAAACGATACGTTGTTTTGGGAACAGAATTGGATTGGTGACGGTCCTCTCAGTTTAAAGTTCCCCAGGCTTTATGGGTTAGCGGCTGATAAAGGCACCAGTATTAACCAGAAAAAGCTACCAGCCGACGGGTGGTGTTGGGTATGGAGGCGGGTGTTATTTGTCTGGGAGGAAGACCAGCTTAGTCAATTACTTACTACGCTACAGCCAGTAGTAATTGCGGTCGACAAGTTGGATAGATGGACCTGGAGGACAAGCAGTGATGGAGGGTTCTCAGTAGCCGAGGCTTATGCAGTACTGAGCTCGCATCAGAACTCAATGATTTTCTCCGAGGTGGAACCCAATCAATGGAGACGCATGTGGAAAGACAGACTCCCATCAAAGGTAACTGCATTCTCTTGGAGATTATTGATAGATAGGCTTCCCACCATTGATAACTTGCTGAAGAGAGACGTTGAGATTCCAGAAGAAGGGGTTCTCTGTGTACTTTGCAGAAGCAATATGGAAAACAGGACTCATCTGTTCTTAACGTGCGCCAAAGCTCAATCAGTGTGGAGTAATATAATGAGCTGGCTGGGAATCCACGGACCTATCCCAGGGGATCTGCATCAATTGTTTTCATCATCATCAGCATGGGTGGTTGGAAAGAGGAAAAAGAAGTGCAGGTTTGTTTTCTGGCTGGCTGCTTGTTGGGGAATCTGGATGACTAGGAACCAGATTGTCTTTGATAGAATTCAGGTGGACTCAATGGATATTATGATGACTATTAAGATCATCTCCTGGAAATGGCTGTCATACTCTTTTGGGTTTAATAGGGGGTGCGCTTTCTTGGACTGGTATGCTAATCCGAGAGAGTGCTTATTAAATATGTCTTAGGCGGTGAAAGGCTCATTACCGCGTTCTAATTGGACATCAAGTAGTATGGTGTCTGCATCCTTGTATTTTCAAGAAACTCTTGGTTTCTCTTCCAATTATATAAATAAATATTTGCTTTTCAAAAAAAAAAAAAAAAAAAAAGACACATAACTTCCAACAATAAGACGAGTGTTGATAAAGACAAAAACTCCACTTTTAAGAAGTATTTTTCTAATTAATTATCATTCTTGATCCTTTATTACATATACTTGTAGCTGAAAAAAAAAAATATACATGACTCGTTAATGCAAAAAATTAAAGCGAAAGTAAAAAATAAAGAAAAAAACATACATGTTTTTTTTTAATAATCCAAGACCTCAAGGTATGTCTTTCAAAATATGGGACACATACATCAGAGAAAAGTTTCATAGTACTATGACAATTGTTTGCCCAGAAAAAAACATATATACTAAATTGATAAATACTTATGTTTTTAAAATCGTAACGGTTATCAAACGGGTAAAAATACTAATTTACGATTTACTGATTCAATTGTTGTTAAATTGGTGATTGAACTAAGAAAAAAGAAGGGTGTATTTAACAAAATCCAAAAAATTAAAAAAATAATTATGAATCAATTTAACTGATTAAACTATGATTTTATTACCTCATGACGAATTTTTCAATTTTAAGATCAATTCTTTGTTTGATAAAAATGGTTACCAAATTAGTTCATTGATTTTTTAGTCAAATGAACTAATCTGATCTAGTTTTTTAAACATAAATAAATACAATCTCTTACTTTAAAATTCTAAAATAATTGTTACTCGACATAGATACATATAGTGTCGCTATTTGGCTTTTGATAGAAACTAATTTATTTTATTTCAAATTTTAGTATTGTTAATAATATTATTTTTTATTAGTAGTGATGATTAAATTCATAATTTTTTTTTATCTTTTTATTTTCTTAACCAATTGAATCACTTTATATATCCTGAGAAATCATTCTTTATCAATGATTTAAAAATTATTTTTTTTGCTCTGCCCATTTATGTATTTTTTTTTAAAGACCCATTCATGTATATATTCATTACAAGTACGTGATGGGAGAAAATCATGTTAGAACTTTGAATAAATACGAAGATTCTTAGTCATTACGTAGTGAAGCATATGTTTTATTTATTTATAGTATGGAAAATGGGAAGCGACTGTATGTTTACCCGAATGAAGATTGCAGAACAAATGCATTGCATGCCTTATGGTGAGGTTGTTGGATATAATAAATGACCTAAAATTTTTATTCGGTTGAGGCCAAACTGTCATTGAAGTCTTTATTCTCCCACTTTCAGACAATAACTTAGTAAAAGTTAATATTTTAATTTCAAACAGAACAACGTTGAAACTCATAAATGAC